>OZ030015.1:807500-1497500 GCA_964023405.1 Apodemus agrarius | reverse complement strand
GCCCGTGTTGGGGCTGGAGTAGAGGCTTGGAACCAGTGTTCAAAGATACTAGGAGATGATTTCAGTTCATACAATGATAAATTTATAAAGTTATCAATAAATGTATATGAAATTAACATGTAAACTGGCACAAAAATCCTGGCATTTGGGGTTGAGATGTGCTTCTCCACCTGAAATTCTGACCCACTTAAGAAGCATGAGATCGGACGCATCAGAGCACAGGCACGTGGCGGCTTGGCCTTGCCTCTGCCCCACCAAGGTTTCCGACTCTTCTAACCCTTGCCTAAGCAGACGTGTCAGACTCTGTCAGGAGCCATAGCAGGAGGAAAGGAGAGGAAACACGCCAGGCGGCAAGCATGAGGAAGCTGACTGAACACGAGGAGGAAGCGCCTTCCCGTCGTTCTCGGCAGCCAGGTAAAGCGCGCGTCCATCTCTGCCCCAGGGCGACAGCTGAGCAGCGGCCGATAAGGAGCCAATATTTTCCCCAGAATGTCTTCAAAGGGTTCTAAAGCATTGGAAAAAATTCCAATTTTACAGTGAATTGACCAGCCCTATTGATTTTTCTCTGTTAATTTCTATAAAGATTTTCCCTATTGTATGAGTGGTTTTGCCTGCATGTATGTATGTGCACCAGATCCCCATGTATCTGTAGGTACAGATAGTTGTGGACTGCCATTTGGTTGCTGGGAACCAAAACCTTGGGCACTTTTGAATAGAAGTAAGTACTCTTGACTGATGAGCCAGCAATCTCTCCAAACTACATTCATTTTTTTCACTCTTGCTATCTTTCATGATAGAAGTCAAATATTTGACTTCTAAGACTCTCTCTCTCTCTCTCTCTCTCTCTCTCTCTCTCTCTCTCTCTCTCTCTTTCAGCTAGGGGTAGAAATGAAACATAGTACAGAAAGTAGAAGAATGTTGAGTAGATATTCTGAGAACTGTCTTATTTCAGTGATTAAAAGGCATATAAACAGGTAGCCTTAAGACAGATAATATAGGGAGAGAGTCACCTTGTGATCATAAAGGCAAGAGGATAGCAAACAGGCAAACTCTGACTCGGCTGAACCACCAAGTCACACCAGTAACCACTCCCCAGAGACGGCTAAAGATGTGAGTCCCGTTCTCTTTCTCCTTCCTGTCCAAGTTTGCAACAAGTAGAAAATAAATATGAATTCTAATAAATGGATTTTTCTTTCTTTGTAATTAATTAATTTTTAATTAGTTTATTTGTTTACACTCCATATTTTATTCCTCCCCATCCACCCTCCAACTATTCCACATCCCATACCTCCTCCCATCCCCCTATCTCCACGTGGATGTCCCCATCCACCACTCCACCTGACCTCTAACCTCCCTGGGGCCTCCAGTCTCTTGAGGGTTAGGTGCATCATCTCTGAATTAACACAGACCTGCAGTCCTCTACTGTATGTGTGTGGGGTCCTCATACCCGCTGGCGTATGCTGCCTGTTTGGTGGTCTAGTGTTTGAGCGATCTCAGGGATCCAGATTAATTGAGACTGCTGGTCCTCCTACAGGGTCGCACTTTTCCTCAGTTTCTTTCAGCCTTCCCTAATTCAACAACGAGGGTCAGCAGCTTCTGTCCATTGGTTGGGTGCAAGTATCTGCATCTGACTCTTTCAGCTGCTTGTTGGATCTTCCAGAGTGCAGTCATGATAGGTCCCTTTTTGTGAGCACTCGATAGCCTCAGTAATAGTGTCAGGCCTTGGGACCTCCCCTTGAGCTGGATCCCACTTTGGGCCTGTCACAGGACCTTCTTTTTGTCAGACTCCTCTCCATTTCCATCCCTGTAATTCTTTCAGACAGGAACAATTATGGGTCAGAGTTGTGACTGTGGGATGGTCCCCCTTTCCCTCATTTGATGCCCTGTCTTCCTGCTGGAGGTGGGCTCTAGAAATTCCCTCTCCCTACTGTCAGGCATTTCATCTAAGGTCCCTCCCTTTGAGTCCTGAGAGTCTCTCTCCTCCCAGGTCTTTGGTTCATTCTGGAGCCACCACCCTCCAATCTCCTATCTTCCCTTCTTTCTGCTGGCCCTCAGGGATTCAGTCCTTTTCCCTCACCCAGTACCAGGTTCCCCACTCCCCCACCCTTCCACTTTCCCTCCAAGATCCCTCCCTCCCTCCCTCCCCACTTGTGATTGCTTTCTTCTCCCTCCCAAGTGGGACTGAGGCATCCTCACTTGGGCACTTCAGTTTGTTGACCTTTTTGAGTTCTGTGGCTAATATCTATTATTAGTGAGTATATACCATACATGTCTTTTTGGGTCTGAGTTACATCACTCAGGATGATATTTTCTAGTTCCATCCATTTGCCTGCAAAACTCAGGGTGTCCTCATTCTTAATAGATGAGTAGTATTCCTTTGTATAAATGAACCACATTTTCTATATCCATTCTTCTGTCGTGGGACATCTGAGTTGTTCCCAGCTTCTGGCTATGACATACAAGGCTACTATGAACATAGTGAAACCTGTGCCCCTGTGATATGGTGGGGCATCCTTTGAGTATAGTCCCCCAAGAGTGGTATTGCTGGGTCTTCAGGTAGATTTATTTCCAATTTTCTGTGGAACCTCCATGATTGATTTCCATAGTGGTTGTACCAGTTTGCAATCCCACTAGCAACGGAGGAGTGTTCCTCTTTCTCCACATCCTCTCCAACATGTGTTGTCACCTGAGGTTTTGCTCTTAGCTATTCTGATTGGTGTAAGGTGGAATCTCAGGGTCGTTTTGATTTACATTTCTCTGATCACTAAGGACTTTGAACAGTTCTTTAGGTGCTTCTCAGCCATTTGAAATTCCTTAGTTGTGAAAACTTGGTTTAGTTCCACACCCCATTTTTTGATTGGGTTGTTTGGTTTTTTGGAGATTAGATTGTTGAGTTCTTTATATGTTTTGGATATTGGCCCTCTATCGGATGTGGGGTTAGTGAAGATTTTTTTCCCAATCTGTAGGTTGCCGATTTGTCTTATTGACTATGTCCTTTGCCTTTCAGAAGCTTTCCAGTTTCATGGGGTCCCATTTATCAATTCTTTTTTTTATTTTTATTTTCTATATTCTATGTTTACATTCCAAAGGCTTTCCCCTTTCCCAGTTGCCCCCCACCATACGTCCCTTAATTCCTCTCCCCCCAACTATTCCCTAATCATTCCCCCTCCCCCCACAGTTTCTCTACAAAACTGGACCCAATCTTTACAGGCCCAGGGTCCTCTCCTTTCTTCTTCTTGGGAATCACTTGACTTGCTAATTGTGCCTTGAGTATTTAGGGCTTCTGGGCTCATTAATATCCACTTGTCAGTGATTGCATTTCATGTGTATTCTTTTGTGATTGGGTTAACTCACTCAGGATGATATTTTCCAGGTCTAACCATTTACCTACAAATTGCATGAATTCATTATTTTTAATTGCTGAGTAGTATTCCATTGTATAAATATACCACATTTTCTGTATCCATTCCTCCTTTGAGGGATATTTGGGCTACTTCCAATTTCTGGCTATTATAAAAAAGGCTGCTATAAACATAGTGGAACATGTGTCTTTATTGTATGCAGGGGAATCTTCTGGGTATATGCCCAGGAGTGGTATGCCAGGGTCCTCTGGAAGTGACATGCCCAATTTTCTGAGGAACCGCCAAACTGATTTCCAGAGCGGTTGTACCATTTTGCAATCCCACCAACAGTGGAGGAGTGTTCCTCTTTCTCCACATCCTCGCCAGCACTTGTTACCAGCACTTGAGTTTTTAATCTTAGCCATTCTGACTGGTGTGAGGTAGAATCTCAGGGTTGTTTTGATTTGCATTTCCCTGATGACTAATGATGTTGAACATCTCTTAAGGTGTTTCTCAGCCATCCGAATTTCTTCTGGTGAAAATTCTTTGTTTAGCTCTGTACCCAATTTTTTGATAGGGTTATTTGGTTCTTTGGGGTCTAACTGCTTGAGTTCTTTGTATATATTGGATATTAGCCATCTGTCGGATGTGGGGTTGGTGAAGATCTTTTCCCACTTTGTTGGTTGTCGTTTTGTCCTTCTGACAGTGTCCTTTGCCTTGCAGAAACTTTGTAATTTTATGAGGTCCCATTTGTCAATTCTTGATCTTAGTGCGTAAGCTATTGGTGTTCTATTCAGGAACGTTCCCCCTGTGCCCATGTCCTCCAGGGTCTTCCCAAGTTTCATTTCTAATAGTTTCAGTGTGTCTGGTTTTATGTGGAGGTCCTTGATCCACTTGGAGTTGATCTTAGTGCAAAGAGATAAGAGTGGGTGAATTCGCATTCTTCTGCATGTTGACCTCCAGTTGAACCAGCACCATTTGTTGAAAAGGCTATCTTTATTCCACTGGATGGTTGTGGCTCCTTTAAAGAAGTTAGGGAAATAACACCCTTCACAATAGCCACAAACAACATAAAGTACCTTGGCATAACTCTAACCAAACAAGTGAAAGATCTGTACGACAGGAACTTCAAGTCCTTGAAGAAAGAAATCAAAGAAGACCTCAGAAGATGGAAAAATATTTCTTGCTCCTGGATTGGCAGGATCAATATAGCAAAAATGGCCATCTTGCCAAAAGCAATCTAGAGATTCAATGCGATCCCCATCAAAATCCCAACTCAATTCTTCATAGATCTAGAAAGAGCAATTCTCAAATTCATCTGGAGCAACAAAAAAACCAGGATAGCTAAAACTATTCTCAACAATAAAAGGACTTCTGGGGGAATCAATATCCCTGACCTTAAGCAGTACTACAGAGCAATTGTGTTAAAAACTGCATCGTATTGGTACAGCAACAGGCAAGTAGATCAATGGAATAGGATTGAAGACCCAGAAATTAACCCACAGACTTATGGTCACTTGATCTTTGATAAAGGAGCCACAACCATTTATCAATTCTTGATCTTAGAGTCTGAGCCATTGGAGTTCTGTTTAGGAAATTTCTGCCTGTGCCAATGAGCTCAAGACTCTTTCCCACCTTCTCTTCTGTTAGGTTCAGTGTATCCCATTTTATATTGAGGTCCTTGAGTCACTTGGACTTGAGCTTTGTGCAAGGTGGCAAATATGGGTCTATTTTCATTTTTCTACATACAGACAGCCAGTTAGACCAGCACCATTTATTGAAGAAAAAACAATATATTATATTTTAAGCCCTAAGTTTGCCTGATATCCCTGCTGAGATTTAAATAGGCTTTTCTTGAGATATAGTCAGACCACTAGTTCTCTGAACTGAAAAGGTTCAAAAAGCTTACTATTTCATAATGTATCTTCAGAGGAAGTTGGGAGAGGATGTCTGTGTCCACAAACAATACTACATCCCATGCTATGTTCAGCCTGTGTGTCCCTAATATTTTTACTAAAATTAGTCCTAAATTGAGGTTTGCTTAAGATTAAATTGGCTATATTCAGTTTTTACCCTTCTTTATCATTCCAACATCAGGCACTGGTATACCAAAATTATTCACCTCTTAAATTGTTCTGCTTTTCCTTTGTGTTAGCATTACCCTAGCATCATAACAATCTTTAAGTGTATGATAAGCTTAATAGGTCCTTACAATTCACTGTCTTCACTATATTGGGTGTGTCTTCAGCACTATCTGGCCCACTGGGGCAAATAGAATACCCTTTCCCATCCCAGAAATCAGGCTTGACCTATGACCCATCTTCGTCAATAAAACTGGATCTGGGTGACAATTTGCAGGCTCCTAGAAGAAGCCTCGATGAGCATGAGGTAGTTTTTGCTCACTCTGTTATACATCTGCATTCACAAAGAAAAAACATGACCCAGGATTAGGTCCAGGTACGCAGTGGTCCAAAACCATGAAGCACACAAAATAAACCCAAACTCAAACCCTTTCTTAACAAACCAAGTTTCGATTCTGACTCTGTTCCAGCCTTTCTGTCATTCACTGCAAAGCAATATAAACAATTTACAAATCATCACTATGTGCCCAAGCCACAAGATACAAGGCACAATTCTCTAGATGTCCCCTGCCCAGAAACCATCAGCATCTGCAAACCTGATTCTGAAATTATCATTTCATCTCTCAGCCAAATTGATGCTTAGGCTGGGAATGTAACTCAGTGTTGTAATGTTTGCCTAGCACAGTAAGGCTCTGGCTATAATCCACACCATCACACACACACACACACACACACACACACACACCACAGATAAGTGTGGTATTCATTTATGTATTAATTCAACAGATATGCACTGACCACATTTTATATACTAGGCAGAGGGGACAGAGCAAGGCAGATTAGTCCCCATCTTCATGGAGCTGACAGTCTAGTCTGTGTGCTTAGAAGTGAGGAAGAAGCACTAACTATATGAACAAATACAATAACTGTAAAAACATATCTGCTCTGCAGAAAAGCCAAGTACAAAAAAAGCATTAGAGGGTAAGGAAGCACCGCCGGGCTTGGCCATGGACCTCCTCCCTTCCAACAAGCAGATATTAGAGCAAAGAACAAGTGGACATCGCAGGAAAGAGCCATGAGTGTCTAGGAGGAAAGGGTTTAAGTAGAACAGTCAGTGCAAAGGCTTAAGGAAAATTAAGGTCTTTGGAGCCAGAATTAAAGAATTAAGGGGAAAGTGGTGGAAGGGGAGGCTGGAGCCGAACGGGGCACTCGATGCAGGCCTGGTGGGAACTAGCAGGAGCCTGGACATACACACCCTTCGGCTGTCTGTGCGGCGCAGACCTAGTCTTTGTTGGCACTGTGTAAGATACTCTCTGTATACTTCCCTTCACACAAACTGTGGGCTGAGAGGGCTGTCCCATAAGGACATCCCCGGCAGCTTGATCTCTAGAGCCAAGATGAGCCAGTGTGGTGCTCACCCGTCATCCCAGCAGGGATGAGGCAGGAAACAGAGGAAGGCAGCGTCCTTGCAGACCAGCATGAAGACGGTGAAGGCCTCCAAGAGACCCGGCTCAGATAAAACACTGGACTGGCACGGGGGTGCCCTCTGGCCTCGACACGTGCCCCATGCATGCACACACTTCCATCCAAACAAGCAGGTACATATGATTCAAAAATGAATGGGTAAACAGACCCAAGCTGCTCACTGTGTGTCAAGTATAATCAGAGTTTCTAGAAACTGGGGCCCATTTTACATTCTAAATCGACAGCCATGTGGGAGGGGGTGTGTATTTAAATCTCTGACCTTTCTTTCTTAGTTCAAGATGAAATAAATTCCTGATTGCATGTGAAGCACATGGAGACTGTGTAAACAGCACATTAAGCTCAAACACTCTCATGGGGACCTGTTTTCTATTCTACCTGGGAGGTTGAAAAATACAACTTTTAATTTCTAAAATGGTATCTCACACAATCATCACAATTATCATGCTATTCAACTCCAGAAGTAATTTAAACCATAGGTCAGTTCTCCAGCAAACAATCTATTTGTAATATGCAATTTGGGCTTGGATTGCAAGGATAAATATTATCCTCCAAACAAATTCAAGTTAAAAGTAATTTACAAATAATGGTGTGAAAAGAACATAAACAGTGTGCAGACAATATAACTGAAAAAAGAAAATTCTTTGAAGATGAGAATCAATAATAGTTCTAAAAGATGGTGAATTGAATGGAGAAGAGGCTCAGTGGTTAAGAGCACTTACTGCTCTAACAGAGATTCTGGGTTTGCTGACTAGGACTCCTACTCAGCAGCTCCAGGAGCAGCCAAAACTCCATTCTGGCCACTGAGGACACCGCATACACTTGACATACAAACAAATCAAAAGATTTAAATGTAAACAAAAGATTGCAAAACATAAAATACATATCCAGATGTGGCATATATGACCTAGAACATATGAAAACATGTGCTTGTGTGTTTCCAGGATGCATGTGTTGGGAGGGGTGTCTAAGAACAAGTGTCACCAAAATGTTTGGGTTTGACATGAAAGAACAATAGATGCTTAAACACAAAAATAACAATGGATATGGATATGCACCTCCCCCAAGCATCGCCTCTATCTATAAATGCAACAGCATGCCAGATGTTAAGAGAAGTGTTTCACAGATTTTGAACTTGAAGCACATAATATGGATTACTTCTCTAACTTACAAATGTGGCTGGATGTAGTAACACACACTTTTTGATCCCTACACTCACGAGGCAGAGACAGGTGGATCTCTGTGAGTTCAAGACCAGCCTGGTCTGCAGAATGAGTTCCAGGCCAACCATGGTAGCATAGTGAGACCCTATCTGTAAAATATGTTTCTTATGTATTATATATCATATATATTATTTATACACACATATTATAAATATTATATAAAGAGAGAGGAGGGAAGAGAGAAACTGGGTTGTAGAGGAAAGGGTCGTTTTCTCATGATAAAGTCAGGGTGAGGTTATCAATCCTAAGGTCTGCCTTGTGCCCATGCCCAGCTGACACTCTTCCCCTGGCCTCTCCTCTTCAGATGGAGCTCTGCAATGCTTCGTCTGAGACTCACAGTCTCCCTGCTGGGTTTATTTCAAGCTCCTCATTCACACCTACTAGAAATGGAACCCACACTACAGGGGGCCTACCCTTGTCGGAAATAAAAAACTAGTCTACAGGGGGTGCATTCCCAAGTTTATTTTCATCTTTAGAACAGATGAAATAGTCTTTTAAAAAAGGAAAATGCTGTGTGCATTTTCAGATCTGTACTCTTTTTTAAAACTCTACTATTTATTAGTATTTATTAATATTGGTGAGCGGAGTGTGTACATACCATAGTGCACATGTGGAAGCCAGAAGACAACTTTGTGGGGCTAGGTGTCTCCTCCTACCCATCCATGGATACAGGAGATCACATTTATACCATCAGACTTTCACAGGAAATGCTTCTATATGCTGAGCCATCTCACCTGCCCGCCCTTGTGTGTGTTCCTGAAATTGAGACAGACAACATAGGGATGAAAGAAAACAGATCATTCTCTTTCCCATGCAAACACTCATGCAAACACTCCTAAGTAAAATTCCAGCAACACAGAATCTACCAGTGCCTACACACTGTGGCCACAGTGAGTTTCCCACAATGGTACCCAAAGCACACTGTTGGTGCTGTGTAAATGAAATGCCCCCTACAGGCTCCCTCCTTCGTGGCCACAGCAGACTGAACCTTGCACTGTGCCTTTCTTCCTTACGTCTTTTTTGTCAACTACAGAAAAGCCTGCCCTCAGATCTGGCCAACTTGATCCTCATTACAGCAATCTTACCTGGTCTTCTCAGCACCATCTACTTATCTGGGTCTATTTCCCTTTGACACGGAGTAACAGTTTTTGTTCATTTCTTCTTGTCTCACGTCATCAGCCATGTTTACTGACCTATGTTAAACAATAGTGGGGACGGCAGATGCTCTGCTTGGGGTCAGGGCAGGAAACGGAGCGGACACTTTAGTGCAGGAGAATATGCTACTGCTGCTAGTCACAGGAGGACAGGGAGGCAGGTGAGAACACTGATCTTGACCCTGTGTGCTCTGTCCTTGTTGGTTGACTTCCCAACCAATGTCTTCTTTTGGAAAACTTTAACCTTAAAGTCGGTGGTGGCACTTGCTGCTGGAGTCATGGGCGTAGAAGGAGGCAGAAGGCTGGTGGATTCAATAGGAGGGGTGGAGAGGGTAGGCCACCGCAGACAGCCTCTGTAGACATCGTGACTTTCTAGGACGCAATATGAGATATTGTATCACAGAAAGGAAGCATTTACTTCTACAAATAATTTTTGTTCTAAAGATAAAAATGAACTAGGGGCAGCAGGAGCTTGAAGCACCTCGGTCCACTGGAAGCCACACCCATATGGGCTTACCTGCCCACCTCAATTAACGCTGAGATGAGCCCCTAGGCTCTCCCAGAGGCCCATCTCCCAGATGATCCTAGATTCTGGGACTAAGTGGACCTAGATTAAGTGGACTTAACTTTAGTTAACTATAATTAACTTTAGTGCTAACCTTCACAAGGAGGAAAAGTGAACTCAGTTCCAAACTCCGGACAATGGGGAAGACAGACAATGAGCAGGGAGGGGGCTTCAAAGTGAGGGAGGGAAGCCAAGGAGCTCAGCAGTTGGGAATTAGTGTGGGACACCGAAGCACTGGCCTCCACAGGCCAGGTGGGTCACCAAGGCCAAGGCTCAGCGGAGCTGAGGGACCAGAGGCAGGGAGTCTGCCAGCAGATGTGATTTGCATATCTGAAAACTCCAAGTTTTCTGAATCAACTAGGAAAAAAATATTACAAATGAGAGAGTGAAAAACAATTCCCTAGAAGTACAAGTTTAGGGGCTCAGACTCGGCTTCTACTGGCCAGAGCCAGTTAAAGAGGCTGTCCTGATGTCTGTTGCATAAATAAAGTTTTATTGAAATACAGCTATGTCCATTTGTTTAACAATGGTCTGTGTCTGTTTTGCCCAGTCACTTTCATCCTGACTGTGTGTGTATGTGTGTGTGTGTGTGTGTGTGTATGTTGTGTGAGTATGCATGTGTGTGTGTGTGTGTGTGTGTGTGTGTGTGTGTGTTTGCTTTCTGGTTAGGAATATTCTTTAGTGATGGAGTGGTTAAATATCCAGCAGTGAAGAAAAATAGATGATGAATAGATGACTGATTTATTATTGATTGATTGGTGACAGGTAGGCAAATACATAAATATATGCATACATACATTCATGGATGGATAGATGGATGAATGAATATGTAGGTAAGTAATAGACTGATATATAGATGGTAGACAAAGAAAGATGACAGATAGACATACTTCTGATCCTTTATAGAACGTGTTACAAACACTACTGTTTACAAGCAATGCTTAATATATTTTTAAAAATCACCTCTACAACAATAAGAATCTCACATCAGTCTACTAGGTAAAAAAAAAAAAAATCAAAGAAAATATATACAAAATCTGTATTTGAAGACCAAAAGCAGAGAAAGAGAGCTGTCTGAAATCTCACAGGCATCCAAGGGAGAGCTATGGGCCTGAGAGACTGTCAATCAAGAGATGGGCCTGGTGTCAGAAGGAAGTCCTAAATAATGAAAAGCCTGAATCAGGACTCCTAGCAGAGCACATGCCGTGTGTACTGGGAACAGTGACACCAGGGACAGATTTACAGGCAGACAGAAACAGGAATGGCATGCCAAGCAGAGCTTAACACTGGGAAGATGGGTGTGATGGGAGGAGAAAGCCAAGAGGACACAGTTTCCAGAACCCAAGGAAACGGGCTGAGCCACCTGGCAGCCTGACTCTGAGGTGAGAGATGGGGCAGACACCCTGGTCAGAATCAGAGTGGACACCTGGATGTCTAGTGTACAGAGAGATGGTCAACAGACAGACAGACAGACAGACAGACAGAGGTGGAGATATTTAGGGAAATTTGTAGGTAAAGGAAGAGGTACTAGAAGGTGAGTGAAAAAGCCCACCATATATACTCAAAGAAAAATCTTTTATGAAACCATGACAATAAACAATGGAATACATTATTTTTTAAGAGCCGATAAATACCCTTCTCTTAAGCATTCAACCAGTTTCCATTCTTATTCAGTTCAGTTTCTGTTGCTTAGAACTGAATCTCTAACTAGTGCAGGGGTGTGGTAACATGGGGCAAAACCTCCTAATCACCATCAGTTGTTTATTTAACAGACATTTATGGGATGCCTTAAAAACATACAGCATCGTATGCAGCAAATAGGGTCGTTTTAGAAAAACACTGCTCAGATCTTCTGCCATGTGTTTTTACAACAAAAACAAAAACCTGAGCCATGCACCTAAACTAAAAACAAAAGCGTTTTTTCACTTTGTTTTATTTTGTTTTAAGTCAGGGTTTCGCTGGGCAGTGGTAGCACATGCCTTTAATCCCAGCACTTGGGAGGCAGAGGCAGGCAGATTTCTGAGTTCAAGGCCAGCCTGGTCTACAGACTGAGTTCCAGGACAGCCAGGGCTACACAGAGAAACCCTGTCTCAAAAAAAAAAAAAAAAAAGCAAAACAACAACAACAACAACAAAAACAGGATTTCTCTGTGTCACCTTGGCTATCCTGGAACTTGATCTGTAGATGGTGCTAGCCTCCAACTCAGAGATCTTCCTGCCTCTGCCTTGCCAGTGCTAGGATTAAAGATGCACCACCATGTGCAGCAATAAATGATTTAATTGAAGTTGAATGCAGCCTCTCTCTAGTGGTCATCATGGTAAATCCATGAGCTGGGCACACTTACCAAACCCGAGCTGTCCTGTTCCGCACTGCCCTGCCCGCTGTGTATTCCAGACCTCTCCTATGCTTTGAAGGTCTTCAGCGTGCTCCTGCTGTCCCTCAGGACAGTGACAAAGACTTTCTGCATCTGCACTGCACAGTGCATCAAGGAGGAAGGGTACAGCAGCAAGCCCAGCTCACCGACACACAGTGAACACACCTGACAGTCTGGCTTCATCCCCGCTGGAGAGGGCGCGGGCGCGGGACCAGGTCATGTCTAGAAGGCATGTTCTATGTGATTTCTGAGTCTACTAGAAGGAGCTGTTTGGAAAAAGCGCCCTCTCAACCCTGTCAAAGGGCAAATGTAATGGCCAGTGCTCTGGGAACAGTCTTGAACTCTGATATGACCTTGAGAATGTAAGCCATGGAGTGAGCCTGGAAACTTGAAGGAATGAAGTCCCAAACAATTGAGAACTGTGGTTACTGCCACACCATTCTCTCTCTCTCTCTCTCTCTCTCTCTCTCTCTCTCTCTCTCTCTCTCTCTGGATGTGTTTGCATGTCTATGTGTATGTGTATGTCTATGTGTATGTGTATGTGTATGTGTATGTGTATGTGTATGTGTATGTGTATGTGTACCACTCCATTAACTGACAAACTGTAGCCCCGCGTGTTCTGCATCTAAGTCCTCACTGCAGGAGCCCTAGCCTCTTCCCCAGACATTATTATTCAAATTTGTTCATACTCTATGTTGTGGTCATGATCCTGCCTCTCCTAGAGTCTCTTAATGAATCGAAGGTTTTACAGGAGGAGTGAAGAGGAACTCTAGACCTTGCCTAAGGAAAAGAGGAGAAGGGGGAGTACAGGGAGGAGGAGGAAGGCGGGAGGAAGGAGGAGCCAGCAGGGCAAGGTAACTCACACCTGAAACCCCAGGCCTCCAGAGGCTGGGGAGGCAGCAGCAGGCAGATCCAGAATTTGAGGTCAGCCTGAGGTACGTGGTAAGATCCAGTCTTAAAGTAGCAGGAGTTGGGGAAGCAGCTCACGCAGGAGGCTCTGGGTTTAATGCCCATCGGCCTTCTCTGAGATAATTCTGCAAGGAGCTGTAAGTTTCCCCCTCATACTCATTGCCCACTGAGAAACTCATGGCACACAGAAGCAATCCCAAAAGCCATGATGTCAGACAGAGTGGGAGCATTCCTGAAGCCTTGTTGTGAAGAAAAATAGTTGTCAAGTTGCACTTTGAAGGGAGAAAAATAATGAAAGCAAGTAAGCAAGCTCGGCTAAGAGAACTGAAACGGATTATCCTCCTGAATGGAATGATTAAATATGCTAACACACTTGAGACGCTGTTCTCTGGCCCTAGGCCTCTGTGCGTAATGATTTGTTCTTTGTTTGAGAAAGCGTACACTTGTTTGGCAGTGTTTTAAATAATTAAGAATCAGAGATACAGGCCTGCAGAGGAGAGGGATCGGCATCATATTTTATTGCAAATCAGGCCTGACTTAAAAGTCAGACCAAGCTTCTAATCAAAACATGAACTAGGGAGTGAGCTTAGAAATGATATTAATCATTAATAGGGAGTACTTAAGGTTATGAATTCTTCAAGCCTTCAGCAGAACTTCTGGAAATTCTAAGGTCACAGTAAAAGACTGAATATTTTATTTATTGAGGGGAGTGTGTGTGTGTGTGTGTGTGTGTGTGTGTGTGTATGAAAGAGAGAGAGAGTCAGAGTCTGCGGACACACACATGCTACTGTGCACAAGTGTGGAAGGAGAGAGGACAATCTTCAGGAGTCGACTGTCAATTCTCTCCTTTTACTATGTGAGTTGTGGGGATCGAACTCAGTCACCAGGCTCAGCAGCAAGCACCTCCACTTGCTAAGTCATCTTGCCAGCCCCACCAAGTCACTTTAAATAAATATTTAAATTAGCACCACAGTCAAGATGTTGTAAAGGAATTTACTGGAGTCGTCTGTGAACAGCTCCAGAAAACAAGGCACATGACAGGTCACTTGTTTTGCATAGGGCAGTGACCTATAACCTGTGGCTTTGGTCACTGCCAAGTCACTGGAGGCTGCAGCATTGAGGCTGAAGTCTACTTTGACAGTGTTTGAGTGTGCTGAGAGGCTGTCTTCTCTAGTGAGGGACCACCGCCATGGCCCCAGAGCAGCTTGATTCTCAAGTCCGGAACTGGCTTTAGCACATCTCAACAGGTTTTAAAAGCTGAATCAAGTTTACATCTATACTGGCTAGTTTTATGTCGACTCGACACACACTATAGTCATCAGAGAGGAGGCCCCATCTGAGAAAATGCCTCCCTAACACTGGACTGTAAGCCAGCCTGTAAGGCATTTTCTTAAATAGTTACTGGGTGTGGAGGATCCAGTGCACGGTGGGTGATGCTATCCCTGAGCAGGTAGTTCTGGGTTCTAGAAGAAGGAAGGCTGAGAAAGCCATGAGGAGCAAGCCAGAAAGCAGCATCCCCCCATGGCCTCTTAATCAGCTCCTGCCTCCATGTTCCTGCCCTGTTTGAGTTCCTGCCCTGACTTTGTCACTACCAAAGACATTATGTCTTTGATAATGAACAGTGATATAGAAGTTTAAGCCAAATAAACCCTTTCCTCCACAAGTTGCTTTGGTCATAGTGTTTCATCTCAGCAATAGTAACTCCAGCTATTCTGAGTCAATTTGATGTAAACCTCCAAAGAAGAATTGCCGCTTCCCCATGGGGTAGCGGAGACCACAGCTTCAGCTAGTCAGGCTTCTGCCTACGGTGACTTCATCAGCTCAGTGTCTGGGTCTTCATGAGCACTCTTCAGGAAAAGCTGCTCAGACCAAAAGACAGATACTTCTTGTCTGTTGTGTACCACAGGGAAGGGAATGAGAACACAAGTGAGCTTGTGAAGTGGCCAGATGGTGACATCCCTACTTCATAAGCAGAGTCACTGGTTGACCCTGGCAGCCACATGAGGACTCAAGACGCCTGTTTCTTCTGGCAGGGGCTGAAGCCTAAAACCTGCAAGCGTCTGAAGCAAGTTACAGTTATAATTTTCACCAACCAGAATTTAGGGATTGGGGATTTTCCCAAGTCTTCCATTATTGTCAACTTACATTGAATGTGTTTTTGCTCAACCACCCAAATTCACTTGTTCTTTCTGTTGTTAGGAACAGGCATTTTGTTTAGCGTAATCATTGTTACTTAAAGAGGGGTTGGCAATAGGTATGTTTGGGAGAAATAGTGTTGCTTACAGAGGGAGTAGGGCAGCTTAGGTAAAATGGAGTCTGAAGTTAAAATGGCGTAATGTCAACTTGACATTTAGTTTGTACTAAAGTTACCTACATAAAATAAAACCTTAATTAAGAAGATATCTCCATAAGATCCAGTTGTAAGGCATTTTCTTAATTACTAATTAATGGGGAGAGCCCAGACCATTGTGGGTGGGGCCATCCCCGGGTTCTATATGAAAGCAGGCCGAGCAAGCCAGGGAAAGTACACCTATAAGCAGTTCCCCTCTGTAGCCTCTACATCTGCTCCTGCCTCTAGGTTCCTGCCGCATATGAGTTCCTCCCCAGACTTCCTTCAAGGATGAACAAAATGGAAGTGTAAGCCAAATAAATCCTCTCCTCTCCGACTTACCTTTTGGTCATGGTGGTCACTGCAGCAATAGTAACCCTAACTGAGACAGGAGACAATATGTATTCAGCTCACAGTTTCAGAGGGTTCCATCCATCATGGCAGACCAGAGAAGCTCACACCATGGTATCCAGAAAGAGCAGGCTACCTTATAGTAGATAGGTAACAGATAGTAGCAAGGCCAGAGCAAGATAGAGTTTCCAATGCCCAATGACACACCCTGGGGTCTTCACCCTTATTAAAATCTACTCACATTTTGAATCTATCAGTGCATTAATCCATGAGTGATGTCAGAGCCCTCCTGGTCTGTTAAAGACACCCCCAGGGTTGTGCTAGAAGCTGACAGCTGACACTGACCTCAGACTACACGCATATGAAAATTCACTACTCCACCATAAGGCTGGCTGTCTAGACTGTCCAAAATAGAGGGGGAGTCCTCTACAAAGCTGGAAAGAACATGAAAATGAAACAAACATTGACCGATGATCACAGAGGCTAAAGGTCGGTGATAATTCCATGCGTCATGGCATCAAGGCCATGAAGTGGAACACAGACTACATTCTCCGAAACACTCGGTAAGTCCAAATACAATAAGGAATTTGATTAACTTTATCTTGACAAAATCAATTGCTTCATTTGCTCAGATGCAGCCCGGGAATGGAGGATTTTGGTGATAGGGAAACTAGATGTGGGACAAGCTGGAAACTCTGCACTTTCTCTGACGTCTCTGCCAACCTGAAACAGCTGTAAACTGAAAGCTTGTTCAAAATAGCTATTGAGGGCTGCCTGGGTCCGTTGGTAAAGCACTTGCTCAGCAAGTGGGAGGACCTGAGTTCAATCCCCAAACCCACATTAAAAAAAAACAAAACAAAAAAGCAGAGGTCCAGGCTGGTAGCCTCAGCATCGTAGGCAGAAGCAGTAGGATCCTTGGGATTTGCTGGCCAGTCTAGAGCAGTAGCTCTCAGTCTTCTTAACGCAGTCACTCTTTAACACACTCCTCATACTGTGGTAACCTCCAATCATAAAATTGTTTTCATTGTTACTTCACAACTGTAATTTTGCTACTGTTGTGAATCATAATATAATATCTGATTTGCAGGATATCTGATTTGTAATCTTGTGAAAGGGTTGTTTGAACCTCAAAGGAGTTGCAACCCAAAGGTTGAGAGCTGCTGGTCTAGATTAATTAATTAGCAAGCTTCAAATTCACTGAGAACCTGTTTCAAAACCTAAGGTAAAGAGAGACTGGGGAAGACACAGGATGCTTTTCTCCAGTCTGCACACACACACACACACACACACACACACACACAGAGAGAGAGAGAGAGAGAGAGAGAGAGAGAGAGAGAGAGACAGAGACAGAGACAGAGACAGAGACAGAGACAGAGAAGACAGAGAAGAGAGAGAGAGAAAAAGAGACAGAGAGAGTCAGAGACAGAGACAGAGAGAGGAGAGGCAAATGTACCGACTAACTTTCTCAGCGTTCTCATTACTGAAGATAATCCATTACTAAGGTGCTCAGCATCTAATAAAAAGAGCAGCTGTGCCATGCACTGCTTCATCTTGACCTGAAGGTAACTTGTCTCATCCCCCATCACTGCCCTTCATTACACAGATCAGGACAGCCATGGAGCAGAAAGAACAATTCATCCATTAGGAACAGGGAGCAGAGCAGCATAAGGAATTCAGTAGGTGTCATAGTTCTGCACACACCTGCACATGCACGCACATGAACACACACACACACACACACACACACACACTTTTTTCTCTCAGAACAGAGGACTGCAGCTGCTCTTCCACGCTGCTGTGGCGAGATTTTACTGGTTGCAACCAAGATTTACTGTCAACAGCCTCATAAGTAACAGCTGTTTGCGATTCTTATCCTCCACCGCTTCTTGAATGTCAAGGCTCTTAGCTGGCTGTGCTTGTTGTAGGCATTAGGGGAGGTTTTTTGCACAGTGTCATCTGCTCAGCTGCCCCTCTTCCCTTCAGCTTTCCTTGTCTTGGGACAGATAGGAGCATGAGTCCACCACATCACCGAGCCAGGCTCAAGCCACTTACTTTGCATCTGATGGTCTGTAATTCTGACTCTGGGAGCACCTTCACTTATCCCTTTCCTGACGGCCCCTGGCCTCGTTTTGTGGTATATGTAGATTGGGAATTTGGGGTGTCTGGATTTGCTGTCCTTTGGGAGCCCGGCTGGGAAAGCCACGGGTGTCAGTCTAGAGGAGGCTTTCCCCTGCCTGAGTGTTTTGTACAGCTCGCCTTTGTTCCTCGTTTGTAAGCTTCCCTGGGTAGACACGCCGAATGAGTTCAGTGCACACGGGGACATAGTCAGCACTGAGAGGTGACAGTCAACACTGAGAGGTGACAGTCAGCACTGAGAGGTGACAGCCAAAGTGCCACTGCCGAGAGAAAGAGGAGCTTGGGCTTCTGTCCCTCAGAGCAGCAGCGGTGACAACCTCGGGGAGGCCACTATAGGAGTGGATGACAGAGACAAGGGTCACAACAGACACCAGGGCTTGTTTTCTGCTGCTGCTTTTGGTTTTTGTTTTGTTTTGACATAACTGTTTTTCCTGTGTGGCCTTAAAGCAAAATTTTATACTCAGAGTAGAAACTAATGTATTTCTGGATCATTAACCATGATCCCTGGGTGCCAGCAAGATGGCTCAGGGGACGAAAGCACGTGCTGCCAAATCTAACAGCCTGAGTTCCGTCCCCAGCACTCACACTCAAGCATGAGAGAACCAACAAAGCCCTGTGGTTACCTACTGACGCTGCACATGCACCATGAGGTGCATGGGATGACAGAAGCTGTCTGTATGTGCCTACCTACTCAGCAAGCAGTTTTAAGCAAACTTCAGGAAGAGTTGCCTTTCTGAGCAAAGGGTTAGACTCAGGATATGGCCCTGGTATTTCCATTAATGTAATTTTTCTAAGCAAAATATTGTTTTCTGACCTTTCTGACCCCTCCTGCCAAAAACTCAGCTCCATGCCGCTGAGGAACAAGGGGGACTCCCCTGCAACTGTCATAAGTCAGGCCCTGAGGGCATCCCTACTGACAGTCAGTGTGGAATGCTGCCACAACAAGACATTACTCCAAGGGCTCTTCATGTAGTAAGTCCACACTCCCTCTGCTCTACCTTCTCTAAAAGATTGTGGTTACTCTTCGTTCCACTGTTAATATGAAAACACTGCAGCCCTGGGTGAGGACCCAGCACAAAGCTGCCAATGACAGACGGGGACTCCAGGCAGCACACACACGTGTCCTCAGGATGTCTGTGCTGAGTTTCAGTGTATGAGAAGCCTCCAGCTAGGGCTTCAACCAAGGTAGGTAAATTTCCCACACAGGCCACGAAGAAAGCATATGAACCTCTGTGCAAAGCAAGCTTCAGACAGAGACGCACACTGGCGGCCCAAACAAGTCTGCCGTCGGTCTTTTCAGTCAGTGTAGCAAGGGGTGGTCATTGCCAACATACAGCTCTGGCTGCTGAGTGCCCTGCTGGCCTCTGGACTTCTGGCCACCTATAACAAGCTGTGATGTTTAATCCACTATTTGCTGAGTGCAGCCAAAGGCATCCTTAATGAGAAATCTAGCAGTAGAACTTCTAAGGTCTTTCAGGAGTAACCCAAGAATAATAGTCAAAGGTTATTTATACCCTGGATTGTACAGGCAAAGGCTTGGACTGCCAGTGGATGTCACCTGTCTCCCAGCATCATGTAGTGTCTCCAGAGTCATGTAGGAAAGACTGGGGAGCTGACAAGAGGACTCTGAAGCTACTGTGATTTTCAGCTTATAAAAAAATAAAGTATAAGGCTGTAGCTATAGACCAGTTGGTGGAGTGTCTCAGCACACAAAGGCCTGCGCTCCAACCCCAGCCTCATAAACTGAGTGCAGTGGCAGAGCACAGGCCCAGCACTCGGGAGATAGAGCAGTATGATCAGAAGTTCGAAGTAATCCTCAGATCTACCTTGTCTGAAAAACATAAACAAATAACAATAAAGAAAAGGGGAGAGGAAAGGGGTGAATGAGAGGTGGAGGGGAAGGGGAAGAGAAAAAGGGGAGGGGGAGGGGGGAAAGGAAGAGAGAAGGGGAGGGGAAGGGGAGGGGGAGAGAGAAAGGGGAGGGGGAGCAGGGAAGAGAGAAGGTGGAAGGGAAGGGGAGGGGGAGAGAAAAAGGGGAGGGGGAAAAGAAGAGAGAAGGGGAGGGGAAAGGGAGGGGAGAGAGAAGGGGTAGGAGAGGAGAGAAGGGGAGAGAGAAGAGAAAAGGCAAAGGGGGAGGTGAGGAGGGGAGAGAAAAGGGGGAGGGGAAGGGGGAGAGAAGGGAGGAGAAGACAGGAGGGGGAGAGAGAAGGGGAAAGGGAGAAGAAGAGAAGAGAGAGGGGAAAGGAAGAGGAAGGGAGAGGGGAAGGGGATGAGGGGAGAGAAAAGGGGGAGGAGAAGAGAGAAGGGAAGAGAGAAGGGGGAGGGGAGCAGTGTTAATATTTTATAAATATTACCAATAATTCATATTGATAGTTGCTATCAGTATGAAAGATGAATTCTTAGTGCACCACACCCTCCTTACTGCCCAGTTGCTGTCTCTCTTACCACCCCATTTTTTTATTTTCTATATTCTTTGTTTACATTCCAAAGGCTTTCCCCTTTCCCTGTTCCCCCCCACCATATGTCCCATAAGTCTTCTCCCCATCCATTCCCCAATCACACACACACACACACACACACACACGCCCCGCCCCACACCATTTCTCTGTTCTGATATTCTCCTACAAAACTGGATCCAGTCTTTTCAGGACCAGGGTCCTCTCCTTCCTTCTTGGGAATCTTTTGATTTGCTTTGTTTACATTCCAAAGGCTTTCCCTTTTCCCAGTTCCCCCCCCACCATATGTCCCATAATTCCTCTCCCCCCCCAACTATTCCCCAATCACCCCACCACCACGATTTCTCTATTCTGGGTATACAAAACTGGATCCAGTCTTTTCAGGCCCAGGGTCCTCTTCTTTCTTCTTCTTGGGAATCACTTGACTTGCTAATTGTGCCTTGAGTATTTAGGGCTTCTGGGCTCATTAATATCCACTTATCAGTGATTGCATTTCATGTGTATTCTTTTGTGATTGGGTTAACTCACTTAGGATGATATTTTCCAGCTCTAACGATTTACCTACAAATTGCATGAATTCATTATTTTTAATTGCTGAGTAGTATTCCATTGTATAAATATACCACATTTTCTGTATCCATTCCTCCTTTCAGGGATATCTGGCCTCCTTCCAATTTCTGGCTATTATAAACAAGGCTGCTATAAACATAGTGGAGCATGTGTCTTTATTGTATGCAGGAGAATCATCTGGGTATATGCCCAGGAGTGGTATGCCAGGGTCCTCTGGAAGTGACATGCCCAATTTTCTAAGGAACCGCCATACTGATTTCCAGAGCGGTTGTAACATCTTGCATTCCCACCAACAGTGGAGGAGTGTTCCTCTTTCTCTACATCCTTGCCAGCACTTGTTGTCTCTTGAGTTTCTAATCTTAGACATTCTGACTGGTGTGAGGTGGAATCTCAGGGTTGTTTTGATTTACAGTTCCCTGATGACTAATGATGTTGAACATCAGCAAAGTGGCTGGTTATAAAATTAACTCAAGCAAATCAGTAGCCTTCTTGTGCTGAAAGGACAATCAGGCTGAGAAAGAAGTTAGGGAAATAACACCCTTCACAATAGCCACAAACAACATAAAGTACCTTGGCATAACTCTAACCAAACAAGCTTAAGATCTGTATGACAGGAGCTTCAAGTCCTTGAAGAAAGAAATCGAAGAAGACCTCAGAAGATGGAAAAATATTTCTTGCTCCTGGATTTGCAGGATCAATATAGTAAAAATGGCCATCTTGCCAAAAGCAATCTACAGATTCAATGCAATCCTCATCAAAATCCCAACTCAATTCTTCATAGATCTAGAAAGAGCACAGACTTATGGTCACTTGATCTTTGATAAAGGAGCCACAACCATCCGGTGGAAAAAAGATAGCCTTTTCAACAAATGGTGCTGGTTCAACTGGAGGTCAACATGCTGAAGAATGCGAATGGACCCACTCTGTAAGGCAAAGGACACTGTCAGAAGGACAAAACGGCAACCAACAAAGTGGGAAAAGATCTTCACCAACCCCACATCCAACAGAGGGCTAATATCCAATATATACAAAGAACTCAAGAAGTTAGACCGCAAAGAACCAAATAACCCTATCAAAAAATAGGGTACAGAGCTAAACAAAAAATTTTCACCAGAAGAAATTTGGATGGCCGAGAAACACCTTTAGAGATGTTCTCTCCATTTATTTTGATGTTGGCTACTAGTTTGCTGTATATTGCTTTTACTATGTTTAGGTATGAGCCTTGAATTCCTGTTCTTTCCAGGACTTTTAGCATGAAAGGATGCTGAATTTGTCAAATGCTTTTTCAGCATTTAATGAGATGGCCATGTGGTTTTTTTCTTTTAGTTTGTTTATGTAGTGGATGACATTGATGGATTTCTGTATATTGAACCATCCCTGCATCCCTGGGATGAAGCCTACTTGATCATGGTGAATGATCGTTTTAATGTGCTCTTGGATTCGTTTGGCAAGAATTTTATTTAGTATTTTTGCATCAATATTCATAAGTGAAATTGGCCTGTAGTTCACTTTCTTTGTTGGATAATTGTGGCTTCGTAGAACAAGTTGGGCAGTGTTCCTTCTTTTCTATTTTGTGGAATAGTTTGAAGAGTATTTGTGTTAGGTCTTCTTTGAAGGTCTGATAGAATTCTGCACTAAAAGCATCTGGTCCTGTACATTTTTTGGTTGGAAGACTTTCTATAACCCCTTCTATTTCTCTAGGGGGTTATGGGACTGTTTAGCTGATCTAATTGATCCTGATTTAATTTAGGTATTTGGTATCTTTCTAGGAAATTGTCCGTTTCTTCCAGATTCTGCACTTGCGTTGAATATAGGCTTTTGTAGTAGGATCTGATGATTTTTTTAATTTCCTCAGTTTCTGTTGTTATATCCCCCTTTTCATTTCTAATTTTGTTAATTTGGATACTGTCTCTGTGCCCTTTGGTTAGTCTGGCTAAGGGTTTATCTATCTTCTTGATTTTCTCAAAGAACCAGTTCCTGGTTTTGTAGATTCTTTATATTGTTCTCTTTGTTTCTACTTGATTGATTTCAGCCCTTAGTTTGATGATTTCCTGTCTTCTACTCCTCCTGGGGGAATTAGCTTCTTTTTGTTCCAGGGCTTTCAGATGTGCTGTTAAGCTGCTAGTGTATGCTCTCTCCAGTTTCTTTCTGGAGGCACTCAGGGCTATGAGTTTTCCTCTTAGGATTGCTTTCCTTGTGTCCCATAGATTTGGAAAGGTTGTACCTTCATTTACATTGAATTCTAAAAAAATCTTTGATTTCTTTCTTTATTTCTTCCTTGACCAAGGTGTCATTGAGTAGTGTATTGTTCAGTTTCCATGTGTATGTGGGCTTTCTGTTGTTTTTCTTGCTATTGAAGACCACTTTTACTCCACAGTGATCTGATAGGAGGCATGGGATTAGTTAGATCTTCTTGTATTTGTTGACGTCTGTCTTGTGACCAATTATATGATTGACTTTGGAGAAGGTACCATGCGGTGCTGAAAAAAGGGTATATTCTTTTGCTTTGGGATGAAATGTCATATATGCATATATATACATATATATGTTAAATCCAATTGGTCCAAAGCTTCAATTAGTTTCACTGTGTCCCTGTTTAGTTTCTGGTTTCCTGATTGGTCCATTGAGGATAGTGGAGTGTTGAAGTCACCCACAATTATTGTGTTAGGTGTAGTGTGTGCTTTAAGTTCTAGTAGAGTGTCTTTTATGAATGAGGGTGCCCTTGCATTTGGAGCATAGATGTTCAGTATTGAGAGTTCTTGGTGGATTTTTCCTTTGACCAGCAAGAAGTGACCTTCCATGTCTCTTTTGAAGACTTTAGGTTGAAAGTCAATTTTATATGATATTAGAATGGCTTCTCCAGCTTGTTTCTTGAGACTATTTGCTTGTAAAATTTGCTTTTACTCTAAGGTAGTGTTTGTCTTTGACACTGAGGTGTGTTTCCTGTATGAAGCAAAATGTAGCATCCTGTTTTTGTATCCAGTCTGTTAGTCTATGTCTTTTATTGGGGAATTGAGTCCATTGATGTTAAGAGATATTAAGGAGGCCGGGCGGTGGTGGCGCACGCCTGTAATCCCAGCACTTGGGAGGCAGAGGCAGGCGGATTTCTGAGTTCGAGGCCAGCCTGGTCTACAGAGTGAGTTCCAGGATAGCCAAGGCTACACAGAGAAACCCTGTCTCGAAACACCAAAAAGAGAGAGAGAGAGAGAGAGAGAGAGAGAGAGAGAGAGAGAGAGAGAGATTAAGGAATAGTAATTATTACTTCCTGGCATTTTTGAAGTTATTTATATTTGAGTGTTTATCTTCTTTTGGGTTTGATGAGAGGGGATTCTATCTTGCTTCTTCTGGGGTGTAGTTTCCCTCCTTGTGTTGGTGTTTTCCCCCTATTACCCTTTGTAGGGCTGGGTTTGTGGAAAGATATCGTGCAAATTTGGTTTTGTCATGGAATACCTTGGTTTCTCCATCTATGGTGATTGAGAGTTTTTCTGGGTATAGTAGTCTTGGCTGACATTTGTGTTCTCTTAGAGTCTGCATGATATCTGCCCGATCTTCTAGCTTTCATGGTCTCAGGTGAGAAGTCTGGTGTAATTCTGATAGGTTTTCCTTTATATGTTACTTGGCCTTTTTCTCTTACTGCCTTTAATATTCTTTCTTTGTTTAGTACATTTGGAGTTTTGATTATTATGTGACGGAAGGTATTTCTGTTCTGGTCCAGTCTGTTTGGAGTTCTGTAGGCTTCTTGTATATTCATGGGCATCTCTCTGTTTAGGTTGGGGAAGTTTTCTTCCATAATTTTGTAGAAGATATTTGCTGGCCCTTTAAGTTATAAATCTTCACTCTCATCTATGCCTATAACCCTTAGGTTTGGTCTTCTCATTGTGTCCTGGACTTCCTGGATGTTTTGGGTTACAAGCTTTTTGCATTTTGCATTTTCTTTGACTGTTGAATCAATGGTTTCTATGGTATCTTCAGCATCTGAGATTCTTTCTTCTATCTCTTATATTCTATTGTTGATATTTGCATCTATGTCCCCTGATTTCTTCCCAAGGTTTTCTATCTCCAAAGTTGTCTCCCTTTGAGATTTCTTAGTTGTTTCTACTTCTGTTTTTAGATCCTGGATGGTTTTGCTCAGATCTTTCGCTTGCTTGTTTGTATTTTCATGTAGTTCTTTAAGAGATTTTTGTGTTTCCTCCTTATTGGCTTCTATTTTTTGATCCATATTCTCCTGAATTTTCTTAAGTGATTTTTGTGTTTGCCTTGTAAGGGCTTCTAACTTTTCATCCATTTTCTCCTGTATTTCTTTAAGAGATTTGTCTGTGTGTTCCTCTAACAGCATCCTGACTAGTGATTTTAGATCTGAATCTTGTTTTTCTGGTGTGTTGGGGTATCCGGGACTTACCGCTGTTGGGGAACTGGGTTCGGATGCTGCCATATTGCCTTGATTTCTGTTAGTAACATTCCTACATCTGCCTTTTGCCATCTGGTTATCTCTGGTGTTAGTTGGTCCTGTAGTCACTAGCTGGTGCTTAAACCTCCTGTTGGCTCGTAAGGCTATTTCCCCACCATTGGATGACTGGGTTTCCCCTGGCACCGATTGCTGATGTGCTGTCCTCCTCTTGGATGCTGTTGAACCGCTGGTTTATCTTGCTCCAAGCAATGTTATACTCAGTTGTCTCTGTGGACCTGATGCTGCTTGTCTGCTCTGGTTCTGCTTGTTTAGTCCAGTCAGCAGCAAGGATGAAGGCAGCGGCCGTGGGGAGTGCAGGGTCTCCCACAGGGCAGAGAACCCATGCCCGGCTGGAACCCAGGAACCGCTGCTCTGCCTGGTTCCTGTTCATAGATCACTGCCTTGCTGCCTGAGTCTCCAGAGATCTTAAGCTTGGGATATCTCGGGTACCTGGTTCTGCCTGCTCGGTCCAAGCATCAGTAATGATGGCCGCGGTTGTGGGAGTGCAGGGTCCCCCACAGGGCACCGTCTTCCCTCCCCTTAAGTACGAGCTTCAGCTTGCCTCAGCCAGAAGGCCGTGGCAAGGCGATGGCAGGTATCCAACCCGATGGCTACAGTACACAAGACTGTGACAGCAACTGTGCTGACACCGGTCTGCCCTTGGTTTCCATATCCTTTTGAAGACACAAAAGACATTCTGGAAATCCTGAGTTGGAAGGAGCTTCAAGTGAGTGAAATGGGACCCTAGGGCTACAAGGACGGCTCAGCAGTTAGGAGGCCTGGCTACTTACCCTTAAGAACCCGTATTCAGATGGTGGCACTCCGGTAACAAGCCCAGCCGCACAAACAGCTGATCTGATGCCCTCTTCTGGGCACTGTGTGTACCTGTGTCTATGTGCACATAACCTTAATTTAAAATAATGCTTTTTTTTAAAGGGAGGAAAAGAAAAAGTGACTTGTCCTTAATTCTTTTTGTATTTTAGACAATCTCCTGGAAGTCACAGAGATCTGCCTGCCTCTGCTTCCCAAGTGCTGGGATTAAAGGCATTTCCCATCATGTCTCCCTGCCTGGTCCCATTAAGTATTAGCAACCAGTTGTCCAGTCAAAACCATAAAATAAGCCATCTTCCCATTTTTCAAGAGTAATTTGCCTTCGCGGTGTTTCCACCACAAATGATACTTTTGATTGCTAAGTTCTGTGCTAACCAGATTCCTAACTACCTGGATGGATGGTGTTGGGTTAAGAGGCTTCAGAGGAAGCCTTGCCCAATGGATCCTAACCAAGGTGCTCATAAAACCAACACCAGGATCTAATTTGCTGAGACCTGAGGGGATGCATCTCTGGAGAAACAAGGGAGAGGGAGCGCCCATCTTGCAGCTGCTGCGGAACCAAGCGCAGCCGTAACTGCAGAGATTAACAGCTTCTCACAGCCATAAATACTTTTTTTTCTCTTCAATGAGCACTGGGGGATGAGAATCTGGTTATAATTGGATGTGTTGCAATATTGCTTTTCATTTACAATTACAGCAAGGAGGAAATGAAAAGGAATGGCGTAAGGTTTGAGAGTAGCAATTAGGCATGGTGCTCATCACAGGCTGCTCCTTCCCCCCTCCTGCCGCCCCCTCCCCACCCCACCCTCCACCAGGTACCTGCAATGCAGGAACTGGGTGCCCGGGGAAGGGGAGGGCTCTGTCACATTGGCATTATGGTCCTTCCTCTGGCTGACTTTCAAAACAGAGCAGAATCATTCAGCTTTTAGCCCGGGTTTTATCCATCCCCAACAGTTTTTAACATAATTACCCACACTCTGAAGTGGAGAGGAAAAATGATAATTGAGTGGTAGAACACTTGCACAGCATGCACAAAGCCCTGGGTTTGATCCCTAGCACTGCATAGAGCGAGGCGAGGTGGTGCACACCTGTAATCCCACACAGGAGGTGGGAAGGACAATCGGAAATTCAAGGTCGTGCTCTACTACTTAGGAGCTCTAGGCAGCCTGGTGGGATCCAGTCTCAGAACAAAAACTTTGCATAAGGAGGCATAAACTGAAATCCCAGCTCAGGGGGTGGACGGAAAAGGCAGGAAACTGGCTTGTTCAATTCCAGCTTGAGCTACACAGCAAAAACTTATCTCAAATACGTGTGTGTGTGTGTGTGTGTGTGTGTGTGTGTGTGTATGTATTTTATAGACTATATATTGTCATATATATACATTTACACATACATTTATATATTTTGTAGACTATATATTGTTGTACATATATGTTGCACATAAAATTACATTCAGAATGTAATGTTTAATAGAGGCAGTAGCTTACTGTCCTGCTGGCTTCTGTGTGCTAGGTTTGTTCCATGAGGTGCTAATCCTGTAGGTTCACGGGTCACTCCTCAGGACTCAAACCTGAAGCTGACAAGCTAAGTACACCAGCATGCTGGATGAAAGCTGCAGCTCAATGCCTTCAAAATCAAGGATCGCTGCTACCTTGATTCAAGAGAAGCATTCGGGAAATGAGGGGAGATTGTCATCTCGGTAAGAGAGCCTGGAAATGAAGTCTCCCAATCGCTGTGGGTCTTCATGCCACCCATGCTTTTGTGACTCCACACTGCTGTCTCCAGAATCCAGCCTGTTCTAAGTCACAGCTATTGTGATTATAAATTTAACATAGTCTTTCCTCTCATGTTATAATTGTCTTTAGAAGGGAATTCAAAATCAATATATCACATTCTTGTACTTTATTGGTTAGGACTGAAATAAATGTGTTTATGTGGCTCCACACTGATTGCATTTTCAATAATATATTTTAATGATAGTTTCCCTTTTGCACCAAGACATTTTAAGGCCATAAAGTGTTGGACAAATAGTAGCTCCTGCAATGAGCCATTGCAGCAGACAGCCCATATAACTACTGGAAACTGACTGGAGCCATGCAGAGTGTGGTTTATGGACTCACAGCAAGACTCTTGTCTATACCGAGCCCTCTCTGGACTGTGTCATCCATTTGAATACACACTAAGTTAAGAGTTCTGGTGATGAGTGAAATTCTACCCACAGTAAGAAAAAGAAATAAGGGGCTGGAGAGATGACTCAGTGGTTAAGAGCACCAACTGCTCTTCCAAAGTTCTTGAGTTCAAATCCCAGCAACCACATGGTGGCTCACAACCATCCATCATGAGATCTGACTCCCTGTTCTGGAGTATCTGAAGACAGCTACATTGTACTTACATATAATAAATAAATAAATCTAAATAAAAAAGAAAGAAAGAAAAAGAAACTAAACTAGGAAGTATATGTTTGCAAACCTCAAGAGGCTGAGGCGGGAGGATCTCAAGTTAAGAGCCAGCCTGGGCAACATAATGAGATTTTTGTCTCAAAAAAAAAAAAAAAAAACTAAAAAGAGGGTTGTCTTGGGTCTGGGGAGATGGCTCAGCCAGTCAACCTTGCTGTGCAAACATGAGAACCAGAGTTCAGATTCCCAACAGCCATGTTAAAATCAGCCTGGGGACATTGGACTGGGGACATTAGAAAGTTCATACTATTCAACCATTAGAAACAATGAATTCATGAAATTCTTAGAGAAATGGATGGAACTGGAGAACATCATACTAAGTGAGGTAACCAAGTCTCAAAAGAATAGCCATGGTATGCAGTCACTGATAAGTGGATATTAGCCTAGAATCTTGGGACACCAAAGACACAATTCACATACCAAATGATGTCTGACAAGAAGAAAGGAGTGGACGCTGGTGCTGGAAAGGATCAAAGCATCAGTGTAGGGGAATACCAGAACAGGGAAGTGGGAAGGGGTGGATGAGGGAGCAGGGGGAGGGAAAAGGGCATGTGGGACCTTTGGGGTGGGGAACCAAAAAAAGGGAAATGAAATGTAAATATAGAATATATCCAATAAAAAATTTTTTTTGATCCAAAAAAAAACCAAACAAAAAACAGAAAAAAAAAAAAAAAGAAAGTTGTAATCTCAGCTTTGAAAGAGGCAGAGACAGTGAGTCCCCAAAACAGGCCAAAATGATGAGCTCTGGGTTTATCGAGGATTGGAGCCCAGGGCCTCCATACTTTCATGGAGACAAATGCAAAGACTCCTGTACACACATACACATGCAAATATGCATGCACCACACACACACACACACACACACACACACACACACACACACACAAGGTCATCCTGTCAGAATAAAATGTTACGGTACCTACCAGAGGCAAGCGAGAGACATCACCTTCGTCGAGCTGGCATGGCCTCTAAACACCTGCAGTGAGGTGGCAGTGAGGTGGCAGTGAGGTGGCAGTGAGGCGGCAGTGAGGCGGCAGTGAGGCGGCAGTGAAGTGGCAGTGAGGTGGCAGTGAGGTGGCAGTGAGGTGGCAGTGAGGTGGCAGTGAGGCGGCAGTGAAGTGGCAGTGAGGTGGCAGTGAGGTGGCAGTGAGGCGGCAGTGAGGTGGCAGTGAGGTGGCAGTGAGGTGGCAGTGAGGTGGCAGTGAGGCGGCAGCAGCTGCCACCAAGATCCCAGGCAGCCACAAGTGCGATACCCTGCTGGGGCGCTGACAATCTGAAGCTCTCTTTACTGCATACAACAAATGCCTGGCATTGATATCACTATCTTACTGCTGCTGTTTAACTGGTCCTTAGTGAAATCTCTGGCTTTCCACATTAATTACAATAGTGATTAGCAACTACTGGCCTATCAGCTCATCGTGGCTTAAATGGAAAAACAAACAAACAAACACACAACAAAACCCACCAAGTTTCTGCATTGATTAGGAGCTGTACTCAGCACTGACTGGCAAATCCCTGAAAGATTGCGCAGGCTTAAATGAACTGGCAGTGTTTCCAGTCTGTCAAAAAGATAGTCCAAGGCTACAAGTAGGGAAGTCTTATCATTCTAGTACTTTCTTAGGATACAGCTTCTATCCATAAGACTGCCTTATGGTGACAGAATGGCTGCTAGGGACCAGCTAGCACATCCATGTGCAAGCAGGACAAACGGGTGTACTTCTCAACTGGTTCAGTTCAGGCCTTTCACAAATAGAACTCATTTTGCCTTTACTGTCATTGTGAGTGTTGTGTTGACACCGTGCTGTTATTTTGGCATGGCAAATAAAACTATCTTATGTATTGTCAGTGTCTGTGTCTCACAGTCTCATTAACCAGCACATATATGTGGTCTGTATGTTTGTCCACTCTGACACATTCTGCTCTTCATCCTAACCCCTCACCACATAGCAGGCAGGTCCTGCACCACACTGTCATGGTGTTCAGTGAAAGGCTGGATCAGCTGCAGAACAAACACTTGTATGCGAGTCTCAAGTCCTACTGGAAGGATTTCCTTCTGCCCATGGCAAGAAGTCATTAGAGACACCAACTCCTTATACCAACGTAGCAAAATCTTTCATGGCCATCTTGCTTGCCTTCAGCCAGTGTCCTGGTTAATTTTAGTCTACTTGAAACAAACTAGAATCACCTGGGATGAAATGAAAATTAATGCCACCATCAGATTGCCTGGAGGCAAATCTTATGAATGATTGATGTGGGATGGTTCAGCCCACTGTGATGCCATCCCTGGGCGAGTGGCCAGAGGGTGTATGAAAGCAGACAGAGCATTCCCCATGGCCGCTGCTTCAGTGCCTGCCTCAACACACACACACACAAGCACACACAAGCACACACACACACACACACACACAGAGGCACACACACACACAGAGGCACACACACACACAAGCACACACACACACACACACATACACACACCTCCTCAATGTTATTTCACGAGTGTGATAACTGTTCTTGTTTGTCAATTGACTCAATCTGAATTTATCTAAAACCTAAGTGGCTAGGCAACCCTGTGAGGGTTTTTCTAATTAAATCATTTGAAGCAGGAAGACTCACTTTTAATTCAGATCTTTTGAGATGGGAGGATCCACCTTTAATTGGGCCATACCTTCTGCTGGCAGCCTGTATAAAGGACATGGAAAAAGGAAGCTCTCTTTTGACCTACTTGTTCTTGCTCTCTCTGGCAAGTCCATTCCTTCCCTGGCATTAGAGCCTACTTCTTTGGAATTTTGGTGAATACTGAAGATGAGTTGACACACCCAGTTTAGTGGACTCAATAACTACCAGATTCTTTAACCTTCCACTGTTGGACAATTAGGTCACTGTATGTAAGCCATTCCGATTAATTCCTTTTATCTATTTATCATCTATCTATCATCTATCTATCTATCTATCTATCGATCTATCTATCATCTATCTATCTATCTATCTATCGATCTATCTATCTATAGAGATTCCATTTATCAGTTATATTCCTGTAGATAAAACTGGCTAATAGGGTAACATGACCAGATAAAGGAGCAGTTCTTGGTCCTAGTTAATTCTGGGAGTCAATCCGTGTAGGGACCCAGATTTCTGAAGGGAGCCTGGCCTAGCTAAGATGTGAAACCCCTGGTTGTTAGCTTTCTAGTTTCTGCATGGGAGAGATGATGTGAGTAAGACCTCCAGCAGCCACACTGAACCCTGGGAGACTGTAGCTCCGAAAGCCTACATCTCAGAAGGAAAATAAGAAGCCTGAGCCTTCAATAATTGCAAAGTCGCTGTACCATTTCTAAACTCGTATCTTGGACTTCTAGGTTAAAAAAAATAAAACCACTATTATTTTAGTTTTCTTTTATACACTACAGACCTTATTGTAGCCAACAGAATAACCCTTAGCTTAGAGATTCAGTTTTGCAGATATGTTGATAAACTGACTTGGTAGTTCTCAACCCTAGCATTTAAACACCACCTGGAAGGCCCTTCACAGTGTAGATCTTTGCAGTCCATCTACAGGAAGCCTGACATTCCCTATGCTCATGGGAGCCTCCCTGGGAATCGTTTGCATAATATTCTTCTTCAGGCCTGAAGCTAAGGATCCAGGAGCTGAGTCATTCTCTGTTTTCTTTTTTATGAAGCCAAAAGTTCTACTCCCAGGCACCTCTAAATGTGCCTCTTGCCTGATTTTTCTTATAATTTCTTGGCAGTGTGCCCTTCCACATCTGCCACCATAAGAGCCCTTGCTAAGTTGCTAATGTAGACTTTCCACCCTGGCAGCGAGCCATGCAATGCACACAAACCCAGCACAGAAGGCTCTTCACCTTGTCCATGTTTCCCCTTGGCCGTCATTGCCAGAATTTCCTCAGACAATAGCTCAGAATCACACTGTGCAGGTTCTGGGGTGGGAGTGGATGCTTATGACTTTGATTTTTCTGCATCTGCAGGACACACGGAGCTTCTCCCTGCACTGCATCACTGGATTCGTTATCTCTACAGATCAGTCCACATCAAGCCAACCATCAAGTTTTTCCCTTCAATACCAATCAGACCATATATTTTCCTCTTCTGAGAGGCACACGGCAATCTACGTCACTGGACAGCAGCTGTTTTTACAGCAGCATCCTTTCTCCTATGCTGTAACTACAGTGAAACACCCTGGATCTGACTTAAAAATAACTCTCTCTTCAGCTCCCAGTTATACATTTTTCTTGTGGTATTATCAAATAATAGAAGAAACACAAGTGTGTGTGTGTGGGGGGGGGTGTTGTTTGAGTATTACTATGTTGAAGTTTCCTCTGAAGTGAAACATTCCTTCCTAGAGGGAAGCTCACGAAGAGGAAGTTCTAAGGAAGGCTTCTTAAGAATCAGGAAGTGGACACTGCCGCCATATCCAAGCGGCACAGGAAGGTAGTTAACCACCCAGCAGCACAGAGAGGACACCCAGCACAGGTCAGAGGATCACGTCTGGAACTCTCTGGCAGAAACCTTTCAGTTTCTGTCTCCAGCTTGGGACCATCCTTTGCCACATTGTGCCATATCCAAATTGCACAGGAAGGTAGCTAACCACCCAGTGGCAAAGGGAAGACAGTCAGCACAAGTGAGACCTGCCCTGCCACTCAGAGGATCACATCCGGAAACATCTGGCAGAAGCCCTCCAGTTTCTGTCTCCAGCTTGGGACCATCCTCGGCCACAGCGCATCATGTCAAAGTGGCACAGGGAGGTAGCTAACCACCCAGGAGTGGGGAGAGGTCTAACAGCACAGAACTATCCCCACAGCTCAGAGGATCACGTCCAGAAACCTCTGGCAGAAGCCCTCTGGTTTCTGTCTCCGGATTGGGAGCATCCTCTGCCACAGTGTGTCATACCCAGTGGCACACAGAGGTAGCTAACCACTTAGGAATGCAGAGAAGACAGTCACCACAGGTGGGACCAGAGGGAGCAGCCAGAAACCCTGAGGACACAAGAACCTAAGAGCAGCCTGGGACAGGAGTCTTCTGATTTCTGCCCACACCCAGAATTGATCGGGGCCACAGAGCTACATACCCAAAAACAACCACAAGAGAGTGGATCTCACAGGAGTGCCTACAACCTGTGTACACAGAGAGAACTGGCCTCCCAGGAGCACATATACAGAGGCTTGCATGACAGACAAGCCAACATCAGAGACAGCAACACCAGCTAACACCAGAGATAACCAGATGGATAAAGGCAAACATAAGAACACTACCAACAGAAACCAAGGCAACATGGCACCATCTGAACCAAGCTCTCCCACAACAGAAAGTCCTGGATAGCCCCAACACACCAGAAAAGCAAGATCTGGATTTAAAATCACATCTCATGATGCTGATAGAGGATTTCAAGAAGGACATAAATAACTCCCTTAAAGAAATACAGGAGAACATGAGTCAACAGGCAGAACCCTTTAAAAAGGAAACACAAAAATCTCATAAAGAAATACAGAGAACAGGGGTCAATGGGTAGAAGCCCTTAAAAAAGAAACACAAAAATCCCTTAAAGAATTACAGGAAGACACAAACAAGTGGAACAACTAAACAAAACCATCCAGGATCTAAAAATGGAAGTAGAAACAGCAAAGAAATCACAAAGGGAGACGACTTTGGAGATAGAAAACTTTGGAAAGAAATCAGGAGTCATAGATGCAAACATCAACACAGAATATAAGAGATAGAAGAAAGAATCTCAGGTGCTGAAGATACCATAGAAAGCATTGCAAAATGCAAAAAGCTTGTAACCCAAAACATCCAGGAAATACAGGACACAATGAGAAGACCAAACCTAAGGATTGTAGGTTTTATTATAGAAGAAAGTGAAGATTTCCAACTTAAAGGGCCAGTAAATATCTTCAAAAAAATTATAGAAGAAAACTTCCCTAACCTAAAGAGAGAGATGCCCATGAACATACAAGAAGCCTACAGAACTCCAAACAGACTGGACCAGTACAGAAATTTCTCCCATCGCATAATAATCAAAACCCCAAATGTACTAAACAAAGAAAGAATAGTAAAAGCAGTAAGGGAAAAAGGCCAAGTAACATATAAAGGAAGACCTATCAGAATTACACCCGACTTCTCACCAGAGACCATGAAAGCAAGAAGATCCTGGGCAGATCTCATACGGACCCTAAGAGAACACAAAAGCCAGCCTGAACTACTATACCCAGCAAAACTCTCAATCACCATAGATGGAGAAACCAAGATATTCCATGATAAAACCATATTTATACAATATAGTTCCACAAATCCAGCCCTACAAAGGATAATAGATGGAAAACGCCAATATAGGGAGGGCAACTAAACCCTAGAAAAAGCAAGATAGTAATCTTCTTTCAACAAACCCCAAAGAAGATACCCACACAAACATAAAAATAACATCAAAAACAACAGGAAGCAACAATCACTATTCCTTAATATCTCTTAATATCAATGGACTCAATTCCCCAATAAAAAGACAGAGACTAACAGAATGGATTTGTAAATAGGACCCAGCATACAGGAACACACCTCAGTGTCAAAAACAAACACTACCTCAGAGTAAAAGGCTGGAAAACAATTTTCCAAGCAAAACAAACTGGAGTAGCCATTCTAATATTAGATAAAACTGACTTTCAACCAAAAGTAACCAAAAAAGACATGGAAGGACACTTCATCTCATCAAAAGAAAGATCTACCAAGAAGAACTCTCAATTGTGAACATCTATGCTCCAAATACAAGGGCACCCTCATTCGTAAAAGAAACTTTACTAAAGCTCAAAGCACACATTGTACCTCACACAATAATTGTGGGTGACTTCAATACCCCACTCTTATCAATGGACAGATCAATGAAGCACAAACTAAACAGAGAAACAGAGAAACTAACAGAACTTGTGGACGAAATGGATCTAAAAGACATCTATAGAACATTCTATCCTAAATCAAAAGAATATACTTTCTCCTCAGCACTTCACAGCACCTTACCCAAAACTGACCATATAATTGGTCACAAAACAGACCTCAACAGATATGAGAAGACTGAACTAATCCCATTCTTCCTATCAGATCACTGTGGAGTAAGGGTGGTCTTCAATAGCAACAGAAACAAAAGAAAGCCCACATACACAAGAAAGCTGAACAATGCTCTACTCAATGATACCTTGGTCAAGAAAGAAATAAGGAAAAAAATCAAAGACTTTTTAGAATTTAATGAAAATGAAGGCACAACATACCCAAATTTATGGGACACAATGAAAGCAGTGCTAAGAGGAAAACTCACATCTCTGAGTGCCTCCAAAAAGGCACTACACTAGCAGCTTAACAGCATACCTGAAAGCTCTAGAACAAAAAGAAACTAATACACCCAAGAGGAGTAGAAGGCAGGAAATCATCAAACTCAGGACTGAAATCAACCAAGTAGAAACAAAAAGAACTATACAAAGAATCAACAAAACCAGGAAGAGGTTTTTTGAGAAAATCAACAAGAGAGATAAACCCTTAGCCAGACTAACCAGAAGGCACAGAGACAAATTAACAAACTTAGAAATGAAAAGGGAAATATAACAACAGAAACTGAGGAAACTCAATCATCAGATCCTACTACAAATACCTATACTCAACACAACTGGAAAATCTGGATGAAATGGACCATTTTCTGGACAGATGCTGAATACCAAAGTGAATCAGGATCAGATAGACCATGTAAATGGTCCCATAACCCCTAAAGAAACAGAAGTGGTCACTGAAAGTCTCCCAACCAAAAACGGCACAGGACCAGGTGGTTTTAGCACAGAATTCTATCAGACCTTCAAAGAAGACCTAATACCAATACTCTTCAAACTATTCCACAAAATACAAAAAGAAGGAACACTACCCAAGTTGTTCTAAGAAACCACAATTACTCTGATACCAAAACCACACAAAGATCCAACAAAGAAAGAGAACTTCAGACCAATTTCTCTTATGAATATCCATGCAAAATACTCAATAAAATTCTTGCCAAGTGAATCCAAGAACACTTCAAAATGATTATTCACCACAATCATTAGATGCTGAAAAAGAATTTGACAAAATTCATCATCCTTTCATGTTAAAAGTCTTGGAAAGATCAGTTATTAAAGGTTCATACCTAAACAAAGTGAAAACAATGTACAGCAAACCAGTAGCCAACATAAAACTAAAAGGACAGAAATTGAAGCAATCCCACTAAAATCAGGGACTAGGAAAGGCTGCCCTCTCTATATATATTTATTAAATATAGTACTTGAAGTTCTAGATAGAGCAATTAGACAACAAAAGGAGGTAAAAGGGATACAAATTGGAAAGGAAGACGTCAAATTATCACTATATGCAGATGATATGATAGTATACTTAAGCAACCCAAAAAAACACTCCACCAGAGAACTCCTACAGCTGATAAACAACTTCAGCAAAGTGGCCAGATACAAAATTAACTCAAAACAATTCAGTAGCCTTCCTATACTCAAATGATAAACAGGCTGAGAAAGAAATTAGGGAAACAGCAGCCTTCACAATAGTCACAAACAATATAAAGTATCTTGGTGTGACTCTAACTAAACAAGTCAAAGATCTGTATGACAAGAACTTCAAGTATCTGAAGAAAGAAATCAAAGAAGACCTCAGAAGATGGAAAGATCTCCCATGCTTGTGGATTGGCAGGATTAATATAGTAAAAATGGCCACCTTGCCAAAAGCATTCTACAGATTCAATACAATCCCCATCAAAATTCCAACTCAATTCCTCATAAAGTTAGAATGAGCAATTCTCAAATTCATCTGGAATAACAAAAAAAAACCAGGATAGCTAAAACTATTCTCAACAGTAAAAGAACTTCTGGGGGAATCAATATCTCAGACCTCAAGCAGTACTACAGAGCAATAGTGTTAAAAACTGCATTGTATTGGTACATTGACAGGCAGGTAGATCAATGAAATAGAATTGAAGAGCCAGAAATGAACCCACACACCTATAGCCACTTGATCTTTGACAAAGGAGCTAAAACCATACAGTGGAAAAAAAGATAGCCTTTTCAACAAATGGTGCTGGTTCAACTGGAGGCTAGCATGCAGAAGAATGCAAATCGATCCATTCTTATCTCCTTGTACTAAGCTCAAGTCCAAGTGATTCAAGGACCTCCACATAAAACCAGACACACTGAAACTAATAGAAAAGAAACTGGGGAAGACCCTTGAGCACATGGGCACAGGAGAAAATTTCCTGAACAGAACACCAATGGCTTAAGCTCTAAGATCAAGAATTAACAAATGGGACCTCATAAAATTACAAAGTTTCTGTAAGGCAAAGGACAGTGTCAATAGGACAAAACGGCAACCAACAAATTGGGAAAAGATCTTTACCAACCATACATCTGACAGAGGGCTAACATCTAATATATACAAAGAACTCAAGAAGTTAGACTCCAGAAAACCAAATAACCCTATTAAAAATGGGGTACAGAGCTAAACAAGGAATTTTCAACTGAGGAATATCGAATGGCTGAGAAGCACCTAAAGAAATGTTCAACATCCTTAGTCATCAGGGAAGTACAAATCAAAACAACCCTGAAATTCCATCTCACACCAGTCAGAATGACTAAGATCAAAACCTCAGGAGACTGCAGGTGCTGGCGATGATGTGGAGAAAGACAAACACTCTTCCACTGCTGTTGGGATTGCAAACTGGTACAACCACTCTGGAAATCAGTTTGGTGGTTCCTCAGAAAACTGGGCATAATACTGCTGGAGAACCTTGTTATATGACTCCTGGGCATATACCCAGAGGATTCTCCAGTATGTAATAAGGACAAATGTTCCACTATGTTCATAGCAGCCCTATTTATAATAGTCAGAAGCTGGAAAGAACCCTGATGTCCCTCAGTGGAGGAATGGATACAGAAAATGTGGTATATTTACATAATGGAATACTACACAGCTATTAAAAACAATGAGTCCATGAAATTCTTAGGCAAATGAGTGGAACTGGAAAATATCATCCTAAGTGTGGTAACCCAATCATAAATGAATACACATGGTATGCCCTCACTGATAAGTGGATATTAGCCCAGACACTTGGAATACCTAAGACACAATTCACATATCAACTGAAGCTCAAGAAGAACAAAGTATGGATACTCTGACCCTTCTTAGAAGGGAGAACAAAATATCCACAGAAGGAGATACAGAGACAAAGTGTGGAGCAGAGTCTGAGGGAAAGACCATCCAGAGACTGCCTCACCTAGGGATCCATCCCATATAATTTACAAAACCCAGACACTATTCTGGATGCCAACAAGTGCTTGCTGACTGGAGCCTGACATAATTGTCACCTTGGAAGCACTGCCAGTCCATGACAAATACAGAGGAGGACACTATCAGCCAGCCATTGAACTGAGCACAGGGTCCCCAATGGAGAAGCTAGAGAAAGTACCCAAGGAGCTGAAGGGGTTTGCAGCGCCATAGGAGGAACAAAAATATGAGCCACCCAGTATTCCCAAAGCTCCCAGGGACAAAACCATCAACCAAAGAGTACACATGGAGTTACCCATGGCTCCAGACACATAGGCAGCAGAGGATAGCCTTGTTGGACATCAAAGGGAGGAAAGGTCCCTGGTCTGGGCTCGATGCCCCCATGTAGGGGAATGCCAGGGCAGGGAAGTGGGAGAGGGTTGATTGGGGAACAGGGGGAAGGGATATAGGTTATGCAACTTTGGGGGGGTGACCAGGAAAGGGGACAACATTTGAAATGTAAATAAAGAATATATCTAATATATATACACATATGTGTGTGTGTGTGTGTGTATATATACATATACATATACATATACATATACATATACATATACATATACATATATAAAAAGAATCTCACCTAAGTCACAGGCAGAGCACACAACAGCCTTGGCATTGATCACCGTAGCCCCTTAAGTGGAAAGAGCTAGGTTCCCAATGTCTTAAATCCAAGCTCCCCCAAGGCCCCTACCGAGAATGTTCCTGATTTTAGACAAGGAACTATGTTCCTTCTCCATACGTGGGGGACTCAGGGAAAGCCTTAGATTGCCCTGGCTCCCAGCAGATGATCTGCCCACACATCTAAGAATCCCTTACTCTCTCTTTTCTTCTTCTCTTGCTCATCCAAATCTTTCAGTATACCTGTTGTTCTTCCCAGAGAGTTATCAAAGTCATTCCTTTCTCAGTGCCTCACAGGGTTGCCTTTCTCAAATTCACCATCCTTGTCCAAATACATCATGCATAAGTTTCCTGCTTAATCTTGGGGTTTCTATGTTTGCCCCTCTAACCTACTCTCTACCTGAATTAGGATCTTAAAATCACAGTCACATGCCACATAATTTTGCTTCAGTTAACAATGAACTGCATGTGCCATGATGGTTTCAGGAGGTGATAACGCAGTCACTGGGAAGTGGTTACAACTATGGAAAGCAGAGTGTGATTGGAGGAAGCCCTTCACTGATGGAGTATCCACAGGAAGAAACCTCTGAAACCATGAGCCAAATCTTCCCTCCTTTGATTTTCTTGGTTGTGATTGTGATTCTGAATTGTCAGCTTGATGAGACCTAGTATCATCTGAGAGATGGGCCTCTGGGCATGCCTGTTGGGGATTATCTCAATTAAGTTAATGGTGCTGGGAAGATTTGCCCACTGTGGGCAGCACCATTCCCTGGCCTGGAATCATGGACTGTAGAAAAGGGAGTAAGTGGGCTCTGAGCATGAAAAAGAATCCCTCTCCACTCTTTGATTGGAGATGCAATGTGGCAAGCTGCCTCAAGCCTCATGCTGCTATGACTTCTCCCACCATGACACACTCAAATGGTGAGCCAAGGGTACCCTTCCTCCCTTAAGTTGCATTCGTTAGAGTATTCTATTACAGCAAAAAGATACGTAACTAAGACACCAGGTATTTTCATCACACTGACAAAAAGTGAGTAGCACATACAGTACTATGAAGTATACTATGTCCACTTAGCTACTCTAGAGCTGTGTTCCTAAACATCCCTTTCCCTTAATGGGACATGCGAAGGACAATGTAAAGGAACACGGTGCTTCAGACCTATGAGAATGAGGAGACCTTCCTCCTCCAGGATGACTGCTCCCTTACAGAGCCCGCTACTGAGACCATCTCACCTCCTCCTCCTCCTCCTCCTCCTCCTCCTCCTCCTCCTCCTCCTCCTCCTCCTCCTCCTCCAGCTGGATTTAATACATGGCTGAGTTTCCCTTCTGCTGCACAGTTCCATCAGAGATGACCCAACCTAGAGTCCCCCGACAAAAGCCTCTCAATAAGGAATTGTGTAGTGACAAGTCTGGAATTTTGGTTTCTTTTACAAGAAAAACACAGAAATATTATGCCTTTTTAATCCCAGGGGTGTGGATGTGGACTATCCAAGCAGCTGCCTATGATTTACCTCATGCTTTAGCAGAGACATGATTTTGCCAATGGCAGATAGTTTCTGCAAGTGTATGACATTTGGAATTCTGGGGACTTATCAGAGGGTATATAAGTGCTTGGGACCCAAAAGGTAGTTGTTGGTCATTCAACAACTACTATATTGTCAGTAGCTGTGCTTGAAAGAAGAAAGAAATAAGATTTGGGAATCTCTCTCTCTCTCTCTCTCTCTCTCTCTCTCTCTCTCTCTTTATCCTTCCCTCCCTCCCTCTTTCTCTCCCTTTCTCTCCCCTTTATCCCTTCTCTCCTACCTAGTGATAGGGGATGAAACCAGAAGGATAAAAGATGAAAAAAAGAAGAACCCACAAAATAGCAAAGACCAGCTACACCAGCTATAGTACTGTCTACATTGAGTTGGCCTTTGGAAATGTCTTTGGAGGATAATCTTCATTACATTGCTTGATATTGGAAGACCCAGCCCACTATGCTCCACACCATTTCCTAGGCAGAGAGGCTCCTAAACTGCATAAGAGTGGAGAAATGAGGCTGAGCACAGGCAGGTTAGCATTCATGCGTTCATTTTCTCTCTGCTCTGGACTGTGGGTGGGACTAGAGTCTCTTCTACAGTGATGGACTGTAACCTGGAATTGTAAACTGAATAAGCCACTTTGTTCCCTGCTCTCTCTGTCAGGTATTTTATCACAGCACAGATATGAAACCAGGACAGAAACAATGGAGTTCAGCTCATCCTCACAGATCCTAGGTGAAAACCCTTTTGCTTTACAGCTATCTTCCCTTCCCTTTCAACCTGCCCTGATGACTTTAAACCCAGTGCCAGTCACTGAATCAACAACTAGAAGCTAGACAACCACCTAGCTATGGCTCGAAACCCATAAATTCTTGCTCCATGTGATGCCTAGCATATGTGCTTCTCCAATGGAACCCACACCTCAGATCTGTTTCTGGAGAATCCATCCAAAGGTAAATTACTGAATAGATGTTTTGTAATGTGTAGTGGTAGTTAACCCTGATTGTCAGCTTGACCAAGATTTGGACTCCTCAAAACGACCAGACTTGAACCTGTCGACCAGGAATTATCTCGAGTGTGTATATTGTGATCAGAAGAAACAGGCTAACTGTTCACAGTTGTCTGCTCCGTGCTTCCCGACCGTGGCTGCGGTGTGACCAGCTGACCTGCCACCAGTTTCCCTGCTGTGATGCACTCTGTCCCTGCCCTGCCACCTCAGCTTCCCTGCCTGGTTCACTCTGTCCCTTGCCCTGGCACCTCAGCTTCCCTGCCTGGTGCACTGTCCCTGGAACTCCTTAAGTGCTTCTCTCAGATCGTCTACTGCGGCAACAGCAACCAACCGTCGCAGCAACAACGAAGTAGCTGACAGAGCTGCCAATGCAGGGCCTGTTCAATGGCTCTCAACCCAGGCACACAGGACTGAAGGTCTTCCAGAGCACAAAGCCCCTATAGGAGGGAAATGGCAGAATTCATCCAGATGTGTAAAACTGGTACAACCTGCTGGCACAAGAGACCAAGAAGGACTCTCCACACAGAGAATATCACAGCAGGCAGGCTGAGGGCAGAAACTGACTAATTCTCAGCCCAGGTGTTCTTGCCGGTGTTGATACTTGGTCTGAACTCAAAATAGAGTCTCTGGCTCTTCCTACCCCAGCAGGTGTTTCTCGCTCCCAGGCCCTGCAATGTATGTGTCTTCTAAGACTATAAAAATAGGCATTACGGGTATTTCTCTATAGGAACACTTAAAAACAAACAGCCTTTGGAAAGCTGCATATATCTTTTATAAGCATGTTCTGCTTCCATAGAAGGCTTGCTAGATATGTGTATATTCATAAATTTCTGGTGCTGGTGTACTTCAGACTTCTGCCTTCCAAGGCAAGCAAGGGGACAGATCAACTTTGAAGAAAATTTTTATTTAAAGAGTTGTGCTCCAAACAAATTTGTAAATTTCCAAGTTGTTTCATGTTGCTAGAGTTTAGGAAATATGGATTATAATTAAAAGCATCAAATTCTAAGTAGAATACTGGGAAACCCTCAAATAAATTTAATTTCCAAATTTAAAAAATAATTACTACCATAATAAGACAATTCTTATACTAAATATTTTCTATCTATCTAAATTTCTAACAGCTCCTCTTACAACTAGACTTTGGTCTCAGTAGAAGAAAATAAATTGTATACATAATGAGTTATTTTAAAGCTGTTTTTATTCTGGAACTTCAAAACAGACAAAATGTACTCTTCTAGAGCTTTATAGCTTAGGATCAATAACCCATTGTGATAGACACCACAGATCTTGTTATTCATAAAGAATATTTTGGTGTAATCATTAATTAAATGATTCAAATACTTTTCTTCCATGAAAATTACAATACACATCTGAGGCTTATAAAAAGGTAATAAAGCATAAGAGAAGAGAACATTGTCCTCCAGACTCAGAGGAAAGCTACAGTTAGAAGTGATTTTCTAAAGAAATGGACAGATTTCAAAACAGAATGTTGGCAAATACGAAGTAGGTACTATTTATATTTATGTTTATATGTATACTTATATTTATATTTATCTATTCATACTAGATATAATTAGATGCAGATATAGTTGTCACAGAAGTTGATAAAACCAAGAGTCCTCCATGAAATACAAGTATAAAACCGTAGGCGCTGAAGCCAGCGTCTCTTCCACAGCCTTACTGCAATGCGCCACATGCCGTATCCACCCTCCAGGCCCAGCACAGCTGCACATCCTGTAATCTAGCTCAGCCTAGTGAGTGCATCCTCTTATCTCTACCCTATCTGTGCACACTCCGGTCCTCAGATGTTCTGGCTCCCACATGCAGTGCCCTACCTGCACCTTCCTCAGTCTCCAAGCTTAGTTAAGCTACGATGCACATTCTATATGCCAGCCAAGCTTGCTGTATTTACATCAGATATACAACAAACAAAAGAAGTCTACATGCCCAGGGCTCATCCCCAAAACATAAACAATATGAAAAGTAAAAGCAGTATGCCCCCCCCCAATCAATAAATTAGGAGAGGGTGAAAATCCATGTATTTTCTCTGAACACAGTGCTATAAAATGAATTCAACAAAAACCAAACCACCAATTAGCACAAAACCCATGGTGTTAGACAGCTCATTACTGAATAATGACAGATTAAAGAAGAAACAAGAAAGATACCTAAGAGTTCCTGGAAGCCTGGCTTCAGCCGGTCAGAAAGCATTACTGTTAGTAATGTTAGTAGTAAATGCAGACTATACATCTCACTCTGTCTTCTACACAAGACTATTGTTTTATACTCTCTGTTTTCATGTATTACATTATCTGTATATAGCATGATGTGAAATTTTCAAACTAAAAACAAAACATTTCAAATTCTGCACTTTAAAAAATGAAAATAACATACAACCAAGCCTCTGGGGCATCATAAAAGCAATATTACAGGAGAGAGGTACAGCTAGAAGCTCCTACACTAAAAATAACAAAAAATACAAATAAATGACTGAACAATGAAACTCAAGAACTTAGGAAACCATGAACAAGCCCAGTAGACGGCAGAATGTAACAAACGCTGGAACAGAAATCAGCAAAACAGACAAGGAATCAATGAAGCCAAAGCTGGGCTTTCAAGATGATAAACAAGCTGGTTCCGCTGACCAGAGGAAAGACAGAAAGATGACCCAAAATAAGAGTCCGACATGAACAAGAACAACAGTATAACAGGCACCACAACTTCAGACTATAATATCTTAAAAACCTACTGTGAGAGAGCTCAGTGCTTAAGAGCATTAGCTACTCTTCCAGAGGTTCTGAGTTCAATTCCCAGCAATCACATGGTGGCTCACATCCATCTATAATGTGATATGATGCCCTCTTCTAGCATGCAGGTGTACATGCAGATAGAGCATTCATATACATAAGATAAAAATAAGTCTTAAAAGAAAAAAAACTACACTCTATTAAGTTGTTGTCTTAGGGTTTCAATTGCTAGAAGAGACATCAAGACAACTCTTATAAGGGACGACATTTAATTGGGCCTGGCCTACAAGTTCTAAGGGTCAGTCCATTATCATCAAGACAGGAAGCATGACAGCATTGCAGACAGGCATGGCACTGGAGGAGGTGAGAGTTTTACAGTTCATTCTGAAGGCAAACAGGAGAAGACTGACATCCAGGTAATTAGGAGGAGGGTCTCAAAGCCCACCCCTACAGTGGCACATTTCCTCCAAAAAGGCCAGACCTCCTAACAGTGCCACTCCCCTGGGACAACCATATTCAAACCACCAAAGTTGATACAAGAGTATCAACAAGTTAAACAGACTCATTGTCATTAAGGAGACTGAGACAGAAGAAAAAAAACTAAATCTGTGAAAAGTTAATTTGTAAAAACACCCAGGCCTAGATGGATTTACCACAAAGCTACCAGACTTTCAAAGCAGATCTATAGCCAATATTTCTTAAATTATTTTTAATTGAAACAAAAGGAGTTCTTCCAAGCCCTTTCTATTAAGCCAATATACTTTAATGTCAAGGCCATGTAAAAACACAACAACAAAAATGATAGACCAATATCCCTCATGAACATGGGTATAAAAATTCTCAATAAGATCTTGCAAATCAAATATAAGCACATATCAAAAATATCATCCACCACAATCAAGTCTACTTTTTCCTAGAAATGCAGCAGCAATTAAACATGTATAGGGCTCTACACATGTAGAGGGCTTAAAGACAAAAATCATATGATCACTTCAATAGATGCAGAAAATGCCTTTGACAAAAATCAGCATGACTTCATGATAAAAGTCCCAGAGAGAGAAAAACCAAAGAGAGCACAGCTGTACATGAAAAACCCACAGCCAGTGAGAGACCAGATCTTGGGTTCAGACTCCATCTTAGAGAACCTGACTGACCTAAGGTTGAACTCAAGGTAACTAACAGGCTGGCAAACTAGCACAAGCCTGCCCCTGGCACTTACTTTCTAACAACCACAATTAGGAGGAAAACAAAAGTTAAATTTATGGTTTGGCTCCCAGCACCAGCTAATTATGTTAAAGTGCAACAAAATTTTGTAATAGCTCCACAATCAAACGTGTGCCGGGCTTACCATTTCCTATAAAACCCTGTGCTGCTGAGAGGCCCCACCGTCCTGCCCTGCAGTGTCAGAGATGGCTGTGTGGTTCAAGCTTGAGCTTGAAATAAAGAGACCCTAGTGCCATTGCACTGGAATCAGCTCGTTGGTGGTCTTTTGGGGTTCACAAAATGAGCATGACAACAGCATTGTTTTAAGTGGAGAAAAACTCCGAAACCATTCCCACTAAACTAAGAATGAGACAGGCTGCTCCTCTACTCCTTTTCAATATAGTCAGGATACAAATAGGAAAGGAAGAAGTCATATTATCCCTACTTGCAGGTATGCAGGTATATGATATTATACCCTAAATGTTCCACTTGATATAAGCAAAGTACCAGAACACAAGACCAGCTTAGAAAGATCTGTACCATTCTTTACCCCAAAAGCATACTGAGGAAGAGATCATGGGTGCACTCACATTTACAATAGCCCCAAGGAAAATGCCTTGGGATCTCACCAACAAGGTAAAAGACCTATACAGTGAAAACTGAGTATCTGAAGAAAGACTGAAAAAGATACTAGAAACCAAGAAGATCTCCCATGTCATTGTTTGGTTGAATTAATACTATGAAAATGGGCATTCTACCAAAAGCAGTTTACAGATTACATACCATTCCAACTGAAATCCCAACATATTTACAGAAGTAGAAAAAATCTCCTAATATTCTTATGGAACCAGAAAAGACCCTAGATAGCACATGCAACCCTAAAGGGAAAAAAAACAATTCTGGGGGAATTAATTACCATTTCAGATTTAAAGATATATTACAAAGTTAAAGTTATAAAAATAGTATGGTACTGCCACAAAACAGACATGTAGACCAATGGCATAAACAGAAGACTCCACCATGGTCACATGTAATGACAGCCATCTGATATGATCACATGTAACAACAGCTATCTGATATGATCACATGTAATGACAGCCATCTGATATGATCACATGTAACAACAGCTATCTGATATGATCACATGTAATGACAGCTATCTGATATGATCACATGTAATGACAGCTATCTGATATTTGACAAAAATGCCCAAACATACAAAAGAGCATCTTCAACAAGTGGTGCCGGGGAAAGTGTGTGTCCACGTGTGTAGAATGAAGCCGCACCTGCACTGCCCAGCACGAGGCGGACTCCGGGAATGTCAAAGGCCTCAAATTGAAATCTGAAACACTAAAACTGATAGAACAAAACATAGGCAGTCCCTACGAGATACAAGTGATGAAAGGGCTTCTTCTGAATAGGACTCCATTTGCCCATGAATTAAGGCAAACACTAACAGTCAGGACCTCATAAAACAAAAGCTCCTGTGCAGCTGAGGAAGCAATGGGTGGAGAGAGAGGAAGCTCGCACCGTGGGAGAGAGGCTTGCCGGCTACATACCCAACAAACTGTGTAACAAACTCAAAACAAAGAATCAAGAAAACAGCACAATTGTTAAATGGACTATGGTTCTGAACAGAGTGTTAAAGAGCGTTCAGGATCCCTAGCAAGTCAGGAAATGCAAATTAAGACAACTCTGTGATTCCATTTTACCCTGGTCAGAACGACAAAGATCAACAAAGCAACTGAGAGGAAATGCTGGGGAGGATAATGGGGGGGGGGAAAGGACACTCAAATTCACTGCTGGTAGGATTGCAAACTGGTCCAGCCACTCTGGAAGTCAGTGTGGGGAATTCCCGATAAGCTAGAAATAAGTCCACCTTGTGCCCCGCCTCTACCACTCCTTGCCATTCCCTTAAAGGGCTCAGCACTGCTCCACAGATACTTGCTCAGCAGCGTGTGCCGCCCCTCTATGCACGGTAGAAATGGAAACAGTGAATGTCCTTCAAATGATGAACTGATAACAAAAGCATGGCACGTGCACATGACAGAACATAGAGAAAACTGAAATCATGAAACAGGCAAGGAAAAGAATGGAACTAGAAAAATGGGTGACCCAGAGAGACAAACACCACACGCACTCTCTCAGGTGTGGTTCCTAGCTCCAAACCTTCACACATGAGTACATAATCTGGAGTCCCTGCAGAAACCAAGAGAGTTAAAATGGCCCTGGAGTGGCAAGACGACCAATAGGAAAGGGAATAGCAGGACTCGGGTGATAAAACTGGGGAATGGGGAAAGTCAAAAGGACCTTAGATACAGAGGGGAGAGGGAGGGCCACGCAGGAGAAGGAAGCAGGGAGAAAGACATAAGAACTTTTGAAAAAGATAGTGAATGATTCTTTTATATTTACAAAAACTACATTTTAGTGTGTGTGTATACATATACATACACACATACACATATACATATATATACATATACACATACAGTTTAAATTAAGGTATACCACTTGGGATAACAATACTCTCCTTTTTCAATGGCCATAGACTAACAAAAGCCCTAGTGCTGGGCATGGGAAGCCTCCATTCCAGTTGGTTAGGGGAGTCCAAGAGATTTCTAAAATAATACAGACAAGTTATAGCTCTGTGTTGCTCTCCAGGAGTTGAAGGCTCACCTGCAGCTGGAGATACCACACACCTCAGACATGGATCACAAGGGATGTGAGCTGGGATTGGCTTGAAAGCCTCTTCCCTGGGGATTAGGTCTCATCCCAGAAAGTGCTATGAAAGCTGCCATGGAAGAAAACAGTCAACAGTTTTACCCCTTGCCTATGAGCCACACAGTGTCCAGCATGGCAAGATGGAGCCAAATGTAAGAGTGGTGCTTTTGTCTTAGCAAATGGCTGTGGGGTCCCCTGCCACAATACATCTACAACACAGCTCCTGTACCTACAACTCAGGAAGCACCCTGCGGAAAGGCGTGGCTAGATTGTGAGAAGCAGGGAGTCTGCTGTGAGGTTGTGCCATGTAGCTATGGCAGGAAAAGTATATTCAGGAAGTTTTAACAACAGAGCTGCCTGAGAGAGACCAAACCATTTCAACAAAAGTTGCCATCCCAACTTACAGGGCCAACCCTACATAAAGAGCTACAACCAATCAGCAACTTCTGAGAGAAGGAGACTTAGTCTTCTCTGGGAATGAGCGCCCTGATTGGTCCTCCAATACAGCGTGATTACCCTTAGAAACAGATACAGGCAGGCAACAGCAGAACGTGCCAGGTGTGAACAGACTCAGCGGGTTATATTTATGTTTTTATTCATTTTATGTATATGGAACAACAATGCTTAAAAAAGAATAGACTATAAAATGGGAGGGGCAGAGTCATATGAAAGAGGGATGGAAGAGAGTAGGAAGATATGATTATATTTAAAATAAGAGATAAAACATAAGTGACAAATTACGTGATAAGTCAATAAAATCTAAGTCCTAGTAAGCTTTAAAATCCACACTGGCAGCAGTTTCAAAAAGAAAAAAAAATTGTAGAAGAAGTGATATAAGAGAGAAACTTGAGCCATCCTCAAGAAAGGACAAAGAAATCAAACTCAATTTTCTTCAAAAGAACAAAAATGATAACCATAAAACACTGGGAAAAATCAAGCATGTTTATTGCAAAGATAAATATAAATAGGTACATTTGCTTACCAGCTGTAATCATAAAACAAGATAGTAGACATGACACCAACATGTTTATTGTGACAATAAATACAAATTGATTAAATTTCCCAGTCAAGTGGTTAGGAATGTCAAACAATGTTTAAAAAATACAATCATTCATATATATATATATATATATATATATATATATATATATATATAAAATTTAAACCAATACACCAAGCATGCCTATAATCTTAGCACCCTGGAGGTTGACTCAGGAGAGTTGGTAAATCCAGAACATCCTGAGCCATGTGATGTCTTAGGGTTTCCACTGCTGTAGGAGAAACCATGACTATAAAAACTCTTATAAAGGAAAACATTTAACTGGATCTGGTCTGCTATTTCAGAGAATTAGTCCTTTATCATCATGGCAAAAACTATGGCAGCATCCAGGCCAACACAGTGCTGGAGCTGAGAGGTCTGCATCTTGATCCACAGATAACAGAAAGAGACCGTGGACCACACTGTGTGGAGCCTGACCCTAAGAGATCTCAAGGCCCACCCCCACAGTGACACACTTCCTCCAACAAGGCCACATCTCCAAAGATTGCCAAAGGGACCTGTCACCTGTGACTGAAGAATGACCAGGTCACTTGAACTACATAGTGATGCTCTAATCTAAATAAATAAACGGAAGTATGAGCAATAAGGATGAAATATGGCTACATTACACACATGTATGGAAGAATCATAAAACTCACTATTTATTCAATTAATATATGCTTATTTTAAGAATATTATGGTACAAGGCCGAGCATGTGAGAGGTTAGTTAGCACATACATGAAATGGAGAGAATATATTGGAATCATCTTGTACCTATTCACAACAACTAGCTGTACACAGTTATTCCCAACTCCACATTTAGTAATATCACATGGGTACCAAGAGACCAGCCCAGGCAAAACACTAACACTTAAAACAGAATCAGCATGACCTATAGGAAAGGTTTTCCTTCTGCTTGGGAAAAGTGCCGTAGTTTGAGTCTTAACTGTCTCCCAAAGGTCTGTGTAGTGAAGGTTTAGTTACTACTGTGAGGTGGAAAAGCTTTAAAAGGAAGGCTGGCTAACTTGAAATCTTAAGACAATTAAGTGGGTGCTTTTTAGTGGGACTCAGTCCCTTTCTTCTCCCTTTCACCTTCTAGTAATGAACTGAGTGGTTTTGCTCTGCTTCTTCATAGGCAATGAACTGAAACTATGATCAGATATAAACCTGTTTATAAGCTGGTTGTCTCAAGTGTTTGTTACAGAAAGAAAATGCTTAGCATGGAGAGATGGTTGATGGTTGCCGGGTAGGTTTACTGGCCTGAAGCACCCGCTTCTGTTACTAATGCGTTAGCATGAACATCTTCCTTCCTTCATCTGCGAGGCACATCTCCGTTCCATTATTGTAAACTGTTCTTCCCCACGCCCCAGTTGTGACTGCTGAAGTAACTGTCTTGTCATGGTCTCCAAGTTTGCCTTCTCTCGCTGTGATAAATGCCATGACCAATCAGAACTTGGGGAAGAGAGGGTTTATTTCAGCTTACACTGCCCCTGAGGTGGAATCCTGGAGGCAGGAATGGAAGCAGAGGCCATGGAGGAACTCTCCTAAGTGGCTTGCTCTTCTTGATTTCCTCAGGCTGTTTTCTTATGCAACCCAAGACCACCTGCCGAGATGTACTAACCTCACTGGTCTGTGGAGGGACAGTTTCCCTAATTGTTGACTGCCTAAATCAAGATGGCAGAAGCCAATCGCTGACCGAAAGATTAGGTGGGATTTTGGGCAGGACAGGAAGAGAAGGACGGAGAGGACTGGGAGTCAGAGCAGGCGGGAGCAGTCAGAAGCTGCACACTTGTAGGTCTCTTGGTACACCAATAGTTTATAACCTCCGCAGGCAACTGTGGAGGCCAAGGAGTATGAGGCAGGATATTTTTCGCCCAGCCTTGAGTTATCTGGTTAGTTTTAAAATGTAAAGGTCTCTACATTTACCTCTAAGGGAGGTTTTCCCTCCACGGACCTAAGAGAGCCAGGTGGGCAGAGACCAGGAGAGCCAATGCCGGAGCTGAGTGAGACGGGGTGGTCGTTGGCAGCTTGGTGGAACTAGCCTGGTGGAACTAGAGGTTGAACGGGGCAAGTGTGGGCGGTAGTTACAGGAAAACGCCAGCAGACAACAAAATGGTGGCTGTGTTAGCAGTGGACGGCTGCTAGTCCCAAAGTCAAGCAGGAACTAGCGTGGTTTTCTAAAATTACACACAACAGGTCTGGGTCTTCCCAGATCAGCCATTAATGAAGAAAATGCCGCCTCCCCCAAACTTGTCTACTGGTCCATTGGATGGGGGCATTTTCCTTCTTCCTAGATGACTCTAGCTCTGTCAAGTTGACCAAACGCTCAGCCACAGAAGGTATCAGAGCCCCTGCAACTGGAGTGACTGGTGCTTGTGAGCTACCAGATGCGAGCACTGGCAAATCGGGTCCTTCGGAAGAACAGCAAGTGCTGAGATTAGCTGAGCCGTATCTCCCCTCCATTTTCCTGAATGCTAAATTTACCCAGGGTGACCTTGGACACTTGAATTTGCTGTCTTTCTGCTTTGGCCTCCCGAGACCCTGGTTAAATGCAGTCAGCGCCAGCCCAGCCAGCACTTTCTCTCCACTTCAATGAAACTTTCTTGAGTCTTAAGCCTTCTAGGCCATGGAGTGAACCTAGACATGCCAATCTTTGCAATCATGGGTCAACTTCCCAAATATCTTGAAATAAACAGTAAATATTTATGTATTTTTGTCTCAGTTTATCTGGAGGACATCAACTGATATTTCTGTTATAAAGTTTTTGCTTTTTAAAATCATTTTCTAAATATTTTCTTTATTTTGGAGCTGTTCTAGTTAGCATTACTAACTTAATGACTTAAAGCTTTATTTTCTATCATGAATTCTATCTACATTCGTAATATCATTGTCTCAATTCTTGAGTTTCTGGAACATGATGCTAAGAGATTATTTTAGGACACAATGTTTTAAAGGGCTGTTATCATAGGGTTTCTACTGCTGTGAAGAGATACCATGACCAAAGCAACTATTTTCTATTTATTTATCTATTTAATGTATATGGGTGTTCTGTCTGCAAGTACACCTACATGCCAGAAGAGGTCATCAGAACTCATTATAAATGGCTGTTGTGAGCCAACATGTGATTGCTAGGAATTGAACTCAGAACCTCTGGAAGAACAGATAGTGCTCTCAACTGCTGAGCCCTCTCTCCAACTACAAGATAACTCTTCTAAAAGACAACATTTAATTGGGGCAAGCTTAGAGGTTCAGTCTATTATCGAGGCAGGAAGCATGGTGCTGGAGGAGCTGAGAGTTCTACATCTTGTTCAGAAGGCAAACAGGAGAAGACTGTCTTTCAGGCAGCTAGGAGAAGGGTCTCAAAGCCCACCCCCACATTGACACACTTTCTCCAACAAGGCCATACCTCCATATAGTGCCATTTCCTGGGCCAAGCACATTCAAACCACCACAGCTGTACTGAGAATGTCTCTGATACACATCCCACTCCCCAGCAGTCTCTTTAGCTCCAGATTCTGTACGACTTGCTGTGCCACCTGACCATTCAACATCTCTGGGGCAAAGAGGCCTCACGCTTGCTTGCCTTCTTCATGGTGCTGTCCTTTTGAAGTGTTTATCAATTTTCTTTTGCTTTAAAATTCCAGTATTCCATCAGAATAGACCATTCCATGGATTAAAAGATTAATTTTTCCCTCAATGTTATCCACTCTGAAACTGCATGGTACAGTGGGGTACCACACAGTAACTGCATCACTGTCCTGTCTGGTGACACTTCTGAACAACCACCCTAGACTCTTTCTAGGCCTGGTGCTATGTGTGTTATACTATTTTTAATTTTTTTCATCAGTTTCTTTTTCCCCACACTGGTAAACCATAAATGTAGCAATTAAGCTCTTGTCCATTTAAAAGTACTTATCATCTATTATTCCTCTGAACTATTCTTTGAAATTCTCACCCTTTTCCCACTGTCCTTGTTTCTCTTCTGTCCTTAAGTCAGCATTTGTGTCTTCAAGTTCCATCTCCCCCTTGAGTGTGGAGAGAGGTTGTGTTGTGTTTCTCACTGCCTTTGATTGTGTTGTCTGCAGTGCACACCTCTAAATGGGCATCAATCGAGTCCCTGCCAGATTTTAGCGGTTACCTAATACCTCTCCACACACTCCTTCCCAGTCTTCTCCTTCCTCCCATGAACACAACAACTATAATATTTGCTTACAGGCGCAATGCTCCAAAAGTGTCAAGATGGACTCAGCGATCTCTGTAAAGGTGTTCTCTGCATTCCTGAACCTCCTCCAGCTCACAGGGCGTGCTGGCTTTGAGTGCTGATTTTCATCCAAGTCTCTCCATTTTGTGTACTATGTGCTTCACGTGGCCATGCCCAAATTTCTGACAGACAAAACTGAAGGGGGCAGTAGCTTATTCTGGCTCATAGGTTACAGGATACAGACCATCGTGGTAGGATGACATTATACCATGGCTTGGTCATGTTGGTGAGATTTGACCAACCAGGAAGCAGAAAGAGGTCTAATCCTCAAAGCTAGCCATTGGAGAGGAGATGGCCCACATCCACCAACCATTCTTCCCACCCAAATGTTTTGCAACCTCCTAACACATCCCTACCATCTGGAGACCAAGTAATGGATCACTCGAGCTTTGGAGAAGTTTTTATACCCTATCCCCAGGACCTGGGCGCTCTCATATGTCTGTTGGCTTTTCTCTTGCACTCGCTCTGAAGAAAGCAGCAATGACAAGGCCAGTGCATCTGGAGGTAATGGTGTCTGTCAACTAAGTGCGACTTCACTCCTTCCCTGCAGGAGGAAGTAGTCTCAGACGATTGAACTCTGCAGTTTAATTAGTGGGACTGCAAACCATTCGTCCACGGCCTCTCCACTCTAGTCCTAACATCTGGCCCTTCCTCCTGCTCACCAGTGCTTCAGCTCTCATTTGAGCCCAGCTAGGATATCTGACTTGAGTCATTTGTTTGTTCTTGACGAGTTTGATACATGAGTGAACAGGCGTTCCCCAGACTCCCATCAGTCATTATTTCTACAGAGACAAATCTATCCCAGAGGGACACTTTTGCTTTCACTAAAATGATGTGAGATAATTAAGATGCTATTAACTCGTTTGAATCATTTTGGAGTCTTTGAAGTTCTTTATCTAATAAGATTAAAGAACCATGCTACTATCATAGCAAAGTAATTTATTTTCTTCATCAAAATAAATAAGCATTTTCTCATATCTCACAAGATGGTGGGCTCTATATTTGGTAGCAAGACACAAAAAGGTAAGATAGTCTTTATGATTTACTGCTGATCACATCAAGGTCATAATATGCATTGATGAGAGTCAATTAGGACAAAAATAACAAAGCACAACAATTATTATACACGTAAGAAGCTAGGTTGATTTATAGCTGTATTCACACATTCGATGTGCTGCTCATTGGTAAAGCATAAAATTACACTGTGCATATGTGTATGAACTAACGATGCATCTATATTTAAAGCAAATTAAATTCCTATTTATGTTTCCTTCCTCCTGATTTACTGGCAACTCAAAATAAGTCCCTCGTACATCTACCCTTCTTCCTCCCGGCATCTTTTGTTTGTTACCTTTCCTGAGAAAGAAATACAGGGAAGTTTCAATCAAATACATTCTTATTTAATTCAGTAGCATTTAAATATTTAAAAGGTTTTTTTTATGTTTTTATTTGCCTGTATTTCAGTATGCACACACACCATCTGGAGTCCAGAAGAGGGTATCAGATCCCCAGAAACTGGAATTATAGAGGGTTGTGAGGAGATGCCATATGGATGCTGGGAACAAACCCAGTCCTCTGCAAAAGCAGCCAGAGTTCTTACCCATTGAGCCATCTATCCAACTCCTTAATAACATATTTTAATGTGAGCTGGCATAAGAAATAAACACTAGAGGAAGAAAATGTACCTTCCCAAAGTGTGCATATAATACACAATATAGTTCTTTAAAGCAGCAACTCCAACAAAATTATCTATGTACTGTCTTTTAAAATCTATGGTTATAAATTTCTCTGACCTTACTTAATTAAATAATGTCTTTCTCCTAATACTCTCTGATCTAGTGACTATCCCATAGTCAATTCTTGAGACATTCCCATAAGATGCCCTCCATTTCAGTATACCCATTTTACAGGGAAAAAAATAGACACTAAAGGTATCTATGTACATATCGTGGATACACTGAAGAGATCATGCTGAAATTCCTTGGAATGGAGTAGCATCTTTGGTTACCATAGTAACATCTCACATGTACTTCTATAGGCTTCTAAAAGCACTATTACCTAATTAGCTAAAAGGCATGAAAAAATCAAGTATGAATGAATCTTAGGATATTCAAAGCACAGTCAGTTTCTATGATACATCAAAGGGAAGATTCAATTGTTCACAGGAATAAGTGTTTGAAAGAGTTTATACAGTTCAACACCCATCTCCAATTCATATACCTTAAAAAGGAAACTGTGATGCATGAAACTATCATAGAACAGAAGCATACAGAAGTCACAGCAAGCAGTTCTGAAGGCAGGGGGGAAACTGGCTGTTATTAAACTTGGATCTGCAGAAAGATGGCCACGTTTCAGGTTATGGATGCCAGAGTTAGGCTTGTAGAAGGCTAGTGGATTCGTCTTCATGGAAACAAACCTGGTGGAGAGGAAAATCCTACAGTTGGGAAGCCCAGAGATCCCCCCAGAAAATCAAGAAGCTTTGTGCATGCGAAGCACCAGCAGCCACCCATCAGGCCCTCTATCCCATCCTTCTCACCGACAGAGTCACTGGTCTCCAGGCACATTAGATGCCTCCAACAGGCAAGATGGAACCAAAGAAAGAAACTTCTAGAAAGAAAACAGCTGCTGTTCCTCTTTCCAAAACCTAAAAAGTCTATTTACAGTTCCCCAAGATTCCCAAGCTGCTGGTTTATCCACAGACACAACCATAAAGATTCTTGAATCTGCAGAGAACTGCATCCTGCATCCACGGAACTAAGCACCTTCTTGATTTCTATGTCCTTGATTCCTGCATATTCATTCTCTCTCTCTCTCTCTCTCTCTCTCTCTCTCTCTCTCTCTCTCTCTCTCTCTCTCTCTCTCCCTCTCTCTCTCTCTCCCTTTTTCCTCTCCAACCCCTGTCGTGTGTATGTATGTGTGTGTGTACATGTATTCGAGTGTACACACATGAGCTCGATCGCAGGCAGAGGTACACACGTGTGTGTCTGTATGTCTGTTGTGTAGAGACCAGAGGACCATTTTCAGTACCATTGCTCAGGAGCTCTCCACCTTGAGTTTTGAGACAGGATCTCTCGATGGCTTGGAGTTCACCAGCTAGACTAGGCTCAAGAACCTCAGGGGTACTCTCACCTGCACCTTCCCAGCGCAGTGGTCAGAAGTACACAGCACTGCGCCCAGCTTTTTGGCATGGGTTCTGGGAATCAAGCTCAGATACTCATGCTTGTATGGTAATTGACTGAATAAGCTGTCTTCCCAACCTGGTTCATTTTAAGAAACCTGGTTCTTCATCTCCTTGGAAATTATGTGAATCACACAATAGCTAGTCGCAAACTCCTAGCCTTTTTAAAATAAGCCAGAATTGTTTCCGTTGCTAGTCATTCAGCAATTGTCTCAAATAATTCCCAAATGATGTCACTAGGCGAAAATGTAATACAACATTCATGGTATCATTTAAATAAAATTAAAAGCTACCCACAAGACAATGATTATGGCTGATTTTATTTTCTTCCTTTGACTATTCTGTATTTTCTGATTATTATGCAGTGTGCATGTGTACAATAATGTTAAAATGTTTAATAATTGATAAGTAGCATATTTCCACCATCACAATCTCTCAAAACCTGACTCTATGAAACAAGATGGCATATAGGAAATTCATTAGGAAATTCTCCACACCCACAAGGGAACAGAGAACCAGGGCTGGCCCAGTGGAGGAGCTGAACTGACCCAGAGTCGCCAAGACTCCAGGAGGGACTCTGAACTTAAACTTGTGTCAACCTGAATTGGGATGGAATCCCAGCTTGGTGCTTGCATAAACAAGGCATTGTATATGACCTACCCCTAATCATGAGCAAAGCAGCTTTTTAGCTGAAGGCAAATCTTTGAAAAAAGTTTGGCTAAGAGCTTGCAGCTGCTAAACTCCAAGCAGCTGAGGGAAGTAGCCTGCACTGCTGGAGTGGAGCATTCTGCTCAGTACTGTGCAGTACCCACACTTGTCTACCACTTCTGACCAGTTGTGTGCCTGCCATAATCAAGCCTGCAAATAGCTTCCCAGGATCCCACCCAGCATCTTTTCTGGGATGAATTTGGAAGAGGGCAGTTGATGTAAAGAACTATGATCCACCCATCACTAAAGCATGCTTCCTTCTTACCATCTCCCCTTCCTCTCCTCTCCTTTCTCTTCCTTCCTCCTTCCTCTTTCCCTTCCCTCCCTCCTTCCTCTTCCTTCCATCTTCCCTTCCTGTTCCTTTTCCCCCTTCCTTCCTTCCTTCCTTCCTTCCTTCCTTCCTTCCTTCCTTCCTTCATCCTTTCTTTCCCTCCCTTATTCCTACCTCCAGAAGCTATTCTTGATTCCCTACCATGGACAGCACAGATATATGCTTGAGAAACATGGAAATTCCCATCACCAAGAGGTCCAAGCACTTGGTCATCTGTGCATCTTAGAAGTGGCTTCTGTTCCTGTCCTTTTTCTAGCAAAAATGGGGCAAAACAACCAAAAGGCACCCATGGAAATTACTATGTGTTAAGAGCATTCTTCTCTGCCCCTACTGTACACAGAAGCCCAGCATCCTTCCGGTGATTAGTTCTGGCTACACGTGTCCTAATGGTGGCCCTGTCCTTGCTCATCATCTTTAAGCACAAGCCTCAGTGCCCATTGTAATGGCTTTTACTGTTCTGCTAGTCTAAATATTCCCTCGTGGGAGTCAGGACCCCTTAGGATTGCACGGTGTACTGAATGGTGCTAGTCCACAGGTCACCCTTGCCTAGTTATGTCTCATGCACACTCTCAGAGGCCATGCTCTCCATCTATCAAGCCAGCAGCCTCCTGTCAGATCTGACACTCGAATCTTTTCTTTAGTTTGTCATAGAAATGGGCTTCAGGGTGAGTAACCTGTGTAGTCACATTTAGAAAGGACTTTGTTCAACCAATTGTTCTGTTGTCAGTATCTCAGAAATAGCAATAAGTGTGTGTTTGAGTGTATACATGTAGGTGCATGCTCATTCGTGTGTGTGTGTGTGTGTGTGTGTGTGTGTGTGTGTGTGTACACAGGAATGCAGGTAAAGATCAGAGGTCAACCTCAGGCAATCATCTTTCTTTATTGATCTTCATTGACAAATCTGTGTACCCTGCATGCTCCATGTGAGTGTCTTTACTTGTTTACTTGTTGCTTTTGAGTTTTGTAGACTACAGGATGAAAGAAGAGAAAGACAGCCCTGAAAAGATTCACACTTCGGGAGGCTGAGATTCTGGGACCTTCCATTCCAGCTTCATGCTTGACTCAACTTCAACTACAGCAAAGCTGATTCTTTTAAAGACTTGCTTCCAGAACTTTAGGTGCCTATCCAGCCTTTCAGAATGTCATGGTCAAGATGTCAGCTGACCAATGAACTTTCTCAGCCCATAGTGACTGGAAGGCAAATAATGCCAGCTAGCTCTCCTATGACAAGCCAATTTTCCTATTTCCCTTTGGGCCCCCACATGGGAATTCTTTGCCCCAATTCAGCTGGAAGCAGACAGAAGACAATCATCATCCCAGTTCCTTATGTGGGGTGGATGGTTCTGATTATTTTAGGAATTATAGATATGTTGTCATTTTAAGAATACTTTACAAATGTAGCTTTGGACAGTGAGGGAACTAAAGAACTTAAACTAAGGGATTTCTGCCTTTCCTTTCCTCTTCTCTATCCTTCTTTCTTAGGTGAAGGAGAAGGAGGTGGAAAAGAAAAAGGGGGACTGGAGAGATGGCTCAGTGGTTAAGAGCACCGACTGATTTTCTGAAGGTCCTGAGTTCAAATCCTAGCAACCACATGGTGGCTCACAGCCATCTGAAATGAGATCTGATGCCCTCTTCTGGTGTGTCTGAAAATAACTACAGTGTACCTACATATAATAAATAAATAAATAAAATTTTAATAAATGTTTTACTTATTTTCTATATTCTTTGTTTACATTCCAAAGGCTTTCCCCTTTCCTAGTTCCCCCCTTACCATATGTCCCATAAGTCCTCTTCCCCCCCCACCTATTCCCCAATCACCCCCACCACCACCACCACCACCATTTCTCTGTTCTGGTACTCTCCTAAAAAACTGGATCCAGTCTTTTCAGGACCAGGATCCTCTCCTTCCTTCTTCTTGGGAATCTTTTGATTTGCTAATTGTGCCTTGAGAGCTTCTGGGCTCATTAATATTCACTTATCAGTGATTGCATTTCATGTGTATTCTTTTGTGTTTGGGTTAACTCACTTAGGATGATATTTTCCAGATCCAACTATTTGCCTACAAATTGAATGAATTCATTATTTTTAATTGCTGAGTAGTATTCCATTGTATAAATATACCACATTTTCTGTATCCATTCCTCCTTTGAGGGACATCTGGGCTCCTTCCAACTTTGGAATAGTCAACTTATAATCTCTGCCAAGACAAATCAACCCTTCAAAATTCTGCATTACCAAGGTCTGTCAGATGATCCTGGGCCAGAAGGCTGAAGACTGATGCCCCAGTGTTTTGCCATATAGGGCCTGTCCAGGTGGTCAGCAGTCTCTATATATTGGCTAAGTTTTAGAAGCTATATTTTGTGCTTCTCATATATAGGAGCTGAAGGTTTGGAGGAGGAGAAAGGGATCAACGGAAAGGGGGTGGGACTTCAGAGGACTGGAAGGGGTCACAGGGATCCATGGAGAGGCTGGAGAGAAGCTCATGGCCTGGAGAAACTGCAAGTTATATGGGATAATATAGATGGGAATAGAGTGTGTAGTGGAAGATCCGCCCAATCTAGTCTTATAGCTTGTATTGTTGCTGAATGAGTTGAGATTTCTTTTTTTTTTTTTTTTTTCCCCGAGACAGGGTTTCTCTGTGTAGTCCTGGATGTCCTGGAACTCACTCTGTAGACCAGGCTGGCCTCGAACTCAGAAATCCGCCTGCCTCTGCCTCCCAAGTGCTAGGATTACAGGCGTGCGCCACCATGCCCAGCTTGAGATTTCTTTTACTGGGTAATTGGTTTGGAAACAAAGTAGCAACAGCTGGGTCTTGAGGTCAATGGATTCCCAATTTTCTGAGAAACTGCCATACTTTGATTCCTAAAGTAGCTGTACTCCACCAACAGTGGAGGAGTGTCCCCCTTGTTCCACATCCTCACTAGCAAGCGCTATAGCTTGAGTTTTAGCTATCCTGACAGATGTAAGATGGAATCTCAGAGTTGTTTTGATTTGCATTTCCCTAATGACTAAGGACATTGAACATTTAGGTGTTTCTCAGCCATTGAAATTCCTGTTGAGAATTTTCTGTTGAGATCTGTACCCCACTTTTTAACTGGATTATTTGGTTTGTACATGTCTAGTTTCCTGAGTTCTTTATATATTTGGGAGAACTTTCTCTCTGTCAGATCTGGGGTTGGTAAAAATCCTTTCCCATTCCAAAGGCTGTCTCTTTGACTGATGGTGTCCTATGCCTTGCTGAAGCTTTTCAGATCCATGAGGTCTCATTTATCAATTGTTGATCTTAGTGCCTTCACTATTAGTGTGCTGTTCAGAAAGCTGTCTCCTGTGCTATGTGTTCCAGGCTGTTCCCTACTTTCTCTTCTATCGGGTTCAGTGACTTAATGTTGAAGTCTTTGCTCCACTTGGACTTGGGTTTCTGCAGGTAGATAGATATGGATCGATTTGCATTCTTCTACTTACCAACTTCCAGTTAGACAGGCACCATTTGTTGAAGTTGATTTCTTTTTTCCAGTGTGTATTTCTGGGTTGTTGGTTTGTTTTGTTTTTTTTTTTTCATCAAATATCAAGGTGTCCATAGGTGTGCCTTGATCTTCAGTTTGATTACATGAACTGTTTTCAGTTTTCAACATATCTGTATTTATGTCTTTATTTACTTATTTATGAAATTATCATGTGCCTTGTATTACTGTAGCTCTGTAGTACAATTTGAATTCAGGGATAGTGATACCTCCAGTAGTTTTTTATTGTTCCAGATTATTTTAGGTATCCTAGGTTGTTTTTTTGTTTGTTTTCTTTTGTTTTTTGTTTTGATTTCCATATGAAGTTAAGAATTGTCCTTCCTAGGTATGTAACAAACTATGTTGGAATATTGATGGAGATTGTGTTGAATCTGTAGATTGCTTTTGGAAGGATGGCCATTTTTACTACTGATCTTTTTTTTTAAGATTTTTTTTAAGATTGTACTTAATATTATGATCTCCAGTTTTATCTATTTTATGTACATGAGTGCACTGTAGCAGTCCTGATGGTTGTGAGCCCTCATGTGGTTGGTGGGATTTGAATTCAGGACCTCTGCTGCTTGCTCAGGTGGGCCCTACTCGCTCCTGCTTAAAGATTTATTTATTGTTATACCTAAGGACACTGTAGCTGTCTTCAGATGCACCAGAAGAGGCATCAGATTTCGTTATGGATGGTTGTATGTCACCATGTGGTTGCTGGGATTTGAACTCAGGATCTCAGAAGAGCAGTCACTGCTCTTAACCGCTGAGCCATCTCTCCAGCCCCTTTACTACTGATCTTTAATCCTACTGATCCATGAGCATGAAAGATCTTTCCATCTTTTGATATCTTCTTCAATGTCCTTCTCCAAAAACTTGGAGTTTTTAACCATACACTCTTTCCCTTGCTTGGCTATAGTTACCCTGAGACGTTCTCTATCATCTGAGGCTATCATGAAGAGTGTTGTTTCCCTGACTTTCTTCTGTGCCTCTAACATTTAACCTTATTAACTGGAAAAAATCTTTTTTTAATCCTCAATGTGAGCAGGCCCCACTTGATCATATTATTCCTCCTGCCTTGCCTGGCCATCGGCCATCTACAGCCTCCTCTCTCAGATCTTGAGATCCATCGGTCTCTGGTAAGCCAGTTCCTACAGTGAATCTCCATATATATGTACAATTTATTACCAAAGAGCACACCAGCATGTCTTCCTGTTTTATTTCTTTCATATGTACATACTGTGCTTCAGTCGTAGCTCATAGACTGCAACTGTCCCCACTCTTCCTGGATTCCTCCCAAGTAGTTCCCTTCTATTTTTACTTATTTTTCCTTCTTAACCTAGATTTTGAATATGACAGAAATGCAATATTTGTCTTTCTAGGTGTTTTATTTTGCTTAATATTATGATCTCCAGTTTTATGCATTTCCCTATAAATATCAAAATTACATTCTTCTTTGTAGCTGAAGAAAACTATTGTGTATATTTACCATGCATATTTAATCCTTTTAAAAAGATTTAATGAAGCCGGGCGTGGTGGCGCACGCCTTTAATCCCAGCACTTGGGAGGCAGAGGCAGGCGGATTTCTGAGTTCGAGGCCAGCCTGGTCTACAGAGTGAGTTCCAGGACAGCCAGAGCTACACAGAGAAACCCTGTCTCGAAAAACCAAAAAAAAAAAAAAAAAAAAAAAAAAAAAAAAAGATTTAATGATTAAGTTAAATAGATTTAATAAGAAAATTCCTTCCATCTCTTAGTGGTGATTAGTTACCAAATACAGTGTCTCCTCTCAGTGGATACAGTTCAGTGTGCAGGTGACTTTCCCTACAGAGGGTTAACATGACACACATTGATGGGTGCCCCCCCCCATTTTGTGGCTACTGTAACAGAACCACAATATAGAGAGAGATGTATAACCATTTCTCTAGTCTCTCTGTTATATTTTTATATATAACATATATATATATATATATATATATATATATATATATATATATATATCTACCATTGCCTGAAAATACAATCTCTTAAAAGCATAACATAAAGATGGGTTATAAATTATTTTAAACATTTGCAAACATTGTTGGGTTTTGTTTGTTTGTTTGGTTGGTTGGTTGGTTGGTTTTGGGTTTTTTGTTTGTTTGTTTTTGTTTTTGTTTTTGTTTTTGTTTTTTGAGACAGGGTTTCTCTGTATAGCCCTGGCTGTCCTGGAACTAACACTGTAGACCAGGCTGGCCTTGAACTCAGAAGTCCACCTGCCTCTGCCTCCACCTCCCAGAGTGCTGGGATTACAGGCGTGTGCCACCACCGCCCGGCCATTGTTGGGTTAATAAGACACAATCTATATACTAGTGTTGCTATATGTCTTAGTCAGGGTTTCTATTCCTGCACAAACATGACCAAGAAACAAGTTGGGGAGGAAAGGATTTATTCAGCTTACACTTCCCACATTGTTGTTCATCACCAAAGGAAGTCAGGACTGGAACTCAAGCAGGTCAGGAAGCAGGAGCTGATGCAGAGGCCATGGAGGGATGTTACTTACTGGCTTGCTTCCCCTGGCTTGCTCAGCCTGCTCTCTTATAGAACCCAAGAATACCAGCCCAGGGATGTCACAAAACCAGCCAATACACTATATAAAAGTCCTGTGGCATTGTGGTACTGTAGGCATCCCTCAGCACTTAAGAGTATTTGTTTGCTACTCTCGCAGAGGAATCCCCAGCACCCACATTCTTTGGCATTGAACACGCATGGTACAGGCAAAATATACATGTAAAATAAATACTTATTAAAAGTCTTATAAATATCAGTGGACATAAAAATCCAACTCTTGGGGACTGGAGAAATGGCTCAGCGGTTAAGAGCACTGACTGCTCTTCCTGAGTTCAAATCCCAGCAACCACATGGTGCTCACAACCATCCCTAATGAGATCTGACACCCTCTTCTGGGGTGTCTGAAGACACCTACAGTGTACTTAAATATGATAAATAAATAAATCTCAACAATATAAATAAATAATCTTTAAAAAAAATTCAACTCTTGTCACGATGTGTTGATCCAAAGCCACTCTGACTTAATGATAGAGGGATGCTTGACAAGCATCCTTGATAGAAGGATGGAGACAAGCAGAGTGTTCAAGTCTAACAGGCCATTAATTCAAGTCAGGCATCTGGGTAGCAAGTTGGAAAGGGTGGATAACAGGTAGAGAGGCATCCTGGGCTCTGTGTTCCATGCTTAGTCAAGTAGACTTAGGAAAGTTATTTAATATCTCTGAGTCTTATTCTCATTGCTTGACAAGAGAAGAAAGGAATACTCCCTACCTTTGCAGAGAAATAAGGCAATGTGTTTAGTCTCCTGTCTGACACAAAGCTTTGGTATTACATCTGTCATCATTATTTCCTACAAATGCCCAACAGAGGAGCCTGATAAAGACTGGTCTACAAAGAACTGAGTCATGTCCCAGCCTTATCACCCAACCTTCATCTGGTGCTATAAGTACTCCAGACCTCAGCTGAGCCCTGAAACCACCATGGCAAACACCATGAAGCCCCATGGTGACCTGGCCCTAAAAGCAGGCGAGCCCAGTGGCCAGTTGCCTCCTAGTCAGTCTCCTTTATGTCTTAGAGAATTTCTACTCCTGGTTCCTCTCCCCAAGACATGTTTTTGTCTGCTTGCCCTATTTCTCCAGGCCTCAAAATTGTGTTCAGGCACTACCTCCCTGGACAAACAACACAAGACAACCAGACCAGAAAACCCATATTATGCACTCTTGATGCTTGTGTACCTTATTGCACCTGATTGATAATATTGACTTATTTTTGTACTATGTTAGCTTTAATCGTCAACTTGGCACAAACACCAACATATGAACATCCTAAATCTAGAATCATCTGGGAAGAGAGTCTCAAGGATTATGTACACGGGGCTGGCCTGTGGATTTCTATGGGAGACTGGTCTTAATTAAGTTCACTGATGTGGAAAAACCAAACTCACTGTGGGTGATACTTTTCCCTAGGCAGGGCTTTGTGAGTCAAGAAATTAAGCTGAGTTTGACAAGCAAGCAAAATATAAGCATGTGTTCATTAACTACTCCCTGCTCCTGCTCTGTGATGTGCCGGAGTTCCTGCCTTAGCTTCCCCACAGTAGTGGGCTGCAGCCTGGAATTGTGAGGTATAATAAACTCTTTCTCCCCTAAGTTGCTTTCTGATAGGATGCTTTATCATAGCAACAGAAATAAAATTAAACCATTTGGTTAGCATCTTCTCTTTGAGAACTCCAGGAGTGATTATCCCTGAATCCTCAGCATTGAGTCTAGGGTCTAGATTTAATGAGCTTTTGTTGTAACATCTATCTGTAAGCTGCACATCCATGCATCCAATCAAGCATAGGAAGGATATATGAGAAATAATTGCAACTATGATGGATATGAATAAACTTTCTCTTGTCAAAATATTCCCCTAAACAATAAGCCACAGCAAATGTTTACATAGCATGTGCACTGTATTAGATATCACAAGTCTCCAGTGATAGTTCAAAACTGTGCCGCAAGACTCCATGGGTTCTATGTGAAGACTACAGCATTTCCAATTAACTTTTTTTGCTCCATGGCAGGAAATCAAACCCAGGGCTTTGCACAAGCTTGGAAAGCCCGTGATCTGTTCCCGGCCCACTGCACCACTTTCTACAACATATTTGAGTATTTGCATATTAAGAAAGTGTCGAGGGAGAGGGGCTGGAGCCAATCCTTCATGGATACCAAAGCATGACTGCATACAGTGTGAAAGACTGCATGCTGAGAGAGATGTCCATGGCCTGGCTCTCGCAATTGTGATGAGACTTAGGTGTGCAAGAGGTAAAAATGGTGTTTAATCTCATTGCCGGCCTTGTGTCAATGGCCATTGAGGACCTGCCTGTGTCCTCACGGGCAAAATAAAAAGGTGAGTCTGTTCTTCAGAAGGAAGAGGAGGGGAGAAGGTTGAAGAGAGGTGGGGGGAGGAGAAGTGGGACTGGAAAGGAAAGGTAAGGGGTGGGAAGGGAGAGGGAGGAGAGAAAGAAAGGGTGAGGGAGGGGAGAGGGAAGGAGAAGGGGAAAGGCTAAGAAATAAAGGCTTAGAGAATTGTGACAGCAACATGACAGGAAAACCGGCACTTAAGTTGAAATCGTTTATGGGGGTGATCTGTAGATCCAGCTGGTGAAAGTGTGCAAAGGTCCACCCGTCAGGTGCTGACCTGAAGTACTAGCTGTCACCCACCATGTGCGTACTAAATCTAGACTCCCTACGGTAAACGGTTTTGGTGCTGATGAAGTGTTTACACAGTAGCTAGGGAGTTTCTTCTTTCGTTTTTATTATAAAGACAGTATAAGTACAAGGAAGAAAAGTCAGAGGGGAATAAACAGAAAATGTAAAGTTCAAAGGTGATGCTGGCCTCCTGCCTTAACTCCCGAAGGTTTCATTCTTTCTAGCACTTTGCATGCAGTACTGTGAAAATACTATTAATATTTTTAGACAGGTGGGACCATGCTCCATTTTTACTTTACAATTTACTCTTTCTTCGGTATACATTAAATATTGGTCCCTTTCCACATTCATATTCATTTTAATAGCTCTCGGATAGTCTGCTTATTAGGGGGTGCATGGAAATATTTCAAGTACTCTTGTGATTGGACAATTAGGAATGTTCAAGAAATAACCACAGCTCACACAATGAGAGGATCAACAGACTTCCTCACACACTAGCTCCCTAGAAGAACATAAGGCAAGGGTTTGCCTGCTTGGCCCTAGCACTCGGTACAGAACCTGACACATTGTATGCTCAATGAGCATCCACGTGTATGTATACGTCTCTGTGGCCATTGTGTGTGCACGTGTGCACTCCCCATACATTCATGCATATGTTCTGTGTGCACATACATGTGGAGACCAGAGGTCAACTTTGAGTGTCAATTCTCAGTCACTGTCCACTTCGGTTGCTTTTTCTAATTGCATGCATCCATTTACAAAAGGTGTGAGCCATGGCACATGTGAAGAAGATTGGGAATAACTTTCAGGAGTCGAGTCTCTCCTTTCAGCATGTTAATTCCTGAGATCAAACTCAGGCTTAGATGGCAAGCATCTCTACCAGCTGACGACCTTGTGTTAGAGACAGGCTCTCTCACTGGCCTGGGCAGCAAGCTCCAGGGACTGTGGCTGCCTCCCAGAACCAGAGCTTCCGTCTCCAGTGCAGCCTCTCACCCGGATCCCAGGATCACACACAGGCACCCACGCCTCACAGTAAGCACTTTCTCCGCTGAGCTGTACCCCTGTCATTCTGGATATGCTTGAATTGTCAGTGAACTTTGACCTTCTAAAATAATTGCTCCTTCAAGTGGCCCTCTCTATACTTTTGTTCGTTTGCGTGTTTGTTTGGATAAGCCGAGAACTTCATCTTCAAAGTTCAGTGTGGCCGAAATAAGAGAAGCTTTCACATCCCTGTCCCATGATTGCTGCCACAAAGCGCCACAAACACGGGGGTTTAAAACAACACAAGCGCAATGCCTCCTAGGTCTAGGCACCGGAAATGCACGGTGAGTTGTTGGGGTGGCTGGGATACTCGTTGACTCTCCAACCCAGGTGTTCCTCGGCTCCCGAAGGCTGTTCCCAGCCCTTCCTACCTCACTCTGAGCCTAGTCTCCTTCACAGGCCCCCCTGAAGCCAAGTCCCCGGACTCCCCTTCACCCCATGCACACCCTTATGACTATATTGGGTCCACCCGGATAATTCAATATCATTTCTGCATCTCAAGAGTTTAGCTTAATCACATCTACGAAGTCTCCTTTACCATGAAAAATAATGGGTTCTGGGAACTCAGTGTGGGTATCTCTGGGTTGCGTCATTCTGCCTGCCACAGCCTGGGAGGACTCGGGTGTAGAGATCGGCACTGTCACCCACACACCCACCTCTGAATGTGTGCTGAGTGCCTACTTACTGTACCCTGAACTAGCGCTAAGAAACATAGCATCTGGCCCTGTGCCCTTGCCTGATTATATAACCTGCTTGCTGAACTCCAGGCCTTAGCTTCTGGCTCCGGGAAATGCTGCACAGAAAGCAGCTGCAGGCATCTGTCCACTTCAGGAAGATTCAGGAATTATATGCTCCTTTCATTGTGACTAAACATAAGGAAAATGCCGGAGGAAGCAGAGGAGAGAGGGAGAACAGATCAGCTTACAGGCGGCTGATGTAAAGGGAGATTGGTAAACTGGAAGACAATGTAATGAAGGTTGTGTAAACTCAGATAAACGTGTCCTTTTTCTCCCACTAATCATCCACCCAGAGACACACCTTGAGGGCCTGGGTGAGCCTCTATATGAACATAGCTAGTGAAATGCTATGTAGCATGCTGGTGGGGACGGATCGAGACAAAGACAAGCATATGCCTCCACATTACAGAAAGCCCAGCCACATAAAGGACTTTAAAAGATTATTATATCAGAGATTTGGAAAAATTAGTAACGGACTGAGGATCTACCACTAAGTTATATCCAAACACTCTTTATATTTGTGCTGGAAGATCCCCATCTCTAGCTCAGGCTGGCCTTGAATTTACTTCAGCAAGTAGGATAGCCTGTCCCACAGGGATAACCCAAAACTCGGGTTTCGAATCTTGGTTGTTTATTATTTCATATAGATAAGCAAGCAAGCGACCGCGCAAACAGCAGCGGCAGACAGTAGGGGACACTACAAAGTATGAATTTCATATTGTTAACCATGGTTATTCCTGAGTAATGAAACAATCTTATTTTGCCTCCATTTGTATTTCGTATGGGCTGAAAATAAATGGGAATGGGGGATTCTGAGAGAGAATGTCTCCTAGATTGCTTACCTGGAGTTTTTAAGATAGTTACAAACACGACCCAAGATGTCCCTCTAGTGGAAGGCAGAGCGCGGCTGCAACTGGCTCCTGATGGCAGCTTTGTAAAACAGCTTATTGTGTTCAAGACCTTTGCAAACAAGGAACCGAAACTCATAAAGTATTGTGCTTATTCAAAAATCTCACGGCGAAGGAGGGAATACTCGCAAAGGTAGACCCTAAACTCTCACACTAGGAAACTGTGTCGATCCTGGAGGCACTTCTGGATACTGACAGCTAACATTCTGAACTGTCGGACTGGACATCTCCGTTTGCATTTTGTTAGTTTATGCCTAGGTCTGGAGAACCAAAGGATAGGGAACCCCGACGCCCGCCGGTTGCGGTCCGAACCCAGACACCTTCCCGCTAACGCTGTCGGCGCCTCTCGGCTAAATTCGGCTAGACCTGCCCTCAGGCTCGGACACATTCCGACCATACTTGTCCCCGCCTCGACTCTTCTTCGGCTACAATCGGTTGGCTCTCTGGAACTCGGCTCCCTTCGGCTGCCTCTGTTTCGAGCTCCTTCGGCCTTGGCGTCCCTCCCCTGCGTTCGGCCATTGTTCGGCTGGTTTCGGCTCTTTCCGTCACCGCGCGGCCGCGGTCCCGGAAGAGCGCCCATGGAGCCCGGTCTTCCGGGCGAACGCCAGAGTATGGCGCCGCTGTTGGAGTACGAGAGGCAGCAGGTGCTGGAACTGCTCGACAGTGACGGGCTGGTGGTGTGCGCCCGCGGACTCGGCACCGACAGGCTCCTCTACCATTTCCTGCGGCTTCACTGCCACCCGGCCTGCCTGGTGCTGGTGCTCAACACGCAGCCGGCAGAGGAGGTGCGACTGCGGGATGGTTAGACCCGAGGGTTTGGGGGACGTCGAGCCGAGATCGGCGCGGCAGGATCGCGAAGCTGTACGGTTGCAGGGACCCCGAGTCCGTGCAGGTCTCAAACAGGGCACGAGAGGGAATGAATTAAGATCCCACGGGAGATGCGAGGCACCTACACAGTTCCAAGTCGCTGAAGGGAACCCCAGGGAAATCCAAGTGGCTGCCACGACAGGGGAGGGCTTTGAGTGAGGGTCCTTGAATGAGATCCTCGACTCTGACACTGCGGGATGACCGCCAAGTATGGAACGCATCCCAAGGAAGTCGGGTTCCTCAGTTGACATGGGAAAGCATTGAATAGAGGTCCTTGAGGGAGATACGGGACCCAGACACAGTTCGAGGACACTGAGTAAGGATTCCACACACACCCTAACACTGAAAAGGAGAGGGGAGACTAGGCTACACGTTGAGGTAGAGGAGTGGATTGGATTGTGCTGCAAAGGAGAGACGGTATCAGTATCTGGGTGCGGATAGTGTCAGAGTTTGAAGTTGGATATTAAGGGTTGGGGGGGGGGGTGTGTGGCAGAGTATGGTCCCTAAAAGGACAATGACAGGCTGACAGGGTCTCTGAGAGTCACTAGAAAGTGGAAAAGGAGACCCTAAGGCTTCACAAAAGAAGAGGGACTACGGAAATAAGGTAGGGGTCCTGCGGCGAGACCGGAAGTTAAAGCTAAGGGAGCAATTAATCTGGGTTAAAAAGAACAGGTGATCCTGAGGGCAATGGAATGGGACGTGCCTTGCTGGGGATGTTGAGAGATGGGGACATAGCCTAGCATGATAAATCTGATGATCCCCTAGGTGTAGTGGCCAGGAAGAAAATGTCAGCTGAGAAGAGTCACCGACAACCTTTAAAGGCTGAGGCTCTGTTAGATTCCCCTAGGAATCGCCAGTGCTTGGCGGGACTTCGTGCAATGTAAGATGCCCAGAAAAGTGGCATTAGACTGAGAGACAAACGGGCCATTGGACCTATGGACATTCTGGCATCTCTCTAGGAAGCATCAATACTGATCTAACAGTCTAAAGCATTCTCTGCAGAGAGGAATCCCTTGTCTCAAAACCTGGCTTTGGTTGGAAGTAGTTTCTAGGTAGTAGAAAACTTTTAACCCAGGGTTTTAAAGGCTCTGTGGCTTGGTGTTGAAGTGGAAACAGCGGCTGAGGCACCATTATTTCTTAATGTAAACGCCAAGCACAACTTAACCTTACAAAACAAACCTTAGTTAAAGTGACCTGATTGGCTGATGGGTATAAAAGAATAACTTAGTTTGCACATTTGCTGTGATGTTCATGAGCTCTGAGAATGGAGACATCGTTTTAAATTTCTGTAACCTATTTTAAAACTGTCCTGCCCTGTACTAAGCCACTTACTAATGAGTTTAATTTGATTTAGGAATATTTTATCAATCAGCTGAAGATTGAAGGAGTTGAACACCTCCCTCGACGGGTGACAAATGAAATCGCAAGTAACAGTCGCTATGAAGTCTACACGCAGGGTGGTGTTATATTTGCCACAAGCCGAATACTCGTAGTTGATTTCTTGACAGGTAGAATACCTTCAGATTTAATAACTGGTAAGAATTTGAAATCTTCCTTATCTATAATGTGAACATTTTTATTTTTGTCTATCTCCTCTGCTAATGTTCTGCTCTTATTACTCAGTATTGTAGTTAAGCTGTTGGCACACTACCTGACAATTGTAGATACAGCAAATATTTATGACATGGATAAGTATGGCTATATGTTGCTTAGCGCTGAGGATCTATGATTTAGCTATTATATGAAGGCCTTAGAGCTTACATACAATAACCTGCATGGATGGCCTGGAGAAGTGGATCAGAGATTAAGAGGGTTCACTGCTCGTCTTGCAGAATCCCAAAGCTTAGTTCCCAGCAGCCATGTGAGGTGGCTCACAGCGGCCCATATTGCCAACTCTAGGGGTTCTGACTCCCTCTTTAGCCCTCTGAGAGCACTGGATTCAACCTGCACAATGTCCCCCACCCCATCACACATGCACAAACATATATTCATAATTTTTAAGGTACAAATAAATTTTAAAAACCTGAATGTTACAGTTCAATTAGACATTAACCTCTTGATATAACCAAGAGACATAGTAAACAGAGCTGTTTGGGCCTGATGTCACTATTAACACAGCATACTGTTTTACAGTGGGTTTGTTTTTATAAGTAGAAGGGAGACCTCCAAAAATAATAAAAGTACAGTATAGTAAATTAACTAGTCGTTGAATATATTACTGAGTATTATGTACATTGCACATAATTGTACATGTTGTATGCTGTATAACTAACTAATGGTATATTTGTGCTAGATATTTTTAGTTTTTATTTTTTATGTGCAGGGACATTTTGTGTATATGCCTGTGTATCACATATATCTGGTACCTACAGAGGTTAAGAGAGGTTAGATTCCTGGAGCTAGAGTTATAGATGGTTGCAAGCCACCATGTAGATACTGGGAATCAAGCCTTGGTTCTCTGAAAGAATAAATAATTTTAACCATCACTAGCCACAGTATTTGTATTGGCATACAAACCCAGAAAGCGCCATGCTCTGACAGAGGTATGCCCACTGGAACATGGGTATTTTTCTGCTCTGCTGTAACCTTGGAGGCCATTGCAGGTTGAAGCATCATTCTGTAGTATGTGATTGGATATAAGATGTGGCTCCTTGTTTTCCAGTAATATTGTAGTTGATAGGCATTTGTCCTTTGGGTATAGCCAGACTTGATGTGCTTATCAATACTCTTCATAAGTCTCTAAGTAAATTTGCTTTCCTTCCTTTTCCCAAGATTTAAATTAAACTAAGTAGTTACTTAATACTTCAGAGGGGAAAGGTGGGAGATAATTTCAGCTAAGAGTAGTGTAGAAGCAATTGATTCTCATTATCATTTGCCCTTTCAGAACTCTCTGACTGCCCTGTAGCTAATATAAGAGCCCTGCTTATCTGCCATTAAACTACCCTGTGCCCCTCTGCCCAGAAGAAAACACTACATTACACTTGCTTGTTTATGTCTGGCTCACCCACAAGCATTGGATCAGAAGCACTTGGTCATCTCAGTCTGAATAGCCAGTATGTGTAGGTAACACTGATTTGATGGCTGCTGTTGAGTTGAGTGTACAGTGCTCAGTGGTGATGTTCTAATGGTAGGAAACATGGTCATACACATACTTCCCATTGTATGCACCTGATTGGCTGATCAGGTTTTGCCAGTCTTGTTAACATGTTTCATTGTCTTTGACAGTGTCTTGAGTATCACAGCTAGATCCACCTAACTTTGAGGGCTAACACCCCACTCAAACAAAATCCTTAATTTTTCTGAACTTCATTGTCTTAGTTAGGGTTTTACTGACGTGAACAGACACCACGATCAAAGCAAGTCTTATAAATGACAACATTTAATTGGGGCTAGGATACAGGTTCAGAGGTTCAGTCCATTATCATCAAGGCAGGAATATGGCAGCATCCAGGCAGGCATGGTGCAGGAGGAGTGGAGGGTTCTACATCCTTATCCAAGGAAGCCAGGAATAGACTGGGCATCCTTGGGCATCTAGGAGGAAGATCTCCAAGCCCATCCCCACAGTGACACACTTCCTCCAACAAGACCACACCTTCTAATAGTGCCACTCCCTGGGATGAGCATATAAACCATCACATTCATTTTTCTCATTTTTTCAATTTTTATATTGAAAATAGATTCTTCGCTCATATAATACATCCCAACTACAGTTTCTCCTCCTACCACTCCTCCTAGTGGACCCCTAGATCCACTCCCTCTCTGTTCTTCTTAAGAACAGATGTAAGACCCAACCCTTGGTTAGTGGTATTTACTTTGAGATGTCCCTGAGTGAGACACAGATCTATGCAAAAGCAAGAGGTTTATTTTCTGGTGTGTTGGGGTCAACCCTCAACCAGTCCCTTATAGCGAGTGACTAGAAGGCAACCCTGAATGGCCATTACATGGTTTAACACTCTTTAGGGGCACAGGTTACCTCAGCAAGGTTACAGTTCAAACTTATTGACTAGGCATATTGACCTTTAAATCTATTGTCTAGCAAGCATGACACGCATTTGAACTCTACCTGGGACTTTCCAGAGGGTCAGGTGACTATCAGTCAGTACATTCTGAGAATTTTTTACTCAAGAATGTTCGTGTGGGTGTAAAATGGAACTTGGCCTATCCTTGAACCCAGGCCAGAGGGGGAAGCTGTAAGGAGGGTGTGGGCCTGGAAAACCTCTTAGGGTTCCTCATTCTCCCCTTTTTCTTGTACAAGCTCCAATCCTGAAGCTATGCTCAGGGGTCTCTGGTAACTAACTCATATTCTTGCTCATGGCCTCATATCGTTGGCCCGGGACCATCAGCTGCACTGCTATTCTCTCTTTGATGAAGGCTATAAGGATGTCCAATATGCAGGGTCCAAAGGTCAACAACAGCAGAACAAGTAGGGGTCCTAACAAGATGATTAACCAAAGGAAGTAGTTAAACCAAGACTGAACCAGCCCTGACTCTGTTTTCTTTCTCTCTTCCTCTCGGCTATCCCTTTTCTCACCTTGGCCATTGAATCTTTAACGACCCCCAGAATGGTCTCCAGGACATGCTTCTCAATGTTTCACACCCCCAGGTAGCACAGAAAAAGTGGTTAGCCCCCTAAACACTTAAGGGCCTACCGCTGGCTTCTCATATCTCAGGGGCACATATATGGAGGTTTCTCACAGGATACTCCTCAGCTTTGGATGTCCACATCCTAAGACCCAGCCTCTTCTACTTGGAGTTCACTCGAAGAATGTATTCTGTTTCCCCTTCCCAAGGAGGTCTATGTTCCCGCCGTAGCCTTCCTCCTTACTCTCTGTATGTGAATTACAGCTTGATTTCTTAACAGTTACCATCACTTGTAAGTGAATACATATGTACTGGCTGGTTGTGTGTGTGTGTGTGTGTGTGTGTGTGTGTGAGAGAGAGAGAGAGAGAGAGAGAGAGAGAGAGAGAGAGAGAGAGAGAGAGAACTTGGCACAGACTGGAGTTATCACAGACAAAGAAGCTTCTGTTGAGGAAATGCCTCCATGAGATCCAGCTGTGAGGCATTTTCTCAATTAGTGACCAAGGGGGAGGGCCCCTTGTGGGTGGCACCATCTCTGGGCTGGTAGTCGAGTTCTTTAAGTGAGCAGGCTGAACAAGCCAGGGGAAGCAAGCCAGTAAGAAACATCCCTCCATGGCCTCGGCATCAGCTCCTGCTTCCTGACCTGTCTGAGTTCCAGTCCTGATTTCCTTTAGTGATGAACAGCAGTTTGGAAATGTAAGCTGAATAAACCCTTTCCTCCCCAACTTGCTTCTTGGTCATGTTTGTGCAGGAATAGAAACCCTGACTAAGACAACATGCCATGTCTGTCTTTTTGGGTCTGGGTTACCTCAGCCAGAATGATTCTTTTTTTCTACTTGGATCCATTTGCCTGCACATTTTATGACGTCATTCTTTTAACCACTGAGTTATACTCCATTTTGTAAACATACATTTTTCTTTCAGTTAAAAGATACCTAGGTGGTTACTAGTTTCTGTCTATTATTAATAAAGTCTCAGTTGAACATAGTTGACCAGGTGTCCTTGTAGTAGGATAGAGCATCCTTGGGGTATTTGTCCAGGAATGGTTGCTATAGTTGAGCCTTGATGTAGATCAATTCCCAGCTTTCTAAGGAGCTGTCATATTGATTTCCATAGTAGCTTTACAAGTTTGCACTCCTCACCAACAATGGAGGAGTGTTCCACTTAATCTACGTCCTCACTAGCATGAGCTGTCACTTGTGTTTTTATCTTAATTCTCGGCCATGTGAGATTCCTGCTGAGAGTTCTCTGTTTATAGCTGTGCCCTATTTTTAGTGGATTTTTTGTTTTGTCTTAAAATCTGGTTTCTTGACTTGTTTATATATTATGGATATTAGATCTCTATCAAATGTGGAGTAGGTGTAAGGCCCGAAAGAAAAAAACGGGGTACTTCTGCACCTCATGCCTCGGAAACCGGCACCCCAAAACACTCACGAGAGACAGACCTGATGCAATTTTGCAAGAGGATTTTAATTTCCAGAGCTCTGGGGGGGTTACAGCTTCCCCAGCAGGGTAAAGAAGCAAGCCCGGCGAGGAGTGGCTTGCCTTGGCCTTTATAGACATAACAGAACCCGCCTACCACAAGCTTCTAAGCCAATCAGTTCAAACCATCCGAACTCGAGCTCTCTGACGACCTACCAGCCTCTCACAGAGGCCGGAAAAACTAGTTAAGTCATTTCCGCTTACGTGGCCTCCACGCAGTGTGGCGCCCACCCTCCCCCACTGGCGTTGGGGATCCAGGTGCCTCCCATGTGCCCAGGCACAGGGGATTCCTAGTTTATAACCTTATCCTTTCATTGGTAAAAACTTTCCCATTCCATAGGCTGTCTCTCTGTCCCATTGTCCCTTTGCCTTAAAGAAGCTTTTCAGTTTCATGAGGTTTCATTTTTCAGTTGTTGATCTTAATGCCTGAACTATTGATATTCTGTGCAAAGAATTGTGTCCTATGCCAGTGAGTTCCAGGCGTTCCCCACTTTCTCTTCTATCATGTTCGGTGTATCTGATTTGATGTTGAGGCCTTTGATCCACTTGGACTTGAGTTTTCTGCAGAGAGATAGCTATGGATCGATTTGCATTCTTCTATGTGCCTATATCCAGTTAGACAGACACCTTTTTTTTTCCAGTGTGTATTTCTGGGATTGATAGTTTGGGTTTTTTTTGTTTGTTTGTTTGTTTTTTTCTATCAAAAATCAGGAGTCCATACATGTGGTACACAGCCATACAAATAGACAAGGCATACACATAAAATAATATTTTTTAAAAGAAAAAAAACCCCACTATGTTCACATGATAGCATACTGTGCTGCTAGAACACAGTAAACCTTTAATAAACAGTACCAAATAGTTACCCTTTTTAGTTGGAGATATTAGAGCATCTAAAACCCTTATCTGTCCTCCTCTATGTTGTATATTTTTAAGTTGCTAACATGAGAACATTGTCTAGAAACTACCACTAGATGTCAGTATTACAACATCAGTCATGCAGAGTAGGCCTGCACAGTCTAAACAACACCCCCTCAGAGCCCAGCTTACAGGTGGGTTCTTGACTGAAACTGACTAAGTCAGTCCATCCTGGGACACACACGGGACTCCTATAGCACCGCCACCACCCTCCACAGTCACCCTGCGCAGATGCTTACGAGGACCCCACAGAGGCTTCAGCAGGAAGCACGTGGTTTAGAGCCTCTTTCTGTGTCCACCCTCTCTGGATGACCTCAGTCAGGTTGCTTCCCCTTTCTGCCTTTTTACTCTTAAAACAATGCCTCCATGAAAGGGAAAGGCACGGAGTCCTCTGAGCACACCTGTGGGGCAAGCCCTGATTGTGCAATCTGGGGACATTTCATATCTAAATCATAATGTCAGATGGCCCAGGGTGGCCCAGCCTCGGAAGGCATACCTGAGCCTGTATCTAGGGTCAGGGCTAGTGCTCTCCTTTCTTCTGGATTCTGAAACAATGCGGACATTTTTAGAGCGCAGTAGTTTGAAAGTACAGTTGTTTCTCTATTCACCAACCACAATTAACTAGGGGCAGGATCACTCTCCCTTCTTTGGGGAAACAGTTTTGGGGGTGGTGCAAATTAGCATTAGAATACAAGGGGCATTAGGCCAACCTGCCACTAGGCCTAACCTTGCTCTTTCCCTAGTCAACTCTGCCTTCATAAGCATAAACAGAAAATTTAGCTGGGTGGCATCTCCTGCTATCTCTGCTTCCTAAATCTCTTTATCTCCTTTCTTGAAGTGTTGTCTTTTACTGTTTATTGTAATGCTAAGTGCTGTCCTCCAAGATTTGAAGTCAGCACATAGCCTGAGGAACCCTGCCCCAGTTAATTCTGATTGGTTGGTAACTAAAGATGCCAGCAGCTAATAGCTAAAGAGACAAAGCCCAAGTTTAGGTTTTCCAGTGATGGAGACATGAGGAAGTAGCTGAGGGAGAAGCCACCATGGGAATGAGAACTTAGAGGAGCCACCTTGGGCTAGGGGCCAAGAAAATGTGGCCCAGAGGACTGCCCAATTGGGTTAAGAGCAGCCAAGATGGGATGGGGTTATCGGTGAGAAAGTAGATTTGTAAGACTCGGAAAAAAAATGAAGGCGCCCCAGCGCCCCACGCCTTGGAGGGCGACACCCAAATCACTCTCGAGAAATGGTCTTGATGCAACAACAAGAGTATTTTTATTCCAGAGGCTCTAGGGTTCATACTTGTACACCACGCAGAGGTAGAGGACTATGGAATCCTGAGTACAGAATTGGGACAGCTTTTATAAGTTTACAACAAAGCCCGTGCATCGCAAACCAATCATTCCTTAGCATCGAGAGCCCTCGCAGTGGGAGCCAATCGATTTGTACCACTCCATAGCATCTAAGCCAATAAGTTCAAATTATCCAAGCTTGCACTCCGAGGACCCATCAGTTATCTGTTTTTTCAGAGGTCCGCAGCTGCATGGGCTCCTGGGTGGGGGTGATGGCTTAAGCAGTTTACAGAAGCCAGATAGCAACTAGTTAGCTCATTAGCCCTTATGGGGCCAGGATCACATACTCAAGGCCCTTTTGCCTAGTTTCTAACAAAGAGCAGGCTCAAGGAATGTGACCTTAAACCTAGTTTCTAACAAAGAACGGGTCTGGAATTTAAGGTATTTAGGGCTTCTTAAGAGTGAGATGCATTTCTAAATTTCTGACTCCTTGGGGTCCTTTGAGAGTCAGGCTGTATTTTTCATCCTTTCAGATTCTAACAGCGTAGAGGGTGGGCAGTTGCCCAGCTATTGCGCTGCTTGAGGCATATCAAAGGTAAAGGCTGTGTGTCTGTCTCTCATCCAGGAACACAAATGGTTAAAGGGGGGAGAAGGAACCCCGTGTCTGGATTTTTTAAATTTTTTACAACACTCCTGATGTAAGGCTCGGAGAGCTTGCTTGGGAAGACCCCTTCTCAAGGAGACTAGGAGACAGCAATCAATGCAAAACTCAAGAGGTTTACTGAGCCGATGATGTTGGGTCGTCCCACCCATGCAGTAGAGGCATTACAGGACAGTTTTTATACTTTTAGGTTACATCAACTAGGGTACAGTTTAAGCCCATTAACTAACATCTATTGACTATTGGTCTTCAGATTTGCCTGCGATATTCCGGGGGTCAGGTTGTTATCAATCAGTACACTCTGGCATTCTTACTCAGGAATGCCCCCTGGATGGAGAATGGAATTGGACTTATCTTTGACTTGGGGCAGGAGCAGGAGGCTGTAAAGGAGTTGAAAAAGCTCTTGGGGTTTCTTAATTAAGACAATTACAAGAACTCTGAATTCTTTCTCATGTTGGTCAGGTAATTCTTGGGACAAAGAAGAGAATCCTGTGGGTATATGCCCAGGAGTGGTATAGCTGGGTCCTCCAGAAGTGTCCTGCCCAGTTTTCTGAGGAACCGCCAGACTGATTTCCAGCATGGTTGTACCAACTTGCAATCCCACCAGCAATGGAGGAATGTTCCTCTTTCTCCACATCCTCGCCAACACCTGGTGTCTCTTAAGTTTTTAATCTTAGCCATTCTGACTGGGGTGAGGTGAAATCTTAGGGTTGTTTTGATTTGCATTTTCCTAATGACTTAATGATATTGAACATTTCTTAAGGTGCTTCTTAGCCATTCGAAATTGCTCAGGTGAAAAGTCTTTCTTTAGCTCTGTACCCTGTTTTTAATAGAGTTATTTGGCTCTCTGGAGTCTAACTTCTTGAGTTCTTTGTATATATATTGGATATTAGCCCTCTGTCGGATGTAGGGTTGGTGAAGATCTTTTCCCAATTTGTTGGTTGCTGTTTTGTCCTTTTGACAGAGTCCTTTGCCGTATAGAAACTTAGTAATTTTATCAGGTTCCATTTGTCAATTCTTGATCTCAGAGCATAAGCTATTGGTGTTCTGTTCAGGAACTTTCCCCCTGTGCCCATGTACTCAAGGATCTTCCCCAGTTTCTTTTCTATTAGTTTCAGTGTGTCTGGTTTTATGTGGAGGTCCTTGATCCACTTGGAGTTGAGCTTAGTACAAGGGGATAAGAATGGATCAATTCACATTCTTCTGCATGCTGACCTCCAGTTGAACCAGCACCGTTTGTTGAAAAGGCTATCTTTTTTGCACTGGATGGTTTTAGCTCCTTTGTTGAAGATCAAGTGACCATAGGTGTGTCTGGGTCTTCAATTCTATTCCATTGATCTACCTGCCTGTCACTGAACCAATACCATGCAGTTTTTAGCACTATTCCTCTGTAGTACTGCTTCAGGTCTGAGATACTGATTCCCCCAGAAGTTCTTTTACTGTTGAGAATAGTTTTAGCTATCCTGGATTTTTTGTTATTCCACATGAATTTTAAAATTGCTCTTTCTAACTCTATGATGAACTGAGTTGGGATTTTGATGGGGATTGCATTGAATCTGAAGATTGCTTTTGACAAGATGGCCATTTTTACTATATTAATCCTGCCAATCTACGAGCATGGGAGATTTTTCCATTTTCTGAGGTCTTCTTCGATTTCCTTCTTCAGAGACCTAAAGTTCTTATCATACAGATCTTTCACTTGTTTGGTTAGAGTCACACCAAGATACTTTATATTGTTTGTGGCTATTGTGAAGGGTGTCATTTCCCTAATTTCTTTCTCAGCCTGCTTGTCCTTTGAGTATAGGAAGGCTACTGATTTGCTTGAGTTGATTTTATAACCAGCCACTTTGCTGAAGTTTTTGGGTCACTTAAGAATACTATCATATCATCTGCAAATAGTGATAGTTGGACTTCTTCCTTTCCAATTTGTAGCCCTTTGACCCCTTTATGTTGTCTAATTGCTCTAGCTAGATCTTCAAGTACTATATTGAAAAGATATGGACAGAGGGGGCAGCCTTGTCTAGTCCTTGATTTTAGTGGTATTACTTCAAGTTTCTTTCCATTGATGTTGGCTACTGGTTTGCTGTATATTGCTTTTACTATGTTTAAGTATGGGCCTTGAATTCCTGTTCTTTCCAAGACTTTTAGCATGAAAGGATGCTAAATTTTGTCTAATGCTTTTTCAGCATCTAATGAAATGACCATGTTTTTTTTTTTTTTCTTTGAGTTTGTTTATGTAGTGGATTGCATTGATGGATTTCCATATATTGAATGATCCCGGCATCCCTGGGATGAAGCCTACTTGATCATGGTGAATGTTTTGATGCGTTGTTCTTGGATTCAGTTGGCAAGAATTTTATTGAGTATTTTTGCATCAATATTTATAAGGGAAATTGGTCTGAAGTTCTCTTTCTTTGTTGGATCTTTGTGTGGTTTTGGTATCAGCATAATTGTGGCTTCATAGAACAAGTTAGGTAGTGTTCCTTCTGTTTATATTTTGTGGAATAGTTTGAAGAGTGTTGGTGTTAGGTCTTCTTTGAAGGTGTGACAGAATTCTGCACTAAAACCATCTGGTCCTGTGCTTTTTTTGGTTGAAAGACTTTCAGTGACCACTTCTATTTCTTTAAGGGTTATGGGACTGTTTAGATGATCCTGATTTAATTTTGGTATTTGGTATCTATCTAGGAAATTGTTCATTTCATCCAGGTTTTCCAGTTGTGTTGAGTATAGGATTTTGTACTAGGATCTAATGATTTTTTTAAATTTCCTCAGTTTCTGTTGTTATATCTCCCTTTTCATTTCTAATTTTGTTAAATTGGATACTGTCTCTGTGCCCTCTGGTTAGTCTGGCTAAGGGTTTATCTATCTTGTTGATTTTCTCAAAGAACCCGCTCCTGGTTTTGTTGATTCTTTGTATGGTTCTCTTTTTTCTACTAGATTGATTTCAGCCCTGAGTTTGATGATTTCTTGTCTTCTACTCCTCCTGGGTGAATTAGCTTCTTTTTGTTCCCAGGCTTTCAGGTGTGCCATTAAGCTGCTAGTGTATGCTCTCTCCAGCTTCTTTTTGGAGGCACTCAGGGCTATGAGTTTTCCTCTTAGCATTGCTTTCATTGTGTCTCATAGATTAAGGTATGTTGTGCCTTCATTTTCATTAAATTCTAAAATGTCTTTGACTTCTTTCTTTATTTCTTCCTTGACCAAGGTATCATTGAGTAGAGTATTGTTCAGCTATGTGTATGTGGGCTTTCTGTTGTTTTTGTTGCTATTGAAGACTACCCTTACTCCATAGTGATCTGATAGGAGGCATGGCATTAGTTCAATCTTCTTATATCTTATATCTTGTGGCCAATTATGGTAGATTTTGGAGACGGTACCATGAGGTGCTGAGAGAAGGTATATTCCTTTGCTTTAGAATGAAATGTTTATATATATATATATATAACATATATATATATATATATATATATATATATATATATATATGTTAAATCCAATTGGTCCAAAGCTTCAATTAGTTTCCCTGTGTCCCTATTTAGTTCCTGTTTTCTTGATGGGTCCATTGAGGAGAGTGGAGTGTTGAGGTCCCCCACAATTATTGTGTTAGGTGCAATGTGTGCTTTGACCTTTAGTAAAGTTTCTTTTACGAATGAGGGTGCCCTTGCATTTGAAGCATAAATATTCAGAATTGAGCGTTCTTGGTGGATTTTCCCTTTGACCAGTAAGAAGAATCCTTTTCATGACTTTGGGTTGAAAGTCAATTTTATCTGATATTAGAATGACTACTCCAACTTTTTTTCTGAGACCATTTGCTTGTAAAATTGTTTTCCAGCCCTTTACTCTGAGGTAGTGTTTGAGAGTGAGGTGTGTTTCCTGTATGCAGCAAAATGTAGGGTCCAGTTTACATATCCAGTCTGTTAGTTTATGTCTTTTTATTGGGGAATTGAGTCCATTGATGTTAAGATATATTAAGGAATAGTGATTATTACTTCCTATTATTTTTGATGTTATTTTTGTGTTTAAGTGGTTATCTTCTTTTGGGTTTGTTGAAAGAAGATTAAGTTCTTGCTTTTTCCAGGGTGTAGTTTCCCTGTATGGTGTTTTCCATCTATTATCCTTTGTAGGCTGGGTATGTGGAAAGATATTGTGTAAATTTGGTTTTATCATGGAATACCTTGGTTTCTCCATCTAAGGTGATTGAGAGTTTTGCTGGGTATAGTAGTCTTGGCTGGAATTTGTGTTCTCTTAGAGTCTGTATGAGATCTTCCCAGGATCTTCTAGCTTTCATGGTCTCTGGTGAGATGTCTGGTGTAATTCTGATAGGTCTTCCTTTATATGTTACTTGGCCTTTTTTTCTTACTGCTTTTAATATTCTTTCTTTGTTTAGTACATTTGGGGTTTTGATTATTATGTAATGGGAGGTATTTCTGTTCTGGTCCAGTCTATTTGGAGTTCTGTAGACTTCTTGTATATTCATGGGTATCTCTCTCTTTAGGTTAGGGAAGTTTTCTTCCATAATTTTGTTGAAGATATCTGCTGAGCCTTTAAGTTGTAAATCTTCACTCTCATCTATACCTATAATCCTTAGGTTTGGTCTTCTCATTGTGTCCTGGATTTCCTGGATGTTTTGGGTTACAAGCTTTTTGCATTTTGCATTTTCTTTGACTGTTGAGTCAATGGTTTCTATGGTATCTTCAGCATCTGAGATTCTTTCTTCTATCTCTTGTATTCTGTTCTTGATATTTGCATCTATGACCCCTGGTTTCTTCCCAAGGTTTTCTATCTCCAAAGTTGTCTCCCTTTGTGATTTCTTTGTTGTTTCTACTTCTGTTTTTAGATCCTGGATGGTTTTGCTCAGTTCCTTTACTTGTTTGTTTGTGTTTTCCTGTAATACTTTAAGAGATTTTTGTGTTTCCTCTTTTATGACTTCTGCCTGTTGACCCAAGTTCACCTGTATTTCTTTAAGTGATTTTTGTATTTCCTCTTTATTGGCTTCTATCTGTTGACCAATAATCTCCTGAATTTCTTTAAATGATTTTTGTGTTTCCTTTGTAAGGCCTTCTACCTTTTGATTCATGATCTCTTGTATTTCCTTAAGAGATTTATTTATGTCCTTGTAATCCTCTAATAGTATTATGACCAGTGATTTTAAATCCAAATCTTATTTTTCTGGTGTGTTCGGGTATCCCGTCTTGCTGTGGTTGGAGAACTGGGTTCGGATGCTGCCATATTGCCTTTATTTCTGTTAGTAACATTCCTTTGTTGCCTTTTGACATCTGGTTATCTCGCGTTAGTTGGTCCTGTTGTGCTTAAACCTCCTGTGAGCCTGTAAGGCTATTTCTGCACCACTGGATGACTGGGTTTCCCCTGGCACAGATTGCTGATGGGCTGCCCTACTCTTGGGTGCTGTTGGAGCCCTGGTGTGCCTTGAACCAAGCAATGTTATACTTTTGGGTTGTCTCTGTGTACCTGGTGCTGCCTACCTGGTCCATCCAGGAGCGAAGATGGCAGATGCTGCAGGGACTCCCTCCAAGTACCGATCACTCTGCAGGGCAAACATTCTAGGACCAGGCTGGCACACAGATGACCCGCAGAGCTGCCCAGGCCTTGGGCGCAGGCAGAAGCCTGCCAGGCTTTGTCCCGAGCGATGTTAAACTCAGAATATCTCAGTGTACCTGGTGTTGCCTGTCTGGTCCGTCCGGGAGCGAAGATCAGGAAAAATCTTTCTTGTTCTGGGTTATCTCACTTAATACTTTATTATCATATATTCTGATTCTTGTCCAGACGCTCACCTCTAGACTGGCAAGTGTTGTAGCCTGGTTCCAATGGCTGCACAGGCAAGGCCCATGGCGTTTCCTGCTGTGCTCCAGATTCCTCTGGAGACTCAGTCCAGAATTGGGGAATCTGGAGTCAGTGGGCTAGCTCCAGAAATGAGTCAACCTCAAAACAAGAGTATTTGTTGAGCTCTTGGGAATGATCTAACCTTAGCTGCCAGACCAGGGTTTTTAAGTCTCTTTCAGCTCAGACATTCCATTTTTAGAGTTCTTAAGGGCTATTCTAAAGGTCCAGCATTTACCGTTTTGCTGAGACATTAGCTATACCTTTGCCTCCCAGACTACTGTCTCTGATTATCATGGAGTCATTAACATTAACAGAGAAAACACTCCTTGAAAGAGGAACGTAAAATATGTTCATTATTCTACAAATAAGCCTTATCCCACAGCTGCCATGGGCACTTACCCACGCCTGCTGGCCCTGTCCCAGAGGCAGGAGCCATGTCGTTCTGACCCTACCAAGGCCACCCTCATGTGTGCACACACAATAACGAAATAAATGGAATTAGAATGGTAGTGTGTTAAAGCTCTGATACTTAAAATTATCTTTTTTTTTGTATGTGCATGTATTTGTGTGTGCTTTCACATGAGTAGATGTGCACATGTGTGCATGTGTGTGGGGACCCAAAACTAGACATCAGCTGTCCTCAGTCTGTCTGCTTTTCTTACTGAAGCAGGCTCAGTAGCTCCCCAGGTACAGGTGGACCCAGAGCCACCCACCTGTTGTAGGAGTCCAAGCTCCAGTCCTCACACCAACGTGCTTAGTGCTTTACCCGCTGAGCCACCCCAGCCCTTCAGGGGCATTGTACCATGCAGAATAAAAGGCACGCTGCCAAGCATGGTGGTCATGCTTGTAATCCCAGTACTAGGCTGAGACAAGAGGAGCATGAGTCTAATTAAGACCAAGTTGGTTAAAGATCATGTGCCTGCCTCTACAAACAAAACAAAACAAAATGTATTACCTTCATTCATTAAAGAGTTTTGTTTAAAATAGTGTAATGTGTAATTTAGCTCTTTGTTGACAGTATCCTCAAAGCTGACTTCATCTAATGGGATGCAGATAACTACCCAGACTTGTTAAATGAAGCTATTTTATGTAGTTCATCTGTTCACCTAGTTATGTAGTTCATTTGCTCCCTCTCCCTCAGCTTGTGCCTTGTGGTCTAGACACCCATGTTCCCCGTAGCTCACGTTTGTTGTAGGCCTGTGTCCTGGATGCTTTCCATGGAGCTCTCTGGCCCGGCCAGTGCCAGAGTTCCAAAAAGGGGAGAGAGTGCAAGCAGGAAGGGGGAGTCGGTCTCTGTGGCTTCTGCTGCAGCTGGCTCCACCTCTGTCTCCGCCGTGCCATCTCGGCTGCTTCACCGTGCCCTGCGCTGAGTCTGGCCAGGCTAGGCCGACCAGAGGCCGACTAGCCAAGGAGGAGTGCAGGGGAGCTTCAGGTGGCATTTCCAGAGAGCAGAGCTCTTCACAAGTGTTACAGCTCTTATGACAGAAGCTCTCAGACAACAGAGTAGTTCTCACACACCTTTAATCCTTCTGGATAGAATTCTTAGATACAGGTTTGGGGTGGTCAGGGTCTGACAGCGGGTACTTCTCATCGGCTTGGTCTGAGAGTTGGGGGAAACCTTATTTGCATGTGGGAGGGCTTGGTGCTGCCCCTGTGTGACTGAGGATCATCCACCTCTCTGCGAGGAAGGGGGTTGTGGGAGGCTGTGGCTACAGGAGCCAGGGACCCAGGGGGCGTGGCCAAACACCTGCTGTACTTGCCGGCCACAGTCATCTACTGGGTCTCCAGGGTTTCTAGCCTGAGCTCAACTAGGGACCAGGCTGCCTATTCACAGCTCACCACCCCATAGTTTGTATCCTCTTGTCACAAGCTAGAGTCATTGAGAGGAATGGCCTACGTAAGATCAGGCTATAAGCAGACATATAGGGCATTGTCTTAATTAGTGATTGATGGGGGAGGGCCCAGCCCATTGTGGGTGGAGCCATCCCTGCACTGGTGGTCCTGGGCTCTATAAGAAAGCAGGCTGAGCAAGCCATGGGGAGCAATCCAGTGAGCAGCACCCTCCATAGCCTCTGTACCAGCTTCTGCCTCCAGGTTCCTGCCCTCCTTGATTGAGTTCCTGTCCTGACTCCCTTCAGTCGTGAACAGTGCTGTGGAAGTGTAAGCAGAACACACCCTTTCCTCCCCAGGGTGCTTTGGTCATGGTCTTTCATCACAGCAGTCGTGACCTTGGCTAGGACACCACCTGAATAGGAAATCACAAGGGTTACTACTGCACTCTAAAACTCCCCTTCCACTGTCTGTCCATATATAGAGATTCATCCTATACATTCTGTTACTCTAGAGAGCCCTCACTAATACAACTCTCGACAGGCATCCTCGTGTACCGAGCACACAGGATCATCGAGTCCTGCCAGGAAGCCTTCATCCTGCGTCTCTTCCGCCAGAAAAACAAGCGCGGCTTCATCAAAGCTTTCACTGACAACGCTGTTGCCTTTGACACTGGCTTTTGTCATGTGGAAAGAGTGATGAGGAGCCTTTTTGTGCGGAAGCTCTACCTGTGGCCAAGGTAATGACGTCAGGAGCATGCTCCGTGAGCAGAAGTGCCCGAATGAGCTGCATTTCATGCAGTGGATGGAATACAGTGTGAACTTTGCTGTCCAGTCTATAAAGGCCTCCTCCTCCTCGTCCTCCTCCTCCTCCTTGTCCTCCTTGTCCTCTTCCTTATCCTCCTCCTCCTTATCCTCCTCCTTGTCCTCCTCCTTATCCTCCTCCTCCCTTTTTTTTTTTTTTTTGTTGTTGTTGTTGTTGTTGTTGTGGTTTTTGAGACAGGGTTTCTCTGTGTAGCCCTGGCTGTCCTGGAACTCACTCTGTAGACAAGGCTGGCCTCGAACTCAGAGATCTGCCTGCCTCTGCCTTGGGACTAAAGGTGTGCACCACCACTGCCCAGCCTTCCTCCTGTTTATAAACACATTTGTGTTTGTCTCTCAATTTTATGAAAACTACTAGTTATACAATTATTCTTTTAATTGTTTCTTATCTCGGAATTAAGAACCACCCGTAAATAGTAGATATTTTGGTAGTGGACCCGGTCAGCTCAGCTCTGCTGTTAGAGGCACAGAAGCCGAGGCAGCAGGATTGCTCAGGGGCGCAGACGCTTGCCTGAGTTTACTCTCGGGAGCCACAAGGGGGGACAGAACTGACCCTGGGCTGCCCTCTGATCTCTGAGTGCACAGACACACACCACAAGGTGACAGGTCACAAGAGGGGACAGAACTGACCCCGGGCCGCCCTCTGACCTCTGAGTGCACAGACACACACCACAAGGTGACAGGTGAATATATCTTTTAAAAAGAGTAAGGGCAAGGATCGTAAGATGGCTGACTGGGTAAAAGGGCTAGCTCCCACCCTGGTGACCCAGGACCACGGGGCTGTCTGGGAGCCACCACACATGCACTATGGCCCATGCACACCAAATAAGTATCGTGGGGCTTTCCATTTTGTCTTTTAAGAGCACCAAGCTGCCAAACCCAGTAAGGACCCAGGCCTGGAGCCATGGTCAGCACACTGAGAGCAGGCCTTGGGTTAGCCTGACATGTTGTCTGGGCCTGCCCTGCTTGACTCGGCAAGGCCTGGTGTGCTTGCAGGCATTGCCATTGTATTGGCAGCTGTTGAAGCCGATTTGGAAACTGTCTCCTTAGGTTCCACGTCGCAGTCCACTCCTTCCTGGAACAACACAAGCCTGAAGTCGTAGAGATTCACGTGTCCATGACCCCCGCCATGCTTGCTGTTCAGACCGCCATACTAGATATCTTAAATGCCTGTCTGAAGGAACTGAAGTGCCACAACCCGTCGCTAGAAGTAGAAGATTTGTCGTTAGAAAACGCTCTTGGGAAACCGTTCGACAAGGTCCACTTCTTTTCTTCCTCTTACCCCACAGCTGGTTGGGTTGTTGGTTTAAAGAATGGAAGGCAGGGCTGGAGAGATGGCTCAGCGGTTAAGAGCACTGACTGCTCTTCCAGAGGTCCTGAGTTCAAATCCCAGCAACCACATGGTGGCTCACAACCATCCGTAATGAGATCTGACGTCCTCTTCTGGTGTGTCTGAAGACAGCTACAGTAATAATAAATAATAAATAAATACAGCTAATAATAAATAAATCTTAAAAAAAAAAAAAAAGAATGGAAGGCATTTTAATATTCACCATGTTCTTTGTAAACTCATTAAACTGTCAGTGACTTAAAATGGGGCTGCCGTGCCTACTGGGAAACAGTAAGTCACAGTGACATACGTGTTTGCCATGTAAGCATAAGACTAAGGTTTTCAGTTATGTAGTGAGTGAATGTCTTGTAGTAAGTATAATCGAAGTCTGTTCCAAACCGGCAGTATCTGGGTATCTGTAGACAGCAAGTCTAAAGGAATGCGTCAGAGTTGGGCACCCCTGAATCTACTGTCTTTTTTAAATAGAAAGTTGGGCGCAGTTTTTTGTTTTAGGTTTGGGTTTGGTTTGGTTTTATGTGGGCTGTTTTTGTTTTAGGACAGGGTCTCACTATGTGGCCCTGTAGTCTGTTATAGTGAGTCATGAGCTCCAAAATGCTAGCCCTAAGAAATTCCAGGTCACGTTTATTTTAACGCATGCTGCTGTCTTTTAAATCCTGGGTCAGTCCCTGCGTCACTGGGAGCACTGCGTGGGGTGCACAGGAGAGGCCGGTCTACCGTGCAGTGCTCGTGTGCAGGATGGACCACATGCGTTCTGTGTTCTCCTTCATCCTCGTGTGGGTACAGCTTAGTGTGTGCTAATCACAGGCCTGTCCTAGAAGGCAGGATGCTTTGTTGAACACTGACTTCTGTCTGATGTCGCTGACAGGTGAGAAGCAAGGACTGTTTAAGACACCCCTGCACTGATCACATGTAAATGTAGACAGAGCTTGCATCAGGTCAGACAAAACCTTGAGGGTCCATACATCCTCTAACAGTGGTCGGCTGCTGATGTGGAGTGCCTCTAACCTCCTTTCCCCACTGCATCTGGCCTCTCGTGCATACACACCCCAGTCTGGAGCATGAGCCACTCGATCACACAGACACCACCGCGGTTCAGCGTGTCTGACGAGATGCCTGCATGCCGCCACTTCCTCCGTTCGTGAGAATGAGTTGCTGGTTTCCCGATACGTACCAGGCCGTTTCTGTCTATGACGTGTATGACCGTGCGTGTTTATACATTTGCATGCACCATTGTGTGTTGTGTCTGCATGCTGGGTGCACGTGTATGTATGTGTGTGTTGCACATACCTCTGAATGTACAGAAGCCAGGGGAGACATGGAGTGACCTCTATCACCTGTTTGCCTCATTTCAGTGAGAAACAAGTCTTTCACTGAATCAAGAGCTAAGCTAGCAGCCAGAATGTCCCAGAGGCTCTCCTGCCTTTGCCCCCTAGCTCCAGGCTTGGAGGTACATCCCATCTTTTTATGTGGGTGCTGGGATTTGAACTCAGGTCCTTCTTCTGCACAATGGACACTCTTACCCACAGAGCCATCTCCCCAGTCCCCTGATGGTAATGTTAATAATAATCAAGGGAGCATAACTCCATCTCATCATAAAAATTGTAGTAATAAGGCATTATGCTTGAAAAATTAAAATTATTAGGATTTAGTGACCTGAAACTTTTTAGCTACTTCCTTGGAAAGAAATACTTAGGGAATCTTATTGTAGTAAAATGGGAAAAACAAAACATTAAGCATCTTAAATGTGTTTTTACATATCCAGTGAATAACTCTTATGGAAAGTATAGCTGTGTTAAGAAAAGCTATATTGAACATATCTTAACAACAATAAATTGTATTCTTTTTCAGACAATCCGCCATTACTTGGACCCTTTGTGGCACCAGCTTGGAGCCAAGACTAAATCCTTGGTGCAGGATTTGAAGATACTAAGAACATTATTGCAGTATCTCTCTCAGTATGATTGTGTTACATTCCTTAATCTTCTGGAATCTCTGAGAGCAACAGAGAAGGTGTTTGGTCAGAATTCAGGTGTGAGATTAAAAATATCAATATTATCCTAGGAGTCGGTTTGAATAATGAGTTAGTGGAAGGCATGCTGATTTCAACTCATGTTATAAATTGCATTTCATGCTCACTGCACAAGGATATAGATATTTATTGATTGCTAATGTTCCCACCTACTTAACTTCTGTTCTGTATAATAAATATATCCATTCCCAACAGTTTTATTTCCAGAGAAGACCTTTGTAGTACAGACAGCTTAACTTAGAAATAGGCTTTGTTCTGGGAGTTTGAAACTTAAAATTAATTTTCTCAAAGATCCCAAGGGATGGTTCCATCTACTAGAATGTCAAAGGCTTATGAGATTCATTTAGAAGTATACACATGTACAGTGACTGTCATGCTAACTACCTAAGACCCTCGAGCCATAAGCTCAAAATCTGTGCAATTAATAATTTTCATTGCTCTTCAGAACTTTCTCAGATAACAAAGTACAGACCTGGGCATGTAGCTCCATGGTAGCACACAGACCTAGCACATGTAAGACCCTGGACACGGTCCGCAGTGTCATGGACGTGCAGCGGTGATGAGCGCAGAGCTCGTGAGAGAGCACTTGGTCGGCGCTGCTGCCTTGGATTATGTAGTTATGTGTGGAGTTCAACCTTGGAAATGTCACCATGGTTACCTTAGAATTACTGTAAGCAGAGTTTTGAGATCTCATACCTATGAAAACCTCTTGATTCCTAAGGGGGGCCCTGGGGCACACTCTGGACACCACTGGTCTAGCCAAGCAGAGGCTACAACAGTAAGACGTGAAAGCAAGATGGCAGCCAGTGTGTCTCATGTGCCCATAGAGATTATTTAAAACTGCCACTAACGAAGCCCTTTTTTTAAAAAACATTCTATTAGGTTGGCTTTTCCTGGATGCTAGCACCTCCATGTTTGTGAATGCTCGTGCCAGAGTTTATCGTGTTCCAGATGTCAGGCTGAATAAAAAGACCAAAACATCAGAAACGATGGCGAGTCCAGAAGGGCAAGGTCAGGCCATACGTGCGTCTCTGTTCACAGTGGCATGGGAGCAGCTGTCAGCTTAAAGCAAATGTAGCATCTTCTGCTATGCATGGAGATGTGTGCAGTACGTGGGAAGAGCATGCAGTGACTCCAGGATGATATCCATGGCCAGACACTGGTCAAGAGCGTGCTTACTGCTGTACAGGAAACGCTTCAGCTGTTACTGTCTTGGGCACTAAAGTCTTAGTGAAACATTTTAGCATTTTTTGTAACTTATAAAGAATATAAATATAGTAGACAAAGGTAACTATAGGTTTGATTCCAGTTTCTATCTAGTAAGCGTCAAGTACCAGTTTTTCTAAGGCCTGCCTGGAATGGGATATTTAATACTTGCTTTTGCCTATTTTAAAGATCTATTCAAAACAGTATATCCATATGTTTGAATACCTATAGAATAAAAATAAAATAGTTGTTACCTGCTTTTATCCATGTTCAGGATTGTAGAAAGCATAGGCCTATTAGAAATAATAAACGCTGCCAGGTGGCAGTGGTGGTGCAGGTCTTTAATCCCAGCATTCTGGTGGCAGAGACAGGCAGATCTCTGTGAATTCCAATCCAACCAGGGCTACACCAAGAAACCGTGATTCTAAAAGCCAAACAAAACAAAGAGAGGAAGAGAGGGTGGGAGAAAGAAAGGAAAGCGCGGGAGGGAGGGTTACTGGCACCTGCCCGGTTTATGTATAGCATCACAGCTGACTACGCAGAGCAGTGTCCGTTGGCCATGCACATGGCCTGTCCGCCCTGTCAGTCAGCTCCGCACATTTCAGCCTTGCCAGAGGCTTTTCTGGGGAGGAAGCTCCTGTGTTGAATGGTGGAGGCCCAAGGACGTGTCCACTCACAGTGATGTTAGTTTTCTGTTGCAGGAAAGCCTTTGGCGTGGCTCTAGCAACATCACACGGAATAAGGTTATCATATATTTCTTTACAGAAACAAAAAAAGAACTGGTCCTAGAAAGCAATCCAAAATGGGAGGCGCTGACTGAAGTCCTGAAAGAAATCGAAGCAGAAAACAAGGAGAGCGAAGCCCTTGGTGGCCCAGGTAGGAACAAGGACATTGGTGGCACGGGCCTGCTCTGCTGTTTCTGGGACAGGATGTCATGGCCCAGACTGGCTTGGACTGTGCTTTGCATCTGAGGCTAGCCTTGACATTCCGATTCCAGGCCGGTGCCACCACGCCCCACGCGGCACACAGACGCGCAGTGCCAGTCACCCAGCCGGCACTGCTTCAGGTCTCTCCAGGTTGTGTCATTGTGTATTCATGAGGCACAGTCTTTACTGCTAGGCTCCTCGGGGCTTCTGTTTAAGATTCAGCTCATTTCCATGTCTGTATTCACCAGGTTTTAAACCGAGAGCCTTCCAGGAATCAGCTAATGGCTTTTTCTGTTTTATATGCCCAGTCAAGTGTCTTTCCAAAGAAGCTGAAATGCCTCTCTTGGCCGAGCTCTAAAAAAACAATTCTGATTGTAGGCCTTCTGCCTTCAAATATGGGCAAGCTAACAGCTGAGCACTATAGACTAAGACAGATGTGTAAATTAAAAATAAAGCTAGATAGGGAATGTGCATGTTTGAACTGCAGGGTAGTAAAGGCAAGGGGGCGGGGGTGGGGAGGTGGGCACCGGGGAGTGAGAACAAAAGTGTCATGACCCCATGAAGATGTCACTGGAAAACAGATGGCTTTGTGCACTAACCTAAATGCTTAGTTTTTCTAAAGACACTCAAAGGGCTGGAGAGGCAGCTCAGCCGCTCAGGGCACTTGCTGCCCTTGCAGAGGAGGAGAGTTCAGTCCCAGCACCCAGGTTAGACAGCTCCAGTCCCAGCACCCAGGTTAGACAGCTCCAGGAATAACTCTGGCTCCAGGGGATCAAATGCCCTCTTCTGATCCCCACAGACATCTGCATGTTCATGCACACACATGTACACACACACACACACACACACACACACACAAGTCTTTTATTGAAGGGCACTCAATTCAATATTAGTAGATCCTGGTGATAATTACCCAGAACTTAGTACTGTGACCCACAACTCAACATCACACATGCTCACTTAGGTAAAGTGAAAAGAATAATAAAATATGGGGCGGGCAAGATTTTCTCCAGCAGCGATGAGGGTGCTGGCTTTAGTGTGTTTCCCTCTAGATGTCTTTCATGTGTGTTTCACACTGTTATATCACTGGGATACACCCATCCCTTGGCCTGCAGACAAGGATAGCCATGCAAATGGCCCGACACAAAAACGTATACTTGAAGCTTTATGACAGGGCTGGTAGGATGGCTCAGTGGGTGAAGGCCTTTCCTGCCAAACCAGATGACCTGAGTTCATTCCCTGGAAACCACATGGTGGTGGAAGAGAATAAGGTTCTCTGACCTATATACATACATTAAATAAGTTTAGTAAAATGTATATAATTAAAACTTTTCATTAGAAAACTGAGGGGATTTGTGACTTTTTTTTATAACTTGATTGCACAGTTCTCAAGCATCCAACTAGAAACTCACTTCGTAAACCAGACTGGCCTTGAACTTGGAGCCATCCTCCTGCGTCTGCCTCCTAAATGCTGGGACTCGAGGTGTGCCATGCCCTTGGTTTTTATAATACTCGTTTTCATTTTGCTTAGCTGATTATGAGCGGAACCCACACATCTCGAGCAGCTGCGCTGAGCCGCGTGCGCTCTGCCGGCAGGCCTCCTTTCCCAGGGCGCTCATGCACGCTGCCGCGCTCGCCTTGGCCAACTGCAACTACACCAGCGCATTTGCTGGGTCTTAGTCATAATGGCACCAGCTATCACTGCTGGTTTCTGTCTTTAGAATTTAAATGCTGTTTTTATTGTTCTAAAATTAACCATTAGATGCAGTGTTCTCTGAGAATTATTCTTCTTTTAAGGCTAGAAAGTCACCTCCATCTTGGGAGTGAAGACAAGCCATCTTTTCTTGTGGTTTAAGATTTTACATTAAACTCTATAATCCACTTGAAATGTATTTTAGTGTCTAAGAGCCTCTAGAAGATTATTCATTTAAAGCTTCATTAAAACCTCCATTGTGCCTTGGCTCTAAATAGTTCTGGCTTTGGCTTTCCTCCTGGGTCAGTCCAGAGGTCAAAGCATGTGGTTGCTACCCAAGCCCCCTTCTGAAACATTTGTAAATTGGGTTCTTTAAGTAGGGTGAGATGCCTTCCTTTAGAAGGGAGCCAGGGTGGCCCAAAGGAGCCGAGCGAGCGAGCGAGCGAGCATGCTTCTCTGATTGCAGGCCAGGTGCTCATCTGTGCGAGCGATGACCGCACGTGCTGCCAGCTGAGGGACTACCTGACGGCGGGCGCAGAGGCCTTCCTGCTGCGGCTCTACAGGAAGACCTTTGAGAAGGATGGCAACGCTGAAGAAGCCTGGGTACATTTTAGAAAGGGGGACGACCCGAAGAGAACTACGAAGAAATCTGACAAAAGACCAAAAGACGCCCAAAACAAAGAGCGTGCTTCTGCCAAAAGGGGGGCTGTCAAAAGGAAGAAGCGAGCGCTGACTCTGCCCCAAGTGTTGGGGACCGCCGAGGAGCCGCCAGAGGACAGCGCTTCGGAGGACGACCTGCGCAGACGCACCAGCAGTAGCCCGGAGGGCTGCGGGGCAGAGAGTAAGCACGAAGCCTTTGATGTAAATGTGTCATCCGATGCGGCCTACGGCATCCTGAAAGAGCCCCTGACCATCATCCATCCGCTGCTGGGGTGCAGCGATCCCTATGCCCTGACGCGGGTGCTGCACGAGGTGGAGCCCAGATACGTGGTTCTGTACGACGCGGAGCTCACGTTCGTTCGGCAGCTGGAGATCTACAGGGCTAGCAGGCCCGGGAAACCTCTGAGGCAAGTCTGTGCCTGACACTTGTGCAGGCTTTACTACACAAACTGCCCGTCGTGGTGGCTTTCTTACCATTAATCCACGAGGAGGCTGCTTTGATGCTGCCTTCTGGTGAACGAGTGAACACTCCAGGTGGATGTCAGCCACCCAGGCTGAACGGCAAGCCTCCAGCACCCCTGGCATTTTCCCGAACCCTGCTCATATTCTTTCTTTATGTCTGAGTGTGTCTCTTACAGGTACAGTATCTGGAAAGTCTAGGAAGTTGATGATGTTCTGTGTAATACCAAAGGTAATATACTAATGACTTAGCCAATGTTATTAATCTTCTAAAATACCCTGTAAAATCGTAAATATTTTCCTTACATGTATGGGTGTGTGCACACCATCCCAGCTTGCAAGAGCTGTTGATGCCTTCCAACTTTTTGTGGGCTCCAGAGACCACACTCATATTAGACAGAGAACACCTCTACCTACTGAGCCATCCCACCATCTCACTCACGGCCTACGAACTTAAGAAGTGACTCTGAATTTCTTTCTCGTAAAACCAACATGTTTTAGGAATTACTGTACCAAGTTTTTTTGGGTTTCTAGAACTATCTTTTAAAAATCTACCAATCTATCAGATGAGAAAGAATACAGTGTTCTTGCTCTCCAGCTAGCTAAAGGGAAATAAATATCAAAATTAATATCCTGAACTCAGTCTGAACCAGAAACAGAGCCAAGAGAATCCTTTGTAACAGGGTAACTAAGGCTGCATTTCATAGCAAAAGCAATAGAGGCAGCACACACAGTGCCAGGGGTAAAGACCCGGCAAGAGCATTGCCAGACAGTCGGCTGCAGCCCGTTCGCCTTCCGCTGCCGGGTGGCTTATGTGCACCAAGAACAAGACACTGCCCTGTAAGGGCGGAGGAGGGCTGGGAATGCAGCTGCTTGCTCAGCCAGTGGGAAACGGGCTCAGACATGGAAGTTGTCAGCTTTAGTCGTAGGACATGTCCCCGGAGCAGCTGAAATCCCCTAACTCACCCAGTGACCTTTCCCCTCTCTAACTTCAGAGTGAGATGGCCTGGGGAGATTTGTGCTAAAAGCAAAGCAGGCTTGGAAGGAGATGCCTCCAGTGGGGACGAGGGGCCGGCAGCATGCCGCTCCTGAGTCAGCCTCAGCCACAAATGAGGAAAGACAGAGTGCTCTATAGATTTTTTTTGTGGGGGAGTGGGGGGTTCGAGACAGGGTGTAGTCCTGGCTGTCCTGGAACTCACTTAGTAGACTACCAGGCTGGCCTCGAATTCAGAAATCCGCCTGCCTCTGCCTCCCAAGTGCTGGGATTACAGGCGTGCGCCACCACGGCCTGGCTGCTCTATAGATTTTTAAAAGCCATTTATTTTTAATGGTGTGTGTGTGTGTGTGTGTGTGTGTGTGTGTTCCAACTGTCAAAGATGCCAGAGGAGGGTGTAAAAGCTGGAGTTATAGGCAGCTATAAGCCACCCAACATGAGTGCTGGGAGCCGAACCCTGGTCCTGTGGAAGAACAGGAAGCATTCTTAACCAACAAGCCATCTCCAGCCCCAGAGCAAGGCCCTTTAGAAACCATAAGAAAGAAAGAAAGAAAGAAAGAAAGAAAGAGAGAGAGAGAGAGAGAGAGAGAGAGAGAGAGAGAGAGGGAGGGAGGGAGGGAGGGAGGAAGGGAGAGAGAAAGGGAGGGAGGAAGGAAGGAAGGAAAAAGAAAAGAGAAAAACGTGAAGATTCCTGATCTATCGCTGGGTAAAGCATTCCTGGCTCCCTTCTCCTGTGACATGGTTAAAGGGAACTGAGAAAGTACAGAGTGAAGGGCTTAGCTGTTTAACTCATGTGTTTGTCTTTAGCACTGAGTTTCCCTAAGCTGGTTCTGACAGTGATTTCCCACTTTTAACCTATCATTTAGTAGAATACAAAGAAAAAATTAAAAATGAAGGCTCTAAGAGATTTTATGGGCTTTGTTTCTTTGTTTATAGTTATAAAGAAAGAATTCATATCCTCTAGTTCTGTGTTCCTCCTTTTGCTGAAAAGAAAAAGAAACCTCCCTGGGTGACAGCCCTAAGACCCTTAGCAGGCCGGTCTGGTGCAGCTGAGTGGGGTGGAGGAGCTGCTCTCTTGCTCACTGTGGGGGCTGGGGAGGGGGAGGGAAGGCTGAGCGGTGGGGGAGGGGAAGGCTGAGCGGTGGGGGAGGGGAAGGAAGGCTGAGCGGTGGGGGAGGGGAAGGAAGGCTGAGCGACGGGGGTGGGGTGGGGGAGGGTGAGCGATGGGGGAGGGGAGGAAGGCTGAGCGGTGGGGGGTCGGGGAGGCTTGCTCCTCCTCTTGTCTGTGCCTGAGCCTCCAGGCTCTAGATGCCCCACTGTGCTGTACCTTCCAGGGACTGAAATTACATTTTTGCAGCCTGAAACAGTTCTGTCTTAACCCACAGGGTTTACTTTCTTATATATGGAGGCTCCACAGAAGAGCAGCGCTACCTGACTGCTCTGCGGAAAGAAAAGGAAGCTTTTGAGAAGCTCATAAGGTGAGGTGCGTGCCCCGCCCCACCCTGCTGCGCCTGCCCTGCAGGGTCTGCCTGCGGCACACTCCCCTTCTCTTCCCTCTCTCACCCGTGCAGATGCTCACTGTAGGTTTGATGAGTAGAATACAAGTTATATCTCTCACCTGAAATACTTGGAACCAGAAGTATTTCAAATGTTGTGATATTTCCATATAGGTAATATCACAAAGTTAGTGATAGGATCCAATCCTGATGGGAAGTTGGTGTGTCTGTTACACCTGTGGCCTGAAGGTCACTAGAAGCAACAAGCAGGGCACTTCTGTAAGTGCCACCAGCACGGGATTGGACATGGAATTTCCTGTTGTGCCCTTGTGTTGGCCAGCCAAACACTTTGAATTTCAGATTTTCATATTAGAAATGTGAAAGGGAAACTGCTTTTGACTGTCAGCATCAGACATGCCACAGAAAAACTGTTCTAGGAGGAATGCTCTCTGGCCCTGCACCCTCTGCTCCAGCACCCCTCTTTCCGATTGTGGGTTTCCCTCCTTATAAAATCTCCGTGGTTTGCAGGTGGGCTGCCACTCCATTGGGTCTGGGAAGGACTTTTAGTCCCCACCCCCACCTCAGTTCTGACCACTGTAACTAAGTATGTGTTGTCCCTCTGAACATGTGTATCTGCTTTTGAGTGTAGATGCCATGTTACTAATCCTGGTGGTTTCCAGTTTAACAGAAGGAGCTATTATGGAACAGTCACAAACTGGCTGGCTACCTTCTTAACCATAAAAATCTGGGAGATCAGATGATTCACCAGGAGCCATACCAAAAATTGTAGTGGACTGCTGATCTAAGGCACATCATTGAGCTGAGCCAGAGAAAGCCCAAGCCAAGAACAGTAGCTACATCTTCATCACAGCTTTCCATACCTTGGCCATGGGCAGTGTCTGCTGAGAGGAAACTGGCAGCAGTTAAGGAAGAGAAAGGGGCAGATGCAAGAAATACTTAGGAGACCCAGAGACGTGGCACCACTGGGGGTGGGCCAGCACCTCCCACAGTTCTTACTGCTTTAAAAATGTTCTGTACCTAACTTTGCTTTGATCAAAGTAATTGTTACCAAATTACAAATAAACACCTAGAGTTTACATATCCTTATTAGGTCATTAGTTTTCAAGTGTCAGGGTCACCAAGGTCACTCTCCAGTCAGAGATCTGCTTGGAAGGACTCCTAATTAGGTTGTCACAGCAAAAGGACATAGCGAGCACCAGCAGGGAAAGTTACAGAGTGAAGTTCAGGAACCAAGCAGGCGTGAGGTCGTCTAAGCTGCGGAGGTGCACTCAAGTCTCCTGCAGCTACAGGCCACAGCACATGCAGACATGGCGGCAGGGACACCAGTGCAGCCTCGGTGTTGGTCTCATAGGCACAGCACCCATGTGACCGGCTTTGTCTCTCCAGCTGCAGGCTGCCAGAGCAAAACCAGGCACTCAGCAGCAATCGCTGGCAGCACACACTGACCAAACACTTCCCTGTGACCCCAGGCCTGAGGCACAGCACACCCTCACACTAAGGGTGCTCCAGAGCTCAGTGCCCCTCCCTGGGACCTAGCTTTGGCCCAGCTATAAGCATGCAGGCCTTTCTTGGAATTTTGCCAAGCTTCACACCTGCACCCTGCTCTGTTCAGTTCTATCTTGGTACCTTGTCGTTGCCGGGGAGATGACAGGCTATGAGGCTGGAGTCCCTGGAGGGTGACTTCATGCTCCAGACTCGGATCTTTCAGCTGCTGCCGGTCCCCTGGTTCATCAAGGAGCCTAATTGAGAAAAAGGTGCCTGGTGTCAATAGCAGTAATGTGCTTTGTACCTCCATACAGTGGCTTATACAGAGACGGGGCCATCATCAGGGTGGAGGACACATGTAGCATCCTTGTGTCCTGGGTTAGTTCCCAGCCCACGAAAAAAATACGCATCCATGTTAATGGTATTTTACCTAAAACCTAGCATCACTTTTTTTCTAAACTCAGTGCCTACTTGTTTTCCATTTTGCACAGCAATTAAATGTTTACACTATGTAGAGCCTTAGGACACTTATTCTCCCAGAAGATTGGGTGATGGTGTTTGTTTTTAAAAACACAAAGCTAGGACTGAGCATGCGAGTACAGCCAGGAGCACAGGGAACACCCGACTTTCAGAACAGCTGGGGCAGGGCCTGCCAGAATCCCACCTGCACCCAGGAGCTGGGCAGTGCCACAGCACTCTGTGACAGGGGAGAGCTGATCACCCACGGGTGCTGAGACAGGCTTGCAGGCACACAGGAGGGACAAGCACCAGCCAGAGACAGCAGGACCAACTAACACCAGAGATAACCAGATGGCAAAAGGCAAATGTAAGAGCCTTACTAACAGAAATCAAGGCAACATGGCACCATCTGAACCAAGTTCTCCCACAACAGCAAGTCCTGAATTCCCAACACACCGGAAAAGCAAGATTTGGATATAAAAACCATAGCTCATGATGCTGATAGAAGGCTTCAAGAAGGACATAAATAACTCCCTTAAAGAAATATAGAACACAGGTAAACAGGTGGAAGCCCTTAAAGAATTACAGGAAAGCAGAACTAAACAGGTAAAGGATTGAACAAAACCATCCAGGATCTAAAAATTGATGTAGAAACAAAAAAATCACAAAGGGAAACAACTCTGGACATAGAAAACCTAGGAAAGAAGTCAGGAGTCATGGATCCAAGCATCAACAACAGAATACAAGAGATAGAAGAGAGAATCTCACATGCAGAAGATACCATTGAAAGCATTGACACAACAGTCAAAGAAAATGCAAGATACAAAAAGCTCTGACCCAAAATATCCAGGAAATCCAGGACAAAATGAGAAGACAAAACCTAAGAATTATAAATGTGGAAGAGTGAAGATTTCCAACTTAAAGGGCCAGTAAATGTCTTCAACAAAATTATAGAGGAAAACTTCCCTAACCTAAAGAAAGAGATGCCCATGAGCCGGGCGGTGGTGGTGCATGCCTGTAATGCCAGCACTCTGGGAGGAGGAGGCAGGCGGATTTCTGAGTACGAGGCCAGCCTGGTCTACAGAGTGAATTCTAGGACAGCCAGGGCTATACAGAGAAACCATGTCTCAAAAAAACAAAATCCAAAAAACAGAGAGAGAAAGAGAGAGAGAGAGAGAGAGAGAGAGAGAGAGAGAGAGAGAGACCCATGAACATACAAGAAGCCTACAGAGCTCCAAATAGATTTGACCTGAAAAGAAATTCCTCCCATCACATAATAATTAAAATGCCAAATGCACTAAACAAAGAATATTAAAAGCAGTAAGGGAAAAAGGTCAAGTAACATATAAAGGTAGACCTATCAGAATTACACCAGACTTCTCACCAGAAACTGAAAGCCAGAAGAGCCTGGGCAGATGTCATACAGACCCTAAGAGAACACAAATGCCAACGCAGGCTGCTATACCCAGCAAATTTCTCAGTTACCATAGATGGAGAAACCAAGGTATTCCATGACAAAAACAAATTTACACAATATCTTTACACAAACCCAGCCCTTCAAAGGAAAATGAATGGAAAACACCAACAAAAGGAGGGAAACTATACACTAGAAAAAGCAAGAAATTAATCTTTCAACAAACCCAGAAGAAGATAAACACACAAACATAAAAATAGCATCAAAAATAGCAGGAAGCAACAGTCACAATTCCTTAATAACTCTTAATATTAATGGACTCAATTCCCCAATAAAAAGACATAGACTAACAGACTGGATACATAAACAGGATCTAGCATTTTGCTGCATACAGGAAATGTATCTCAGTGTCAAAGACAAATGCTATCTCAGAGTAAAAGGCTGGAAAACAACTTTCCAAGCAAATGGTTCCAGGAAACAGGCGGAAGTAGCCATTCTAATATCAGATAAAATTGACTTTCAACCAAAAGTCATCAAAAAAAAAAGACACAGAAGGTCACTTCATCTCATCAAAGGAAAAACCTACCAAGAACTCTCAATTCTAAACATCTATGCTCCAAATGCAGGGGCACCCTCATGCGTAAAAAAAAAAAAAAAAAAAAAAAAAAAAACTTTACTAAAGCTCAAAGCACACATTGCACCTCACCTCAATAATTGTGGGTGACTTAAACACCCCACTATCCTCAGTGGACAGATCAGGGAAACACAAACTACACAGAGACACAGTGAAACTAACAGAAGTTTTGGACCAAATGGATTTAACAGATATCTATAGAACATTTCATCCTAAATCAAAAGAATATACCTCTTCTTAGCACCTCATGATACCTTCTCCAAAATTGACCATATAATTGGCCACAAAACAGACCTCAACAGATATAAGACAATTGAACTAATGCCATGCCTCCTATCAGATCACTATGGAATAAGGGTAGTCTTCAATAGCAACAAAAACAACAGAAAGCCTACATACACATGAAAGCTGAACAATGCTCTACTCAATGATACCTTGGTCAAGGAAGAAATAAGGAAAGAAATCAAAGACTTTTTAGAATTTAATGAAAATGAAGGCATAACATACCCAGATCTATGGGACACAATGAAAGCAGTGCTAAGAGGAAAACTTATAGCCCTGAATGTCTCCAAAAAGAAGCTGGAGAGAGCATACACTAGCAGCTTAACAGCACACCTGAAAGCTCTAGAACAGAAAGAAGCTAATACACCCAAGAGGAGTAAAAGGCAAGATATCAAACTCAGGGCTAAAATCAACCAAGTAGAAACAAAAAGAACTATACAAAGAATCAACAAAACCAGGAGCGGGTTCTTTGAAAAAATCAACACGATAGATAAACCCTTAGCCAGACTAACCAGAGGGCACAGAGACAGTATCCAAATTAACAAACTCAGAAATGAAAAGGGAGAAATAACAACAGAAACTGAGGAAATGTAAAAAAAAATCATCAGATCCTACTACAAAAGCCTATTCTCAACACAACTGGAAAATCTGGATGAAATGGACAATTTCCTAGACAGATACCAAATACCAAAGATAAATCAGGGGGCTGGAGAGATGGCTCAGTGGCTAAGAGCACTGGATTTTCTTCCTGAGGTCCTGAGTTCAAATCCCAGCAACTACATGGTGGCTCACAACCATCCATACTGAGATATGACACCCTCTTCTGGTATGTCTGAAAACAGCTACAGTGTACTCACATACAATAAATAAATAAATAAATAAATAAATAAATAAATAAATCTTTTTTTAAAAAAAGTTAAATCAGGATCAGTTAGACCATCTAAACAATCCCATAACTCCTAAAGAAATAGAAGTAGTCATTGAAAGTCTCCCAAAGAAAAAAAGCACAGGACTAGGTGGTTTTAGTGCAGAATTCTATCAGGCCTTCAAAGAAGACCTAACACCAATACTCTTCAAACTATTCCACAAAATAGAAACAGAAGGAACATTACCCAACTTGTTCTACGAAGCCACAATTACTCTGATACCAAAACCACACAAGGTTCCAACAAAGAAAGAAAACTTCAGAAAAATTTTCCTTATGAATATTGATGCTAAAATACTAATAAGATTCTTGCCAACCGAATCAAAGAGTACATCAAAATGATCATTCACCACAATCAAGTAGGTTTCATCCCAGGGATGCATGAATGGTGCAGTATACAGAAATCCATCAATGTAATCCACTCAAACAACTTCAGCAAAGTGGCTGGATATAAAATTAACTCAAATCAGTAGCCTTCCTATACTCAAAGGATAAACAGGCTGAGAAAGAAATTAGGGAAACACCCTTCACAATAGTCACAAACAATATAAAGTATCTTGGTGTGACTCTAAGCAAGTCAAAGATCTGTATGACAAGATCTTCAATTCTCTGAAGAAAGAAATCAAAGAAGACCTCAGAAGATGGAAAGATCTCCCATGCTTGTGGATTGGCAGGATTAATATAGTAAAAATGGCCATCTTGCCAAAAGCATTCTACAGATTCAATGCAATCCCCTTCAAAATTCCAACTCAGTTCTTCATAGAGTTAGAAAGAGCAATTCTCAAATTCATCTGGAATAACAAAAAACCCAGGATAGCTAAAACTATTCTCAACAGTAAAAGAACTTCTGGGGGAATCAGCATCTTAGACCTCAAGCAGTACTACAGAGCAATAGTGTTAAAAACTGCATGATATTGGTACAGTGACAGGCAGGTAGATAAATGAAATAGACCCAGAAATGAACCCACACACCTATGGTCACTTGATCTTTGACAAAGGAGCTGAAACCATCCAATGGAAAAAGATAGCCTTTTCAACAAATGGTGCTGGTTCAACTGGAGGTCAGCATGCAGAAGAATGCAAATCAATCCATTCTTATCTCCTTGTACTAAGCTCAAGTCCAAGTGGATCAATCAAGGACTTCCACATAAAACCAGACACACTGAAACTAATAGAAAAAAAAACTGAGGAAGAGCATTGAGCACATGGGCACAGGGGAAAATTTCCTGAACAGCACACCAATGGCTTATGCTCTAAGATCAAGAATTAACAAATGGTCAGCCAGGCATGGTGGCACATGCCTGTAACCCCAGTACTTGGGAGGCAGAGGCAGGTGGATTTCTGAGTTCGAGGCCAGCCTGGTCTACAGAGTGAGTTCCAGGACAGCCAGGACTACACAGAGAAACCCTGTCTCGAAAAACAAAACAAAACAAAACAAAACAAAAAAAAAAAAAAAGAATTAACAAATGGGACCTCATGAAATTACAAAGTTTCTGTAAGGCAAAAGACACTGTCAATAGGACAAAACAGCAACCAACAACTTGGGAAATGATTTTTACCAACCGTACATCTGACAGAAGGCTAATATCCTATATTTACAAAGAACTCAAGAAGTTAGACTCCAGAGAACCAAATTACCCTATTAAAAAATGGGGTACAGAGCTAAACAAAGAATTTTTCAACTGAGGAATATCGAATGGCTGAGAAGGACCTAAAGAAACATTCAACATCATTTGTCATCAGGGAAATGCAAATTAAAACAACCCTGGGATTTCATTTCACACCAGTCAGAATGGCTAAGATCAAAAACTCAGGAGACAGCAGGTGCTGGCAAGGATGTGGAGAAAGAGGAACACTCCTCCACTGCTGGTGGGATTGCAAGCTGGTACAACCATTATGGAAATCAGTTTTGCAGTTCCTCAGAAAACTGGTCATAATATTACTGGAGGACCCTGTTATATGACTCCTGGGCATATACCTAGAGGGTTCCCTGGCATGCAATAAGGATACATGCTCCACTATGTTCATAGTAGTCGTATTTATAATAGCCAGAAGCTGGAAAGAACCCAGATGTCCCTCAATGGATGAATGGATACAGAAAATGTGGCATATTTACACAATGGAATACTACTCAGCTATTAAAAACAATGAATTTATGAAATTCGGCAAATGGGTGAAACTGGAAAATATCCTAAGTGAGGTAACCCAATCACAAAAGAACACACATGGTATGCACTCACTGATCAGTGGATATTAGCCCAGAAGCTTGGAATACCCAAGACACAATTCACATATCAAATGATGCCCAAGAAGAAGGAAGAACAAAGTATTAATACTCTGGTACTTCTTAGAAGAGGAAACAAAATACCCACTGAACGAGATACAGAGACAAAGTGTGGAGCAGAGTGTGAGGGAAAGACCACCCTGAGATCTCCCTATCTAGTGATCCATCCCATATACAGTTACAAAAAAAACCCAGACACTATTACTGATACCCTCAAGTACTTGCTGACCTGAGCCCGATATAGCTGTCACCTGGGAGGCTCTGATAGTGCATGACAAATACAGAGGGGGACACACTCAGGCAGCCCTTGAACTGAGCACAGGGTCCCCAATGGGATAGCTAGAAAGAGGACCCAAGGAGCTGAAGGGGTTTGCAGCACCATAAGAAGAACAATATGAGCCACCTGGTACTCCCAGAGCTCCCAGGGACAAAACCATCAATAAAAGATTACAAGCATATCCAGCAGAGGACCGCCTTGTTGGACATCACAGGGAGGAGAGGCCCTGGTCCTGGGAAGGCTTGATGCCACAGTGCAGGTGAATATCAGGACAGGGAAGCAGGAGGATTGATTGGGGAATAGTGGGAGGGGAAATGGCTTATGGGTTTTTCAGAGGGGGGGAGCGGGGGCAGGGAGGGGGTGCCAGAAAAGAGGAAATAATTTGAAATGTAAACAAAGAATATATCTAATAAGAAATTAAAAAAAAAAAAAAAACCCACAACGCTACACATGTGGTACATTGCCAGTAGGGAATCTGCACCTCGACTGAACTTGGGAGAAAGTTTACTGTGACAGTAAGAGAGCAGACTCCTGCCAAGACCTCCGTGGGAGATGTTAGAAGAGCCACACTGGGCTGCTCTTTAAACTAACAGAGAGGAATGCATCAGGCGGACCGGACCAGCAGCAAGTGAAGCTACTCAGCTGGCTCAGCGAGCAGATGGCAGACAAGTAGAAAGCGCAGATGCAGCGGCTGGAGCGTAAGGACGAAGTGCCGCCTGGTGAACAGGTCGGTGGTCCACAGGGAAGAGTCAAGATCGTTGGACGTTGCTCTAGAAGAGGACTTTCCTGGATGCCACAGAGGCTCCTGAGCTCCCCCTTCCCACCTCACATCATTCACATACCACAGAACATCCCAGCACTCCAAGCAAGCCTGGCCGACACAGTGATAAAAAGGAGATCATTGACATATTAAAGCAACAACAGAAAGCATCAGGGCCTGATGCAGGTAGATGGGCGCTTTTGGTACTGTGATGTCTGCTAAGCTCATGTGTGCTGCTCAGGAAGACTAGCTTTCTTTATGGTCTGCAGTTCCTTTCTGGGGTGTAAATTTTCTCAGAAATGGAAACAGCACCAGCCTCATTTGAAAGCAGACCTTTGGTGCCTCAGTGTGACCCTGGATAGTCATAGCAGGCGCAGGATGCCAAGAGCCCACCCAGTGTGTTGCATGCACACTGTAGTCAGTCTTTTCAGATAGATTTTATTGGCATTATCCCCATTTTACAGATAAGAAAACAAATTGAGGCAAGGAGCCACTGGGTGACTTATCCCAGGTCACGCTGCCTATCAGAACTAGATCTTTGCTCCCGTCTGTGCTATATCCACCCACAGACAGCACATTCACCAGGAAGCCCCCCCCTCACACCTCCATGTCATCTGTAGTTTAATTTGTGAAAGTGGTAGAAAGAAAACATAAAAATGTTAGAAAATAATATTGAGGATTTGCTGGCTGTGTTTTTTTGGTTTGGTTTGGTTTGGTTTGGTTTGGTTTGGTTTGGTTTGGTTTGGTTTGGTTTGGTTTGGTTTGGTTTGGTTTTGGTTTTTCGAGACAGGGTTTCTCTGTGTAGCCCTGGCTGTCCTGGAACTCACTCTGTAGACCAGGCTGGCCTCGAACTCAGAAATCCGCCTGCCTCTGCCTCCCAAGTGCTGGGATTACAGGTGTGCGCCACCACACCCAGCTTCGCTGGCTGTGTTCTTGATGGTTTGCCTTTGTCCTCTTGGGTACATTGGATGTGACCAGGAAGGTTTGCTCACAGAGCCCTTGGCCCTGACCTAGAGGATGGTAAGAAAGCAAGAACCGTTCTGTTCTCCACAGTTTAAGGGAGTTGTGCCCTGGAGCATCTCTGATCTGGTGGAGACACATCCCTCTCACAGCTCCTTCTGTCTTACCTAGCCCCAGTCTGCCGAAGTCCTCAGTTCTGTGGTTTGTTCATGGTTGCTTTGCTTCCTCAGCTCTGCTGCAAACCTCAAGAGAAAATGGTCCAGCTGCACGTGCTCTGGCACCAGGCACAAATTAGCCTCATGAGGTAATCATCACATGCTCCATGGCTTTAAGCAGGAACCACCCAGCTTACTATGATCTGGGAACAGTCCTAACACATGCGTATGAGATACTGGGTTACTCTGAAGACTAGAAGGATTGTATGATCATATCTGTTATATTTGTTCGCGTAGTTCATGTGTGTGTGTGTGTGTGTCTGTATTCATGCCTGTATGCATGTACACCATGTAGAGGTCAGAAGACAACTTGCAGGGGTCAGTTCTTCCACCGAGTGGGTTCTGGAGTGGGTTTGGGCATCAGGTTTAGTGGCAAGCACCTGGACCCACTTAGCCACCTTGCCAGCACAGTGACCACATTTACATCCTGATCACTTAACCCAGAGCAGGGGACACTCCAAAATGCTCTCAAGCATACCCTCGAGGAGCGGCCTCTGTCCCCAGCTCATTCCCCAGATGCTGATTGTCTGTTGTAATCCCTGATATAAACTTTATTCTTGTATTGACCTTGATTCTCTTCGAAACTGAAGGTGGATGATGGGGTCTCCCACCTGGGCGGGCAGAGGAGGGATCAGAGTTCCATCGTTCCTGCATTTGCTTTTTTTTTTTTTCCCTAATCATTGATTCCTGAAATATTTTCAACCTGAAAAATATCCAACTGTAAATGATTCGATCTCTTTTCCATGCTGACAGTGCCTTGGCCTCTCAGTGGGTTGGGGCAGGCTCCATCACATGACAGGCTTAGAGACCTTCACATTTGCACTCTGGAGGATGGGAAAGGAGCCCTGTGGGGGCTGGGTTCCTCCCCACAGTCCTCCCTGTTGTTTATTTCTAATGTATCTCTCGCCTTACCCTCCAGTCATGTATCAGAGACAATCCTCCTGCCTCAGCCTCTTGAGTCCTGGATTACAGGGGTGCACACCTATCGCCAGCACATAGATTGTTTTAGAGATTAGATTTTTCAAAATATTAATCTAGAATGTTGAAATCAGTCAAGTGGTGATTATGGCATTTGTTCCCCAGGGAAAAAGCTAGCATGGTTGTCCCCGAAGAACGGGAAGGCAGAGATGAAGCCAACCTGGACCTGGCAAGAGGCACAGCAACCACGGATGCTTCCCCCGACACTCGGAAAGCCGGTACGCCCACCCTGAACCTAGCAGCATGTCTGCCTTTAGAGGAAGCTGTGAAAGCCCAGAGCCACATGGCTGAGCTCTTTACATAAACTCTTAAAAACATGACTCGGGCAAGGGTGATTGCTCACTGGTAAGGCCTCTCGGCTGTTCTTGCAGAGAACTTGAGTTTTCAGTGCAGCACCTACATCAGGCAGCTCACAGCTACCTATGACTTTAGCACCATCCTGTGGCCTCTCCAGGGACATGCACTCCTGGGCTGCATATAAACTCATGCAGGCACACACACGCACATACACATAATTAAAATAACAATAGATTTTTAAGAAAAGGAAATTATTTAGGGAGATGGCAGCTGAACTCTACCAGTGAAGCCTTCAGAGAGCTGTGTGGGCTCTGTGCCTGGCTCACACGACAGCTGAAGCAGTTTCCCCAGTCCCTCGGCCTGGCGTCTCAGGGTCGCACAGCGCTGGGACTTCCTGAGGGATGTGCCCTTCCAGCTCCAAAGCATGTTCTGCTTCTTGGTATCTCTCCAGTCCTGGGTGTTTGGCATGCCACCAAGGTCTGCAGGACGCCAAGTCTGCTGGATGCCAAGAAGGAAGCCCTTATTCACAGGGACCTCCATGTCCATGTAGGCTGCCATCAGCCAAGCAGCCTGAACGAAACAGTTAAGGATGATTTAACATCTGCTGATATTGGGTCCATTCGGACCACTGGGCTGCTGAGTCCGAGCTTGATGCTCTGTCTGCCACAGGTTCAGAAGCAACAGAGCCAGATGCTCATGCCCAGAAACCCTGAGCCTAAGGCCTGCCTGCTGCCTGCTGCCTGCCTTCCTTCCTTCTCTCCTTCCTTCCTTCCTGCCTTCCCTTGTTTTATGGATATTTGTCAGGGGCTGGAGAGAGAGGGCTGGAGAAATGGCTCAGAGGTTTGAGTCACTTGCGTGAAGGCCTGAAAATCTGATTTCCGTGGCCCATCCCACTGGGTAGCAAGAGAAAAGCCACCCTGAGAATTGTCCTCTGGTCCCCACACATGTGCTTATGCACTTGTGGTCTGAGATACTTATTAAAGCCATGAGTGTGCTGGCCTCTAACAGAGATTCTGCTTCTGTGCATGGGAACTAGGGTCACATCCCAAAGACATATGGTAGAAAAGGGCCCAGGCTGCATTCTCTGGGGAGCACTGCTTCAGAATACTGTATCCTTTTTGAAGTAGATACTTAACTCCGCCTTGCTTGGTAAGCTTTTGGGAAGAACTGTAGCCTGTACGGCAGGGTGAAGGAGGTGAGGTCATGCTGTAGGGACCACGCACAAACACTTCCTAGAGCTCTGCCCTTCGGAAGCCTGAGTTTCCTGTTGGCTCTGTAAAGCATTACACGAATTTGGTGGCTTGAGAAGCACACATTGACTTTACAGGTCTGCAAGCTAAGTACAACCCCATTGGCTGTCCCGTTAGCTTCGGGGCTGTTTCCTTCCCCGCAGGGCTGTAGATGAGCCATCTCCTTCCTTGCTTTCCCAGTGCCTTAGGGGCTCTTGCATTCCTGGCCCATGGCCCTTCCTCTCGCTCACAGCCATGCTGATGTCTTCTCTGACCCTGGTGCCTCTCCCTTTCCTAAGTTCTAAACCAGGTTACTTCGTCAGTTCTCTGAGGCTATGGCAAATACCTCATGAAACATCTTTAGGGAGGGAGGAATCGGACCTATCCCAAAAGGTCTCAGTCCATCCCCACCAGCCTCATTGCTCCCAGGCCTATGATGAGTCAGAACACCGTGGGAAGGCTGTGGGCATGAAAGCAGCAGACAGACAAACGTCAGCGTAAGTGCAGGACAGCTCTCCGTGGCCTACCCCAGCGGCCTGCCTCCTCTGATGGCCCTCCCTCCCGGCAGCCCGTTCATCTGTGACTTCATCTCACTGCCTTCCTCTGGCCTCCACATATGGGCTCAGCATAGCTACACATACACATGCTCACATATATACACACAGAGAACACTCATACCCAAATGAGGTTGTTGAAAATGTAGGTTTTGAGCCTTTGATCCCACACCTGCTGTGTTCAGAATTCACTTGCTAGCATCACCCCGGGTATGCACATCAGTGTGTGTGAAGCTGTTCCCGGCATCTTCCCATCTCAGAGGTAATGGCAACAGCTTAGAAGGCCGGACTGCACATGGGGCCTAGAGATATAAGGACCAACACATACATACATACATACATACATACATACATACATACTCTCCAAAAGGGAGCAGAGAGGAACCAGAGCGAAGGTGCTTGTGTGCCATTGTACGAAACTATGCGCGCAGTCTTCGCTTTCCTATTGACTCCATTTAAGATGGAAAACTACCTCTGCTTTCTCCATACATTCTCGTCCCTGTGACCCGACCTAAATTCCCCTTTTCCTAGGTGGCCAGGAGCAGAATGGCACACAGTCCAGCATCGTGGTGGACATGCGCGAGTTTCGGAGTGAGCTCCCGTCTCTGATCCATCGGCGGGGTATTGACATAGAGCCAGTGACTCTGGAGGTGGGTGATTACATCCTGACGCCTGAGCTGTGTGTGGAACGCAAAAGTGTGAGCGACCTCATTGGCTCGCTGCACAGTGGCCGCCTGTACAGCCAGTGCCTGGCCATGTCACGCTACTACCGGAGGCCTGTGCTGCTCATTGAGTTTGACCCGAGCAAGCCCTTCTCCCTGGCACCGCGAGGCAGCTTCTTCCAGGAGATGAGCAGCAGCGATGTCAGCTCCAAGCTCACGCTCCTCACCTTGCACTTCCCACGCTTGCGGCTGCTCTGGTGCCCCTCGCCCCACGCCACAGCTGAGCTGTTTGAGGAGCTGAAGCAGAACAAGCCACAGCCTGATGCAGCCACAGCCATGGCCATCACTGCGGACTCAGAAACACTGCCTGAGTCGGACAGATATAATCCTGGCCCCCAAGACTTTGTGCTAAAGATGCCTGGGATCAACGCCAAGAACTGTCGCTCCCTGATGAATCAAGTGAAGAACATCGCAGAGCTGGCCACCCTGTCCCTGGAGCGCCTCACAAGCATCCTGGGGCACTCAGGAAATGCCAAGCAGCTGCACGACTTCCTGCACACTGCCTATGCAGACTTGGTGCCCAAAGGCAGAGTGAGGAAGTGACTGCTCTCTCAAGGCTAGCATTTGCATAGCAATTCCTTCTCTCCCAGGGGACCAGGAACTGTCCTTCTGTCCCCAGGCATTTGTCCCCCTGGGCTCTGTGCTGAGGTGCGTGCTTGCCTTTCCTTGCTGGCTCCTGCCCCTCCCTCCGTGCGCTGCCTGTACCAGGCCTGCACTGATCCATTTTCAGTAAGGCGTGGTGAGATCCTGCCCCTTGAAGCACACACTGGCCATGTTTGCTTTTCAGGCTGGTAAAAGTACTCTGAAGGTCCTAACTGCAGCTAGGTAGGGCGTGGTAGCCTGAGGCAGGGGCTGCTGTTCCTCATGCTTCTTCACCTCCCCCCCACAGAGACAAAACCAGCCCTCTAGTCTCCCCGTCACCAGGTATATGTAACATGTACTGTTACTTGGTTGTTTAAGCCAGAGTTTTTAACAGAATTAATTGCTTATGGACAAGATTTGATGAGGTAATAAAGGGCTCCTCAGCATTCTTGGTTTCTCAGTGTTTGGCCTCCAAATTCCTACTCTAAGTCCAAATGACAAGTCTAAGTGTTCCCCACCTCACTGGTGTAGGATGCCGAGGCTATACCAGAAGCATGCCATCTCTGTTCCCCACCTCACTGGTGTAAGATGCCAAGGCTATACCAGAAGCATGCCATCTCTGCCCTGCCCGTGGTCATGACTGAATGGGCAAAGGTGGGCCGGGCGCTGTCTAGATGTGGGTTTCTCTCCTTCTTACTAAAGGATTGTGGATAAATGGGTAAATCAGTACAGAGAACACATAAAAATTCCAAAGGAATACATAGGTGTTTAAAGACCCGCAAACCAATCTCATGATTGATTCAGACTGGATTTTCTGTGTTAAAATGGGACTCATCACATCTTCATGCTGTTTGCAAACTGTGACACTTAAGCATTAGCTGTTTATGTGTTCAGTGGCAAGCACTAAATTTTCTTCCTCAAGAGCTAATGCCACATGAATTCTAGCTCGCCCCATGGTTAACTGTTCCATCAGTGTCAGCCATCTATGGCTGAGCTGATGAGAAAATGGACCTTGTAACAAAAATACTGTCTCCTCCAACTTTAACAAAAGCACTGTAAGCTGAATGTATTGGCATCTTGATTATTGGAACTTAGCAGTAGAGTTGTCCCTCAGTGTCCATGGGGCATTCCTTCCAGGACCCTCTCTGATGGTACAGCCAGTGCATCCTGCAGTCCCTCAGTGGTGTTTGCTCATAACCTCTGTCTATCCCTCTGTGAACCTGAGACCATCTCTAGGTGACTCACAGTGACTGTGTCAGGACAGGTGGTAATGGCCGGTTCCTGTGCTCCTCAATGACAGGAAAAGAGCCTGCGTGTTTAGAGAGCTTCAGTTCTTCCTCTATTTCCTCTCCTTGGTTAGTTAAACCCAAGGGTACAGAGGACATCTCCTGAGCATCCTGTCCAGAGCCCTTCAGGAATGAATGTCAAGAGTTGTCAAGACATAGTCGAGGGGACTATGGAGGCATGGAAAACAGGGGAAAGATAAAGCAGTAAGCTTATGATGGAAAGGGATCTAAGCTACTTGTTTCAACCCAGGATTAAAAGTGTATTTACCTTCTGGACCTGGACAGAACTGCCTAGTGAGTTGCACTGGATGGTGTGGTCATTCCCTGCGCGTGAACAGACGTCCACTTCCTCTTATAGTAACGGTTCCCTTCCTCCATGGAACTCTGCCTCCCTTTTCTGTTGTTTTGTTCCATAAAACAGAATCTTAACTTAGCACATGCTATGATGGGTGTTTCATTCAACTCAAAATTTCAAAGCTCTTCCGGACAGTGTTTTACAGAGTCCTAGTTACCTAGTGCAGCAGTCTGTAACCCATGGGCTTCCAGTGTCCGTCAGCTCGGGTCAGCTGTTCACTGTGACACCCGTGACTGAGGGCTTCTGTTGCCTCGCTCCCTCCTCTGCTGACTGTCTTGCACAGTGCCAGGGTTGGAAGGCTTCCTGCACATCTATCCATTGTTTGGTTTTCTCAAACTTTTTTTTTATACATTTTGGAATCTTTGTTTCCCAGCAGCATTTTGCTACTTTTGATTACATTGTTTTTTGGGTTTTTTTTTTTTTGATATATTCTTTATTTATATTTCATTTCCCTTTTCCTGGTTCCCCACACCCCAAAAGTCCCACATGCCCTTTTCCCTCCCCCTGTTCTGTTCCCTCCCCATCCACCCCTTCCCACTTCCCTGTTCTGGTATTCCCCTACACTGATGCATTGAGCCTTTCCAGAACCAGGGTCCACTCCTTCCTTCTTCTCTGACATCATTTGGTATGTGGATTGTGTCTTTGGTATTCCAAGATTCTAGGCTAATATCCACTTATCAGTGACTGCATACCATGGGTATTCTTTTGAGACTGGGTTACCTCAGTCATACCTTAGTATGATGTTCTCCAGCTCCATCCATTTCTCTAAGAATTTCATGAATTCATTGTTTCTAATGGCTGAATAGTACTCCATTGTGTATATATACCACATTTTTTGTATCCATTCCTCCGTTGAGGGACATCTGGGTTCTTTCTAGCTTCTGGCTATTATAAATAAGGCTGCTATGAACATAGTGGAGCATGTATCCTTATCGCATGCTGGGGAATCTTCTGGGTATATGCCCAGGAGTGGTATGGCTGGGTCCTCTGGGAGTATCATATCCAGTTTTCTGAGGAACCCCCAGACTGATTTCCAGAGTGGTTGTACCAGTTTGCAATCCCACCAACAGTGTAGGAATGTTCCTCTTTCTCCACATCCTCGCCAACACTTGCTATTTCCTGAGTTTTGAATCTTAGCCATTCTGACTGGTATGAAGTGGAATCTCAGTGTTGTTTTGATATGCATTTCCCTAATGACTAATGATGTTGAACATTTCTTAATGTACTTCCCAGCCATCCAAATTTCTTCAGGTGAAAAGTCTTTGTTTTGCTCTGTACCCCATTTTTGATAGGGTTATTTGGTTTTCTGAGGTCTAACTTCTTGAGTTCTTTGTATACATTGGATATTAGCCCTGTCAGGTGTAGGGTTGGTGAAGATCTTTTCCCAATTTTTTGGTTGCCGATTTGTCCTTTTGACAGTGTCTTTTGCCTTACAGAAACTTTGTAATTTTATGAGGTCCCATTTGTCTATTCTTGATCTTAGAGCATAAGCTATTGGTGTTCTGTTCAGAAACTTTCCCCCTGAGCCAATGTCCTCAAGGGTCTTTTCTATTAGTTTCAGTGTGTCTGGTTTTATGTGGAGTTCCTTTATCCCCTTGGAGTTGAGCTTAGTACAAGAAGGTAAGAGTGGATCAATTCTCATTCTTCTGCATGTTGACCTCCAGTTGAGCCAGCACCATTGGTTGAAAAGGCTATCTTTTTTCCACTGGATGTTTTCAGCTCCTTTGTCAAAGATCAATTGGCCATAGATGTGTGGGTTCAATTTTGGGTCTTCAATCCTATTCCATTGATCCACCTCCCTGTTACTGTACCAATACCATGCAGTTTTTAGCACTATTGCTCTGTAGTGCTGCTTGAGGTCTGAGATACTGATTCCCCCAGAAGTTTTTTTACTGTTGAGAATAGTTTTAGATATCCTGGGTTTTTTGCTATTCCAGATGAATTTGAGAATTGCTCTTTCTAACTCTATGAAGAACTGAGTTGGGATTTTGATGGGGATTGCATTGAATCTGTATATTGCTTTTGGCAAGATTGCCATTTTAACTATATTAATCCTGCCAACCCACAAGCATGGAAGATTTTTCCATTTTCTGAGGTCTTCTTCTATTACCTTCTTCAGAGACCTGAAGTTCTTGTCATACAAATCTTTCACTTGTTTGGTTAGAGTCACACCAAGATACTTTATATTGTTTGTGGCTAATGTGAAGGGTGTCATTTCCCTAATTTCTTTCTCAGCCTGCTTGTCCTTTGAGTATAGGAAGGCTACTGATTTGCTTGAGTTGATTTTATTTATTTATTTATTTATTTATTTATTTATTTATTTATTTTTTTTTGGTGTTTCGAGACAGGGTTTCTCTGTGTAGCCTTGGCTATCCTGGAACTCACTCTGTAGACCAGGCTGGCCTCGAACTCAGAAATCCGCCTGCCTCTGCCTCCCAAGTGCTGGGATTACAGGCGTGCACCACCGCCGCCCGGCTTGAGTTGATTTTATAGCCAGCCACTTTGCTGAAGTTGTTTATCAGCTGTAGGAGTTCTCTGGTGGAGTTTTTTGGGTCACTTAAGTATACTATCATATCACCTGCAAATAGTGACAGTTTGACTTCTTCCTTTCCAATTTGTATCCCTTTGACTTCCTTATGTTGTTGAATTGCTCTAGCTAGTACCTCAAGTGTTATATTGAAAAGATATGGTGAGAGGGGCCAGCCTTGTCTAGTCCCTGATTTTAGTGAGATTGCTTCAAGTTTCTCTCCATTTACTTTGATGCTGGCTACCGGTTTGCTGTAAATTGCTTTTACTATGTTTAGGTATGGGCCTTGAATTCCTGTTCTTTCCGAGACTTTTAGCATGAAAGGATGCTGAATTTTGTCAAATGATTTTTTAGCATCCAATGAGATGACCATGTGGTTTTTTTCTTTGAGTTTGTTTATGTAGTGGATGGATTTCCATGTATTGAACCATCCCTGTATCCCTGGAATGAAGCCAACTTGATCATGGTGAATGATCGTTTTGATGTGTTCTTGGATTCAGTTGGCAAGAATTTTATTGAGTATTTTTGCATCGATGTTCATAGGGAAATTGGTCCAAAGTTCTCTTTCTTAGTTAGATCTTTGTGTGGTTTTGGTATCAGAGTAATTGTGGCTTCGTAGAATTGTAGAATAGTTTGAAGAGCATTGGTATTAGGTCTTCTTTGAAGGTCTGATAGAATTCTGCACTAAAACCATCTGGTCCTGTGCTTTTTTTGGTTGGAAGACTTTCTATGACCCCTTCTATTTCTTTGGGGGTTATGGGACTGTTTAGACAATCTATTTGATCCTGATTTAATTTTGGTATTTGGTATCTGTCTAGGAAATTGTCCATTTCCTCCAGATCCAGTTGTATTGAGTATAGGCTTTTGTAGTAGGATCTGATGACTTTTTTAATTTCCTCAGTTTCTGTTGTTTTTTGTTGTTTTTGTTTTGTTTTTGTTTTTTGTTTTTTGGAGGGTTTTGTTTGTTTTGTTTTGTTTTGTTTTTCAAGACAGAGTCTCTCTGTGTAGTCCTGGCTGTCCTGGAACTCACTCTGTAGACCAGGCTGGCCTCGAACTCAGAAATCTGCCTGCCTCTACCTCCCAAGTGCTGGGATTAAAGGCGTGCGCCACCACCACCTGGCAGTTTCTGTTATATCTCCCTTTTCATTTCTAATTTTGTTAATTTGGGTACTGTCTCTGTGCCCTTTGGTTAGTCTGGCTAAGGGTTTATCTATCTTGTTGATTTTCTCAAAGGACCAGCTCCTGGTTTTGTTGATTTTTTGTATGGTTCTCTTTTTTTCAACTTGATTGATTTCAGCCCTGAGTTTGATGATTTCCTGTCTTCTACTCCTCCTGGGTGAATTAGCTTCTTTTTGTTCCAGAGCTTTCAGGTGTGCCATTAAGTTGCAAGTATATGCTCTCTCCTTTTTTTTTTTTTTTTTTTTTTTTTTTTTTTTTTTGGTGTTTCGAGACAGGGTTTCTCTGTATAGCCCTGACTGTCCTGGAACTCACTCTGTAGACCAGGCTGGCCTTGAACTCAGAAATCCACCTGCCTCTGCCTCCCAAGTGCTGGGATTAAAGGCATGCGCCACCACGCCCGGCTTCTCTCCTTTTTCTTTTCGGAGGCACTCAGGGCTATGAGTTTTCCTCTTAGCACTGCTTTCATTGTGTCCCATAGATTTGGGTATGTTGTGCCTTCATTTTCCTTAAATTTTAAAAAGTCTTTGATTTCTTTCTTTGTTTCTTCCTTGACTAAGTTATCATTGAGTAGAATGTTGTTCAGCCTCCATGTGTATGTGGACTTTCTGTTGTTTTTTGTTGCTATTGAAGATCACTCTTACTCCATGGTGATCTGATAGGAGGCATGGGATTAGTTCAATCTTCTTATATTTGTTGAGGTCTGTCTTGTGACCAACTATATGGTCGATTTTGGAGAAGGTACCATGAGGTGCTGAGAAAAAGGTATATTCTTTTGATTTAAGATGAAATGTTTTATATATATATATATATATATATGTGTGTGTGTGTGTGTGTGTGTGTGTGTGTGTGTGTGTGTGTGTATACATATATATATATATATATATATATATATATATATATATATTAAATCCAATTGGTCCAAAGCTTCAATAAGTTTCTCTGTGTCCCTGTTTAGTTTCTGTTTTCCTGATCGGTCCATTGAGGAGAGTGGAGTGTTGAGGTCCCCCACAATTATTGTGTTAGGTGCAATGTGTGCTTTGAGCTTTAGTAAAGTTTCTTTTACGAATGAGGTTGCTCTTGCATTTGGAGCATAGATGTTCAGAATTGTGAGTTCTTCTTGGTGGATTTTTCCTTTGACCAGCAAGAAGTGACCTTCCATGTCTCTTTTCATGACTTTAGGTTGAAAGTCAATTTTATCTGATATTAGAATGGCTATTCCAGCTCGTTTCCTAAGACCATTTGCTTGTAAAATTGTCTTCCAGCCTTTTACTCTAAGGTAGTGTTTGTCTTTGACCCTGAGGTGTGTTTCCTGTATGCAGCAACATGTAGGGTCCTGTTTGTGTATCCAGTCTGTTAGTCTATGTCTTTTTATTGGAGAATTGAGTCCATTGATGTTAAGAGATATTAAGGAATAGTGATTATTTCTTCCTTTCATTTTTGATGTTTTTGTTTTTGAGTGGTTATCTTCTGAGTTTGATGAAAGAAGGTTACTATCTTGCTTTTTCCAGGGTGTAGTTTCCCTCCTTGTATTGGAGTTTTCCTCCTATTATCCTTTGTAGGGCTGGGTTTGTGAAAAGATATTGTGTAAATTTGGTCTTGTCATGGAACATTTTGATTTCTCCATCTACGTTGATTGAGAGTTTTGCTGGGTATAGTAGTCTTGGCTGACATTTGTGTTCTCTTAGAGTCTGCATGAGATCCGCCCAGGATCTTCTAGCTTTCATGGTCTCTGGTGAGATGTCTGGTGTGATTCTGATAGGTCTTCCTTTATATGTTACTTGGCCTTTTTCTCTTACTGCCTTTAATATTCTTTCTTTTTTTAGTACGTTTGGGGTTTTGATTATTATGTGACGAGAGGTATTTCTGTTCTGGTCCAGTCTGTTTGGAATTCTGTAGGCTTCTTGTATATTCATGGGCATCTCTCTCTTTAGGTTAGGGAAATTTTCTTCCATAATTTTGTTGAAGATATTTGCTGGCCCTTTAAATTGTAGATCTTCACTCTCATCTATACCTATAATTCTTAGTTTTGGTCTTCTCATTGTGTCTTGGATTTCCTGGATGTTTTGGGTTGCAAGCCTTTTGCATTTTGCATTTTCTTTGACTGTTGAGTCAATGGTTTCTATGGTATCTTCAGCATCTGAGATTCTTACTTCTATCTTTTGTATTCTGTTCTTGATATTTGCATCTTTGACCCCTGATTTCTTCCCAAGGTTTTCTATCTCCAAAGTTGTTTCCCTTTGTGATTTCTTAGTTGTTTCTACCTCTGTGTTTAGATCCTGGATGGTTTTGCTCAGTTCCTTCACTTGTTTGTTTGTATTTTCCTGCAATTCTTTAAGAGATTTTTGTTTCCTCTTTCATGACTTCTGCCTGTTGACTCAATTTCTCCTGTTTTTGTTTTGTTTTTTGAGACAGGGTTTCTCCGTGTAGCCCTGGCTGTCCTGGAACTCACTTTGTAGACCAGGCTGGCCTTGAACTCAGAAATCCGCCTCCCTCTGCCTCCCAAGTGCTGGGATTAAAGGAGTGCACCACCACCACCCAGCCTCCTGTATTTCTTTGATTTTTTTCATTTCCTCTTCATTGGCTTCTGTCTGTTGACCCATTTTCTCCTGGAATTCTTTAAGTGATTTTTGTGTTTCCATTGTAAGGGTTTCTCACCTATTCATGTTTCCCTGCATTTCTTTAAGAGATTTGTTTATGTCTTTTTTGTGTTCCTCTAGCAGCATCATGACCAGTGCTTTTAAATCCAACTCTTGTTTTTCTGGTGTGTTGGGGTATCCAGGACTTGCTGTGGTTGGAGAATTGGGTTCAGATGCTGCCATATTGCCTTGATTTCTGTTAGTAATGTTCCTACGTTTGCCTTTTGCCATCTGTTCATCTCTGGAGTTAGTTGGTCTTGTTACTGGTTGGTGTTTGAAGCTCCTACGAGCTGGCATTTGGCACTGCTGTCACTGAGGGCATCTGTGCTCCTGGGGCAGAAACCAGAAGGTTTCCGCTACTGGGCTCCGAATTACCTCCTCAGCTCTGCTGGGCGGGACCCAAGTCTCTTCCCAGCTTGCTGCTGGGCGCGCAACTGGCCTCCCGCTGTCTCCTCCTGGCCTGCCTAGATGCCAGCTCTTAAGAATCAGTTCTTTATTTCCACCAATCTGGGCTCATCTGTTGGTTCTCTATGGTGACCTGGGCTCCTCTGTTGGTTCTCTATGGTGACCTGGTCAGGCCACCAGCTCCAAGATGGTGGCGGGTCTCGGGGCTCTGTCTAACCTCGGGATTCCCTGCAGAACCAGAGCTTCCCTGGCTGGACTGTTGGAGCCTAGATGGTGGCGCTCTCAGTCCACAGGGCTCCATCTGGTTAGCTGTCTGTGGTGCCCTGAGGCAAGATGGCAGCCTCCACTGTAAGCCAGGCACAGACCCCCGAGCGAGTCAGCGCAAAGACAGCCCACCAAGCTGATCAGGCTCTGGGTGCAGGCAAGAGCCTGACGGGGTAGTCGATGTTAGACTTGGACTCTGTCCACACACCTGGCCCCAGCTGCCACACGTCTGCAGTCGATTACGTTGTTGTTGTTGTTGTTGTTGTTGTTGTTGTTGTTGTAGAAAATTATAAATATTGATAAGCTCCTGGGTAGCTTTTAAAAGACTTTTAAAAGCTAGGTCAGGTCAGCATTGTGGTTACAAGCTGTTTACATAGAGATAGAGCCTTGATTAAAAGAAATTATCCTTGAATTTACTTGCTTAAATCCTAGCACCTCTCTCGTGTTCTTAAAACTGTATGAGGAGATATCCTACCTGATAGTATCGATCAAGACAAGCCTGGTGGCCCACAGCCCAACTAATCCCAGCACTAGGGAGACAGAGGCAGGTGGATCTCTGTGACTTTAAGGCTAGCCTGCTCTATATAGTGAGTTCCAAGCTAGCCGGGGCTATGTAGTAAGACATGTCTCAAAAACAAACAAATAAATGTGGCCATCAGCACTGTCCTCAGTAGTCCTGACTCCCTTCAGTGAACAAACACAAACTACTGTGAGCCCGCAGCTGTTTGGGAGCCCTGTGGTGTAATCCCAGTTCAAAGGGGACTCATTTCACCCAGCCCCCACCAGGTCAGGAACCCGAGGTCTGGGTTGTTAAGAAGCAGGGACCTCGTGAGGAGGGAGGCTCAGTTCTGGGCTTCCCTTTTGCTTCTCCAGTGGATTTGATGTCACACTGCCTTGGAGAACCTGATAAGGGAAATTCTCCATTAGTTTAGTTTAACTTTAAAATGTCCCCTCAAGCCGGGCGGTGGTGGCGCACGCCTGTAATCCCAGCACTCTGGGAGGCAGAGGCAGGCGGATTTCTGAGTTCGAGGCCAGCCTGGTCTACAGAGTGAGTTCCAGGACAGCCAGGGCCATACAGAGAAACCCTGTCTCAGGAAAAAAAAAATGTCCCCTCAAAAGAATTTTAAGAAAAAGATGACAGTGCAGCCAGGCTTTGACAAGAATTGCCACTTTCCTTGGTTATTTGCTCTCGTGCTGCTGCTCTCTCCTGTCTGATCCTGAGTGACAGCACGCGGCTGCGCATCTTCTTCAGCGGGCGCATGGTAGTCCGTACCATTGGGTAGTCCAAACCATTGGAGAACTGTTTCTTTTTGTTGTTTTAATTTATGGTTCCAAAAGCCAAGATTTGGTAAAAAGGAAGAGAAAACTGAAATATATTTACTCGTAACGTGTGTGTTGGGGAGGGGGCGATTATTTAGCATCTTCCTCAGCTTTCTGGGCAAAGTAAACCTGTCAGAGCACAGTCAGAGGGCACATGCTGCCAGCGACACACCATTACACAGTGAAGTGTTCATTGTGCAGAGTAGATGGCTGACACGGGTCTGCTCCGAGTCGCTGCCTCTGCCTGCCTCTCAGTAACACACTCTGTGTCATCAATGTCCTTGGCTGCTCCTTCCTAACATGCTGTGACGTCTCCTTAACCAACGAGGCTGGGGAAGAAAAGCTGACGACGTCCTTTGCAAATAGCGGCTTGTTGAGAATGGCACCCAACAAAGGGGGCTCTATCCCTTTGACTCAGGAGTTGGAAGAGGTAAATTGTCCTTTTGATAGCACAGGAATTTGTTATTATTTCTTAAGCAAGTTTAGTTACCCTTTGAATTGGGTCACCACAGTGTCCCCATTGCTGCCTCTGCCTTGAATGTCCACGTACAGCCCTTTCTAACGTCCAGGAGCCCGGCTGTTTTTCAGAGTTGTATCCTCTGAATAAAGACTGGCAAACTATTGAACCATTTCTTCACATTGACCACTCGTGCCTTATCTCATCTAATCCCCAGCACAAAGTCACGCAGGCACCACAGACCTTTGTGGTAATGAAGCTGCGGCCGGAGAGCTTAAACAGTTGCCCATCTGTTCTTCACAGAACCATGATTGGAAACCCACCTGGTCTGACTTCAGAGGCCATGATGAAGCATGAGTGTGGGAAGGTCCCTGGGGAAGGGGCTGTTTTGGGTGTCGGGGGATAGTGTGGGTGTCCATTTTCATGTCTATAGTTCCAAATACCCTAAAGGAAGGTCAAACGAGCTTATTTCCCAGTCAAGATCAAGCGTGCAGATCTGGGCAGAGGGCAGAGGCCCCCTGTTGCCTCAGACTTTGTAGGGCTAGGCACCTTCTGGTTGATTAGGAAGACGGTTTTGTACCTATGCTAAAAAAAAGAGATTTTTCTAGCTGTGTCAGCACTTGCCTGTGTTCTGAGCACTAGCACTCAGGACTGAGGCAGGAGGATGTTGAAATTCAAGACCAGCCTAAGCTGTATGCGGATTCACTCGTAGCAAGTGGTAACAGTACTGTTGGTTCTTGCCCAGAAACTGGAAGGGTTTCTGGGCACCTCTGAGCCAGCTCTGTGTGTTGGTGAATTACTTCTGCATAACTCTCCAAGTCTTTGATTTATTTTTAAGCTAGTCTTCACTCCTTCCGTATTTGTTCAATTACATAAGAACCAGGACTCAGTGTTGGGTCTGGAGAGATGGCTCAGCAGTTAAGAGAATTGCCTGCTCTTGCCAAGGACCCCAGTTTGGTCTCCAGCACCCCGTGGCGGCTCACAACCATCTGAAACTCCAATTCCAAAGGATCCAAACACCCTCTCCAGGCCTCTTAAATTACACACACACACACACACACACACACACACACACACACACAGTACACATATGTTCTTTTAGGCAAAACAGTAATGCATATAAAAGTAAATAACTTTTGAAAAAAAATATTTTCTTATACAATACAACTACAGTGTTTTCTCCATCCACTCTTTAGAAACTCCCCTCTGTTTCCTCTTCAGAAAAGAGTCGGCCTCCCAAGAGATGACAGCCAAAGGTGATAAAACAAGGTACAATTAGACACAGCAAAAGCCCTCGTATCGAGGCTGGACAAGGCAACCCAACTGCAGGTAGAGTCCCAAACGCAAGCCAGAGTCAACGACATACCCACTCCCATTGTAGGAGTTGATGTATGGCCATAACACATAACACTGAAGACCTGGTGCAGACCCTTACAGACCCCAGGCTTGCCATTTCAGTCTCTATGAACCATGTGAGCGCTGCTTACTGGATTCAGTGGTCCTGTTGTCCGGGATCCTTCATCTTCTCCGATTCCACGGGGTTCCCCGAGCTCTGAGGAGGGACCTGGCAGAGACCTCCAATTTAAACTTTCACCATGTAGCTGGCTGTGGGTCTCAGCACCTGCTCCCATCCGCTGCCAGAGGCAGCCTCTCCGATGACCACTGGACACAACACCAAGAGTAAGTAGCAGGATATCATTAGGAATTGGTTCATTGATTTTGGTTGTTTTACAGGTTGTGTTTGGTTCTGCCCTAGATCTCAGAGCTACCCAGTTCAGGAGAGGTGGCTTCAGTGAGTGAGAGCATTTGCTCCCCAGTGAGAGGACCTGAGTTCACATCCCCAGCACCCCAGCACCCCAGCCGCAGCTGGGCATCGCTCAGCTTGCAGCCTCTGTGTGGCTGAGTGGAGATGTGAGTCCCAGAGCTCACTTGAGCCAGCCTATGGCGATGATGAATTTCCGGCCCAGTGAAAGACCCTGTCTCAGAAACACAAGGAGGCAGTGGGAAAGCACCACTGTGTCTCCCCTTGGCTTCTATGGCCCAGTACATACACGTATACACACATCAATTTCTTTAAACTTTTATCTGTTCTTTGGGAGTTTCACGTCATACACCCCAATCCCACTCACGTCCCCCTCCTCTCATGCTCACCCTCCACTCTTGCAGCCTCCCCCACAACAGAGAAAAAGACATCAGTGCATCCCCGCAGTATATATACCCTTTTGTCCACACTTCTTTGCTTGGAGTTGTGCATTGTGTTGGTCTAGTTCGAGGCCTCTGGCTTGTGCTACACTATAAAGACCGGAGCCTCACTGGGAGCTCTCAGATAGTCTCTTGTTGCCCTGTGTCATGAGGACCTGTAAGACCAGGTCCTTCACGCACTCCAGCAGAGTCGTCAACGCGGTAGAGAGGATGGGCTCTCCTGCTCTCACACCCCAGGGCTGGCTCACCGGCTACTCCAGCATTCGAGCTAGGCAGTTCACCGCTGCTGGCTCTGTCCTCAGCCTGTGAATTTCCTGGTTTTTGTTCTATTTAGAACAACCCAGCCACACCTGGAAGCCAGGGAAGCATCCTGTATCTGCAATTCTCAACCTTCAGCAGGTGAGCTGACACCACCTGCTGAGTCTGGAGCCAGCAAAGAGCTCTCTCAGACTTCACCCCAAGACTCCACCTCATACCTAGGGGGAGGGAATCTTTCAGACTATATATTGGGTTACATTTTATTAAAATTGGGTCTTGAAAGGCAAATGTCTCCTTGACCTCATTCTTTTGTGCCGCTTTCCCCATCCATCCCATAGTTTTCTCTTGCAGAGCCAGTCTGGAGTGGCTACAGAGAGCTACGGAACTCAACAACCAGCAAGTCCCATACCCTACCCCCCACACTCCCACTCCCCACCCCCACCTCTATCCCTACTCCACCACCCCCAGGCAACCAGAACCAGCCCTACCCTGCTGCCCAGGTAAGGTACAGGACCTGCAGCCAGTGAGGGATATGGCCAGTTATCCCATTCTTATGACCTAGAAGGCAGTTCTGGTGCCTGTCATAGGTGGCCAGGGGATGGGTAGAGAGCATCTCTCCTCATCTGGACCTTGTGACAGCAGACAAGAGGCAGGGCTGGCTCTCTGAGCTCACACCCTCACCCTCAGGGCACCTCACCTGGGACTCCCAAATGCAGGACCACCTCTACTGAAATCCTAGCACCTGGGAGGTAGAAGCAGGAAGACCAGGACTTGGGGGTCATCCCCAGCTGCATACTGAGTTAGTTTCATACCACCCTGGGCAATGTCTGGAAACAGCACAAAATCAAATGAAGCTGAGTTTGAAATGGAAAGGGACTAACACTGAGTACTTAGTGAGTACTTAGTGTGCTCACTCTCTGAGGGTCTCTTAAATCTCCAAAAGATCCTTTAAAAGTCAAAACCACAGAAGTACATGTAGAGGTTACCCACTCCACAGCTCATCTTCCTTCTGCTTTCTGACGGCCCTGGAGGAGTGGGAGGTGGAGCTGAAACCATTTCCATTGCAACAGTCTCAGCATCGGGAAATGAGGGTCACAACTGAATTGAGGCTTCAGGAATTAAAAGAAGGGCATAAGCTGAAGATGCAGCATGTGCTGGGGAGCAAAGCGTGCTCCTGAGTCCAGATCCCAAGGACCCACCTAAGCAGCCAGGCTCCCAGCACAGAGGTGGGGCTCAGTGACAGATGCCACCTCAAGGCTAGCGTTAAGACTGAGAGCACCAGAAGAGACACCTGATGACACACACAGGGGCAGTCCGTGCAGCAAAATGTCCAGGGAAGGGCTAAATCTAAATGATGTCTGAACTCGAGATGATAATATGATAATATCTAATGAAAATAAAACAAGTCTGGAAAAGGGGGGGAGACAATTCTAAATTGATTATTTGATTGTAACTCGGAGACAGGAGACAGTGTCATATGGAGATGTAGGAGATTAAAGCAGTGTTGAGGGCCTCTAAGGAACAATAGAATTTTAGAAAATGGCTCCATCTAGAGGAGGGGGGAAACTGAGTCAGCCAGCACCTGTGGTGCTGGAAAGCAGGGTGTGCTGATCAGCTTACACTGCAACCAGAGGAGGCCTCTGTGGGGGACAGCCTGGGAGACTGAGAAACTGCGGAAAGGATGAAGGCCAGGGAAGAGAGTCAGCTAGCATCAGAGAGAGGGTAGCCTTGCTAGCTGGTGACCAAGATGAAGGAGGAGAAGAGCGAAAGGAAAGGAGACGCTGGGCCACCGAGACGCTCAGCGGATACAGATGCTTTCGGGCAAGTCTGATGTCACCATGCTCCACATGGAGGAAGGGAAGAACCAGCTCCTGCAAGTTGTCCCCCAAGCCCCACATGGACACCGTGGCTTGAATGCAATGATGCAAGCACACACAGGCTCACAACACACACACACACACACACACACACACACACACACACACTGAATAAATGTGCTGAGAATGGGATTGGGTAGAGGAAACATAAATAACACCGCACTACAGAAAACCTGTCTGAGCTGTCTCTTCTGAAGATCATCATTTATGTTCTCGTGTTTACCCCTGACCTGGGAGGGAACTGGCAAGCCCTGTAAGTCACGGTGAGCTCCTTTCTCCTGCCTGCTGCTTTGTAACAGCATTGCTGTTTGCCTCTGTGCTCCATGGGTGTTGGAAGATGACACAGATCGGCCTGGAACACCTTTACATATGTAACCCAGCCTTTCAGGTTTATTATTATTACTTAAAACCTCTTTCTGAAAACTTATGAAATCAAAATGTGTGCTGGCCAGTGTCACCTGGGAGCTGAAAGCCGCCATCAGCAGCTTGGAGAGAAGTTTTATTTTGGTGGTGCTGAGAGCACTGTAACTGGGGCAGCTGGGTTGCTATGGTGACTGGGTCTCAAAACAGAGCCCTGTGCTTCCGCACATCCACACAGCAGATGAATCTCAGGTTGACATGGCCCTGACACTCATCCTCGCTGAAGCATCCCCAAACTCCCACCAGACTCGTGGAAGGGAAATTTAGGATCAGGGCCCAAAAAGCACTGGTTAAAAAATTGCGGCTTGGGCTTTCTGGAGCTGGGTCTTCTCGGAGCTCACACTCCTGAAAACCATCGGCTCACAGCCTGAAGCTCTCCCTTGCGGGAGGTTTGTAGCCTGGGGAACAGTCATCCCGGAAGCAAGGATGATTAATTGCTCCAGCGCTGACAGAGTCTGAAAACTGAGACCCAGACCACATTCTCATCAGTAATAGATGGGATGAGGGTGGGACTGTGCTGAGGGTCCAGCAGCTGCTCAGCCTGGAGCAGCTCCCAACAGGTCACTGCACACCACGATCATCGCTACTATTGGCAAGAGCCAGGGTCTGCCATCGGCCCATCAGTGGACTGTGACAACAAGAAGACTCCTGTCAGTTCAGGGGGATGGGTGGAACTGTAGACAGTTGGTTTTTTTTGTTTGTTTGTTTGTTTGTTTGATTGATTGATTGATTGATTGATTGGTTGGTTGGGTTTGGTTTTTTTTTGTTTTTGTTTTTGTTTTTTTGTTTTGTTTGTTTGTTTTTTGTTTTTTTAAGAAGTCGGTCTGAGGCAAATATTACTTTTTCTCTCATATGAGGAATCTGGACTTTTTAAAAAATAAGAATTAATTAAACTATAAATATATGTGTCGTGGCAGTAGACGGGAAGACCTGCGGCTAGGAAAAGGCGAGACAGATACAAGAAGGTAATTGCGAGTGAATGTGAGCAAAGGACTGATATGTATGAAAACGCCGTGAAGAAGCCTAACATTTTCACTGACTAAAACAGAACCAACAGAAAGGTGCTGGTACTTTCGCGGGGAGGGGGTAGGCGGAACAGACACTGCCTTTGAGGTGTGCTCTAAGCAGACCTCGGCGCCCACGCTGTCCTTCCGGGTCTCGACAGTAGGGGTCCCCATTGAGTCGCGCGTCTTACACTAAGCTGGTGTACTGGACTCTGAAGCTTTGAATAGGGCGTATCTGCGTCTGGTTCTTGCCTAAGCCTGACATGGGAAGCAGAGAGAAAAAAAAAAAAAAAAAAAAAAGATTCCTGACTTGCAGCATGACTCATTATGAACAAACGGAGGGCAGACTCGCTGCCTCTTATCGGAGCCCCAGTACGCCCGGGACAAGCCTGAGTCAGACCAGAAGTCCTGAGTCTGGTCGGTCAGAGAGCATATTCCCCCTTGAGGGAGAAATATATTTAGGGGAAGTGGTACGAATTTCTTAAGATTGTCGGCAACCCCATGTTAAACCCTGGGCTTCTAGGAGAAGTCAAATCCCTCAAAACCAAGAAGCTTCTTGACTGAAGATAAAAATTGGCCACCTCCGCAAAGACACCAAGAATAGGTAAAAAAGGTTTGTGACCTTAGAGGCAGCGGTTCTATGACACATATACCCAAAACCATCAGCCGTGCCTAGCTGTGTGCACCTTACTGCATAGAAATTCAACCAATGATTTTTGTTCCAACTGTACTGGTTTTGTTTTTGAGACAGCCCAAGCTAGTCTCAAACGCAAAAAGCTTCCTATAGCAGCCTCCTGAGTGCTAAGATAGAAGTGTGCCACCACACTAAACTTGAATAATGTCTTGTCTTGTTTTGTTTTGTTTTGTTTTGTTTTGTTTTGTTTTGTTTTAAGAAGAAATATAGTTAGCCAATCCTGGTGACACAGACCTGCTAGCCCAGCCACTAAGGAAAAATAAAAAGTAACTGGGCTATAGAGAAAGTCTAGGGCCAACCTGGGCAACTTGGTGAAACGATCCCAAAAGGTAAAAGAGGTTGTGGATATGTAACTTATTAGTGTTTTCCTGGCATGCCCATGACCCAGTGGTTCAGATAGACGACAGACAGACAGACAGTTTAGTGGAGGAAAAAACAGCTGCCTAACATATTTTATTCGTTGTGATCTCCCAGGGGCTCCTTATTTGCCCATCTGTAGGGATTAGTTGCTTATATTTAGTGAACACGTAAAAGGACCAGGGTAAAGGCACCACAGAGGGCCAGGCAGCAAGCCCCGCTCTCCAGAGTGGCTGCTGCTGCAAGCCCCGCCCTCCAGAATGTCTGCTGCTGCAAGGCCCGCCCTCCAGAATGTCTGCTGCTGCAAGCCCCGCCCTCCAGAGCGTCTGCTGCTGCAAGGCCCGCCCTCCAGAATGTGCTGTGGCTGCTGCTGCTCTACTCATCCTTACTCAGCTCACTGGCCTGGAGGGAGTGGACGCCAGGGTACTCGGTGAGCGAGGGTTGGCAGTGGCTCTGGAGCAGGCGTGGGTAGGAATCTTAGGTACAATGGAAAACCGAGGCACCTTGAGTGTACCCCGCCCTCCCCTCCCCGGGCAGACAGGACAGAGAAGCCCATTCTTGATCCAGTGAAAGCAAGTTGAGTCAAGTCTGTAGCCTGAGTGCACTTAAGGGCTGCTGTCACCTGTGCTTGCAAAACATACACATAAAATTACTAACCACTTGGAGGTGTGCACACCGGCAAGCTGATTAAATTAGGGGGAAATGAACACATATGCACTTAAAATGACAAAAAAAATGCATCTTTCCAGGTGGAGTTAATCAAAAGCATGCAGCCTCAGAGGCAGGAAGACCCAGATTTTTTTTTCATGTAAATATCTTCAATTGGAAAAATATGAGCATGTGTCTTCACATGGGCTTGCTTATGAGCTTCTAAAAAATATGTATGGCTTTTCTGCCTTCTAAAGCACCTTCTGTGGATAGTAAAGATACTTTTTCTTTTTTCTAAATAGGTATTTTCTTGGGGACACCTGCTTCTGACAGCTAACCTTATGAGAAAGGGCTTTACTGTTTTCATTTTAACGGTTCAGCTTACCCCAAAGGCTTAATTATTTCCTTCATTCTTCTCACCCTGGCATTCCCCTACACTGGGGCATCGAGCACCCTCAGGCCCAGGAGCCTCTCCTCCCACTGATGTTCAAGAAGGCAATCCTCTGCCACATACGTGGATGGAGACATGGGTCCCTCCATGTATACTCTCTGGTTGGTGGTCCAGTCCCCGGGAGCTGGGGGGGGGGAGGTCTGGCCAGTTGACACTGTTGCTCCCTCCATGGGACTGCAAACCCCCCTCAGCTCCTTCAGTCCCTTCTCCAACTCCTCCAACACAGACCCTGTACTCGGTCTAATGTTGGCTGCAAGCATCTGCCTCCGTATTTGTCAGGCTCTGGCAGAGCCTCTCAGGAGACAACCATATCAGGCTTCTGTCAGCAAGCACGTCCCAGCATCCATAATAGTGTCCAGGTTTGGTGACTGTATATGGGATGGATCCCCAGGTGGGGCAGTCTCTGGATGGCCTTTCCTTCAGTTTCTACTCCACACTTTGGCTCCATATTTACTCCTGTAAGTATTTTGTTCTCCCTTCTAAGAAGGACTGAAGTTCCCACACTCTGGTTTTCCTTCTTGAGTTTCATGTGATCTGTGAATTGTATCTTCGGTATTCTGAGCCTTTGGGCTAATATCCACTTATCAGTGAGTGCATACTATGTGTGTTCTTTTGTGACTGGACTACCTCACTCAGGGTGATATTTTCAAGTTCCATCCATTTGCCTGAGAATTTCATGAAGTCATTGTTTTTAATAGCTGAGTAGTGTTCCATTGTATAAATGTACCACATTTTCTGTATCCATTCTGAGGGACATCTGGGTTGTTTCCAGCTTCTGGCTATTATAAATAAGGCTACTATGAGATAGTGGAGCATGTGTCCTTATTACATGTTGGAGCATCTTCTGGGTATATGCCCAGGAGTGTTATAGCTGGGTCCTCAGGTAGTACTATGTCCAATTTATGAAGAACCACCAGACTGATTTCCAGAGTGGTTGTACCAGCTTGCAATCCCACTAGCAATAAGTGATCGATTATATGGTCAATTTTGGAGAAGGTACTATGAGGTGCTGAGGAGAAGGTATATTCTTTTGTTTTAGGATGAAATGTTCTATAGATATCTGTTGAATCCATTTGGTTCATAACTTCTGTTAGTTTCACTGTGTCTCTTTTTAGTTTCTGTTTCCATTGATGAAAGTGGGATATTGAAGCCTCCCAGTATTATGTGTGAGGTGCAATGTGTGCTTTGAGCTTGAGCAAAGTTTCTCTTATGAATGAGGGTGCCCTTGCATTTGGAGCATAGATGCTCATAATTGAGAGTTCTTGGTAGATTTTTCCTTTGATGAGTATGAAGTGTCCTTCCTTGTCCTTTTTGGTAACTTTTGGCTGAAAGTTTATTTTATCTAATATTAGAATGGCTACTCCAGCTTGTTTCTTGCTACCATTTGCTTGGAAAAAAATTTTCCAGCCCTTTACTCTGAGGTAGTGTCTGTCATTGACACTATGTGCATTTCCTGTATGCAGCAAAATGCTGTGCCCTGTTTACATATCCAGTCTGTTAATCTACATCTTGTTATTGGGGAATTGAGTCCATTGATGTTAAGAGATATTAAGGAATAGTGATTGTTGCTTCCTGTTATTTTTGATGTTATCTTTATGTTTTGGGTTTATTGAAAGAAGATTACTTTCTTGCTTTTTTACCCTTTGTAGGGCTGGATTTGAGGAAAGATATTGTGTATATTTGGTTTTGTCGTGGAATGTTTTGGTTTCTCTATCTATAGTAATTGAGAGTTTTGCTGTGTATAGTAGCCTTGGGCTGGCATTTTTGTTCTCTTAGGGTCTGTATAACATTCTAGCTTTCGTAGTCTCTGGTGAGAAGTCTGGTATAATTCTGATAGGTCTGCTTAAATATATTACTTGACCTTTTTCTCTTACTATTTTAATTTATGTATGTATGTATGTATGTATGTATGTATGTATGTGTGTGAGTACATTGTTGTCTTCAGACACACCAGAAGAGGGCATCTGATCCCATTACAGATGTTTGTGAGCCACCATGTGGTTTCTGGGAATTGAACTCAGGGCCTCTGGAAGAGCAGCCTGTGCTCTTAACCACTGAGCCATCTCTCTAGCCCTCTCTTACTGCTTTTAATATTCTTTCTTTGTTTTGTGCATTTGGCATTTTGACTATTATGTAATGGGAGGAATTTCTTTTCTGGTCCAATCTATGTGGAGTTCTGTAGGCTTCTTGTATGTTTATGGAAATCACTTTCTTAGGTAAGGGAAGTTTTCTTCTGTAATTTTGTTGAAGATATTTACTGGCCCTTTAAGTTGGGAATCTTCATTCTCTTCTATACCTATTATCCTTAGGTTTGGTCTTCTCATTGTGTCCTGGATTTCCTGGATGTTTTGGGTCAGGAGCTTTTTGCATTTTCCTTGACTGTTGTGTCAATGTTTTCTATGGTATCTTCTGCCCCTGAGATTCTCTCTATCTCTTGCATTCTGTTGTTGATGTTTGCATCTGTGACTTCTGATCTCTTTCCTAGGTTTCTATCTCCAGGGTTGTCTTACTTTGTGATTTCTTTATTGTTTTGATTTCCATTTTTAGATCCTGAATGGTTTTGCTCAATTCCTTCACCTATTTGGTTGTATTTTCCTGTAAATCTTTAAGGGATTTTTATATTTCCTCTTTAAGGGCTTCTATTTGTTTACCTGTGCTCTCCTGTATTTCCTTAAAGGAGTTATTTATGTCATTCTTAAAGTCCTCTATCATTATCATGAGATGTAATTTTAAATCAGAGTCTTGCTTTTCTGGTGTGTTGGGATATCCAGAGCTCACTGTGGTGGGAGAACTGTGTCTGATGATGCCAAGTAGCCTTGGTTTCTGTTGCTTATGTTCTTGCCCTTGCCTCTTGCCATCTGATTATCTCTGGTGTTAGCTGTTCTTGCTGTCTCTGATTGTGACTTGTCCCTCCTACAAGCCAAAGCTGTTCTTGCTGTCTCTGACTGTGACTTGTCCCTCCTACAAGCCTGTGTGTCAGTACTCCTGGGAGACCAGCTCTTTCTCAGCAGTATTTGGGTATGGAGAACTGTGGCACAGGACAGAAGTATTATGCCCCTAGCTGTTCCTTGGTTCCTGTGTCCTCATGGCTCTGGGTAGGTCCCTCTTAGGCCAGGTATTTAAGCAGAAGTGTTAGTCTTACCTGTGCTCACAGGTGTGTTGGCACTCCTGGGAGACCATCTCTCTCCCGGCAGTATTTGGGTACAGAGAGCTGTGGCACAGGGTCAGTTCCAGGTGCAGACTCTCCTGTCTCTTTGAATGGAATGTTTAGTATCTGGTCTACATGCAAGCTTCATTGGGTACTTCTAGGAGATAACCACATTCCATTTGTTATCTAATGTTTATTTTTCATTTGGCCACCAGTGCATAGAATAACAGTAATCACACTCTTAGATTCAGTGAAGCACATCATTGATCCAAGCATGACCTACCTTAATTTAGTTTGTTGCTTTTTAGTAATGCAGAAAATACCAATGCTCTTCTGCCTTGACAAAACTATCACCTACACACAACCCCATGTATATATCTATTTGTCTGTGTATATATCTATCTGTGTGTATATCCATCTGTGTATATATCCATCCATGTATATATCTGTCTGTGTGTATATCTGTCCATGTGTATATCTGTCCATGTGTATATCCATCTCTGTGTATATCTGTCTGTGTGTATATCTGTGGTCCATCCTGTCTCCCTCCCCCTGCCAATCCATTCATTGTCAACCTGCATTCTGATGGATGTGTTTACTACTGCTTGCTCTCTTTCCCATGAGATAGTAGTCTTTTTTCTCTTCATGTTTATTTAATTATCTTGTGCATGTGAGCCTTGGTGCACATAAAACTGCCATGACATACATATAGAGGCCAGAAGACAAGTAGTGGATGTTAGTTCTCTCCTCCCACCGTGTGAGTCTCAGAGGCTGAACTCAGGTCATCAGCCTTGCAGCACATTCCTTTGCCTGAAAAGCCATCTCACTAGCCTCAGCAACTCTTCTCAGATCAACCTCTCTTCCCTCCTCACCCAACTTTGTGTCTTTTTTCTTAATCGTCAAGACTAATTTGTACTGCCCAAATAGTCTTTGATATGTGGCCTTCCACTGGAACATAGGAGACTTATCAGGGGCTCTATTCTTGGAAAAAATTGACTCCCTGTCTCCCATCATCTACCAGGATTTGCTCTGGCTTGAGCTTGCACAGGTCTTATACTTATTGACATGACTGCTGTGAGTATATACGTGAAACTGCCATGCCACACCCAGAAGGCACTATTTTCCTTGTAGCCACCCACCACCACTTACCCTTTTTCTGTCCCTTCTTCAGACATGAGCTGTGACCCTTGGGAGAAGGAGGTATCATACAGAGGTAGCATTTATGAGTGAGCACTCTGCAGCCATTCAATGCACCTTGGCCAGTTGTGCGTCGGTATGCCAGTCACCATCTTCCGCATATAGAAGCTTCTCTGATTGAGTTGAGAATTGCATTGATCCACTTGTGTCACTGCTCAAGAGGAGGTGGGACCTGGGAGAGTAGACCCAATCAATGAGGTTGGGCTAAAATGTCATGCAATTGCCAATTTTATTCACAGCATCAGACAATTTATACTCTAAGGGCTAATGGGAGTCATATGAATAACGTACAATTACACGGGTGAGCTGCGCTTGGCAGGCAAGCCCCACCCAGTGGGTAAGCTGCATGGGCATAAGCATGTTTTTCCCATAGGGGCATATAAATAAATAACAATATCCAGTTGTGTGAATAATCTGAAATAAACTCACTCCTGCTGCTACACCTGGGAGTAGCACAAAAGCATAATCCAAGAATGATGCCATGTCTTGAGGAAACTGAGGCCACGAAGCTCTTGTTTCCTTGGAGTTTTCTCAAAAACACTGAAATCTCCTCACACAACTTCATTCTAGGACTGTGTTCCAACATTTCATACACACCCCTTTTCTGTTTTTAATAGCAGCATATCCAGAGTGGTTTTTGTTTGCGCTATTGTAGATAAATCTGTCATCTGAGGCATGAGCATCAAGTTATCAACATGATGAATGATAGTGGAACAGTGAGAGCCTTGTGTGTAGTGCTCGGCCACCAAGAGCAGGGATCCAAACTATGCCAGTACTATTGGTTACATTATTATATTGATTAGAAAATGTAGGAAATAACTTTAAAAGAGACCTATATGATAGGAGCTCTCATCTCTTGTAGAACATAAACCTATATTTGCTTTGTTGTGATGTTCTATGCAAATAGGAAGTGATTTAAATCCCAAGGAAAAATTAAACACAGTCCCTTCTCCAGACAAATGAATGGGTCTATTATGGTCCCAAGGTCCAGCCATAAACACAGAGTCATTAGGAGAGGAGGAGGAGGAGAAGGAGGAGGAGGAGGAGGAGGAGGGGGGGGGGGAAAGAAGGAAGGAAACAAGCAAACAATACACTTGGGAACTGGTTCTCTCCTTCTACCATGTCATTCCCGAGGATCAAGCCCAGGCCACCGTGCTGGGCAGCATGTGTGTTTCCCACTGAGCCATCCTGCCACTCCTCTCCCTTGCTCAAGCTTCATTCCCCGAATGGACCTACAGTAGGGCCAGGCTGCTCTCTCTTGCTTTTCTTCAAAAATGTCCTAGTGACTGTGGGCCCTAAGTACAATGACCTTGAATCAAAATTCAGTCCTCACACTACCCAGGAGCATGGGATGTCTCACGACCTGTTTAGCCTCCCTTAACACTTCTAAACAAAGCTTTATTATTTTTGAAGCAGGGATCACAGATACATCTTATTCAAATTATTTTAAGATGTTTTACATTATGTAATACTGTTGAATCTCTTCTGCCTTAGCATGTTAAATGCAACAATAATTCTCACTTGAATAATATTTAGGAACATGGTTAAATCCCATTTATTACAACTTGACCATATATATATATATATATATATATATATATATATATATGTGTGTGTGTGTGTGTGTGTGTGTGTGTGTGTGTGTGTATACATATAATATACACATACACATATATAAAGCCATATTTTCATTTTCACCTTGCTATTTTTTTATTTTAATTTTTTATGATTTTATTTAGTGTATGAGGGTACACAGTCTCTGTCTTCAGACACCCCAGAAGAGGGCATTGGATCTCATTACAGATGGTTGTGAGCCACCATGTGGTTGCTGGGAATTGAACTCAGGACCTCTAGAAGAGCAGTCAGTGCTCTTAACCGCTGAGCCATCTCTCCAGCCCCATCACCTTGCTATTTTAAATCATGACAACTTTATTCCTCCTTTCGGATCCCTGTTGCCTTAATTGGTTTTTCCTATCAAGTTGTCCTGGACACCTTCGCATACATTGTTGGATGAAGTGTTGGTATCAAGTTCCCTTGTACTGTGACATATAAGGGAATATTTTAACATTTTCGTGTGCGTTGCTAAGAGACAAGCCTGGGTCTGCTCTACCATTGAGCTACATCCCAGCCATCTAATGTGCATGGGTTTGCAGTTAGTTTCTGGAGTCCCTGTAGCCCATCACCGCACATGCCTCATTTCTTTACCTCTTTGGGGGAGCGCTTTAAGTGATGCTTCTCTATTTAAGTGATGCTTCTCTATTTACATTTCAACATGTTAGATACTGCTGTCAGGATATTTATGAATTATAAAGCTGTGAGAAGTTATGAGCCTGTGTTTCACTCCTTCAGCAGTTGAGGGAGAAGGGCCGCACATTTCAAGCGAGCCTAGACAACCAAAGAAGACCCTGGCTCAAACAACAAGTGCCTGTGGAGGGCACACTGTAACAATTCACAGGCAACCCAGGTTTGGTTTTGTCCCTCCTCATCTTCTTTCTTCCTTTTATTTATATTTTTTACTTTAAAATTGCAATTGTTTTAAGTGTTTGTGTTTTGTGTTTCTGTGAGGCCGGGCACGCCTCCTGTGTGGGAATCGGAGACAACATCTGTCTGTCCTTTGGCTGTGTGTCAAATGCAGATCATCAGATTTGCCAACCAGCACCTTTGTCTGCTGACCCTCTCACCAGCTCAGTCTTTCTTTTTGTTTTGTTTTCAGAGATAGCATTGCATAGAACTCACAGAAAGCCCTCTGCCTCCAACTGCTAGAGTTTCTACGACAGGCGAGCATGGTGACAACCCTCCAACCTCCCCTAGTTTTTCTTGTAATCTGCTAAGAAGTTGTAAGATGCTTTGAGTCAAATCCCCAGAGAAGTCCCAAGTCAAGCCACAGTAGGGAGCTTGGAGACAGGACAGAAACCCCAAGCTAAGTTGACATAGCACTGGCTCTGTGCTCTGTGCTCCCTACTATGCTAGTCCCACCACCTTACTACAGAACTTCCAGAACTTCCTTCCAGGCTGGAGGAGGGACGGGCAGAGCCAAAGCACTGCAGACTGGTTTTGCTGTGGATTGATAAAGGCAGAGACTAAGAAGCCCCGTTCCTTGAGCCTCCTCTCTTCTTCCCAGAAGAGACACCAAATACAGCCACAGTCCCTCATCGAAGGAGACCTCAGGCACTGATTTAACAGTTGACCGGTGTGTCTGGCCAGGCCAGCGATCCCCTCGCCAGGATAAGAATACAAACATTGAGTCCTGCTCCACCAGGCACACCCTAGAGGAGTGCTTACTTGGGCCAGGGCCTCCACGGTGAGGGAGTCATGGACTTGTCTCTGGGGAGCTCCAAGTATCACGGCAAGGCAGACGCACGCGGTGGCGGCTCCCCACTTCCAAGCAGGCACTTAGGAAGTAAACATGCTGGCACCCAGGGCCCTGTCTAGTCCTGGAGGTCAGCCGAGGCTTCTTGGAGAAAGAGAAGCCCGAGGTGAAGCCAGAGCTCATACAGTAGCTCAATTATTATGGACCTAGAGCTGGCTGTAAGGTCAAGCTCTGGGCTTGCACAGCCCTCCCCCCCCCCCCTGCAAGCATCTATTGCTTTCATTCATAAAGCATAAGTCTATTAGAAAAAATTAATTAATATGCTGGATATATAGCTCTTAGTCAATTCATTTTATGACTAACTCACAGAAAATTAACTTATAAAAACCCAATTTGCCAAATGACCAATATATCGAAATCTGCCAAGTACTAATTATTTTTAAGATTTATTTATTTATTTTATGCATGTAAGTACACTGTAGCTGTCTTCAGACACACCAGAAGAGAGCATCAAATCCCATTACAGATGGTTGTGAGCCACCATGTGGTTGCTGGGAATTGACCTCGGGACCTCAAGAAGAGCAGTCAGTGCTCTTAAGCACTGAGCCATCTCTCCAGCCCCCTCCCCACGTGGTTTTAATGGGATTTTCAATATTATCTGTAATTGAAAGGTGATGTCTGGCTGTTGACGCCATTGAGACTGACAGCTAAGTGTGAATGCAGCAAGTGACTGCAGAAGTGCAGCTTTGTTCTGTCTTATTTGTTGTTGCTAATCCTTTGTGGCCTCAAACCTATGGGAATTCTGACTTCAGCTCTTCGGTTCCATCATTTAGAGGCATGAAGAATGATGCCTGACTACTTTGTACTTTCTGTGGTCTTCTCTGGACTTCCAGAGAAGGCAGAACACAGGATTTATACCAGCCAGGCAAGTGCTCTGCCATGTTCCCAGCCCTGTAAACACTGCTCCAAAGTGCTTGTCTTGTTTGATAACCTGAGCTGGATCACAGGAACCCACGCACATGTGGGAGAAGAAAACCAACTCCACAAAGCGGTTCTCTGACTTCTACACAAGTGTTGTGATAGACATATGTCATGGACATATATGTCTAATTAATAAAATTTTTCAAGGATATTTTAAAAGGTAGCAGTGTGAAACTCTCAATTAAATCCTAAAATAATGTTAAATCAAAAAAGAGCAAAGTAAAAAATAATTTTTACAATGAGGTATTGTTAAGCTACTTAAACAGTTTTTAATTTTTTATTGTATGTATGTTTTATTTCTAAGTGTGAGCATATGTGTGCATGCATTCTGTTGTGCATATGTGAAGGTCAGAAGACAACTTATGAGAGTCAGTTCTCACCTTCCACCAAGTGGGTTCTGGGATCAGACTCAGGTCACCAGACTTGGTGGCAAGCACTTTTATCCACTGAGCCATCTTGCTGGCCCCTACCTAGTAAAATTAAAGCATCATTTGTCATTAATTTCTATTTCTTTTATTCCTTTTGATACTTTTGAGTATCTTCTCTATTTTTCAAAGTATAAACATTTATAATGTGCTCTGTTCCTTTCATGCTATTTCAGAGTAAAATTAATTAAATTTAAAATTGAATTTATTTCAAATTAAATTTCAAATATATCAAGGTTCAATACACATCAAGGCAAGGGAATCTGAAGTCTTAATGAAACATGAAAACAGACTAAAGAAGGCTTGGCTCACTGGAACTGTCCTTTCCTGGAAAATGTTGACATTTTGGTCATTTTCTCAGGGATCATTTGGGATAAATGAGTGAACATCAATTCACATCCAAGACTGACATGAACCATCCTAAGGAAGTCAAAGGGAAGAGTTAATTTTCCCACAGTGAAGCCTCATAGTGGGTCATATCATCAAGGTATCAAGCTATTGGGGGCTGAAGAGTGGCTCAGTGGGTAAGAGCACTGGCTACTCCACCAGAGACCCAGGTTTGATTCCCAGCAACCACCTGGCCATTTAAACTGCCTGGAAGTCCAGTCCAAGGGATATGATGCCCCCCTCTTGCCTCTGTGGACAGTGCATACACATGGTGTACAGACATACATGCAGGTATGTAAAAGTAAGTAAATAAAATTGCAAAGAACTAACACAACTGAAGGTCTTCTTTGTTTCAAGAACCAAACTCAGCATTCCCTCTGGGGCTACTGAAACTTTGTTTCAGGATATATGCAAACTGCCTTTTCCAGGCAGTGTTCCTGGGGGAACTGGAGGCAGGGTGCTTTTGATGAATTTACCACAGATAGATCAGAACTGGAAGAAGAGAAAGATATCATGGCAGGCAAATGTGTGGACACAGACAGGAAGCAGGGAACAACAGGGTGGAAATTCTGTAACCTGGGAGGAAGAAGAAATATACAGACATCAGGTTCTGGTGGGATTCACGGAATACAGTACTATAATATTTACTAGCTATGTGTATTTTCTTTCTTGGTCATAATAAGCATAGCTTTATCTTGTTGAATTTGGGATATAGACAAAAGTTTGAGAAAGAGGATGAAACCTACAATCCCATCATAGCTCTGCATTATGTATATTCATTATCCCATCTCTTGATACGGTGTTTATTCTCCTGAAAGGTTAGAACCCTTGATATGGCCAAGCATTGCGGGCCAGGACCTAAGCCTGCTTCCCCCCACCAGCCAGACACTCTTGACCCTGCAGGAGCCCCAGTGTTGACTTTTTAAATCTTAGATTTAAATCATTTTAGTTTTTATGTGCACGCATGTTCAGGTGTCATTCCTTGAAAGTCATCCACCTGTGTTGTGGAACATTGTCTCTCGCCAGCCTGTGACTCACCTTAAGCACTTTATTGATGGGGCTGTTTGTCCCAGCTCAGCCAGTCCCAGACTGCTGAGTGTGCACGTGCAGGCTGTGCTTTTCTGGAAACAGATACGGCATGAGCATCTTTTTGCAATAAACCCTTGTGCATTGTCATGATCACTTTCTCAGGATAAGTGGTAATTCCAAAACAAATTCTTGGGATCACACTATCCCAAGAAGGTTTTATACTGGTCCATAAAGACAAAGCCTCAAAGCCAAAGGATCTGATTCAATCCCTAGTCCCCACATGTGGGAAAAAAGGATCAACTCTCAGGAGGTGTCATCTGATTTCCACGCATATTCCTTCACATGCGGATGGCTGCACACATACCACAAATAAGTGCTATACGATGTGTGAAGGGTTTCACCAACTCACACTCATTCCTGTGAGCACTTCTGGCTCAGCACCCTCATCATCATCACCACGGCTTCTCCTATTGCCTCTAAGGCCACACAGTCTCATTATCCAATGTGGAATGTTTTCAGTTGCTAAGGGTACATTTTTCATGTGCCTTGACCATTTGTGTTTCCTTGTCTCTGGAGTGTGTGTGTGTGTGTGTGTGTGTGTGTGTGTGTGCGCGCGCAGACCAGTGGTGTGAGTGTGGCTGTGAGTGTGAGTATATGTGTGTGTGACTCTGTGTGTGTGTGACTGTGTGTGTGTGTGTGACTGTGTGTGTGTGTGTGTGTGTGTGTGTGCAGACCAGTGGTGTGAGTGTGGCTGTGAGTGTGAGTATATGTGTGTGTGACTCTGTGTGTGTGTGACTGTGTGTGTGTGTGTGACTGTGTGTGTGTGTGTGTGTGTGTGTGTGCAGACCAGTGGTGTGAGTGTGGCTGTGAGTGTGAGTATATGTGTGTGTGACTCTGTGTGTGTGTGACTGTGTGTGTGTGTGTGTGTGTGTGTGTGTGTGCAGACCAGTGGTGTGAGTGTGGCTGTGAGTGTGAGTATATGTGTGTGTGACTCTGTGTGTGTGTGACTGTGTGTGTGTGTGTGTGTGACTCTGTGTGTATGGTATATGACCCAGTGATGTGAGTGTAGTTGTGGGCATGTGTGTACAGTCCAGTGGTATAAGTGTGGCAATGTGTGTGTGTGTGTGTGTGTGTGTGTGTGTGTGTGTTAAGTATTATGTCCATTATAAATACTGTTTAAACATGTCAAACCTTTTTTTAAAATTATTTTTATTTTTACTGTTTTGCATTTCCCATTAAATGTGTATGCTGTTAAATCTCATTGTTTTCAGTTTTCTTTTGTTTGATATATAAAATACATCCAAATTTTTCTGGAACTCTTGTTCTTGTTTTTATATTTGTCAATATTTCATAAAATACATATCAGTGTGTCCAGTAAGGAATAGCTTTCAGGATGGAGAGCTACTTGCTGAACTGTCTTGTTTCACTTTGTTTTGTGGCACTGGGATCGAGCCCAGGACCTTGTACATGCTAGCGAGCCATGTACCGCTGGGCTCCAGTCCCTGATCAGCTGATTTCAACCACTCCTGTGTAGTATTGCGTGGCCATCTGCAGTTATGTGTGTCTCTGGCTTTCCAGTCATCCCTCTGTTCCTGTGTGCGTGCATTTAACGACCATTCTTGGTTCTGCTTTCCTTTCTGTTGCTATGACATAGCCTGGCAAAAGCAAACTAGGTGGGGAAAGAGTTTATTTCAAGTGGAAGCTCTCAGGATCTCTCCCTGCAAGGCAGCGATGGTGGGGGCCTGAAGCAGGTGATCAGGAGCAGAAGTGAGGGCCCTGTGTCCACTCACTTAGTCAGGAGCAGAAGTGAGGCCCTGTGTCCACTCGCTTAGTCAGGAGCAGAAGTGAGGGCCCTGTGTCCACTTGCTTAGTCAGGAGCAGAAGTGAGGCCCTGTGTCCACTCACTTAGTCAGGAGCAGGAGAAGTGAGGGCCCTGTGTCCACTCGCTTAGTCAGGAGCAGAAGTGAGGACCCTGTGTCCACTCGCTTAGTCAGGAGCAGAAGTGAGGGCCCTGTGTCCACTCGCTTAGTCAGGAGCAGGAGAAGTGAGGCCCTGTGTCCACTCGCTTAGTCAGGAGCAGGAGAAGTGAGGGCCCTGTGTCCACTCGCTTAGTCAGGAGCAGAAGTGAGGACCTGTGTCCACTAGCTTAGTCAGGAGCAGAAGTGAGGACCCTGTGTCCACTCGCTTAGTCAGGAGCAGAAGTGAGGGCCTGTGTCCACTTGCTTAGTCAGGAGCAGGAGAAGTGAGGGCCCTGTGTCCACTCACTTAGTCAGGAGCAGGAGAAGTGAGGGCCTGTGTCCACTCGCTTAGTCAGGAGCAGGAGAAGTGAGGGCCCCGTGTCCACTCGCTTAGTCAGGAGCAGGAGTGAGGGCCCTGTGTCCACTCGCTTAGTCAGGAGCAGGAGAAGTGAGGGCCCCGTGTCCACTCGCTTACTCAGGAGCAGGAGAAGTGAGGGCCTGTGTCCACTCGCTTAGTCAGGAGCAGGAGAAGTGAGGCCCCGTGTCCACTCGCTTAGTCAGGAGCAGAAGTGAGGGCCCTGTGTCCACTCGCTTAGTCAGGAGCAGGAGAAGTGAGGGCCCTGTGTCCACTCGCTTAGTCAGGAGCAGAAGTGAGGGCCTGTGTCCACTCGCTTACTCAGGAGCAGGAGAAGTGAGGGCCCTGTGTCCACTCGCTTAGTCAGGAGCAGAAGTGAGGACCCTGCGTCCACTCGCTTAGTCAGGAGCAGAAGTGAGGGCCCTGTGTCCACTCGCTTAGTCAGGAGCAGGAGAAGTGAGGGCCCTGTGTCCACTCGCTTAGTCAGGAGCAGAAGTGAGGCCCTGTGTCCACTCGCTTAGTCAGGAGCAGGAGAAGTGAGGCCCTGTGTCCACTCGCTTAGTCAGGAGCAGGAGGAGTGAGGGCCCTGTGTCCACTCGCTTGGTCAGGAGCAGAAGTGAGGCCCTGTGTCCACTCGCTTAGTCAGGAGCAGAAGTGAGGGCCCTGTGTCCACTCGCTTAGTCAGGAGCAGGAGAAGTGAGGCCCTGTGTCCACTCGCTTAGTCAGGAGCAGAAGTGAGGGCCCTGTGTCCACTCGCTTAGTCAGGAGCAGGAGAAGTGAGGGCCCTGTGTCCACTCGCTTAGTCAGGAGCAGGAGAAGTGAGGGCCTGTGTCCACTCGCTTAGTCAGGAGCAGGAGAAGTGAGGCCCTGTGTCCACTCGCTTAGTCAGGAGCAGGAGAAGTGAGGCCCCGTGTCCACTCACTTAGTCAGGAGCAGGAGAAGTGAGGGCCTGTGTCCACTCACTTAGTCAGGAGCAGGAGAAGTGAGGGCCTGTGTCCACTCGCTTAGTCAGGAGCAGGAGAAGTGAGGGCCTGTGTCCACTCGCTTAGTCAGGAGCAGGAGAAGTGAGGGCCTGTGTCCACTCGCTTAGTCAGGAGCAGGAGAAGTGAGGGCCTGTGTCCACTCGCTTAGTCAGGAGCAGGAGAAGTGAGGCCCTGTGTCCACTCGCTTAGTCAGGAGCAGAAGTGAGGGCCCTGTGTCCACTCGCTTAGTCAGGAGCAGGAGAAGTGAGGGCCCTGTGTCCACTCGCTTAGTCAGGAGCAGGAGAAGTGAGGGCCTGTGTCCACTCGCTTAGTCAGGAGCAGGAGAAGTGAGGCCCTGTGTCCACTCGCTTAGTCAGGAGCAGAAGTGAGGGCCCTGTGTCCACTCGCTTAGTCAGGAGCAGGAGAAGTGAGGGCCCTGTGTCCACTCGCTTAGTCAGGAGCAGGAGAAGTGAGGGCCTGTGTCCACTCGCTTAGTCAGGAGCAGGAGAAGTGAGGCCCTGTGTCCACTCGCTTAGTCAGGAGCAGAAGTGAGGGCCCTGTGTCCACTCGCTTAGTCAGGAGCAGGAGAAGTGAGGGCCCTGTGTCCACTCGCTTAGTCAGGAGCAGGAGAAGTGAGGGCCTGTGTCCACTCGCTTAGTCAGGAGCAGGAGAATTGAGGCCCTGTGTCCACTCGCTTAGTCAGGAGCAGGAGAAGTGAGGCCCCGTGTCCACTCACTTAGTCAGGAGCAGGAGAAGTGAGGGCCTGTGTCCACTCACTTAGTCAGGAGCAGGAGAAGTGAGGGCCTGTGTCCACTCGCTTAGTCGGGAGCAGGAGAAGTGAGGGCCTGTGTCCACTCGCTTAGTCAGGAGCAGGAGAAGTGAGGCCCCGTGTCCACTCGCTTAGTCAGGAGCAGAAGTGAGGGCCCTGTGTCCACTCACTTAGTCAGGAGCAGGAGAAGTGAGGGCCCTGTGTCCACTCGCTTAGTCAGGAGCAGAAGTGAGGGCCTGTGTCCACTCGCTTAGTCAGGAGCAGGAGAAGTGAGGCCCCGTGTCCACTCGCTTAGTCAGGAGCAGGAGAAGTGAGGGCCCTGTGTCCACTCGCTTAGTCAGGAGCAGAAGTGAGGACCTGTGTCCACTCACTTAGTCAGGAGCAGGAGAAGTGAGGGCCTGTGTTCACTCGCTTAGTCAGGAGCAGAAGTGAGGACCTGTGTCCACTCGCTTAGTCAGGAGCAGGAGAAGTGAGGGCCTGTGTCCACTCGCTTAGTCAGGAGCAGAAGTGAGGGCCTGTGTCCACTCGCTTAGTCAGGAGCAGAAGTGAGGACCTGTGTCCACTCACTTAGTCAGGAGCAGGAGAAGTGAGGCCCTGTGTCCACTCACTTAGTCAGGAGCAGGAGAAGTGAGGCCCTGTGTCCACTCGCTTAGTCAGGAGCAGAAGTGAGGCCCTGTGTCCACTCGCTTAGTCAGGAGCAGAAGTGAGGGCCCCGTGTCCACTCGCTTAGTCAGGAGCAGAAGTGAGGACCCTGGGTCCACTCGCTTGCACCCAGCTACATTTCTTCACTTTCTAAAAATTCTGTTCTAAAGTTTATTTTATGTGTATTTTGTCTGCATGTATATCCATGCACCACTTGTGTGTCTGGTGTCCAGAGAGGCCAAAAGATGGCGTCAGGTCCCCCGGAACTGGAGTTACAGATGGTTGTGAGCTGCCATGTGGGTGCTGGGAATTGAACCTGGGTCCTCTAGAAGAGCAGCAGTGCCTTTAACCCCTGAGCCAACTCTCCAGCCCCAATTCCTCTACTCTTATACAGTTCAGGACTCCCCAAGGCAATGGTGCCACCTGCTGCAGGCTTCTTATACCAATTAACTAAGATGTGGTCACAGGCCGGCTCAGTGCAGACAATCCTCACTGAGACTGTCTTCCCACAGGATTCTAGTGCATGCCGAGCTGGCAAAGCTGACCATCACAAGATGCAGTAAACGAAACTCACTGGCCGGATGTAGCCTGGAAAGCTTCACTAGTTAACTAGACAGCCTCGAGCATCTATTCTTTGAGATGCTGAATGTGTAACATTATTTTTTTTTCTGTTTACTTTTTATCATTTGTTTTTTTAGACAGGATCTCACTATATATCCCTGGTTGGCTGAGACTCACTATGTAGCCCAGGCTGGCCTCAGCCTCACAGAGATCCACCTGCCTCTGCCTCCTGAGTGCTGTGTTGTTGTTTTCCTTTGTTGTCACTATTGTTTAAAGACAGAGTCTCATCTATAACCCAGGATGCACTAGAATTCAGTGTGTAGCCCAGGCCAGCCTCAAACTCACAGCAATTCTTCTGCCTCAGCTCCCTGAGTGCTAGGATGAAGGGTGTGGACTGAAAAGACTATATTACTGCATTTGCCCCGTGTTCACTGTCTGCGCCTCTATACCTTTCTGCCTCTTCAGATCTTTCCTGTGTGGGCTTAGCGGGTTTATTTTAGTCAGTGTTCCAGCAACATAAATTTAAAGAGGTATGCTTTCTACGTTGACCCCTTCATCTGCTTGGAAGCCCTTCTGAATAACAGCAGTATGGACTCCTCCTTCACTCTTTTTAGTGTGATATGACAGAAATGTCCACTCGCTGCAGACAGAGCACCCATAACAGACCAAAGTAACGAGTCTATCAAAATCCAGCTCGGCAAAGCAGTGCATTTATTTGGGGTGCTGATTGGAGTCTGGCGGGGAGTACAGATAACTCAAAGGCAGCCGCAGCACCTGAGAGGCCACCCCAGCTGGGGACAGCCACGGCTGTTCTGTGAGGCTAGCCTCCACCTTTCTTATTTACATGGGTCCTGATGACCCAAACCGCAGGTTCTCCTGCCCCGTGGAAAGCACTTCAAGCACTAGCCACCTCCCAGCACTCTGGGCTTCAGTCTTAACCAACCATTGCAAAATAGTCCTCAATTTCACTCATTCCAAAACCGATTAGTACTAACACATCATGGAACAGCACAGACCACAGACAGCGTGAACCACAGACATGAACAGGAATCCTCAGGTGACAGCACAAACTACAAATACTAAGACGACTCCAGTGGCAACACAGAAGACAGACATCAACATGGCCTCCATCGGCAATCAGACCGTGGATATCCACACGGCCTTCGGGAGCATCGCAACTCATGCGACAGCAGCACGGATCATGGACACCATCGTGGCCTCTGGCGACAGCACAGACCCTAAAGGCTTTTTGAGGAAGCCTGTCGCAGAAAATAAACCGTTCTCCATCTTGGACATCCCAGCACTGTTCAGCGTCAGGATGATGATGGATCACGCGGCTTGGCAGTGAGTTCAGGGGCAGAACCCGAGTGAGCTCCAGGCTGCTGCCACATACCGCCTGTCTGTCCCTACATGACATACAATGTCCCCCCACTCCCAGCCCTCACTCCTCACCCCAATCCTTCACAGCTGCCCCCACTGCCGCCCGCCACCTCCACCTCTGCCTCCGCCTCCATGCCGCCTCCGCCAACTCGCTACCCATCCCCTTTTCTGCCTCTCTCCGCCGTGGGCAAGCGCTGCTCCTCTCAGCTCCACCATCTTTCCCACCTCTCTATCGCATGTTTATTTATTCAAAGTGTCATTGCAAAGTGCAGTGACACACAGTATATATATATATATATATATATATATATATATATATACATTTGCCCAAACAGCTTTACATGAAAATACTGATTACAATGAGTCATTGGTCTAGTTCAAGGCTTCTGGCTTCAGAAACACCATAAATACTGGACTATAGTTGAGACTCTACTCAGATATCCTATTGTTGCCCAGAGTCAGGTTGATCTTGAGGTAGGGTAGGGCATCTGGGAACAGGATCCTCCATCTTTCCAGGCCAGTGCTCAACTTTCTGCCTCTGTGCCTCTGCAGACTCCTCGTCCATAGGCCCCCATAGGTCTCTCAGGCTCCTTAGAGCTGCTCCCTGGTCCTGTGGATGCTGGTGTCCACTGACAATTTGAATTCCTCCTTTAAAAAAAATTGAGAGCCAGGTGTGGTGGCGCATGCCTGTAATCCCAGCACTCGGGAGGCAGAGGCAGGCGGATTTCTGAGTTTGAGGCCAGCCTGGTCTACAGAGTGAGTTCCAGGACAGCCAGGACTACACAGAGAAACCCTGTCTCGAAAAACAAAAAAAAAAAAAAGTAAAAAGAGAGAGAGAGAGAGAGAGAGAGAGAGAGAGAGAGAGAGAGAGAGAATCTCTTACTGGCCTGGACCTCGCCAAGTCGAATAGGCTGGCTGGCCAGTGAGCTCCTGGGATCTGCATGTCACTTCCTCCACATGCTGAGATTACAAGTGCCACCATCCCTGGCTTTGGGATGATTTAAGGCAGGCTCTCACGTCATAGCCCTGGCTGTCCTTGAATCCGGGAGCTTCCTGACTCTGCTAGGATTATAGGATTGTGTCGCCGTGCCTGGCTCACGATCCTGCCCTGGCAGTATTTCACTAACACCCTGAAGCCAGGCTGTCTGATTCACAAGCCTGCGTTTCTCACTAGCACAGCATTGAGACACTAATAAAGTTTTGAGACGCCTACATGGAGGCGGGCGGGAGATGGAAAACCGGCACAGGCTTTCTCCTGCCTACCCAAGATGGTCTCACATCTAGAGAAATCGGTCTTGGCTTCTAAGACCTAGTGATGCAGGCTCTGCTGGGCAGCCCCATGGCCTTAGTGTCCTCCTTTGTAAAGGACAGTCATAGGAGGGCCCACCAGAGGGGACATCAGGGTTGAATCAAAAAACACCTTAAAGTGTCTGGCCCTTGGAGATGCTGGCCCAGTCCAGTGCTTGCGTTAGCAATGTGAACAGCACTGCAGTCCCTAGATAGCAGAGCTGAATCAGAGATGGATTCCCAACAACACTGCAACTCTAAACCGATTCCCCAAGGAAATGACTGCCGAGCCTTCGGATGGTTGCAGGAGCCCCAGGTCCTGTTCTCTTGAAGCCATCTTGAATTTTCTTCCTTTTGCTTGGTGCATTACAAGTGCCTCTGGCCGGATGCTGACAAAAGCAGACCTTACAAGGTAGAGGCAGGTAACCGAGAATGACTTCAGTTAAAAGTTGACTCAACGTGTCACTGAGCAGGCCACCTCACCTCTCTGCACATCTGTTCAGAACCCAAGTATAAAACCAACAAAGCAACTCGGTCTTCTCTTTCTTGTCTCCTTATACATCCAGGAAGATAAGCCATGTCCTGGATAAAACCTTGGCCAACACCAGAACATTCCTTTCCTTTCCTGTGGTGTGCTCAAGCTCATATGCATCCTGTACACAAATATGGAGGCTATAGAAGGCCCTCATGCTGTGCGGTGGTGGTGCATGCCTGTAATCCCAGCACTCGGGAGGCAGAGGCAGGCAGATTTCTGAGTTCAAGGCCAGCCTGGTTTACAGGGTGAGTTCCAGGACAGCCAGGGCTACACAGAGAAATCCTGTCTCAAAAAACAAACAACAACAAAAAACCTCTGTCACCAGCGATCCTCCTGCCTCTGCTGCTGCATGTCACTGGGGTTATAGACCTGTGCACAGCCGTGTTGTATTTTTTTATATGAATGCTAGATCTGAACTTGGGTCCTCAGACTTGCACAGTGAGTACTTTTATTCAGGAAGTTAAAGAAACAAAAAGTCCTGTGCTGTACATGGTGGCATGTGCTTAGCCCAGGGAGACAGAGATGGGGGTTTGTGATTGTGATACTGGTCTGGGCTACATAACAAGCTTGAAAACAACCTCAGTATCTTAGTTATAGATTGCTAGGAAAGAGCAATTTATTGGAATAAGAGTTTACTGGGGCTTACGGTTTCGGAGGGTGAGTCCCTCACCATCATGGTTTTAAGCATGGCACCAGAAAGGCCTGGCATCAGGCAGGCCGGCGTGTGCTGAAGCAACGGCAGGGAGCTCACATCTTATTCATAAATACCAGGCAGAGAGAGCTAATTAGGCATGCGGCAGGTGTCTGGATCTTCAAAGTTGCCCACAGAGACATACATCCTCCAATAAAGCCGTACCTCCCAAGTCTTCCCAAAGAAGGACCCAACTGGGAACAGAGCATTTGAAAACAATATATGAGCCCGTGGGAGCCATGCTCATTCAGACCACCGTGTTCCATTCCCTGGCCCCACAGACTCATGGCTATGGCCATATTGCTCATCTACATAGTGAATCCGACTTTGTCACTTGAGCCTCAAGTCACAGATTTAGTCCCACTGAAAAAATTAAGCCACTGCTGCCAAGATGCCCAAGCTGTGATGGACTGGACCCTCACACAGGAGCAATAGAACCCTCTCTCTCCAAGTAGCCTTTGTCAGATGCTGGGTTAATGTGACAGGGAGTCACTAGGAGAACTCTGCTGGCTTCTTTTCTGTTTATGTGACAAAAGAACAACTTCTGTGAGAAAAGGCTCACTCGGCACTTGCAAGAGAACTTGCTCAGCCCCCAGTGCCAGATCACAGTTCATTGTTGGGGAATCAAAGCAGGAATGTGAAGCTTCTGTCACACTATGTCCTCAGTCAAGACCAAAGCAAGAAGTTAGTGCACTGCCCACCTGCACTCAGTTCATTCCGATGCAACCCCAGGGAACGGCGCCGCCCACAGTGGACTCGGTCTTCGCACATTCGTTAACACAATCAACACAATCAACACAAGCCACCACGGACATGCCCTCGAGGCATCTTTACCCAAGTGACTTTAGAGTGGGTCAAGTTGACAGCTAAAACCGGCACAAAACCTAACTCGTCAGTAGGCTCCACCTTTTTTTCCTATATTTTTGTTTACATTCCAGAATGAGGGTCAAACACTAAGCACATGAATGTGTGTGGAACATTCCAGACCCAAATCATGGCAGCTTCCTCACAACTCTTGCTCACCTTCTGAGAGCTTAAAAGGTGAATCTGCATACCCTTCCACCTCTAGGGAATTCGGGTCAAACTCTCTGTAACCTCTTGAACGAGTTGCTGTCTCCAGGCTGAAGAGGCAGGAAGAAACAAAAACACCCTCCACTTTTGACTGTGTCTGACAGGAAAAAGAGCACAGGCTAGTATTTGAAAAAACTCCTCTAAAGATTCTCTAACAGTGACTGTATATATATATATATATATATATATATATATATATATATCCTGTTTGTGGACTCCTGCCTCCTGCCCCCTGCCCCCTGTCCCCTGCCCCCTGCCCCCTGCGCCCTCCCCCCTGCCCCCTGCGCCCTCCCCCCTGCCTACTGCCTCCTATGGTCTGTAACCCCTCTGAACACACAATTAGCCCTTCTTCCCTTAACTTGCTTCTTGTCAGAAATTTTGTTAAAGCAACAACAACAACAACAAAAATGTAGCCAGTACCATAGTAGTTTCTGTGTAGGATGGGGTATGTGGTTCTAGAAGAGCCCAACCGTGTTGCGAAGGAGGGAGACTGCGCCCTCTGGACGAGCAGGGAAGTATTGTTTGTTGGGCCATGCCATCTTGCATGACAAGCAGGGCATAGTCACCTGCTTGTGAGTTAGTGGAGCTGTCACCTCGCGCTGCCCTAAACAGTAATGAAGCCACCTCCCCTCCCCCACCAGGGCTGCTCTACAGCGGAGCAGCCTGCAGCATGTGGGGCCCCGGGATCGGTCCTCAGCCAGGCAGGCTCTACCTGAGGTAGCAGGGTAAATGAGACATTTCCTTCCAGGTCAGACCGAGAGGGATGCTGGGAGTGTCTTCATTCTCGTCCTTTTAGATAACACCGCCAATACCACTCGGCCTCGCATTGTCCATGTCTGTCTTCCAAGCCAAACTGCTTCTTGTGAGTTAAACTCAACCCTCTTGCAAAAGATCTCCACAGCTGGGCCTGTTGAGTGTTGGTGGTCTCTGTGAGGGTGGGGCGGGAGGGTCTGAGGACCACCACTTCTCTCAGCCTATTGTATGCAGTTCTGCCTTAATCTCAGGATACCTCACGGAGGAGGTGCTTGAGAGTATAGATTGGGAAGGGCCGCGAAGGGCCACACCTGTGTGGCTACCCGGAAGTCACAGCTCCTGCCGCGCGCAGACCCTCCACTGTGCTGCTCTAAGCACACCACACTCCTGCCCAAAATCTCTTCCCTGCTACTCTGTAAGGAAGTGAACTTTTGTGGAACTGTGCCTCGGGTTTATCACTGCAACCTTTGAAGGAGGGGTAGATGTTTATATCTACCCAGCTGTGTTACTCTGTGCAAAGTATGTTTACTTCTTCATGCCTTCATTTCCTCCAGAGGTAACAGCAGGTTCTAGTTCATAGGGGTTAGGGGAAAATAAAAATTGATTTTTACACAGCTCTTAATAATATATGAAATTCCCTGTCTGTAGGCTATATCAAAGACTGCTCTTGTTGTTTAAGCATTGGGTATTGCTACCCCACAGCCTGATGAGTGTCCAGTTAGTACAAGTGTCTCCAGCTCCTTCTTAGGCTGTCTCCCAATCAGGCAGATCCAAAGTCACACAAGCGCCCGAGGAGATGAGCTCCAAACGATTTCTTCTCACAGAAGCCAGACTTAAGCGGGTCCCTTCACTCCATAGCCCAGAGTCTGCCACGGGAGCCCATGCAGGAGGGCTCCGAGCCTGGGCCCCGAGCCGGGTGGAAAGGCTCCCATTCAGCCTACGCAATCTCGTCTAAAAGGCCAGGACACTGTCAAACAGTCTGACCCATGATCCGCTCCCAGAGGGAATTACCGAAGCTGCCCTGCTGGAGAGGTGATGGAGGAGGCACCTCCGTTCTGTGCGAGCTTCTCTGTGCCTTCCGACTGCCAGTGCGGGGTGGGGGAGGAGCGGAGTGCGGGCAGTGGAGCCAGGCTGAACCCCAGTATTTAGCTCACCTCTGGATGACGCGTGAAAAGAAAAAATGCAACCCTTCCCCACTTAGCATCAGTCAGGTAGCCTAAGAACGTCCTTTTACTGAGTCTGTCCCATGGAGAGGACCTTTTGTTGACACCCAGCGGATCCCCACTCTATTTATAGATGCTGTTTGTTTAATGAGAGTCCGGTCTCTAAGAATAAATAATGAGCTCATCCTGGGAACCGGCCAGAGCCGGACTCGGTAAGCCCCTCCCCCTTTACTCTGGTTTGGGAAGGAATTCTGTAGGTCAGAGGTCAGCCCCTTCTGTTAGCTGGGGAGCCTTGAGACCCAAACACATTTCCACACCCAGATTTCTGATTAGCGCTCAGTGTGTTTCGGGAAGACTGGGGTTATTTAGTTTCCAAGTGGTGCTTAAAGATTAGCTGTGAGCTCATTGTCACCCCCAGGGGCTGACAAAACAAAACAAACAACAACAAAAAACCCCAAGTATCTTGGTGAAATTTAAGGTACAGAGAAACCCTGCCTAGCATGGAGGATGTGGCGATGAGGAAGAAACATCCAAATCATCTTAATATCCTCCCAAACTGGCAGCAAAGACCCAGTTATCTCGCAGACACAACCACATGCCTGGGTGGTTTGGTTTTGTTTGGTTTTGTTAGTGTATTGATAGACACAGAAGCCATGACCCACTTAAACTTGAAGTCTCTGACCCAGAACTTTCTGCACCAAAGTCCAAAGAAGCATTGTCCTTTGCAAACTAGTTCAGTTTGTGCTAGAAACTTCCTCTATTTGCTGGCATGTGGTTCAGTGACCCTAGAACCAGACCTGCTCAGTCTGAATGGACCCTTTGGACTTGACCCGCTCACTGCCACACTGTGTCTTTCCGTCATGTCATTCTCCCTCTCTGTGAACCTACCCGCCTTCTCTGTGGGGGGGAGGAGTGCTACTTCATTCATTGTTTATCCCCCTTGTCTGCTGACCCCCTCCTCTGTGCCAGAGGGGATGATGTGACACAAGATTATTTTTAAGTGAAAAAAGTCAGAGTCCTTCATCTTTTGCAGATGAGTTAGGATGGCCACCTCTGGGCTCCCTTCACAACCAATCTCTCATTCAAAAAGCGCTCATGATGGCGGTAGGAGCCATGGCAGATTGTAAGAGCTTGCCACACACACATGAGGGCATGAATTCAGGTTTGCAGTTCCATGCTGAGTGTGGTGACGTGTGTCTGTAATCTTGGTGCTGAGGAGGTGGAAACAGGAGGCTCACTGGCAGCCAGCATAGCCTACAGGCAGCCTCTGTAATCACCCACATACCCGTACACACCCACACATACACACACAAAGGGCTTAGAAGGCATAGTCTTCTGAGTGAGAGGCTGGGTGTGGTAGGTGAGATAAGACTGATCCCCATAGGCTTACATATTTGAATATTTGGTCATCAGGAACTGGCACTGCTTGAGAAGGATTAGGAGGTGTGGCTCTGGGATTTTGGATTAGGAAAGAGTTGAGTGCTTTAAATGGAGCCAAAATGGGCCATACTAGTGGGAACATGACAGACGGGTCTGAGAGCAATGTAGATTATGACAACACAGCTCAAGAGCTTTCAGAGGGAAAGAATACTAGCAACTGGCCTGGAGACCATTCTGGGAAGAATGTGGTTGCTTTTCACCCTTGTCCAAAAAGTCTACCTGAGGCTAAATTGAAGAGTTTTAGATTGAAGGCCACAGCAGAGGACTGCACAGCCTATATTGACTCAGTTGTGGGTTATTGGTATTCACTCTTATGTAGATCTACAATGAAAATGAGCAAGAGGCACAAGGAACAATAAAAGACATAAGTTGGAGGAGAAAAGAAGCACTGGAAGTGTCAAGGACTAAGTCCCAGCTCGAAGAGAACATTTAAAGAAAAGACCCTCCCCCAAGTGGAACAAAGGATTGGTGACCTCAGGGCAAGACCCCGCCTAGCTAAGCTTCCAACTTTGGAAAAGGAAGCAAAGGAACACTTAAGCAGAGAAGGGAACCGTGAAGCCAGAAAGCTGGACAGGGCTGAGTGGGAGCCCGTGCCGTGTGCCAGCACCCCCACCCCCTCCCCCAAGCATCAGAACTTGGCAGGTGAGGGTTCTGGCACTAGTGTCAAGGACACGAGAAAGGCGTTGTGGAATCTCCCTATGAGGCCAGGTGTGTGGCAGGGGTGTCCCAGAAGGCCCAGAGAGAAGCCTGGATTGCCTTCGAACTGCCAGAGCTGTGGACGCCTGTCAATACAGAAAATGTGGTATATATACACAATGGAGTACTATTCAGCCATTAAAAACAATGGATTCATGAAATTCTTAGACAAATGGATGGAACTGGAGAATATCATCTTAAGCGAGGTAACCCAATCACAAAAGAACACTCATGTTATGTACCCACTGATAAGTGGATATTAGCCTAGAAGCTTGGAATACCCAAGACACAATTCACATATCAAATAAAGCCCAAGAAGGAGGGAAGGAGAGGGCCCTGGTCCTGGAAAGGCTCAGTGCAGCAGTGTAGGGGAATACCAGGACAGGGAAGCAGGAAGGGGTCGATGGGGGACCAGGGGGAGGGAAGAGGGCTTATGGGACTTTCAGGGAGGGGGGATCCAAGAAAGGGGAAATGTAAATAAAGAATATTTCAAATAAAAAATAAAGAACCGATGTGGAGTGGGTGTGAAGGCAGCCCAAGAGAGGAGTGTGCTGCCATCAGCAGAGCTGAGGGGGCAAAGCTCACGAGCTGAGGGGCATCCTCACGTCAGAATGGAGATGCGGAATTTGGCGTTTACCCCACTGGTTTTCAGTCTTGCTTCAATCCAGTATTTCCTCACTGTGCTCCCCTTTCTCCCTTCTAGAATGGTAGCATATATAATCTGTGCCATTGCATGCAGAAGTATGTGATCTGTTTTTTGCTTTTCATTTTACAGAGGGTTGCAGTTTTAGAGACTGCATGAATCTCAGAAGAGACATTGAACTTGTAAAGTGTGGAGAATGTAATAGAGTGTGGGGACTTTCACAGCTGGACTGAAGTTTGCATTTTTGTGTTATGCTATGGCTACAAGCCTGTGGGGGTCAGAGTGTGGAATATAGTGGTGTGACTAGGAAGGGATCCCATAATCTCATAGATTGAATCCTTGGTCAGAAGGTAGTGATATTACTTGAGAAGAATTAGGAGGTATGTCACTGGAGATTTGAGGACGTGTGTCATTGGGTGTGGGCTTTAAGGTTTCAGAAGTCCCAGCCAGGCCCAGTGGCTGGCTCTTCCTGATGCCTGCAGATCCAGATGGAGAACTCTGTTACTTCTCCAGCACCATGTCTGCCTGTGTGACACCATGCTCCTCTCCATGGTGATGGAGGATGTAGTGGCTATTCCTGGTTGTCAACTTGACTATATGTGGAATGAACTACAATCAAGAATTGGAAGGCTCACCTATGATCCTAATCTGGAGGCTCAGAGATATAAATTTCTGACCTGGATTTAGCATGGAGATCTTGAAGCATGGTGGCTATGGATCAAGATCATCTTGATCAAGATCAAGATCATGGTGGCTCCAGTTCAAGATCATCTGGGATTAAAGGCATGGAGACATACACCTTTAATCCCAGATTATGGCTATGGATTCTAGTTCAAGATCATCTGGTATTAAAGACATGGAGACACATACCTTTAATCTGGGCTACACCCTCTACTGGAGACATATATAAGGACATTGAAAGAAGGAAGACTGATTCCTGCTTATTGGCTTGCCTCGTGGGACTGAGCAACTGTAAGATCCTTGGACTTCCATCCACAGCTGCTGCTGACCATTGTTGGGGAGTTGGACTACAGACTGTAAGTCATCGACAAATTCCCTAACTACATAGAGACTGCCCATACGTTCTGTAACTCTAGAGAACCCAGACTAATACAGAGGACTAAACCTCTGAAACTGTACACAAGGCCAACTAAATGCTTTCTTCTATATGAGTTGCCATCCATGGTCATGGTTTCTCTTCATAGCAGTAGAACATTGACCAAGATACTGGGTACTTCAGTGTAGCAGGATCAGTCCTTGCTCTTAAGAAGTCTGGAGTCCAGTGGGGAAGGTGATTGCCTCATTTGAAGAAGCTCTGTGCCTCGTATGGAGAAGCTCTGAGACTGAATCTATGTGAGGGACCTAGTGCCTGACAATTCAGGGATGTAGTTTGATCTCCAATACAGAGTACGAATGTGAAATTTTAACCTTTTTAGGAGAGATTCTATAGACTGGATGACATTTTGAGAACACAGATTTGGGAACCTCATTTTTTGGTATGTGTAGTATCTGTGTGTGTGTGTGTGTGTGTGTGTGTGTGTGTGAGTGTATAGCAAATGTGTATATGCATGTGTATGTGCAGCACATGTGTATGTGTGTGATGTGTGTGCAGCACATGTGCATGTGCATTTGGGTGTCTAGCACATGTGCATGTGCATTTGGGTGTCCAGCACATGTGTATGTGCATTTAGGTGTCCAGCACATGTGTATATGCATGGATGTGTGTAGCACATGTGTATACATGTGTGTGCAACACATGTGTATGTGTGTGATGTGTGTGCAGCAAATGTGTATGTGCATTTGGTTGTCCAACACATGGGTATGTGCATGTATGTGTGTAGCACATGTGTGTACCTGTGTGTGCAGCACATGTGTATGTATGTGATGTGTGTGCAGCACACTGTATGCACATATGTGTATGCATCACATGTGTATGTGTGTGTAGCACAAGTGAGTTTTTATGCATATATATGTGCAACACTTGCATATGTGCATGTGTGTGTTTGTAGCGCATGTGTATGTGTATGTAGCACATGCATATGTGCATGTGTATGTTTGTAGCACATGTGTATGTGTATGTGAAGCACATATGTATGTGCACATGTATGTTGTATTCAGAAGACAGAGGTCAACATTGGGTTTCTTTTTTATCTCTTCTGTTTTGATTCAAGGTCTTTCACTAAAGACACTGTTCATTGACTGGCTGGTCTGTGAGCCCCAGGATCCTCCACTCTCTGCATGTGCAGTGACATGTCTGACTTTTTAAACACGACTGTGAGGATCCAAACTCAGATCCTCATGCTTGCATGGCAGGCACTTACTAACTCCGCCACTTCTCTAGCTACAGACCTGGGACACTTAGAACAGAGATTCCCAGATGAACTTAAACTAGGAAAGTTAAGAAATTGACACTGGTATATTTTGACTAAGAATAATAATTTACAACCTCAGAGGCTTCCTGGGGAGGAATGGATGAAACTAAAACACAAACCAACCACAAGACAGGCTCGTGCCTGCAGCCTGGCATCCATCCCCAACCTTCAAGACTGGGCTAAGATGACTCAGAAGTATCTCCCACTTGATGCCTTCACATCAGAGTGATTGACTTGAGGGATGGGCATGGGACCCACTCAGAGGCCAAGGCAACCCAAGAGACCCTGCTTCCTCTCTTATCCATGGGAACAAAGATATGACACTTAGAACCATTGTAGCTATTCGTGACCACAGAGGAAGAAGGTTCTGGAACTGTGTGTGGCCGAGGAGGAGCACAGAGTGGCTTCCAAGCCTACGCAAACAGCACAGAAGGCAAAGCTAAGTGGCAGGACCCCAAGTCCTGCAGCAGCACTGAGTTCCAGGACACACCCTCACCTGAAGCCTCCAGCCGGATATGTTAACAGCCTCAGCCACAGAAACACTCCCCCCCCCCCAGACAGGGTTTCTCTATGTAGCCCTGACTGTCCTGGAACTCACTCTGTAGACCAGGCTGGCCTCGAACTCAGAAATCCACCTGCCTCTGCCTCCCAAGTGCTGGGATTACAGGCATGTGCCACCACCGCCCAGCCTAGAAACACTCTTTATTATACAAGCTGGTTTCAGTTGGGCTTGTGTGCTCTGTGACACAGAGTTCACATGTACTGACCCTTGCAGTAGGTACTGCCTGTCACTGCCAAGGGCCTCCATTCCGCAGCCCTGTTCCTATGAGGAAGTGAGCCTGCATGGAATCCAAATAAGAGATCCTGTCCACCCCCCCTTCTCTCTTCCAGTGTTTCCATGCCTCCTATCACCATAGCACTGAGACTCTCACAGAAAGGCAGAGGAAGCAGAGGAGGAGAGGAGGCCCGTTTCCAGGCTGGGTTGCCACACTGAGGGGAACATGAGGCGGCTCCCAGCCTGACATTTCAGGATGGAGATAACAGGGTAAAAATAAACTCTCAAGTGCCTGTGGCAGTGCTTGCTTCACTGCTGCACAATTCTTATCTCTTTCTCTTTGGGGACAGAAAGGTTCCTTTTAGGTCACCATTCAGTCTGCCTCTTCCCAGTCCCGAGTGGGGAAGAGGTGGAGAAGTTGGTTCACACATGCTTGTTCACTATGGGAGTCAAGCAGTTCCAGTGCCCTCCCATAGACTTTGCAAATCCTCTTTCTCTTTTGATGTTGCCGTAGCCTAGGGGATGAAGGAAGCTGTGGCTATGGGTCTACTTTCCCGGAGGGCGGACAAGAGATATACCTAATATCAGGCTGCTAATGAGCAGGGCGCCTGACCTCACCCTGGGCTCCTCTGTGCTTTCACCACAAAAGGTGGCCTAGATTATGGTGCACGTTTCTATGATCCCACCATTGAGGGAGCTGAGGTGTGAGGACCGTGAGTTCAAGGCCAGCCTGAACTACATTGTGAGTCCTGGAGAGGGAGGGAAGAAGGAAGGGAAGGAGGGAGAGAGGGAGGGAGGGAGGAAGGGAGGGAGGGAGGAAGGAAGGAAGGAAGGAAGGAAGGAAGGAAGGGAGGGAGGGAGGGAGGGAGGAGATGGGGAGGGGAAGAAGAGGGGGAGGAAGAGGTGTAGGAAGCCACGTTCGCCATTACAAGATGGTGTCCATTTTCTGTGATGAGTCAGCGATGTGCTGTTGTTTACTCCACTCCACGCCCTACTGCGCATGCGCGGGTAGAGGTTTGGTGGGTCGCAGCTCAGACCCAGAGCATACTAATGAGGCATCGTGGCGTGCACCAATCAGGTAGAAACACGTCTAGCCTAGGCCTATTTAAGTAGCACCATTCCTTTTCTCTTGGTCTTTCGCCTCTACAATCAACCCCGCAATAAACGTCTGTGGAAGGATCCTGATTGTCTCGTGTCATTCTTGCTGGCGAGATAGACACTCGACCTACAAAGAGGGAAGCAATGGTTGATGGTTGGGGCTAATATTTAGTGGCCAGAAGTGTCCTGGGGCCACTAGTCTTCACAGAGGGTCCCTGGGCCTCAGTTTTCCCACCTATAAAATGCTGATGAAGATTGAACCTCTGTGACAAGCTTGTTGCGGATTGCGTTAAGTGCGGCCTGCACTGTGTGGGTGAGGAGTGGTTGGAGCTCCTGTGACAGCAGGAACTTGTTATGTGCCAATGTGTAGGCATTGCTGCTTTCCTACTTGAGTAGGCCAGGCCCCTAGAGCTATTTCTGTATTTCATTTTGTTTTGGCTTTTTGAGACAAGGTCTCTTTAGCCCAAGCTAGACCTCAGCTGAAGGTGCTCTTGAGCTCCTTGGTCCCCCTTCCTCCACTCTCTGAGAACACACGATGCCTAGGGTTCTATCTGTCACCATTGCCAAGGATTTTTACTGAGCCATTTCATCAGTTAAGACTCTTGTGGTTGCAAGTGACTGGAATAGCAAATTAACAGGATTACATGAAAGGAGAATTCATTGGTTTCACAGTAGCCTCTAAAGCCGTGCATATAGAGTTTAGCTTCGGGCAGAGCTGGATCCAGGGATGAAAATGATACCATCAGAATTGGGTTTCTCTCCCCACCCCCATTTCCCTCTTGCACTTCCTCACTGTTGACTCCCCCCACGTTAAAAGAAAAATCACCATGGGAGACTAACATCTCAGTCTCCTAGGTCCAGAGCCAGTGGGGAAGTCTCAAGCCCAGCATTACAAGCAGAAGGCTCTGTCCTTCTCTCATTGCCTGGACTTGGATATCACTGTGGATGGACCAGAGTGTCCAGGGAGAGAAAGACATAGATGGTGACAGGCCCCATAGCTAGGGATGGTTCCTTCCACTAGATTCCTAGATTTGAGTAGTCACTGTCTACTCTAGGAAGTCAGTTATGGCTACTACGAAGGTGAGTCTGCAGCTACTGGCCTCTCTGAATTGAACCCCAAGGCGTATACACTGATGATCAACCTTTGAAATTGCAAACACCAAGGCTCAGGTGTTCAGAGACAGAGTTGTCGAACATCCTGGAAGCCCTGGGTTCAGACAACAACACCTGTCATCTAAGGACCATGACCTACCCCACCACCACCCCACCCCACCCAGAGTTAACTGCTGGCTAGTTAGATCAACAAGATCATTCCTTGGGTATGCTAGATGAAAAGCCAGTTCCTTGATCAGGGATTAAGAATCCGGCTCTTCTTCAAGTTTGCCTGTTCATTGTTTATCTTTTGTCTTCTTAATAGAAGCAGGAACAAGCCTCTTTCATAGAATACAAAATAAACATACAGCAGGGCTGGGCAAAGGGCTCAGGAGATAATGTGCTTGTTCCACAAGCACAAGGACCTGAGTTCTATCCCAAGAACACACATAAAAAAAGTCCAGTGTGGTTGTGAAGGCCTGAGGAGTTAGTGCTGAATACAACACATGAGCGCGCACACACACACACACACACACACACACACAGAGGGGGCATCAATTTCTATTAAAGTGTAACTAGTTTTTTTGTGTGTTTTGTTTTTTGCTTATTCCAAGCCTGGGGAATATTGCTAGTGTCATTAAAAGTAAAGTTAGCTGTTTTGGAGAAGGTGTCAAGGCTGAATCTAGCACCAACTTGAGACATTCTGAAATGAAAGCGATCAGAAACAGATTATAAAGGGAGCAGCTTTCCCTTTAGATGGCTCTGTTAGGTTGCATGCTGGTAGTCAGTGCTGTCCTTGCCACCCACGGCCACCCACGGCTCTCTGATGGACCTTGAGGGAGACGCATCGCTCCCACTTTGGTTATGGGAACAGGGTGTATGCTGGTCCAGCTGCAGCTCATATCCCCTTCCCGAGCTTCCTCTCTGCCCTCTCTTCCCTCCAGCCTGTAGGAGAAATGGAAAAGAGGGCGAGTGAGCCAGGAGAGATGTCTTTTAAAATAATTATGGTAATTATGTATGCCTTTATACTCCAGAGTGAGCCTCTGGGAATCACTCCTTAAAGACTGGAAAGAATTTCCTCTTTTGATCTTGATTCTGAGCCAGAGAAAATCGAATTAAGAAAGAAAAGCAAGAGACAGATGGATCTCACTGAGGAGGACAACACAGAGCTGGGGCCTTAAGGGGGTCTGGAGAAAAGATGACTAAAGAGACCATCCCCAGGGACCCCCCTCTCGCCCCCGGCCTTCCCAAGTGTTGGTTCTCCTGGGAAGCTGCTTGGCTCCCACCAAGTGCTATCTTTACATCTAGCCTTCAAGGCTTTAGTCCCTGTGTGGGTGGTGCCTGGAGAATGTTCCCCTCCAAGCTATTGAGGGCACAGTTCCTGTGCCTGAAGTGTGGCCGTCCAGGCCCCTCGACATGACCAGAACAGCCCCAAGGACTCTCATAGAGTCCCCTCCAATCAGTGCAGTGGGACCAGCCATCATAGGTGTGCCAGAAGGTTGCATTTCCCTCCTATTGAGGTACCAGGCAAAACGGCCTGTCACTTCTCTAAATTTTCTTGGGTGGTTGCTAAGCAGCACGCCTCTGCTGCATTTCCACTTCCCTCTGCTCCTGCTGTCTGTGTCTCTCCACCCTCCACCCCCACACAGGCACAGCGCTCTTTCTTGCCTAAGTGTAGAGAGTAGGGAGCTTTCTGCTCCAAAGATAGCAGCTGCTGCCAGGGAGGGCACTTTCATGAAGGTGCTCCCACAGAGGTGCATGTCCTGGTGCACGCCTGCTCAGAATGTGTGCAGAAGTAATGCTGGAGTCCTCTGGACTCTTCCAGCAGACCTGGGGTCTGAGGTTGGCTCCAGCCACTCTCCTACCCATACTCAGCCGTCCACTCTCTTGTCTATCTATGCATCCACCATCCATGAACCTCTCATGCATCTAGTCATACACCCCACCCATACACCCATTTACCTTTGCCTTCTTTCCTCTCTCCCTGAAAGCTAGGGGAGTGGGGGGGGGGAATCTCAGTTGCATGCTGGCTCCCGGCAGGTATCATAATGAGGGAAGGAGGCCAGGGTTAAGGTAGACTAGCGTGTGCCGGCTGTTGTTATAAACACACAGTTCAAAACTCAATGCATGGGGACTGGAATGATAGCTCAGCCTGTGAAGTGTTTGCAGCAAACATGAAGACCTCAGTTTGCGTGTCCAACATACACATAAAAAGTCAAATGTGATGGTACACAGCTAGAACCCCAGTGTAGGGATATGTGGGAAGGTGGGGAGATTCCTGGGACTTACTGGCCAGCAGGTACAGCAGAATCATTGAGCTCCAGGGTCATGAAAGGGCATCTCTGCCTTTAAATAAAGAAATAAGATGGAAAAGAGATTAAGGAAGGTTCCCAGTGTTGCCCTCTGGCCTCCACATCACACACACACACACACACACACACACACACACACAGAAAAACAAAACAGACCAAGCAGAAATCTCTCTGTAGCTATCAAGATCAAGGAGGCTATGGAGGCTAGCTTACAGGGAGCCCATCAGAAGGCTGGCTGGATGACACTGGCGGAAGTGTCAAGCATGGGTGGGAGGAAGACCTGCTCTGAGCTGTAAGCTGTTACCCCTAAAGCTTCCTTTAAGAAGTACGAAGGCTTTAGGCATCCCTGGACCCTGATTCCTACAGGACTCTCATTGGGTCAAGTAAGAGGGTAGCACTGCTAGACGCAAGGCGAATAGGCTATTTCCCAAAGCCACCTGAACCTGTCACTTAGCCCAGCCTGAGGCCAGCAAAGCCCATGCGGTAACGAGGGTCAGTACTGGACAGATGTGGCTACAAAAGATCTCCAAGGACCAGGAGGGAAGCTAAAAGGACACACCCCAGTGGGACGACTCCAGGGCAAAAAGGAATGTAATAACAAGAGGAGCTCTGACCAAGCTCAGAGCTTTTGGGGCTTTATTGCCTGGGCTCTCCCTATAGTCTGGCCAGAGCCCATGGGTGCTCTAGGACCTTCTTACTCTCTTTCCCCATCAGCCACAAAGATTATGAGAGACTTCAGCCCTTGGAGTATGCCATCCGAGTCCCAGAGCAAGCAAGGGATGGCCAAGTGCTCAGAGTTCTGTTCCGGTTCTGACTTGTGGACATGGAAGCGTCAGAGGCCAGAGCTCAGAGGACACATTTCCGGTGTACACAGAGGTACTCACCTCTGCCCCCACTTCTGCTCCAGAGCATCTCCCCACCCTGCTTGGCTGCAGGATGAGCCTTGATCCCTCTGCTCCCTGGCTCTCAGGCCTGGTTCTCCCTGAGGTGCAGGGTTGCCTCTGGCTGGAATTACAGATGTATATCTGATCTTATCACCAAAGGCCTGGGATGCCCAGGGCCCACCCTTTAGTCTCTACAAGGCCTGAAGAGCCTGTGTCTGAGTGAAGGGAGGAGCCTTACAGGCAACAGCCCCACCCTCCTCACACCCCATGCTTCTGGGGTTAACCCTGCCCCCAGGAGCCTCAGCAACTAATGAGGAACAGCTGGGAATGCAGGAGCACGGGGACTGCTGCCCTGGCGTATTCATGTGTATTGTTTTAAGAGCGGGGGAAGGGGGACACTCTCTTTGGAGGTCTCTTTACCCCTCTGCTTTCAAAGGGGGGGGGGGCTAAGGGAGCAAAGGAAGGCATTAGAAAATAAGAGGGAAATTGAGCTGTGAACGTTCCAGGGCTAGCAAAATGGCAGGGCTGGCAAATATGCTTGTGTAGCAGAGCCAGGATCTTCCAGCAAGCATCGACAGGGAAGCAGGGGTAGTCGTAAGAGCGTGTGTGTGTGTGTGTGTGTGTGTGTGTGTGTGTGTGTGTGTGCTCGCGCACTGGGGGGATGGGAACAGCAGGCACCTTATAATGATTTGGTATTTGGTTATCTCCAATCTCAAGGGTCAGTGATATCATCCCCATTTGATAGATAGCATCATATTTCACTTATTTAACATTGAGTATGTGTGTGGACTCTTGCTGGTTTGTCCACATCAAAGGACAACTTATAGAAGTTGTTTTTCACGAATCAAACTAAGTTCATCAGGGTTGGTGGCGTGTATCTTTACCCCCAGAGCTATCTGGCTGGCCCAGATTGCTGGATTCCATTTAAGAGATATGTTTGAATGTGGGGAAGCCAGAGGAACAAATTCGACCCCACTCAGGACTTCCAGAGGCCAGTCTCCACCTCTCTGTGTCAGAGTGACATCTCCAGCTTCTGAAACACTGGGAAATGTCCATGATAGTTCTTCCAAATAACAAAAGCTATGGCAGGCCCGTTGAGGGTCAAGTAAGTGGCTTTGGCCACAGAGTAGAGGACGGATGGAAGGAAGACCACCAGATAGACAGGGGCTCAGCGTATAGCTGTGCGTAGAGGGCTTAAGTAGCGTTCACGGGGCTGCGGGCTCCGTCTCTAGCACCACAGCACAAAAGGAAGCAAAGAGATTTTCAAGCGAACAGGGTGTACAGAATAATGTAGCGTTGACCTGCTGTCAAACTTAAGAATGAGACGCTGTTCCAGCAGAGTCCTGTTCTGTGCTGATTCCTGTCCCACCAGAGTCCTGTCCCAAGCCCCTTCTTGTCCCTCCTCCCCTACCTCCAGGCTGACAAGATATTTGGCCTCTTCTCAGGTCCAAAGGTGACCTTCCACTGAAATCTCTGAAACTAAGAGCTGAAACAAATCATCTCTCCTTAAAAATATTTATTTATTGCCGGAATTTCCATACATGTTTATAATGTTTCTTGACCATGTCCACCCTTGACTGCGTCTCTCCAACTCCCCTTGGGTCCACTAACCCACTTCCTTCCAAGCCATAGCCTCCTTTTTTCATAACCCAGAGTCAAGTTAGTATTGCTCAGACACTCCCGGATATGGGGGTCCTTCAATGGGACATGGGCAGCCTACCAGCTGCCACCCTCCAAAGAAAAGCGACTTGCCCCAGGCAGCCGTCAATTGCCAACAGCTCCTCAGTGAGGGGTGGAGCCCTGGAGGCCCCTCCTCCGTGCCTGCTGGAATGTTGAATTGCATTGATCTGGTAGGTGTCTGATGGAGCTGCTGTGGGCTCGTGTGTGATAGCCATGTCCTGTTCAGAAAGCAGCCTTTAGGTTCTCCTTGGGTGTCTGCCACAGTGAACATCAGAAATAGAATTCATTTCTGAGTTCCTGCTCTACTCGTGAGGCAGCTGCCCACCTAGTTCCTATACCACTGGGTTTGCATCAGGCTTTGAAAACAGAAGCCATGAGTTTTCCAACTGTGTTCTTTCTCTCAAACATTTTTTTTATTAATGTATGTGTATGTGTTTGTATTAGTGTTGTGAGCACAGGCATGCACTCACATATGGGTGTTGAAATCCAAGGGCAACTTTTTAGCATATTTTCTTGCATTTTGGGGCATTGCAGTGTGGGGCACACATATCACCACACATGTGGAGCTCAGAAGACAATTTTTGGGGGTCAGTTCTCTCCTTCTGTCATGTGAGTTCTGGGCACTGCACTTAGTTGACCTTTTTATTGAAATGGCATTGTATCCATGTCACTGAAGGATGTAACCTGTCCCCTGCCTCTCTTTTTGTCTCTCTGTTTGCTTACCTGAGGATTTTTGGTAAAAGAAAAAGCTCTCAGAGCCGGGCGTGGTGGCGCACGCCTGTAATCCCAGAACTTGGGAAGCAGAGGTAGGCGGATTTCTGAGTTCGAGGCCAGCCTGGTCTACAGAGTGAGTTCCAGGACAGCCAGGACTACACAGAGAAACCCTGTCTCAAAAAAAAGAAGAAGAAGAAGAAGAAGAAGAAGAAGAAGAAGAAGAAGAAGAAGAAGAAGAAGAAAAGGAAAGGAAAGGAAAGGAAAGGAAAGGAAAGGAAAGGAAAGGAAAGGAAAGGAAAGGAAAGGAAAGGAAAGAAAAGAAAAGAAAAGAAAAGAAAAGAAAAGAAAAGAAAAGAAAAGAAAAGAAAAGAAAAGAAAAGAAAAGAAAAGAAAAGAAAAGAAAAGGCTCTGCCTTTTTTCCAGCCAGAGTTAAGTGGCAGAAAGGGTTTCTGGGAGCAGGACAGACTGTGGGGGTGAGGGGGGAGGACCTTTCTCTTTGCTTAGTGGGAAATCAGGCCTTCAACTGCCCATAAAGAGGGCTTATTCAAAAGCAGGTTAGAAGAGACTAATCTGGTCACTTCTGCAAAGACACCTCAGGTTATTCCGGGCCAGTAAATCAAACTGAAGTTAGCTCTTCTCTGGGCCAGGGAGCTCGAATTGGTAGTTATTAGAATCATCTACTCAGAGCTGGGGATATGGCTCAGTTCATAAAGTGCTTCCTGTGTGAACATCAGGACTGGACCTAAACCCCCAGAGTGCACATAAAAAGCCGGGCATGTACTCATGATTCTGGAGCCAGGAAGGTAGAAGCAGGAGAATTGCTGGGACTCTCTGACCAGCTAGCCCGGCCTACCTGATGCCTAGGCCTGTGAGAGACTGTCCAAAAACAAAACATAGGCAGATAGCTCCAGAGGAGTTATACCACAAGATGACCTCTGACCTCACCACTCATGTCCACACACATGCACATGCACACACCAACAAAATAAATAAGAAAGAGTTGGAGAGATGAGTAAGCAGTCAGAACACTCACTGCTCTTACAGAAGCGCTGCATTCAGTCCCTAACTACCACACAACTGCTAACAGCAGTCTGTCACTACTGTCCTCAGGGTCCCAGTGTTCTCATCTCCCTTCGGCATGCATGGTGCGCCTATGTACATGCAGGCAAGATGCTCATATGTATAAAGTAAAAGTAAATAAATTAGATTTAAAAGTTATCTACTTAAACAACTCTCTCTCTCTCTCTCTCTCTCTCTCTCTCTCTCTCTCTCTCTCTCACTGGGACTATAGACTGAGAATAACTTCTGAACTTTGGAGTTTCCCTGTCCAGTAATGTAGCTACGACCCATGCCATAGAAGTGTAAACTCACAGGAGCTGTGGTGTAAACCTGTAATCCTAGCACTTGAGAGAGGTGGAGGCAGGAGAAACAAGAGGTTAAGGTCGGCTTTAGCCACATAGCAAGTTCAAGGCTGGCTTGGGCTATGCGAGATTCTATCTCAAAAAAGGGAAACATTAAATTAGGTAGCTTTGTGCTGGGTGCATTTCAAGTGATCCGTAGTCACATGGAGTGTGCAGTTGCCATATCAATCAATACAATCCCAGGCCATTCCTATCATAAAAGAAGAACTGTTAGATAACATTGCTCTAGTCCTGGCAAGTCAGAAATTATCATTAAGAATGATGGGGCTGGAGAGATAGTTCAACGGTTATAAGCACTCACTATTCTTCCAAAGAACCTGGATTCAGTTCCCAGCACCCATGTGGTAGCTCACAACCATCTGTGACTCCTGTTCAGGGGATCTGATACCTTCTTCTGACTTCTGCAGGTACCAGGCACACACACAGTGCACATATACACATGTAGGCAAGCACCAATACATGCACAAATATATTATTATTATATTATTATAAATAATATTTATAATATTGAAGAATACTGTCCAGGAAGCTTGAGCCAGACAGGCGAACCCTGCGCAGAAGGCACCTCTGTGTGTTAGGAGGTAAGATGCTGGCTCTGGCCCTGCCACTCCTCACTCTGAAACTTTGGGGTAAATCACCCTCCCCTCGGGTTGTTCCCATTGCCAACAAGATGGGTTTTTAGGTAACACAGTGCAGAGCTCTTGCAATGTTTTATGGTGTGTTAGCAAGAAAAAGACAAAAAAACCATGTCTAGACACAAGAAAGGAGCTGGGGTTCTGGGGATGGGGAGGGGTGGATGCTGCTTGGTGCTACCCAGCTGAGCCATCATCAACAAGTTACTTAGCCTCTCTGAACCCCATTTCCACATCCATGAAAATAAAGGGGGCCATTTGGAAAATAGATTGAGAAGATTCAATGAAAAGAATAGGTTGACCGAGCCCGGCGGTGGTGGCGCGCGCCTGCAATCCCAGCACTTGGGAGGCAGAGGCAGGTGGATTTCTGAGTTCGAGGCCAGCATGGTCTACAGAGTGAGTTCCAGGACAGCCAGGGCTACACAGAGAAACCCTGTCTTGGGAAAAAAAGAAAAAAAGAAAAGAATACGTTGAAAACCAAAACAAAGGACCTCAAAACGTCTCCATGCCAAGCACACGGGAAAGCCAACGGATGTGTTTCTCAGCTTGCTTCTGAGGAGAGCTTTGTGTTTTTACTTTTTTGGGTGGGGGCATTGTTACTCTTGAGTCAGGGTCTCTCACTAAATCTAGACTGGACTGGAGGCCAAGTGTCGCCGTCTTCCTGGGACCACCCACCACCTCTCTAAGGTTATGCACACACAGCCATGCCTGTCTTTAAGTGGTGCCTAGAATAGAAATCCAGGCCCTGATGCTTGTGCGGCCACCGAGCCGTCCTCCAGCCACTGGACAGAACCTGAAACAGAACAGTCTCTTGAAAAGCATCGACAATTACAGAAACACCCCGAGACTGGAGTGTTCTCTTAACGTCAGCTTGAATTTACCATTGTCAATCCCGTGTGGCCCTGGAAAACACCTGACCTGGGGAAGAATTTGAAAGAGTGGGATCATGGCCCTTTATGAACAGGCTGGAACACAGGCAAATGTGAGCAGAAACCAGAGAAGGGGCGAGTATGGTGTGGGGATCTCCTAGCATTTCCACAGGACAACTCTGTAATGTACCCATTGCACAGATGAGGAAACCAAAGTCCCACACATCTAAACATTCAGCAAGTGGAAAATCTGGAATCTAGCTCATGCCCAAATGGCTGTGCATGCCCTAACCATTTCTTTCAACAAGTGGACAAGATCATGTCCCTAGAGGTTTAAGCCTGTAGTTGGTGGGGAAGAAAATTACCTTCAGGCCAAACGATGCCATCTTCAGACTGCTTCTTTACAGTCAGCTCCTCTGTGCATGTGTGTATCTTTATATGCATTTTATCTCCTGGCAGTGCTGGGTGTAGGACCTCCTGGCCTAGTTTATGTCAGTCAAATGCATGCTATCTGATAGAATCTATCACTGAGCTACAGCCCAGACCTTCTTGTTATTACACGGTCTTAGTCTATAGGGAAGCTGACCTCAGCTCAGGCTGGCCCAGAGGAGGAGCCTCCTGCCTTTGTCTCCCCAGTGTGTAACTTCAGAAATGCACCATCCACTCCTGTGCATCTGAGTAAATCTGTTCTTCCATTGTGTGTGCGTGTGCGTGTGTGTGTCGTACACACGCATGCGTGCCACAGTACCCATGTGGAGATCAGGAGACAGCTTATGGGGGTTGTTTCTCTCCTTCTACTCTGTGGGTCTCTAGGGATCTCACGAAGATCGTCAGGCTTGCTAGCAAACGTTTTACCCACTGAGCCGTCTTGCGGTGATGTGGGTCAGAGCATTCAGATTCAGGTCTTTGTACTTGTGAAGCCAGCACTTCACATTAAACCATCTTCCCAGCACGCCCTGAGGAATCTCTTTTAGACGGAATGGGTTTAATCTGTTCTTCTCCGGTTTCTCCAGCTTTCCGTCGAAGATGATTCAAGAAGTCCCAAAGCAGAGCTGAAATCAGCCTTCCAGCCTTGCCACCGCCCATCCCCACTCCTCTGGGAACCACCAGTGGTGAGCAGGCCAGACCGAAGCATGAAATGTCAGGAAGTTCACTGAGAACACTCTCCCCGTGTCTTAGAACTTCTAAGTGAACCCGGTGGTCTGGTAGACTGCAGAGGCCCTGGCTCTCGGGCTTGGATGAGGGAGCCTGCTGTGGGCATGCCCGTGTGTAGTAGTATGTCTTGTTGGATTAATTCAGTCTCCAAGAGACTGGAACCTAATCAATTGCAGTTAAAAAGCATTGATCTCGGGGCCAGGCAGATGAGTCAGTCAGCAAAGTGACAAATCCTCAGCACTCATGTTCTCTCTCCACCCCCACCCTACCCCCGTGGGATCTGTGGACTGCGCACGCGCGACAGCTTATCCAGCTTTCGTGGCAAGGGCCTCGAGCAGCTGAGCCAGTTTATATTTTAAAAGCTGACTCCCTTAGGGCAAAGGAAACCTTTCTGCAATGGTCAGGTCTAAACCTCAAACTACTGTCTGCACTGTACCTAGCACTCATTTTGGTTTTGTTTGTTTGAGACAGGATTCCTGCGCGTAGCCCTGGCCACCTCTGCCTTCGGAGTGCTGGGATTAAAAGTGTGCACTACCATGCCCAGATGCACCTTGAAACGGATGGCAGGGTGGAGCCTTATAGAAAACAGGGGAACGAAAGCGTTGAGAATGCTGGATGCCTCTGGCAGATCTGGCTGAATTTAAAAGTCCTCATCTACAGTTAACCTGACAAACAGCCAAGATCACGGCTAGGATCCCTTTTGCTCCAGCAGCAATCAGTACTGTAGGGCTTGCGCTGTAGCCCCGGCTTTAAACACAACCACATGGATGACATCATTTGTTTGCTCTTGGCTACTCGACTGGAAAACTATTAAGACAACATCTGCTTTGCTTTGTGATCGAATCTGGGGGCAAAGGGCAGGTCTCCATGGTTCTTCAGATAGTGACTGCTCTCAAGTTACAGGCGCTGACCACTTTCCCAGTCCTGGGGAATCCGGCCGTGGGAACCCAGCCCTTTTTAAGAACCTCTGACCTTGCCTCCAGCAGGTGCAATCCATGGTTGTGGTTGTTGTTGTGTTGTGTTTTTAATCCATCTCAACAGTATTTGACATGATTTTGTTTTTATTTTGTTTGTCTCGACCAGAATGACACCCCAAACATGAGCACATCCCTTATTCTCCTAGGGCAGCGGTTCTCAATTCGTGGGTTGCAACCCCTTTGGAAAGGTTGGATGACCCTTTTACAGGGATTGCATATCAAATATTCTACATATCAGATATTTACAATATGCTTCATAACCATAGCAAAATTACAGTTATGAAGTAGCAACACAATAATTTTACAGTTGCAGTCACCACATGAAGAACTGTATTAAAGGGTCCCAGCACCAGGTAGCTTTAGACCCACTCCCCTAGGTCCAAGAACCTTAGCAGCCCCTTCATAGATACGTGTTAAATAGGTCATAGTGTTTCCCCACTAGGGGGATGGGTGGTAGGGTGGGGGATGGGGAGCACGCAGATAAGGAAGCACAGGCAGCCATCTGGCAAGAAAGTTTGGGAACCTGAAGCTACCTCAGGTCTTCTCATGATGTCAAGGTTGGCCACGGGAGTTAATGCTTCTAAAAACTCTTACTCTGATACTCTCCTCCCCAGCCCACTTGCATGTGTGCAAGTACATATGTACATGTTCCTGTGCTCGGGTGAACATGCCTGAAAAGAATCTGGAACCAGCACTCCAGGCTCCAGCAGAGAGAAGCTTGCCTGGACTCCTGCCACACAGTCTGCCAGTGAACAATAGAGCAAATTCATGACTAGGCTATTATTTTGTAAATTATATATTACTTTACATTTTTCATTCATTAACATGTTTGATATTAATAGACATATATTTTATATTATTTTATATTTTATAGGTATCAGTTTATTATACATTAACATATTTATATTTTATGCTATATTTTTCTATTTATTAATATATTATACATTCATATATTTATATTATGTTATATTTTACATTTATTGCTGTATCATATATTAATAAATTTTAATATATCATGTATTATTTATATATTATTTTCTGTTTACTAATTATAAATAACTATTAATTTGTTAGAGTCTATAGTATGTACTAATTTGTTTATTGATATATTTTAATATATATTATGTATATTTATCAAATATATCATATTAATATTTATGTTATTTATTACTTTATATTTTATCATTATGGCTAATAGGCACGCTAACGACCCTTGTTCCCACCATCACTTGATGAACACGGATCTCCCAGGGAGTTCTGTGCTCCCCTGCATCAGTGCCACCATGGACTTCCATTAGACCCGCACACAGAGACAGGATGGTCAGAACCACGGCTGTCTTCATAATCCTCCCATTTAAATGCCCGGACGTCTCCTAACCTTATACAGTCTCTGCAAACCCAGGACCCAGGCAAGTGAGCCTAGTCCTCTACGCGGAAGCTGAGAATCTGGGAACTCTGTTGGGCTGTGTGATTTTTGAGCAAGTTACTTAACTTCTCTGACTCATAGGAGTATTAAATTTAGATCAAAGGAAAGAACAGATGTGGGTGAGCCATGGCAAATTAGAAAGTTGTAGCCTGTGACTGGTCTACGCAGATGGTGGTGGCAGTCACAGCTCTCCAGGAGGCTGTAACTCCTGAACAGCCCTGCTTTATAGCGACTCCCTCCCTCATCCCCTACACCCTATCCCCACACTCCTGTCTGCTTTTACATGTTCAATTATTGTTTAGTGAGTGTGTCTCTCTGTGTGTGTGTGTGTGTGTGTGTGCATGTGCGCGCGCGCAGGGTGGGGCTTGCATGTGCAAGTCAGCTTGTGTGGAGATAAAAGAATGACTTGTGGGATTTGGTTCTTTCCTTCACCATGTGGGTTCTAGGAATTAAACTCGTTACCAGGCCTGTTGGCAAGCACTTTTACCCACTGAACCCTTTGCTGACTTTAAGGAATGACCCCGCCCCCACTCTGGTGAGCCCTGCTTTGCTTTAAGGGATATCACGTGTTAGTAACCACTAATGGGTGCTTGAACTCGCTTTGACCACACTGCTCCCAACCCTTATGGTTAAGTCATCTGTTGGCTCCAGATGTGCCCATGTGACTCAGAACTGGCCACTTAGGCCATCGCTTTCCCTCAGTGATAAGTGAGAATGACAGTTAGGTTGAGCCAAGAGGCTTTTGAAAGGATCTCAGGGAGAGCTATGTCCCTCCAGACCCTGAGAACCTAGCTTGATAAAGAGCTGGAGCTGCGGCAGAAGGAAGGCGGGGTTTGTCTGAGAATGGCCAGCAACGAACAAGCAGGAGATGGACAAAGCTGTGATTTTACCACTTTCACCTTTAAATCCAGTAGTGCCTGATCCTGAGACTAAAGTGCGTGTGTGTTGTCTTGGAAGCTAATACGTGAGATCTGAGTCACTTGCAACCCTAAGAATCCTGCCTCCTGTCTCCAATATGATCTTTAGTTTTATTAATTGCTGTTTCTTTTTCTCCTCATCTACAGCTGCAGGCTCCATCTGAACTCACTGATCCATTAATTTATTTTGGATTGGGGGGGATGGTGGAAAAAAAGAGAGAGACAGAGACAGAGAGACAGAGAGAAAAATTATGCAGTGTATGTGCTGCCTATGTGCATATGTGTGCTAGGGTGCACATACCTGTGCATGAGCATGTGTGCAGAGCAGAAGACGGGACACGGAGTGCTCTTCTCTGTAATCCTCTCTACCTTATTCCTCTTAAACAGTTTCTCACTGAACATGGAGATAGACCAACAGCCAGGCCCTGTCTCTAACCCCCACTGTACTGAGGTTACAGTCCCATGTGCAGCCATACCCAGCCTTTTATATGAGTTCTGGGGACTCAAACTCAGATCCTCATGTTTGAGTAACATGTTCTTACCCACTAAGCCATCCCTCCAGCCCCATTGACAAGAATCTTATTTTAAAGAATTCTCATTTTTCCTTTGCTGAGGTAGTGGTCATTTTTTTCCCATCAGTTTTGGCAATATAGTGATGTTGGAAGTGATGACATCTGTACAGTTCTTGACAGTTTCTGAAAGCTTTTCACAGGTGCTGTATCAAACAGAACCACATGTTACCCACACTAAATAGATAAATAAACCTAGGGTCAAAAAAACAAAGTAACTGCGTGTATAAGGGCACAGCATTAATAACCTAAGGCTTCTGGTTCACAAAACAGCATTCTTCCATATATGATGACTATAGGTCTGAGGAGATGCAGAGAATAAGCCTAACATCCTGTGTTCACCTTGTCAGTCACAGCTGTGTATTGCTGCAGTTCAATCTTCTGTATGAGGAAGCCCTTCAACCTCCCCTAGGAGCCCTCACATATGTCAAAGTATTATTATTATATTCCTGCCCCCCAAACCTCCTAGGGTGGATTAATTCATACCTATGCTGAAGAGATTTCCTTCTCAGATTTTGGAGAATACCTGAGCTCCTGTCCTTTATGACTTTTTAAAAAATTGTGTCCTTCCTACATTTGTCCAAATTCTTGGTTATCAGCAGCATAATCGATTTTAGCTATCTATGTTGAGAAGAAAGGGAAATATTAGATTGTGTTGGATGCATCTCAAAATCTCCAGCAGACCCAGATCACTGGGCTGCAGGCCACTTATACAGGAATAGCTAGCATCCTAGCTGCAAGGGAGTCCAGTAGAGTGAGTTTATAGTTTCCACTTTTACTGGAAGAGACAAACAAACAAAAAACAACAACAACAGCAACAAAATAAAGGTCTATTTGTTTAGTCTGACTGTCCTGGAACTCAATATGTAAACCATGCTGTCCTCAAACACAGTGCAAATTTGCTTGCCTCCCAAGTGCTGGCATTACGGGTATGCTCTACCATACCTGACCTAGGAGACTCTTGGATATGGAGGGGAAGGGTGCATTCACCTATGTGGAGGAGCACATGTCTGTATGCGCATAAAGAGACCAGAAGTCATCCCAGGTATCATTCTTTAGGAGCCTTCTATCTTGTATTTGAGACATCATCTCTCACTGAGACCTGAAATTCATGAATTAAACTAGACTGGCTGTTCAGTAAGCCACAAAGATCTTTTTGTACCCACATCCCCAGTGCTGGAATTCCAAGCACATACCCAAATGCCTAGTCTATAATGAAGCAGTCAATGCTAGGCTTAAGTTGAACTAAAGGTAATGTAGCCTCATGGATGCAGAAAAGTTTTCCACCCTGTTTGACTACCTAGGAGAAAAGTATGGGAAGACTTGTAAGGAAGCTACCATACCTCAGTATGGGAGAGAACAAAAGGGTACAGTTCTCACTGAAGACAGGACCTGTACCAGGATGGAGCTATAACAACTGACCTTAATGGAACAGCCCTTATCTTCCACAACTTCACCACTGTCTTAGTTACTTTTCCATTGTCATGAGGAGACACTTATGACCAAGGCACTTATAAAAGAATGATTTAATTTAGGCCTCCATGACCATCCTAGCAGGGAGCATGCCAGCAGGCAGCAGGCAGGCAGCAGACAGGCAGGCAGGCAGCAGGCAGGCAGCAGGCAGGCAGCAGGCAGGCAGGCAGGCAGGCAGGCAGGCAGCAGGCAGGCAGGCAGGCAGCAGGCAGGCAGGCAGGCAGGCAGCAGGCAGGCAGGCAGGCAGGCAGCAGGCAGGCAGCAGGCAGGCAGCAGGCAGGCAGGCAGGTGCTTGAGCACTCAAGTGTTTACACCTGATCCAAAAGCATGAGGCGGAGACAGAGCTGGGAATGATGTGGGCTTTTGAAATCTCTAAGTCCACCTCCAGTGACACACCTGCTCCAACAAAGTCACATTTCCTAACAGTTCCATCAACTGGGAACACACATTTAAATATCTGAGCCTATTCAGGGAATTCTTATTCAAACAGCCACCTTTACATATTTTCATACTTCCTACTGAAAGCCAGTGCCAAAAACAAAATTCCCATGAGGTGTGGTGGCACACACCTTTAATCCCATCACTAGTGAGGCAGAGGTCAGCTTGCTCGCTAGTAGATTCCTGATCCAGTGAGTTGACAACCAGTTTAACCAAGATGCTCCATGGTGCACTGTTCTGTGGCAGGAGTGGCTGTTGGCAGGAGCCTGAGCCACGGGGTGGGGGGGAGACACGGCAGACAGGTGGGCAAAGCCCTCCAGCTGTACTCCTAGGAGAGCCAGAGAAACCAGGAGGAAACTGATCTCCATTTTCAAGTCTTGCTTTATTTTCTTGAGTCTTTCATGCTGGATCAGAGGGAGAGTTTCCTTGCTTTATCTCAACACATCCCTTCCCTCTCCCGTCATCCCTTTCTTTTTTTTTTTTTTTATTCTCTTATTTATTTATTTTATTTTTTTTGGATATATTCTATATTTACATTTCATTTCCCTTTTTTTGTTTCCCCACCCCCCTAATTCCCACATTCCCTTTTCCCTTCCCCTGCACCCTCATCCACCCCTTCCCACTTCCCTGTTCTGGTATTCTCCTACACTGATGCTTTGATCCTTTCCAGCACTAGTGTCGGTTCCTTTCTTCTTGTCAGACATCATTTGGTATGTGAATTGTGTCTTTGGTGTCCCAAGATTCTAGGCTAATATCCACTTATCAGTGACTGCATACCATGGGTATTCTTTTGAGACTGGGTTACCTCACTTAGTATGATGTTCTCCAGCTCCATCCATTTCTCTAAGAATTTCATGAATTCATTGTTTCTAATGGCTGAATAGTATTCCATTGTGTATATATACCACATTTTTTGTATCCATCATCCCTTCTTTTTATTCAACACATTAACATGCCCAAGTCTCCCTCATCTTAAGACATCTCTCCTCACCCACCCTTGCTCTCCTCCTATATCCACCACCCACAGATCACTCTCCTTAGCCTTGGTCATCGGTCTTCTGTCCACTGGTCCGTGGCATGGCTTCCCTGGCCCAAAGTTATTCATGATCCTCTATCGGGTTCTCTAATCCTTTGAGAACTCAATAAAACTGATGGGTATTCTTTCCAAAGAAAGCATACTCTTGTATGTTTTCAGGAGTGCACCTCCTGAAACTCACCCTCAATCCTAGTAAATAGTCCTTCCCCAAAGTATGAAATCCAGCCATCTGTGGGGACACAGGTAGGACACAAATGACATGGGTGCAGAAGCATATGTGGGAGACCGGAAGCCAAACTCAGGCATTGCTTTTTTTTTTTTTTTTTTTTTTTTAAGAGCGGTCATATTGTTTTATGAGGCACTGGGACCTGGTGCTCAAGGACAAGGCTAGATTTGCTGTCTAGATAGTCCAGTGGTGTGCCTGTCTGAACTTCCTCAGCTCTGGGGTTACAAGCACAGCACTGCAGCTGGCTTTCTGCACGGGCACTGAGGATGGCACTCAGGTCCTCGGGCTTGGAGTGCGAGCACCTCACCTAGGGAGCCGTTTCCTCATGCCCCATGGATGCCATTTCTGTATTTCTCATTTCAGTGTGCAAATAAATGTGTGTGTGTGTGTGTGTGTGTGTGTGTCTGTGTGTGTGTGTCTGTGTGTGTGTGTGTGTGTGTCGAAGTAGAGTCTGACAATTCAGATTTTTGTTTCTGTCTTTGAGTTTTTAATGCTTTGACAGCTTTATGCATGTACACAGTAAGTTTGGCTCTTTTCATCCCTGTCACCCTCTCACATACCCCAAACCCCTTCCTGCCAATAAGTTCCTCTCCCACTTCCATGCCCTTTGGTTTTTATCTTCTAAATTTGATTAGTGCTGCTGGCATGAGGCATGGGGTGGGGTGGGGGTTCACTGAGACATGGGAACTTGCCAGGGACTACACCCCGAAGGAAGTGACTGACCTCCAGCAGCCATTAACTGCCTAGACTCCAAAGGTCTCCTGACCAGCTTTGATAAAGAACGGGATACAGACCAAACTACTTATTGTAAATCCCGCCTCCACCCTTCCCGGTCACTGGAACTTAAGCTGCTCTGTACCTGCATTTCCCAACGTATAAGAAGAGGACAAGTGTAGAGGGCATGGGGCCCTCTGGTCCTCAATGAACACTGGGGAACCGGGAGTGAAGAGACACAAGCTTGTCTCTTCAGTGGGAAGGATGTATTCCTGGTTTATACCAGAAAGCAGGGAGTGGATGTTGTTAGCCCCAGTGTCTGTGCTCCCTGTAAGGCCTGGCTACATCGGAATCCCCAGACTTTCATAACAACCTAGACCTTTATGTTCAGTTTTGTTTCTCAGTCAATAGAACCAATACCTAATGGAGTCATCACATATACTTCGTAGCCTGGCAACCTCTGGGATGACCTAGACTACCCCAGGTCCTCCCCTCAGCCTGTAAGCCATGGAGCCCATCCTTATGGAAGAGGCCACATGCACTTTGCAAGTTTTCCCATGTAGTCAGTCTTAAGCTTTATTGAGATAATTGTCACCAGAACTTTCCCCCCAGAGTTTTACTGTTCTCTAATATGTCTAAACTAATATGTCTGCTGACAGAATCCAGACATTTGAACTAGCACCAGATAACTAAGTTGTATTGGGCCAGATTCCCTTCTTGTCCCATCCAGATCATTTTTTATTGGCCATGGTGTTTGCAGGATCCACCCACAAATAAGGGTACCCAACACAGTAGGCTTATGCAAGACCTGGGCAGACGTGGGTCTGAGACTGAGCAGCATGTGGTAACAGCGTTAGCCTCACGGGAGCCTCATCCCCTTATTGGTTACATTAGCTTCATTGTTCTTTCCCTCCAACCTTAGTAATTCTGGATCTAACATGGTTCGACACTTGACTTGCAGATAAGCCTTGTGAGCCTCATATTACACCTTTTAAAAGCAAATGTTATTAATAATTTTGTTAACATTCTTATACTGCTGTGACATAATACCTTATGTGAACAATTTGGAAAGTGAGATGCACGTTAGCCTGAGATTTCAAGGGTTTCAGTGCTGCCTTGTTTCTGGGCCTATGGTGAGACAGCACATACAGCTTTCAGAGTGTGTGATATTGGTGCTTGCCTCATGGAGTAAAGAAGAAAGGTGGTGGGGAACAGGATACAGGCTCCTAAGGGCCTGCACCAGACTAGAAGAGATAGCTGGAAAGTCAGTCAGCAAAAGTGCTTGCCCGACCATCATGTGGACCAGAGTTCAATCCCCAAGAACCCACGTTCTCCAAAGCCGGAATTCACTGGAGATGCCGCTCAGTGGTAGAGCACTTGCCTAGCATACCTGGAGTGCTTGATTCAGTCCCAGCACTGAGAGGGGAAAAGCCTGGCATGGTGGTAATCTGGTGTCATCCCAGTGTGGGGGAGGAGGAGATAGTTGGGTCCCATTCAGCAGCTACCAGTCTAGCCACCTGGCAAACTCCAGGCCAATGAGAGACCCCGTCTCAAGAAAAAGGAAAGGTGAAAGACATCGGAGGAAGGACACAAAGGTCATACTCCAGCCTCTACACACATGTGCTGATGCACTCATGAACACACACACTGGGCATTCGTGGATTCACACACACATGGAGAATGTGATGAATATGACTCATTCTCGTGCTAGATGGCCTGGCCTTTGTGGGCATTCACACGGCTCATCATTCGCTCCAGAGGGTGTATTGCTGTCCTTGCCCCATCCACCATTTCCCAAGCAAGTCTGTTTTCTTCTCAGTCCGTACTGTGGTACAATGACAGCTCCAGATAAAATCGTAACAGCAGTCATGTTTCCGTTCTTCCCATCACCAGTGGCCTTTGGTCCCTGTACTCTGCTCAGGCCTCTCTACCTCCCTCTCCTTTCTAGACCTTCCCATGTCTGTCTAGAAGTCTTAAAGCTCCATAGTTTGTGGTCTGTGGTGGGAAGCACCTCCACCCAGGCAGGATTGAGATATTCTAAAGACAGACTCTGTGTCTCTCCCTCTGTCTATCAGACTTCTGAAGCAACAGGCTCCAAAATGTTAGGCTCTCACACTGGGAGAAAGAAAATGCTGGGTTCACAGTGCCCCCTGTAACGGGAACTTGTCTCCTAGAAAGACATCCCAGAAAGAGAGTTCACACTGTTCTAACAACCTTTCAAACCACCTGGAGCCGGATCTGGTAATAACAGCAGGGAGGCCTGTACCTTAGCCAGTACTGCTGAGCTATGCAAACATCTAACCCTCTACTTAAAGCTAATCTTCATCCAAGGACTCCAAGACTGACTTGAGGAGTCCTCTGTCCCTCTTCCTGACGTGGCCACATTGAATAAGCCTTATCCTCAACTTCTTGCTGACGCTTGTCTGTGAAGTTGGTCCTATTGAGGACAGTGGCTTAGGGCAGAAGGCCCAGACTATGACCCAGAACAATCCCAAAACAACACACTGTTATATGTTATTTTCTTTTGCCTCGGATCACTTTTTTAATTTTTTAAAAAAGATTTATTTATTGTTTTATGTTATAAGTACATTGTAGCTGTCTTCAGACATACCAGAAAAGGGCATCGGATCCTGTTACAGATGGTTGCGAGCCACCAAGTGGCTGCTGGGAACTGAACTCAGGACCTCTGGAAGAGCAGTCGGTCAGTGTTCTCAACCGCTGAGCCAGCTCTCCAGCCCCGCTTTTTAAACATTTTATTCTGCTGGGTGGTGGTTCAATGAGGATGTCCCCCATAAGCTTATACACTTAAATCCTCACTCCCCGGTTGGTGGGAATTAAGGGGTGTGATGCCACTGGCAGATGTGTGTCACGGGGAGAGGGCGTGGACATTTCTTTTCCATTTCTTTTTTATTTCTATGAAAATCATTAATTTTATTTTATATTTTCTATATTCTTTGTTTACATTCCAAATGATTTTCCCTTTCCCAGTTCCCCCCTTCCCCTAAGTCCCATAAGCCCTCTTCCCTCCGCCCGTTCCCCAATCATCCCCTCTCACTCCTCTGTCCTGGTAATCCCCTACAATGCTGCATCAAGCCTTTCCAGGACCCGGGCCCTCTCCTTCCTTCTTCTTGGGAATGATTTGATATGTGGGTTGTGTTTTGGGTATTCTGAGCTTCTGGGCTAATATCCATGTATCAGTGACTGCATTCCATGTGTGTTCTTTTGTGATTGGGTTACCTCACTTAGGATGATATTTTCCAGTTGCAACCATTTGCCTAAGAAATTCATGAATTCATTGTTTTTAATTGCTGAGTAGTATTCCATTGTGTAAATAAACCACATTTTCTGTATCCATTCCTCCACTGAGGGGCAAGGCCAAGCTTTTCCTCTCCCTCCCCCTCCCCCTCCCCCTCCCCCTCCCCCTCTCCCTCTCCCTCCCCTCCCCCTCCCCCTCCCCCTCTCCCTCTCCCTCTCCCTTCTCCTCCCCCTCTCCTTCTCTCCCTCCCTGACTCTCTCTCTCTCTCTCTCTCTCTCTCCTCTCACTCACTGTCTCAACATGTAAGCTCTTACTATCACTCCAGAACCATGCCTGTTTGCTGCCATGTTCCCTGTCATGATGGTCATGGTGTTTTGTCATGATATTAGAAAAGTAACTAAGACACGGTGTCTGTGTGAATGTGTATGCGTGTGTACACCGCTATGCACATGTGGATGTCAGAGGACAACTTGAAGAAGTCAGTTCTCTCCTTTCACCATGTAGGTCCCAGGGATTAAACTCAGGTCTCCATGCTTGGCAGTGATCCTCTTTACCCGCTACTCCATCTCCCAGGCTCTCCCTCAGAGTGTGTCTGAGTTTAGCATCAAGACCTTTAGAGAAAATGCTTCACTTTCAAGATGTGGCTCTAACAGTGGAAATATCAGTGGGTTTGGCAGGCCAGGAAAGGGGATATTTTTAGATCAAGCCCTGCCAAGCGTCTGTGGCCTTCAGGCCCTGCCAGTCACCTGCCATGCTGAACAGCAACAAGGGATTTTTCATTTCCTATTTGCTGCCATAGCACATTACCACATGTTTAGCAGCTTAAACCCACACACATCTATGATGTCATATTTCTAGAGGTCAGAAGTCCAGGGACAACAGAGTCGCCTGTTTAGAGTCTCATGAGCCCACGCTACTTTGGGGAGGCTCTAGAGAGGCCTGTGTCTGAGGTCATTGGCTGCAGGCTGAGTTCCCTTGAGCGGTTATAGGATTGAGGTTGTAGGACCAGGCCTGGCTGGCAGCTGAAGGCCAGTCTCCTGGCCACCTCCATTCTAACAGGCTGCTCCATTGCTTCCCATGTTTTTCCAGTAAACTCTGCAACAAGAGCTCAAGCGGCTCACTCCAAACCCTCCGACCTCTCCTGCCAACCTCTCCGGCACCAGTCACAGAGCATTCTCTGCTTTGGGGGGTTTGTTTCATTTGTGACAGTGTCTAAGGTCCCATGTGTGCTAGCACTGGCCTGCATACACCCCAGCAGGCATTCTCTGTTTTGCAGGAGCTCCTGTGAGTCTACTGACCCAGAAGGGCCAATCTCTTCAATATCCATAACTGTAACCACACTGCAAAATGTTTGCCATGTAACACAACTTCTAGGTTCCGTAAATTAAAATATGTACATATTTGGGGTACCTCTCCCCATACCTACCACACCCAGCAAGGAGGCAAAATGTCAGGACAGATTTGCACTGCTGCTCTGTACCATAACTGTAAGTGTGGCTGTTAACTGCCCGAGTCCCTATGTCTGTCTCCATTGATGAGGACTGGGGAGGCGGGGCTTCAGAACCTAGTCACCAGCCAGCCTTACACTTGCAGCTTCTATAAACCTATATGTGGAAAAGGGAGCCATCACAGGTCAACAGACCCACGTCACTGCTGCTGATCTGTGCCGCGGGGCTCTTGGGGCACTCACGTTGTGTGTTCCCTCTCTGTCACCACGGGGAACTCTCGCAGAAGGAAGCAGCTACAGCCGACCTGGTGAGTGGCCTGAGCTCTGAAGCAAGCTGCTTGGGCATCATTTCTAACCCCTCTGTCTGTGGCCCTGGGGAAAGTATTACCCTGCCTTTCAGACTCATCCATAAAATAAAGAATAAGTATTAAAGTCTGGGGCGGGCGATGTAGCTCAGTTGGTGAGTGCTTGTTCGTCACATAGCTAGCCACAGGATCAACCCCCAGCAGCACAGAGTCGTGAGCGCTGTGTCCCACACCTATAATCTCAGGACTTGGAGGTGTGGACAGGAGGATGAGAAACTCAAGGCTATCCTCCACCTAGCGAGTTTGAGGAAAGCTTACAGTCGGTGAATGAATGAGTGAGTGACTGGATAAATAGATCAGAGTGTTATAAATGATGAAGAAGAGTAACATCCACTCCATCGCTGTTACCCAGAGTAAGTGAGCTTCCATATGCAAAGTGTTTAAAAGTGTGTCTGGCAGCTGCTACAGGCACCTTCATGACCACCAACAGCTTCGTTGTCACTCCCCAGCCCTTTGCAGACCTCCTTCCACTAGCAATCCTGAAGCTGAATGTCTGTGTTAGCGGGTGTATTTTCCTCCCATAAGAGACGGAAGGCCACCAGGGCTCCCAAGTGGGAAGGAGCTGCTCATGACCCACCATTCATTCCTTAAGTCATGAAGAATTCATTTCTTGAGCACATGGACTCGCAGAGGGCAAAGGGTGTCTCCTCAGGATGCCATGCTCCTTGCCTGTCCCTTCCCCAGAGGGCTGAGGGTTGACGGTATCAAGTGTTGTTGTGGGTGTGGAGAAGTGGAAATGCCCAGAGCTGTAAATGGATATGGCCTCCCCGAATGCAGTGTGGGCAGGAGCTATTAAAGTCAGGAACGAGCATCTCCTGACCCAGCAGTCTCACTTCTCAGAACACACTCTAGACGTGTATGTCCAAGAAGTCAGGGAGAAGGAAGGGAGGCCATGGCCATGTTCTCCATGAGCACAAAATGGAGTGGCCCTAGTCCCCGCCCCATCCGAGACCAGCGCTCTTCGGAGGTGTGTGTTGCAGGAAGCAAATACGGAACTTGCGACTGTTTTAAATTCCCATGTTTTTCATAATTTTATTTGTACTTTTCAAAGTGTTAAGAATCTGTGCATGTGAGCAGACTCATATATGTGTGTGTGTGTGAGTTGTATATGTACGTAAGTTTACTTGCAAAGCTGGGTATGGAGGCCAGAGGTCGGCATCAGGTCTCTTCTTTACCTTGTTTTTAGAGACAAGGCACTCACCGGGTGCCTAGCCTAGACTGGCCGGTCAGTGAAGGGGCCCAGGGATGTGCCTATCTGGTCTCTCAGCCCTGGAGAGGCGCGCTGCTGTGCCTGGCCTCAGCCCTGGAGAGGCGCGCTGCCGTGCCTGGCCTCAGCCCTGGAGAGGCGCGCTGCCGTGCCTGGCCTTTTACATAGGTGCTGAGAACTCAAACCTAAGCTCTTTCCCACCATCTCACTAACCCCTGCACTTTACAATTTTTAAAAAGACTAGCAAAGTTGCTATGTTTTGTGAGCCCTGTTTTGTGTTCTGATATGGGTACTGTTGTTATCCTTTTTACAGAAGAGAAAAGTGGTCCACAGAGAAGCTGAGTAACTTTTTCGGGTCACCCAGTGGCTTTAGAATTTGAATCCAGGCAGTCTGAGTTATGTGTGTGGGGTTAATCAGTTGTTCCTTTTCTGGAATGTTCACGAGATAGCAATATAAAAGATCATGTCTTAACATATAAAACTAAAATCTCTGACCGTCAAGGTTGTAAGCTGGCTGGGAAGAGTGTGCGGCCCTCGTCCCTTGACTGTCAGTGCGCCACAGTCCGACTCGATCTAAGGGAGTCTCCTTAACCAAAGTGGCCTCTTGGCATGTACGTCTGTGAGACATTTTTTTTTTTTATTGCTGATTGGCAAGGAAGGGGCCAACCCACTGTGCCACCCATGGGGCAGGTGGTCCTGGGATGTATGAGAAAGTCATTGGAGCAAGTCCCAAGGAGCCAGACAGGAAGCAGCCTTCCTCTGGGACTTCTGCTTCAGTTCTTGGGTTCCTCACCTCACCTCCCTCAGAGCTGGACTGTGACCTCAAAGTGTGAACCAAATAAACCTTTTCCTTTTGTTTGTTTTGTTTGTTTGTTTGTTTGTTTGTTTGTTTTTAAGCCAGTGTCTTATCGCAGCAGCATAAAGCAAGCTCAGACAGTAGCCATAAAGAGACGAAACTGACGCTCACAGCCGTGCCCTTCAGTCTTGGTCCCTTTGTGTTCCAGGCCCAGCGGGTACCGCACCTCACCTGAGACCACAGAGAGGCAGGAAGGCCGCGGAAGCCTCCTGGAATGCTTGCTCCAGTCTGACTGCAAGTAGGACAAAGCCCTAAGGTATGTCTTTAGGGTCCTTGCTCCTCCTTGTCAGGCTCTGTGACCACAGGAACTGGCTTGGGCAAGAAGCTCAAGTGTCCTGGAGCAGTGTCAGAGATCTGTAAGGCTGAGGAACAGAGCTGGGGATTCCCAGAAGAGCAATGGGAAACCTTCAAAGTAAGAAACAATTCCTGGAACTGACAAATGTCACTGGACACCACAAGACACAGGATCAATACACAAAATTCAGTTGTGTCAAAGTGATCTGCCTTTCAATCAATGAGCAATTAAGTCCAAAAGGAAAATTACATGTTTTTTTTCTGAGACAGGGTTTCTCTGTGTAGCCCTGGATATCCTGGAACTCACTCTGTAGACCAGGCTGGCCTCTAACTCAGAAATCCACCTGCCTCTGCCTCCCAAGTGCTGGGATTAAAGGCGTGCGCCACCATGCCTGGCTACATTGTTATTTATAATTACTCAAGACCTTAAAATATAAACCTAATAAAGCTAATACAGACAATAAAATGAAAACTATAAACACTGGTGAGACTCAGGGAGCACTAGGCAGAGATGAATACCATGTTCATGAAGCAAAACAACCCAGTCTCCTACAGACAAAAATATAAAGGTCAATTATAAAACTTGACTCCTAATGAATCATAGATATAAGTGTGAGACATAAAACTATACACATTTTTTTAAAGAAAACATCAGAGAAAAGTTTCATGGCCCACGTTAGCTAAACATAATTTCAAAAGCACAGTCTCTTGGAAAGAAACATGGCAAGGTGGACTTCATCAAATCTCTGAGTCTGTGCTTTCTGGAAGACCAGTTAAGAAGCTGGAAATCCAGTGCATTCCAGTGATATCCAGTTAAGAAGCTGGAAATCCAGTGCATTCCAGTGATATCCAGTTAAGAAGCTGGAAATCCAGTGCATTCCAGTGATATCCAGTTAAGAAGCTGGAAATCCAGTGTATTCCAGTGATATCCAGTTAAGAAGCTGGAAATCCAGTGCATTCCAGTGATATCCAGTTAAGAAGCTGGAAATCCAGTGCATTCCAGTGATATCCAGTTAAGAAGCTAGAAATCCAGTGCAATCCAGTTAAGAAGCTGGAAATCCAGTGCAATCCAGTTAAGAAGCTGGAAATCCAGTGCAATCCAGTTAAGAAGCTGGAAATAAAGCCTGTGAGGAAAACAAAAACAAACAAGCAAACAAAAAACTGATACCATGTAAAGAACTTTTAAAACTTAAGTAAACGCCAAATCCCAGGCCCAAGGCGATGGTTCCATGGATGAAGGTGCTTGCTGCTGCACCTGGAGGCCTGCGTTTGAGCTCTGGCCCCACGTGGTAGAGGGACCTCTGACCTCCGAGTGTATACTCATGCCACGAACATGGGCCTCAAATAAATATATACTTTTTAAAAATCCCATTATAAAATGGGTCAAAGATACAGAGAAGCACATGAAATGTAGGTATGCATATAAAATGTTCAGTCCCTGTGGCTGTGAGAGAAAGGCCAAAATAAAACCACAGTCATCAATTATTAGTAAACTCAAAAAAATTTCAGATGTAGTAAGTGTTGGCATAGTTGTGTGTTTCTTGAGAATTGATGATAGGAATCTAAAATGATACAGAGCATATTTGGTATCTTTTCTCTTAGATTTATTCATTTGATTTTATGTGTATGAGTGTTTTGCCTATATGTATGTATGTGCACCATATGCATGGCTGGGTGCTTCAGAAGGTCAGAAGAGGGTGTTATGTCCCCCTGGAAATGGAGTTATAGATGGCTGTGCGCTGCCATGTGGGTGCCAGGCTTGGGTCTTCTCCAAGAGCAGCAAGCGTTCTTCCCCGCTGGGATCCCAGCCCCGGTCATTTCTTACAGTGTTAGACACGCAAGGACCACGTCACTGGCTGAGCAGGTACACGTGCTTCATGTGCCAGCCTGATGACCTACGCTCCCCCCGGAACTCCATGTGGAAGGCAGAAGGAGAGCCAACTGCAAGAGCTGTGCTTGCACCTCCATGTGCACGCCACAGCATGTGCACATATGCACACAATAACAGTAACAGGCATGGGACTCTTAAAGTAAAGTGCGCATGCTCCCTGAGGCCCAGCCCTTGCTTTCCTGTACATTTCTACCAAACATGAAAGTGTATGTTTGTAGCTGAAGTGCCCAAGTGAGGACACCTCAGTTCCCCTTGGGAGGGAGAAGTAAGCGATCACCAGTGGGGAGGGAAGGAGGGAGGGGCCTGGGAGGGAAAGTGTGCAGTGCTGGGGAGAGGAGGGTGAGGGGGGAGTGGGGAACCTGATCTGACACTGGGGGAGGGAAAAGGACTGAAGGCCTGAGAGCCAGCAGAAAGAATGGAAACAGGCAACCTGGGGAGATAGGAGGTTAGGGGGACTGTCCAGAATGCACCAGAGACCTGGGAGGTGAGAGACTCTCAGGACTCAAAGGGAGGGACCTTAGATGAGATGCCTGAAGTAGAGAGAGGGAACTTATAGAGCCCACCTCCAGCAGGAAAACAGGGCATCAAATGAGGGAGAGGGGGCTATCCCACAGCCATAACTGACCCATAATTGTGCCTCTCTGAAAGAATTATAGGGATGGAAATGGAGAGGAGCCCAAAGAAAAGAAGTCCAGTGACAGACCCAAAGTGAGATCCAGTTCAAAGGGAGGTCCCAAGGCCTGACACTATTACTGAGGCTATGGAGTACTCACAAAAAGGGACCTAGCATGAAGGCACTCCAGAAGACCCAACAAGCACTGAAAGAGTCAGATGCAGATATTTGCACCCAATGGACAGAAGCAGCTGACCCCTGCTGTTGAACAAGGAAGGGCTGAATGAAGCTGAGGGTGACCCTATAGGAGGACCAGCAGTCTCAATTAATCTGGACCCCCCAGGATCTCTCAAACACTAGACCACCAAACAGGCAGCATACGCCAGCTGGTATGAGGCCATACAGTAGAGGACTGCCCGGTCTGTGTTCATCCAGAGATGGTGCACCTAACCCTCAAGAGACTGGAGGCCCCAGGGAGTTTAGAGGTCAAGTGGGGGGGGGGGACAGTGGGGTGGGGAGGAGGTATGGGATGTGGAACAGTGGGAGGATGGACAGGGGTTAGCGGGGTGGGGAATAGAATATGGAGTGTATAAAAATAATTAATAAAAAACTTCTCACACAAAAAAGAAAGTGTATGTTAGTGTTAAATTGTGTTCACGAGCCTCCCTCGTAGCGGCTTCATTCTGCTCCAGACCAGAAACAACCCAAATGACCTTCGACAGATGAGGGGGTGAATCATCTCTTATTTGGCCACAGGAAGGAATGGCTGTGACATCGTCAGCCACTTGGCCGGCTCTCCGGGACAGTATGCCAAGAGAGAAAATACAACCAAAAAGGATAAATGCTGCAGGATGCCATTTGAAAAGATATCTCAAAATGATAAATGATAGAAATTGTCAACAGGTCAGAGGTACCTGGGGCTAAGGGTTGGGGACAGTGTGGCCAGCTCCACAGTCAAGGGACCAAGTGGGAAGTGAGGCTACAGCACCGGTGCTAGAGTCTCTGCGGGATGGAATCCCAGGTCTGCTCCCCTGGAAGAACCGTGATTGCACGTGAACACTGGTGCCTCTGAGTAAGGCGTGGGCTAGAGATGCTGGCAGGGTCTCCTCTGTGGGCTGTTTAAGCCCAGACGAGCTGAGCAGAAGAACATGGCGCCTCTGTAATTTCAGTAGATTCTAGTACGTCCACATTTATTTCAAGATACAAGAGCCTTCGAAACTTTAAAGTAGCCCACTTACAAAAGTTTGGGGAGAGTGACCTTACTATGGTAATTTAAGTAGGAAAGGTGTCTTCACCGAACAGTCTTACTAGTGCTTCTCCATGCTTACCACCATGTACAGCAAATAGAATGGGGTAAGGAACTCTTGGATAGACAGGATAGAGCAGACCGAGGTCTTCATGTTTAGGTAGTGCTTTCTCTAAGCCTGTGACCTTGGGCCCCTGGCTGGGCAGGACTACTGTTCCTTGTCACAGATAAATGAATGACAGAGCTGGAAATTCCTGAAAGAGTTCTAGATAGGTGCTGGGATATCAGGTGCAGGCTAGCACTGCCTAGCCCAGTTTTGACAGCTGACAAGATCTTTCCAGGCTTCTATTCTGACCTGGGCTGGACATACACCCCCTCTGCAAGCTGCCTGGAGCTCTGAATTCATTGTCCTCTCAAGAGACCCTTAGAGCTGGGTGGGGCAGGGCGCCTTTAATCCCAACACTTGGGAGGCAGAGGCAGGCAGATTTCTGAGTTTGAGGGCAGCCTGGACTACAGAGTGAGTTCCAGGACAGCCAGAGCCACACAGAGAAACCCCGTCTCGGGGGGCGGGGGGAGGGGAACCCCTTAGGTTTGAATTTTGATTTATTCCTAGTTGTATGATCGTGGAACAAGTTGATTTACCCCATTGGAAGTTCTTAGTCTTCCAGAATCCTGTGTGGATCGTTCAGGTCAAAGGCTCAGGGCTAGGACTGTTTGTTTCAGGGCACACGACATATCTTGCCTTCTTTCTGTAAGGTGCACACGAGGTGCCAGTAAAAGCAGCTCTAGCATTGTACATGAATTTGCTCTTCCTGCTGGTCCTTGGCTGAGTCCTCCTTCGTATCCAGCTCAAGACAAATCGCACCAGGGCCCAGCCTGATGTCTGAGGGGTTCAGAAACCCCTTCAAAGGGACAGCCAGTGAGGCAAGGCCAGATCGGTGTAAGACACAGCACATCGGTAACAAGTCGGGCTTTCAAGGGTTCATGTGCCAACTCCGGTCTTTGCCCTCTCAAGAGCCGCTTAGCCTGCTCAGTTTGTATGAGCATATTTTTTATTTTATTTTTATTTTTGGTTTTTCAAGACAGTGTAGAAACTGTATATCCCTGGCTGTCCTGGAACTCACTCTGTAAACCAGGCTGGCCTCGAACTCAGTAATCTGCCTGTCTCTGCCTCCCAAGTGCTGGGATTAAAGCCATGCACCACCACTGCCCGGCTTGTCTGAGCATCTTAAAGTCTATTCTAAAGAAGAGATGAATCAGACCCAGTAAGTCTGAAATCCCCACTGCTTAGGAAGCTGAGGCAAAAGGATCAGGAGTTCAAGGCCTGTCTGGGTTACAAAGTGAGTGCAAGTTCATCACAAGCAATTTAGCAGAACCTCTCAAAATGTACCAAGGACACAGAGCATTTGCAGATGGTTTTAGCTTCAGGAACTGCTTCTGCAAGCCCCAGTGCCATCCCTGGGAATCCCTTTCACATCAGGGCTAGGCAGCTGTCCTTGCCTGGGTCCTGTGGGAAGTGTCCTCTGGGAGAATACAAACTGTCTATCTGGGTTACCTGCAACCTCACCAGATACATTCCCTGGAAACTAGGCCTCGGTGATCTAGACCCAGTGGCTTTGTCAGGCCAAGATAACATCCTCCGTGTCCTCAAATGCCCTAAGAGTCAGGTAGATGCCCAGGCGTGGTGGCAGGGGAAGAGAGAAGAGTGAGCTTGCCTGTCATTGGTCAGCAGGCCAACCTCACCTGGCACAGAGAGGAGAGGAACTCGGTGTTTCTGGTCTGAGAAGGCGCTTTTCTGCCGCCTTCTGCTCTGCCCAGATTTCTGAGTCTCATCGAATACCCAAGACTACTAAGCCACCAGAAGCCTCAGAAGGCAATCGGTCCAAAGCCCCAGTTTTTCAGTCAGGATACTAAAACCTACTGCACTTAGCCAGGTCACTGCACAGTCTGTCAACTGCCTGGATGGTGCCCTTTGCCCTCTGCCCCTCCACAGGAGTCAGAGAGGTTCAGGGCAAGCTCTGGCTCTGCTAGTTTCTGGCTGTGGGAACTGTGTTGCCACAGAGGCCACCTCTCTGCCCTCAGTTCAGCATCTGTGAACTGTGACACAAGCCTCCCAGACTGCTCGTAGGATGCCTTGCGGTGATGCAAGGATCGTGGCTGAACACGGTAAACGGTGCAAATGAAGGGGGGAGGGGTGTTCCGAGGATTTGGTCAAGCTATTTGCCTACTATAAGCTGTAAGCCAGCTATAGGCCCAGTACCTATTAACTCTGCACCTCCTCACCAGCCTCTGGAGGTTGAAAGTACCTCCACTCTTTACTTCACAAAAATGAGACAGAGCCATAGACTAGCTGAGAAACTCAGATCTAGCAGCCTGGATCCTGAGTTGGTGATATTACCCTTCTCATGAGGAGACTTCAAAGCCACTGAGAAGTTGGTGATTTCCTCAGAGCACCGGATGGCACACAGCACACCAGTAAAACAGTAAGGGTTCGAGAGCAGGGGTATGTGCGTGGGAACTGGGACAGGGGTCCTTCACCAGGAGTCATCCTAGAAGTATTACCTCAGGGGTCTGCCCTTGCCTTGCACCTTGTTTGTGACAGAGTCTCTTGTTTCCCACCACAAATGCCTGGCTAGCTGGCCTGTGAGCTTCTGGGGACTGTCTCTCATCTCTGTAGAGACACTAGGATTACAGATGTGCATGACCACATCTCGCTTTATTGTGGATTCAAATTCACATCTTCATGTTTGCTCAGCAGGCACTTTATTCACTGAACCATCTTCCCTACCCTCAGCTTGGACATTTGAATATGGGGTCAGAAGTTTGTACCATCTTGATTCCAGAGGCCCGACTGCTGGTGTATAATGAGAGGAAAGCTGCAATGCTCAGAATGCACTCAAAGAACCATCCTGCCCCCAAGGCCAGCAGCTCCCTAACAGATGAACTGATGCATTAAGAAACCTCCGGGGAGGCTCTGGGCAGATGGCTCAGTTGATAAAGGACTTGAACACGATTCTGAAACCAATGGCAGAGGGCATCTGGTGTGGAAGTGTGCGTTTGTAATCCCAGAGCTGGGGAAGTGGGGACAGGAGGATTCCCAGCTTGCTGTATGGCTAGTCTGGCCTACTTGGTGAGCTTCAGACCAGTGAGAGGTCCTGACTCAAAAGAAAAAAAGAAAGAAAGAAAGAAAGAAAGAAAGAAAGAAAGAAAGGGAGGAAGGAAGGAAGAAAAGAAGGAAGGAAGGAAAGAAAGGGAGGAAGGAAGGAAGGAAGAAAAAAAGGAAGGAAGAAAAGAAGGAAGGAAGAAAAGAAGGAAGGAAGAAAAGAAGGAAGGAAGGAGAGACAGACAGACAGAGAGAGACAGAGAGGGAAAGAAGGGCCATCGCTTGTAGAATGACACTCAAGTCTGTCCCACACATATGTACCTGTGCACACATGAACTCATACACACACACACACACACACACACACACACACACACAATTTTGTGAGGGCAGACCTTCTGGCATCTGTAGTAAGGCTTATTCGTGTAGCCATATACTCTTCATTTTTCTGAAGGATAAAGAATAAAATAATAAGATTCCATTAGATCCATACTCCCCAAATTTTGGTGCATAGGAAGATACTCATCATTTTAATAATCAATTTAATAATAATAATAAAGCTTAATGTATACTAAAAAGTTATACTAGTATTCATGATTGAATAAAAAGTATTCATTTAAGACAAAACCAAAGAAAGTAAAGTTGTCCCTGGTGTTTCTAAAGGGCACTGGTTCCAAGGGCCCCATAGATGCCAAGAACAACTGATGCTCAAGCCCTTGATGTAAAGTGCTGAAGTATTTGCATGCAGCTTACATAATCCTCCCGTATACTGTGAACCATCTGTGAGTGCTTGTAGTCAACAAAGTGCAAATACTCACCATAGTGTATTGTGTAGGGATCAATGACCCGTGTGTAGATAGAACAGCTATAACTAAAATATTTTCAATGGTTGAATCACAGGTGTAGAATATAAGGATACAGAAGGCCAGCTGTATTTGCTTATTTGTTGTTGTTGTTGTTGTTGTAAGTAGATAATATTATCTAATATGACCAATGATAAGTTGGAGTAATACTGTAATGTAACACATAATATGTATATCTATTATTAATCAACTCTTCATCCATAATCAATTATCTATTATCTATTAAGCAATCATCTATCAATCAATTTTCTCTATATTAACCAGCTCTAGCAATCAAATATCAATACATTTGCCTATTGTTGATCAATCAACTACTTATCATCTGTCCACCTATGTATCATCTTCTGTATGTAATCTATCAACTACCTATCTATCAATCATATATCATCCATCCATTTATTGCTCATCTATCTATATCTCCTGTCTTTCTGTCTGTCTGTCTATCATCTATCAATCAATCTATCTACCTGTGATGGTTTGTATATACTAAGCCCAGGAAATAAAACTATTAGAAAGTGTAGCCCTGTTCTAGTAGATATGGCCTTTTTGGAGTAGAAATGGCACTCTGGGCGTGGGCTTTAAGAACTTCATCCTAGCTGCATGGAAGCAAGTATTCTGCTAGCAGCCTTCAGAAGAAGATGTAGAACTCTCAGCTCCTCCTGAACCATGCCTGCCTAGATGCTGCCGTGTTCCTGTCTTGATGATAATGGACTGAACCTCTGAGCCTGTAGGCCAGCCCCAATAAGAGCTGCCTTGGTCACAGTATCTGCTCACAGCAGTGAAACCCTATATATTTATCTGTGCATCTTGGTCTTCATCTCTTTATCCTGATTTGACCACAGCTGCTGAAACCCTTGTACTCTCCTAAGTGATAAGAATGAAATGATTACATCATTTTATTTTATCTTATTTTTATTAATTATCTTATTTATTTACATGTTGTTCCCCTTCTTGTCCCCCATCCATGGGCCCTCCCTCCCCTTCACCTCTAAGAGGGTTCTTACTCACTCACCCACCCACCCACTCCCACCTCATCCCTCCAGCATCCCCCTTCTCTGGGGCATCAAGCTTCCATGGAACCAAGTACATCTCCTCCCACTGAGGCCAGACATAGCAGTCCTCTGCTACATATGTAGTGGGGACCACGGACCAGCCTATGTATGTTCTTTAGTTGTTGGCTTAGTCCCCAGGGGCTCTGAGGGGTCCAGTTACTTGATACTGTTGTTCTTCCTATGGGGTTGCAGAACCCTTCAGCTCCTTCAGTCCTTCCCCTAACTCTTCCATAGGGGTTCCCCGGCTCAGTCCAATGGTTGGCTTTAAGTATCTGCATTTGTCTCAGTCGGGTGCTGGTAAAGCCTCTCAGAGGACAGCCATGGGAGGCTCCTGTCTGCAAACACAACATGGCATCATCAATAGTGCCAGGGTTTGGTGACTGCATGGGATGGATCCCAAGGTCTCTGATGTCCTTTCCTTCAGTCTCTGCTCCAAGTTTTTGTCCCTCTATTCCCACATATGTCCTTTTGGGTCTGGGTTACCTCACTCAGGATGACATTTTCTTGTTCCATCCATTTGCCTGCAAAATTCGCAATGTTCTTGATTTTAATAGCTGAGTAGTATTCCATTGTGTAAATGTACCACATTTTCTGTATCCATTTGGTTGAGGGACATCCGAGTGGTTTCCAGTTTCTGGCTATTATAAATAAGTAATACATTATAACTAAGTATCTGCATTTGTCCCAGTCAGGTGCTGGTAAAGCCTCTCAGAGGACAGCCATGCCAGGTACAGACAAATGCAGATACTTATTAATAGTATATACGTTCTGCTATGAACATGGTGGAACATGTGTTCTTGAGATGTGGTGGAGCATCTTTTGGGTGTATGCCCAGGAGTGGAATAGGTGAGTCCTCAGGTAGAACTATTTCCAATTTTCTAAGGAATCACCAGATTGATTCCCAGAGTGGTTGTACCAGCTTGCAATACCACCAATAATGGAGGAATGTTCCCCTCTCTCCATATCCTCGCCAGCATCTGCTGTCCCCTAAGTTTTTTATTAGCCATTCTGACTAGTGTAAGGTACAACCTCAGGGTAGTTTTGATTTACACTTCCCTAATGACTGAGGGTGTTGAACATTTCTTTAGGTGCTTCTCAGCCATTCAAGATTTCTCAGTTAAGAATTCTCTGTTTAGCTCTGTAGCTCATCTTTTAATTGGGTTATTTAGTTCTCTGGAGTCTAACTTTTTGAGTTCTTTGTATATATTGGATATTAGCCCTCTGTAGGATATAGGGTTAGTAAAGATCTCTTCCCAGTCCTAGGCTGCCGTTCCCCAGTCTGTAGGCTGCGGTTTCATCCTATGGACAGTGCCCTATGCCTTTGCGCTTCAGTGTCATAAGGTCCCATTTGTCAATTGTTGATCTTAGAGTCTGAGTCATTGGTGTTCTGTTCAAGAAAGTTTCTCCTGTTCCAGTGTGTCCAAGGCTATTTCCCACTTTCTTTCTTTTTTATTAGATTCAGTGTATCTGGTTTTATGTAGAGGTCCTTGATCCTCTTGGACTTGATCAGTTTGGACTTCTTTGTCAAAGGATAAAGTGTCCATAGATGTGTGGATTTATTTCTGTGTCTTCAATTCTATTCCATTGATCAACCCATCTGTCTCTGTACAGATTCCATGCATTTTTTGTTTTGTCTTGTTTTGTTTTTATCATTATTGCTCTGTAGTGCAGCTTGAGGTCAAGGATGGTGATCCCCTTAGAAGTTCTTTTATCGTTCAAAATTGTTTTCAATATCCTGGGTTTTTTTGTTATTCCATATGAAGCTGAGAATTGCTCTTTCTATCTCTGTGAAGAATTGAGTTGGAATTTTAATGGGGATTGCATTGAATCTGTAGATTGATTGCTCTTGGTAAGATGCCCATTTTTAACTATGTTAATCCTGCTGATCCATGAGCATGGGAGATCTTTCCATATTCAGGTCTTCAAAGAAGACCTAATACTAATACTCCTCAAACTATTCCCCAAATAGAAACAGAAGGAATACTACCTAATTCATTCTAGGAAGCCACAGTTATTCTGATACATAAGCCACACAATGACCCAACAAAGAAAGAGAACTTCAGACCAATTTCACTTATGAATATCGATGCAAAAATATTCAACAAAATTCTGGCAAACTGAATCCAAGAACACATCAAAATGATCATTCACCACGATCAAGTAGGCTTTATCCCAGAGATGCAGGGATGGTTCCAATATACTGCAATCCACTATATAAACAAACTCAAAGATCACATGATCATCTTATTAGAAAGTCTTTGACAAAATACAACATCCTTTTACATTAAAAGTATTGGAGAGATCAGGAACTTAAGGCACATACCTAAACATAATAAAAGCAATATACAGCAAACTAACGGCCAACATCAGATTAAATAGAGAGAAACTTGAAGCAATCCCACTAAAATCAGGGACTAGACAAGGCTGCCCCCTCTCCCACTATCTATTCAATATAGTACTTGAAGCTTTAGCCAGAGCAAATAGACAGTGAAAGGAAGCCAAAGGTATACAAATTGGAAAGGAAGAAGTCAAGGTATCACTATTTGCAGATGATATGATAGCATACATAATCAACCCCAAAATTTCTACTAGAGAACTTCTACAGCTGATAAACACCTTCAGCAAAGTGGCGGTTATAAAATTAACTCAAACCAATCAGTAGCCTTTCTTTACTCAAAGGATAAATGTGCTGAGAAAGAAATTAGGGAAACAACACCCTTCATGGTAGTCACAAATAATATAAAATACCTTGGTGACTCTAACCAAGCAAGTAAAAGATCCATATGACAAGAACTTCAAGTCCCTGAAGAAAGAAATCAAAGAAGACCTCAGAAGATGAAAAGATCTCACAATTTAATTTTTTAACCCCAGATTCTGAAACAGACCCAGAGTGATAAAGGTGTGATTCGTCATGACTCCTTTCCACCCACACCTGGGTGTGGCCTGGAAGAGGTTCCCTCCTCTACCTGATATTGGTTGGTCCCTGGAGAACTTACATCATGCATTGGTCATTATTACTGCTTCTTTGCACAAGTTCCCACATGTAATTCTCAATGGAGTGGTGTGATAAAGGGTCTTTAGAAGGCATTCAGGGAGGCATGATCATGGAGCATGTTGGTAGATGTCATGCTTAAATCTGAAATGTTCCTCCGCTGCTGCTCATGTTTCCAGAACTTGTTCGCTAGATGGTGGCACTGTGTTGGGGACTATGGAGCTTTTAGGAGATGGGCAAGCTGAAGGAAGGGGGTCACTAAGAACAGACCTCTGAAGCTTCTGACCCGGTTGCTGTCTGGGCTCTCCATTCCCTGGTGACCCATGATGTAAAGAGCCCCTGCAACACATGCCTGCCACACATGCCTGCCACAGGCCACACTAGTCCACACTGCCTTCCGGTTTTAACAGTGTGAGCCCAAATAAACATTCCCTCCCTTAAGTTGTCTCTCAGGTATGTCGTCACTGACACACCAGTGAAGGAAGCCAACTGCTGACAAAAGGGCGGGGCTCCCCCTCTCTCTGGAGCACGAGCTCTTCTGTCTGTTCTTCCCGTAGAACAACACAAAGCTAGGTACCCTCACAAAAGCAGGCCTGTGGAACTGAATGCCAAATCAATTGCTGTGTTTGATAAATTCTCTGGCCTCTAGCATTCTATTATAACAGTGTGAAACTGATCAGCATGACTCCTACCATCTGACACTCAGGCAAGACCCACATCCACAGCACTATTATATAGAGCTTAGCAGCAACTACCCCTCCATTTATCCCAGAAGTTAATTATCTTGTCAGGTTACTATTCCTATCAGCCCCCCCACCAAAACTCCAGAAATTAGGCTTTTTAAAATGTGAAGTGTCCTAACATTTTAAAGTTTGCAAAAAAAAAAAAAAAAATTAGGGTTTTTAAAGCAACAATAACTAAAACTATTACAGTCAAATAGAGCCCATATGTTGAAGAGGTGTGCCCACTGGGCTTGGTCTGTCTCAGCTGTGCCACTGAAGTCTATGTCATGTCATGGTAAGATACTGCAATGTCCCATCTTCAGAAGGGGACAATCCCCACATCATGCCACTATGTTCAGTGGAGTGATGAACAAAGAGAAGACATGCATGGTGGTGTGCACTTAAAGTCCTAGTGCTAGGAAGGCAGAGACAGAGGAGTCCCTGTGACTCTCTGGCCAGCCACCTGGCCTGCTTGGTGGGTTCCAGGCCAAGGAGAGACCCTGTCTCCAAACACAGTGGGTGGTTCCCAAGGAACAGCCCTGAGGTTGCCCTCTGGGCCACACACATTCATAGGAATGCAACACACAAAGCATCTCACTTCTTTGTAAAGAGAAGTCTTTCAGAAGCCATCCCCACCCCAGAGAGACATCCTTAGTCACCATACCCATGTGCATTGGCCTTTGGAGATCCTCCTCAAGTGTCTTTGCAACACATAAAACCTGATAGACTCCAAGTGATATGGTCTGCCTTTTTCTTCTTTGCCTGCCAATGAAATTCTTATAAATTCCTGTTGGAATTTCTTGAACATATCCTAGAATAAGTAATGAAAAGAAAGTGCCGAGCTGTAGTATATATGTGTCCTCTTTTGATAGGCAGGTCCAACTGCCCTTTGAACTAGTGATTTACCTTCTCACTCTCTGATCAGACAGTCTCCATTTCTCCACAGCACCCATTTTAACTTTTGCACATCCTTTGTTTTTGCTTGCTTTGAAGTCTTTTGGCTTTTTTTGTTTTGTTTTGTTTTGTTTTGTTTTTATTGTTTGGAGAGGGTCTGAGAGTCTTGCTGTGTAGCCAGGCCTTTTTCAAACTCGTAGTCTTCCTACCTCAAACTCCTGAATTATAGAATTACAGGTATGCACCATAACAACTGACTCACTTTTTGACAATTTGATAGATAGAAAAATGGTATTTCAATTTCTTTTAGTCAGAGTCTATGTCCATTTACTCAATAGACCTTGAAATTCTGGCTCTCCATTACCTGAATGCTAACATTACAGATTTGTGCCCCCACACCAAGTTTAGACAGTGCTGGAGACAGAGCACGACACTTAGTGCACAAGCAAGCCACCAACTAAACCACACAGCCAGCCATTAATTATTTTTAACTATGTTTGAAAAAGCACACAAATCTCCCTAAGCCCCCATAGCCACAATGCTTTCTGCTGTGTGAGTTCAGCTTTAGAAACCTCACATAAGCAAGATCCTGCAACTTGCATTTGCATTTTGCACCTGGTTGGTTCTCTTAGCACAGTGTCCTCAGACTCCATGCAGGCTGCAGGATGGGACAGGATTTCCTTCTCTGGAGGCACCTGCTGCGCTTCCTTGATCTGTGCATCTACAGACGGGCATTTGGTTTGTCCCACTGTGTTGCCTATTGTAAACAATGGTTCTATGAACACAGGTGCATGAACTTCTTTCAATTGTTTTTATACGTATATCCAGAAGGGGATTGCCAGATTATGCTGTAATTCTATTTTTAATTTCTTGACAACATCCAATACTGTTTTCTACAGCACTTCATTTGTTTATATTCTCATCGACAACGGGATAAGAGTTCTAGTTTTCAGTCTAGGATATAGCTTGGTTAGAAGGAGCCTGCCTAACACGCATGAGGCACTGGGTTTGATCCCCAGCACCGCATAAATTGAGCGTGGTGGCTCACACCTATAATCCCTGCACTCTTGAGGTAGAGAGGCAGGATGATCAGAAGTTCAAGGGCATCCTAGGCTATAGTTCAGGGCCAGCCTGGGATACATGAAACCCTGTCTTGGAAAGTTGCAGGGTTTTTTTTTTTTCCATGTGCTTAATGATACGTTTTTCCCCCCTGTAATTGTTTTTGACAATGCCCAGCCAATATCTGTATTTTATACTTCCCTAAGTCCCAGTGAATTGGCCATCTATACACTGTCCCACTTAAATGAGGAAACTTGCAATTCTGGAAAGTTAAAGCCTTCATGCAAAAGCCCAAGACTAGACAGTGGCAGAGCCCATGCAAGGTGGTGTGGTCAATAATGGCGCCCTTCCCAACACGCTGCCCTGCCTTTGGGCTTTCTTCTCTATAAAGAGAAAGGAGGGAAGGGAGACTGGGCCTGCCTCTGAAAGCTGCTGCACACACTGCAGACAAGTGGGGGATGGGCACAGCATTGGTGTTCCTGGACTCGGAGGCCAAGTGGCCTCTGTCTTCACCTAGAAGGAAGCAAATACCCCGGACGGGAAATGTGTGCCCAGAAGATTATAGCTCCATTGTGTGTGGCTGGAAGCCTTCCACTGGCTTTGTTTATAGGACAGATTGTTTTTGCTAAGTTGTTTGCTCCGGTAAGCTCCCAGCTCTTGAGGCCCCTGGCCATGGAGAGGGTCAGATTTACAGGCAGCACAAGACTCAGGCAGGAAAGGTCTACAAAGGAGTTAGATCCCATGAGAGGCCCCCAGAGCTCCTCGGACAAAGCAAAAGCTGCTTTTACTTTATTTTCTAAATTGATGTGCCACAGGTGTTGGTCTTCCTTCCCTCTTGGCCGTGGGAGCTGATGTTCCTGTGTCGTCCACACGTCCACACAAGGACCACTCACCCCCCCCCCAAACACTCCCATATGTGCTGCAGGGATTTTGAGCATTTTCTTTGGTTTTCTGAATTCTTCTTTCCAGAAGTACCATGCACTTTTTGCACCATTTGTTCCAAATCAAGGAGCAGACGAAGCCTGTGGAGTATAAGGTGAACATGCCCTACTCTGAGGCCAGGAGGGGTGTCTCTCCTCGGGTGGTCCTGGCGCTGTGTTCCTCTGACGGGGAACACATAGTGTCTGGCTTTCAGAGCAGATGCCAGCTGCTAACACGCAGTCCTTCAGCATTGTTCTACTGTCCCACCCACCACGCCACCCAGACGATCCCATCTCCCAGTGTTTCCCACTCTTCCCAAACCTCAAGAATCTAGGCCAGGCATTGTAGACAAGAGAGATGTGAGAATAAGGCAGAGGACTGAGCATCTCTCCTTGGCTGCATCTGGACAGAGGCCACCCCGGCGCCTGAGACAGTTAGGAACAGGAACAGGAACACTCAGCACTCTGCCGGAGACCGTGGAGCATTCAAGAAGTGGCTCCTAGGACTGAGGTCGCCGCTCAGTGGTAAAGCACGTTCTTTGGATGCACAAGGTCATGAGTTCAATCTCAGCACAACAACAACAACAACAACAACAACAACAACAACAAACCAATGTAAGTCCCTCTAACTTTCTGAATGCCACCTTTGCCTAGACCTTCTGTTTCAATCTTCCCAGTGTGAACCACGATGAAGTGACTATAGTTTATTGATTACAATGCAAATACCTAGACCCAACTGTGAGCATCAGGAAAGGCTTTCTAGGGAGGAGACATCTAAATTGAGACTGAAAAAAAAAAACCCATTCCCTCCCACTGTCTAGGCAATCTCACCAAGAGCATTGGGGGCCTCAAGAGATGCTATTTGTCATCCACCACTGCTGACCGGGTCCTTATCCGCTCATTTATTCAGTCACCCACCCAATCAATCTACAAAGTGTCAGGGAACATCTAGTAACAAGACAAACCTAGGTCCCAGGTGGCTTCAGGTATTTCCCATGACAGTGTTCTTGGGATGATAGCCAAGATGGAGATGTGTTCAGAGGTCCTAAGCCTAGCAATTGGCCTTCTGCACTGACTGCCTCATGAAGAGTTCTAATTGACTCTGATACTCATCCGCCTTCATAAAGCTATGAGATGGATTTTTGTTCCATATTAAAGGAAGGACACTGGAATGCATGGCCTGTGTTCCTCAGAATTTGGAACACTGTAACAAACCCTTGAGAGATTTATTTTGACTCAGAGTTTCGGTCAGTGGTGTTTGGTCCTACCAAATGTCATGGAAGAATAGGGTGGGGGTACATTGTTAACTTGTGTCAGGAGACAGAACAGGGAAGAATATAGCCTTGGGCAAGATAGAGTCCCCAAAGACACCCCCTAGTGCCTGCTTCTTATCTAGCTAAACACCCACCTTCTAATATTTCCAGAACTTCACAAACTAGGACCAGCATCTAGGGCTGAGCAAGCCAATGGGGGGCATGTCATATTCAAGCCATCCTGGGGACGGCCTGCAGTCTTCATGACACTTTCCTCTGTGCTTACCTGCACACTCAGAAGTAGAAGCCACCATGGGTCAAAGGATGGACACTCTCTCCCTCTTTGCAGCTGAGGTGTGTGAAGCAAAGGAGTGTTCCAAACCTGTTTTGACACCTCCCTTCTCAGTCTCCTTCCATCACTGACCCTTAGCTAAGAGGTATTGGAACTCCACCCAAAGACTCCATCATCTCAGAATTCCACTATCTCCTCTGTCTCACAACACAATGGGAGGATGGAGGATGGAAAGGAGTCTCATATGTCATGATATTTCTCTGTTGGCCCCATGGCTGGGCCTTTTTTGTCCACAGTCACTTTCCCAGAAGGCTACAGTTGTTGAGCCTATAATTTTGGGAGTCCTGAGTAGTGACCAGTCAGTTTCAACCACCAGAAGCAGCTCCCCGCTGGTCAGCCTGTGGCTGATCCTGCTTTGCTCTCTGAGAACAATTCTTTCTGCCTCTGGTCATCTCTGCATCTCAGCGCTGCCTTCTTTCACCTCCTACAATGACCCCCATTAGTCTTACTTCCAATCACCACCAGCTCTTGTCCCTCCACAGAATACACAAGAACCTTCCAGAAACTTCTAGATGGATGATCTAAGAACCCCACACACCTAAATGTGTTGTTTGCCAGTTTATTTGAGGTTTATGTCCTTCCAGAATCTCACACAGGAAATGATATAAAATCTTTTCAGTTGCTGGGTTTTCTACACTCCACTAACAATCCTGCCCCAACAAGTTCACTCCAGGTAGACATCTGAAGGCTGGTTGCTCCCAGCCTCCCCTCCTTCTTCCTCATGCTGAATTCCACCCTGCAGTGAAGGCTTGGCCTTAAGAATGGAGAGAGAGGTGGGCTAGGGGGATGGCTCGGTCAGTAAAGTACTCGCCTTGCTTGCATGAGGACCTGAGTTTTATCCCAGAAACAAAGGCAGTGGTGCATGCTGACAATCTCAGTGATGGGGAGGCAGAGACAGGAGGGTCCACCCCTGAGACTTGCCGCAGCTAGCCTTGCCAATCAGTGAGTTCCAGGTCAGAGAGCAAGGGACTCCAGGACAGGAGGCAGCGAATTAGAGAACACGTGGCTGTGGTGGCCCGCATCTGGAAACCCAGCCTGCTACCCTAGCATCCGGCAGGGTGAAGGAAATGGAGAGAGAATTTACAAATAGGAAAAACCGGAGGGGTTGGAAGAGAATGGGTTCTGAAATCACTCAATGCCTCCCAGCTGGAAGCGGTATGACCTTTGGCAACTCAAACTGTCTGAACCTCAGTGTATCTAGCTGCATAATGGGGATAACATTTATCTCTATCTCTTAGGCCTGTGGGAAATAAATGAAAATGTACCGCTAGATCACTGACACCTGCATCTGGATGCTAATAACATCTGAGTGCAGCATTGTGCAGGCACTCATGCTTCTCGGCACTTGATTAAATAAAAGTTAGCTTTATTTGTTTGTTTGTTTGTTTGTTTGTTTGTTTATTATGGGCATGTGTGTGCTCATGACATTGGTGCATGTTTGGTGGTCAGAAGACAGAATTCAGATGTGCCTCTCTCTTTTCACTGTGGAATCTGGGGGCCAAAGTTGGGTCATCAGGCTTAGCAGCAGTCATCTCACTGGTCCAGATGAGAATGGGTGCTACCAAGTAGGTGCCCAGCCCTTGATCCTAAGCAAGGCTGAAGCAGCATCAGCATTGTTCCAACTCCTGAGTCCGTTCTGGAGAACTGAAGTTATTTACACAATGGGGCCTGAAAGCTTGTGCTACTGCTGGCTTGGTTGCAGATTATGGAGGGAAGACTAGAAGTCTTCAGAATCACCAAAGTGTAATGTCTTGTTTGTTTTAAGACAAGTTCCCTTGTTGTCTCAGGCTGACCTCAAACTTGCTATGTAGCTGTTTTAGTTAGGGTTTCATTGCTGTGAAGAGACACCATGACCTAGCAACTCTTACACTAGAAACCATTTCACTGGGACTGGCTTACAGTTTCGGAGATTTAGTTCATTATCATCATGGCAGGGAGCAACACGCCAACGACATGGTGCTAAAGAAGGGCCGAGAGTTCTACATCACGATCCTCAGGCAGCAGACGGAGATATACACAGTGGGCCTGGGCCTGGGCTGAGCTTTTGAAACCTCAAAGCCCCTCCTCCCCACGACACATTTCCTCTAACAAGCTCACACCTCCTAATAGTGCCACTCCCTAAAGCCTATGGGGGCCATTTTCATTCAAAGTGCCAAACCACCACCGAAGCGACCCCCCTGCCTTTCCTTCAGGTGTTGAGATGACAGGCATCCATCACCACACTTGGTGTGTGTGCCACAGTGTCTAACTCAGAACTTCGTGTGTGACGTGAGCACCCTAGCAGCTTAACTACACCCAGATTATAATAATTTCTGTCCTGCAGGGTGCATCTCTACAGAGTGGGTAGTAGGTGGTTAATAACTATTTTCTTGAGTCAAACGGGGTAAGTCTCTTGGGCTGCTCTGAGCTGAAGCTCCTCCACCATGCTGGCAGAACCTCTGAGCGCCTTTTAGAAGCAGCAGTCACAACCGACAAGGTGGGGCTCTGTTCTTCCCATAGTGCACAGCAGCAAAATTGCATTTCCCATAGTGCACAGCAGCAAAGGTGCATTTCCTGTCCAGCACTTCTTTGCCTGTGAGTGAAGTGTACCAGGCTTTGTGCAATGTCTCTCTCCCCACACCCCAAAAGAGCTAACCTGGCAACTCTCAAACCCCAGTGTGACTCTCTCCTAACGACCACTGTCGTTTTCTTCGTCTCCAGTCTGACTTGTTAGTACCAAGTGAACAGAGCTTAGAGAAGAAAGGAAGAAGCCAAAGCTTACTGCTGCAAAAGCAACAGGTCCTTTCACCCATGAATGAACCTGACCATAACATCAAAGACAATAACAATTTCTGAGCAGTGACACACACCAGGCGTGGCTCTAAGTGCCACACATCCATCGACTCTTTTGATCCTTGCACTATTTCAAGGTACAGTGATGATCCCTACAAGAGAGAAACTAGAGAGCAGACAGCCCAATGGTTTCTGGATTGATCATGAGTCAGCTCTGGGCCTGAGGACTGGACGGAGTCACGGAGAGAGGGTAGTTGGGGAGTCCAGGGGTGCACTTAGGTAGAGAAATCACTTCTTGTTTTGTGACGTTAAGTAACTAGCTGGCAATATTTAGTTGTATATTATAAAACAACTGGTGAGAAGGATTTTGGATGTTCTAAGGTTGGCAGTGATAGATAGACATGCTGCTGATCCTATCTACACACATGTTATATACACCTGCTGAAATCACACTGGGCCACACAAACATGCATAAGTGCTATGTATCAACAAACACACACACACACACACACACACACACACACAAGAAGCAAAATTCACACTGCAAATTCAAATAGAATTTGGGATTGGGATGGTAATTGCTGATGACACAGCTCAAACTCTTGGGGTTCACTTTTCCTTCAAGAGCAGAAAATAAGACGATGCTGGCATCATGTACAAGGAATGTCTTAGGAGGCCTGAGCACTACCCTGTAGTTCAGCAGGGAAGGGAGGAGGGAGGAAGGAAGAAGGGGAGGAGGAGCTCGGGGGTCCCATCTGGAGTGTTGAAGGATCTCTGCACCTCATTGGTCAGCAGCCTCTGCCCAGAGAGTCACTCAAGAAAAGGTGAGGTCAACTAGCCAAAAGTGCCAAGAAGAAGTCCTAAGGATGTGACAATACAGGGTGTCAGGAGGACAGGGAAGCCGGCTCTGAACAAAGGCCAGACTCACTGCAAAGATCAGGAACAGAGCGTCCACGTGGAGTAGGATACAATGCAAAAACCCTCATTTTGAAGCAAGTCGGAACAGACAGAAGAGGGTGTCTCTCAAAGAGGGGCGTATAGTCCACGAGGCCTGCAAGCCACAAGCAACAGAACAAGACCACAGAGGGGACTGCTGCAGCAGGCTGCACAGGGCATTCAGAGAGGGGTCCAGTGATGGAGCAGTCGGAGAGGCTCTGATATGTGGTGGCAGGACCCATTCACAGTTTAAGAAGTGTTATTGGGGTAGCAGAGTGCTGGGGGGTGACTGCAGTTGAAGTCGTAATTCTCCCCAGTACCTTCCTCTTGGAAACCCTCGCCCACTCCACCCCATTCCCCAGGGCAGCTCCTAGAGTGCCTGCCCTGCTCTTTGCCAGGACCCCGTGCAGGGCCAGGCTCAGAGGAGGGAGACACTTGCTAAGCTCGAGCCGACCTGGGAGAGAGCAAAGCCAGTTCCATGATCCCCCACCTGTTGCACCTGGCTCTGCTCAGGACTGGCTGGAGCGCTGGCTCTCCATGGGTGACTCTGCCTCCCAGGGGACACTCGGCAATGCTTGAAGACACGATCTGCTGCGATCTGCCGTGGCCGTAACTAGAGAGAAGCGACCTTGCTGCCGCCGTGTCCTCACCGGGCACAGGGTGACCCACCACACAGAATGGCCTGGCCCCAAATGCCAGTAGTTCTGAGGCTGAGAAAACCTGCACTGGATGTAAACGCCTGTTCTACTGTTTCCCTAATATTTTCCTCTAAATTAATTCCCCTTTTCATTAGCACATATTAATTGTGTCAAATAATGGGTTTCATTGTGACACTTTCATACAGTGTGTAATGTACTTGGATTAGACTCCCCTCCCTCACCCCCTCCCTTAATACATCTCTGCAAATGAATTCACTTTTTAAATGAAGAAAAAAAAAAGTAAGAGGGAAAGATAGACTGTGAGAAGAGCGCCTCCTGAGACAGAGTGAACCCCGAGTTCCATCCAAGCCTGCAAAAACACAAATAAAAACAATAAAACAGAAAGTAAGATTAAAACCAAGACCACTTATGGTTCCCCTGGTGACCAAACCAATGTGACTTCTGATAAATAGAAGACTGTATGAAGATAAATTCTCATAAAAGAAAAACCAGTTACGCCACTGCTGCATGTCCTGACCATTCAAGGTCCTGAGCCTGAAGCTTGCTTTCCGCTCTCTTAAACAGAGTTTTATCAGCATCATGAAGACCTGAGGAAGTGGGTTAAAAGAACTAGAAAAGAAAAGAAAGAATGATTCTGAATCAGGAAAAGAAATGAAAATGACCCAGATGGCCTTTTGGGACAGCTGACAAACTCATGTGGACTGTGAGTTAAGTCACCGGGAGGCATCTGTCTGCATTACACAGCTTTGTGTGGTTTTATTCAGACGTGCCCTTGTTCTTAGCAAACACATGAAAAAGTAAGAACAAAATAAACAATCACAATATTGGCAAGTTATTCTCAACTCATTTAAAAAGTAATTTAATTATAGTGTATTGTTACTGGGTGTCTGCGCATGTGCTGTGCAAATGTGGAGGTCAGTCCACACTGGGGAAGGGGTGGGGGGTGTGGGGGGTGTGGGGGTGGGGGGTGGGGGTTAGGGGGGGTTGGAGGGGTGGGGGTTGGGGGGTGGGGTTGTTCTCTCCTTTCACTGGAATCCAGGAATCAAACTCAGCTCACTAGGCTTCCAGGCAAGCCTTTTACCTGCTTCACCATATTGCTGGCCCTCAAATGCTTTTCTAAAAAATGGAGATATAGTTACATACATGTGTAAATAAACAAATATAAATAGGCACAGAAAGAGAGGTACCCAGAGAAGAAAAATACAGTAAAAGTATAAACACTTAGATCTAGCACATAAGAGAAACTGTTGTATTGTTTTGTAACTTTACTCCTTTTTTTAAATTTTTTGGTTTATCTCTTTTGAGAGCCACTCCAAGTCTCAGGTAGACTAGACTGTCCTGGAACACATTAGCACTGAAGAGGAAGAGACCTCAGACCTGCAGCCTTCTGCTGCCACCGCTGCAGTGGCCGGCTACCAGGCACGCACTGCCTTCCCTGCTTTGTGCTGTGGGGAAGTCAGCTTTCACAGATGTGAAGTGAGTACTCTACCCAACCCCCACCCCTGTGCCTCACATTTATCCAAAATAAAAAGTCAAAAGCAGGGTTGCCACGGGTTGGAGAAATATCTCAGGTGGGAAAAGTGTTTGCCTTGCAAGTACAAAAACCCAAGGAAGATTCCAGGTCCCACATTAAAAAAAAAAAAAAAAAAAAAAAAAAAAAAGGCTGGTTCCTTACAGCTTGCTAGCTACCTAGCCTACCTGACAAACTTCAGACCGGTGAGAGGATTTGTCTCATTAAAAAGGAAAGAAAAACAGAGGGGGAGAGAGAGAGAGAGAGAGAGAGAGAGAGAGAGGGAGGGAGGGAGGGAGGGAGGGAGGGAGGGAGGGAGGAAGGAAAAGAAAGAAAGAAAGAAATGAGAAAGGGAGAGAGAAAAGAAAAGATGGCCATTACTGAGGAGCACCATTAACTCAAGGCTGTGCCCTGGCCTCCATAAGCATGTCCGTTTGTCCATCCATCCACTACCTGAATGCATGTATGTGACTGGCAGGGAGAGTGGACGCTCTCACTGGCCCTTCGTGTGCCCTGGCCAGCCAGCCGCCTCTGCGGCCTCTGCCGCCTCAGCACTTGGCAGTTCCTGTGCAGTTATGAAAACATTACCCATGAGACTCAGTTTCCACAGCTGCGAAGCAGTGAGAAATAATGTAAGGCGGTGCCAACACGCCCTCTGAGGTCTCTAGAAAGCACTGACTTGCCTTGCCACCCACGCCCTGCTCCCAGTCTTGGGGAAACTCCAGTGGCAATGCAAAGAGGTCATTGGATCCTGAGAGCCTTTCACTCCCCCCAGCGCTCTGTCCTCCCTCGGGCATGTGCAGAAACTTAGTTATCTTCTCTCTCACAGAAACCCTTGCAATGATTTCCAGGACACACACAAAGGCAGAGGCACACAGATATTCGGGATACATAATACATACATACATACATACATACATACATACACACAAACACATGCACATGCGCACACACACACTCATAGGCATAGCAACACATCTACAGTCAGAGGAGAAAGGTGCACACAGAGGCACACAGACAGACATGCAGACAGAGCTGGGGACGCTGCTCAGCGGTAGAACACTTCTTAAAACTTGTAAGGCTCTGGGTTCAACCCCCAGTACTAATAAATAAACGGTGGTTTATGCCTGCAATTCCAGGATCTTGAGAGGCTGAGGCAGGTGGATCACTCTCAGTTTTGGGCCAGTCTGAGAGTACATACAGATTACATAGAGATTTCCAGGACATCTTGGGCCATCAAATGAGGCCCTGTCTCAAGTTAAATAAGAAATTCTATCTCTGCCACACCACTCTGAACAACCCTGATATTGTCTGATCACTGGAATTAGTTAGACTTGGTTGGTACTTGGATGGGGAAGATACACATAGTGTATTTAGACACATATAAACATGTGTATTTGCATAGATAGATACATGCAAATGTTTAGACACACCCTCCTATGTGGAACTATGTATAGAAATGCAGATACACTCTCAAATAGACACAAACATGGACACACACACATACACCTGAATGTGTGGACAACTTGATGAGGTCTGGGAATCTGGAGTCTTCCATATTCTACTGTAATCCCAGCACTCAGCAGACAGAAGGGACACAGTTACAAGTTCAAGACCAGCCTGTGCTGCATTGTGAGACTCTGCCACAGAAGAAAATAAAGAGTTAGCAAGGCAAAGTTAAATATTAACAATCTTCCTTTTAGCTCCCCCCCCCAACATCCTTTCTCTCTTGATTTCTACAATGCTTCTCAAAATATCCTCCTCCATTAAAAAAAAAAAAAAAACCGGTCATTTCTTTTTTATCCTCCTTACTTTGAACCTGCTCTGGGTTCCCCCTCCGCCACCTCTCCCCCCATGCTCTGCCTGCTCCCCCTGGGCTCCCATGAGGCTCTGTGAGGGCAGACGGGCGAGCTGCAGGGAGGTTTATTTCCCATTGCTGTGGCGTGTGTGTCACTCGCTCTTAGCCTGAGGATAACTCCGTAATCACAATGTTCCTCATTACACATGCTGAGGGGTTCTTATTCCTTCTCCTCTGCCTGGCTGGCTCCTTGGAAGGATGCTGTGAAATGTGTCCGTGCTGGAAAATACACAAGTCAACTTGAAGCCCACAGTTCTCAGTGATGGGTGCTACCTCATCTCCTCAAACACATTGCTATGTTTTGGGTAGAGTCTGAGTTTGTCCCCTAAAAGTTCACACCCCAGAAACTTGGTCCCCAGAAAGGCATTGTTGAGATGGAGGAGCCTGCAAGAGGTGAGACCCAGTGGGAGGTTCGCAGGACATTGGCTCTTTTGGAAGAAATGTGTGGTTCTGACAGGAGTCCAGGTCACTCCTAAGAGAGTCGATTGTTATGTATAAAGGAGAGCAAGGCTTGAGGTTGAGGGTGGGGCTGGGGAGATGACTTAATCAGCGAAGTGCTTGCCGCACAAGTACCCAACACCCAGGTAAAGGCCAGGATGGCTGCGGTACCTGTATCTGCAGCACTGAGGAATCAGGAGCTCTGGAGCTTTCTGGCCAGACAGTTCAGCTTCACATATATGGCGAGACTCTATCTCAAAGCTGAGGAAGAGCTGATGTCAACCTCTGGCTTCCACACACATATGCACATACACATGTACAGATACACATGAGAATATACATATGAACACACACATAAGCATATACAGAGACCATGGCTGGCCCCCATGGTTTCAGAGCTTTCTGTCACAACTTGTGACCTCCCTCTCTGTACTGAATGCAGTCCCATCAGGATGTCCATGGGACACACCTAGGCAGGCTCTTGCAAGAGGCAGAACAAATGGGGCTGATTCTGAACGTTCAGTCTTCTTTTTTTATTTTCTATATTCTTTGTTTACATTCCAAATGCTTTCCCCTTTCCCGGTTCCCCCCTCCCCATATGTCCCATAAGCCCTCTTCCCTCCACCCATTCCCCAATCACCCCCTCCCATTTCTCTGTTCTGGTACTCCCCTAAAATGCTGCATCAAGCCTTTCCAGGACCAGTGCCCTCTCCTTCCTACTTCTTGGGAATCTTTTGATTTGCTAATTGTGTCTTGCGTATTCAGAGCTTCTGGGCTAATTAATATCCACTTATCAGCGATTGCATTCCATGCATATTCTTTTGTGATTGGGTTACCTCACTTAGTATGATATTTTCCAGTTCCAACCATTTGCCTAAAAATTTCATGAATTCATTGTTTTTAATTGCTGAGTACTATTCCATTGTGTAAATATACCACATTTTCTGTATCAATTCCTCCATTGAGGGACATCTGGATTCTTTCCAGCTTCTGGCTATTATAAATAAGGCTGCTATGAACATAGTGGAGCATGTGTCTTTGTTGCATGCAGGGTAATCCTCTGGGTATATGCCCAGGAGTGGTATAACAGAGTCCTTCCAGAAGTGTCATGCCCAGTTTTCTGAGGAACCGCCAGACTGATTTCCAGAGTGGTTGTACCATCTTGCAATCCCATCAGCAGTGGAGGAGTGTTCCTCTTTCTCTGCATCCTAGCCAACACCTGAAGAAATTCAGATGCTGAGAAGCTCCTTAAGAAATGTTCAACACCATTAGTCATTAGGGAAATGCAAATCAAAACAACCCTGAGATTCCACCTCACATCAGACAGAATGGCTAAGGTTAAAAATGTTCAGTCTTCAAAACCGTGAAGCTAAACAAAATGTTTTACTTTATCAATCTCCCAGATTCTAGTATTTACTTGTAGCAACAGAAAATAAATGAAGATACACACCCAAGTCTTTCCTGAGACCTGGCCCCCTGCCTGGCATTCTCATATTTCTCTCTGGGTCGATTCATCTCTTTCCTGTTCAGACGCTCAAGCCTCGTGCCACCAGTTCAGGAATGTTCCCAGGCCTCTCTGCTGGCTTCCTGCATCTGCCAAAGTTCACAATGGTTCTGGATTTTCTCTATCTAAGGATTTTTTTTTAAATGATTTATTTTTATGTGTATGGGTGTTTTGTCTGAATGTATATATATGCACCACATGCATGCAGAGGCCAGAAGATGGCATCAGAACCTCTGGAATTGGGCTTAAAGACAGTTGTGAGTCTCCATGTGGGTGCTGGGAATTGAGCTCAGGTCAGCTGGGAGAACAGCCAGAGAGCTCTGAGCTGCTGAGCATTCTCTGGTCCCTTGCTTTATTTTCTGAAACAGTCCATTTTTATTTCTGTGCAAATGCGTGTGAGTGTGTGTGTGTGTGTGTGTGTGTGTGTGTGTGCACGCTGCTACCTTTAAAGGTCAAAAGGAACATCATATCCCCCTTGATCTGGAGTCACAAACAGTGGTGAGCCACCCAACGTAGGTGCTGGGAACCAAGCTCTGAGAAGACAGCAGCCACGCTCATACGGACAGAGCCCGCTCTCGAACCCTTATTCCCACGTTTAGCCCATTTTCCTTAGTGAGTCCTTAGAAGGGATGCCTGCGTGTCATCTTCCTGTCTTCCGAGTTTAGCCCACTGCTACCTGGGTGCCGCTGGGCGGAGACCTCCTTTAGGAGCCCCAGCACACGGTCTGGACTGCTCTAAAATCCCTTGCCTTTTGTTCTGCTCTGCTGTGATTTGGGGTTTTCTTTTCTTTTTCTTCAGTCTAGCTTTTGAATATACAATTTTCAGGGTCATAATGCTTTTAGAAAACTGGAGTAATGTCCTTATCAATCATGTGGGTGGTCAGCAAGGGCTGTAAACTGCTGAGCACAAAGCCCTGGACTGGCTTATCAGTGGTGACGGTAACCTGAACCACTTGATTAACGGGGTGCCTGTTTAGTTCATAGGCCTCACTCTTAGAAATTAGTGCTGTGGTCCAATGGGGACTGTTCCAATTCCTTCATTTCTTCCTCATTTGTTAATTATAAGTCCTCCTTAAAGAAAAGAATCCCTCCCTCCCTCCTTCCTTTCCTTCCTCCCTCCCAATTCCTATCCACGTGGATTAGTGGCATCTGTTGCATTGTGTGACTTATAATCCAACACTACCATTGTTCTTTGGCTGAAACCTTCCCAGCTTTGGCCTTTGCTCCTCTTTCCTGGATCCTTTCCACATGCCTGCCCTCCTCCGGAATCCAGGTTTCCTTCCCTGGATAGCGTTTAGAATCTGAGATTTGGTGAAATGTATGCTCAGGGTTAACAGTCTGGGACCCTTTGCCAGTAGGCCTTAATGCTTTCTTTCTTTGTAATTGTGAGGTAAATTTTCCTTCCAATTGAAGGAATAATACTTAAATCTTGACAAAGTTGTGAAAAGCATTTCCTCTCACGCTTCCCCCTTTCTCTTTACCCCTTACATGGCTTGGCACCAGAGCACAACTTTGAGTGCTAGACCTTGTTAGAAGCCACCACTCGCCTTCCCTCTGCGGGAAGGAAGCGCCGAGCATGGGTGCGGGAGGGTCAGCAGGGCTCTGGGATGTGGCCTTCCCTCTGCGGGAAGCGCTGTGCGGGGGGAGGGGCGGTCAGCAGGGCTCTGGGACGTGAGCTCATTATTCCCGGCAAATGACTCAGGGGAGATGGGAATGAGGCGCATCTGAGCAGCCTTGTGTGGCGTGGCCCTCTGAGACCCCTGCAACCACAGCTTTTCACTTTGGCCCCCAGCTTCTCTCCTAAAGGAGAGCAGCGGTTTCAGTTCCGTCCTTACTCCTGTGAATTTTTCCCTCACTGTCCCAGCAGTGAGCTTTCATAGCTGGGTCCTCAAAAACATTTCCATCAAGAAAGTCAAGCTTACCATTGTCTTTTTAAGTTGTTGGAGGACTTCTTCCCTCCTCCAGGTTCTTTGGTTTCTAACACACTGGGTGTGTCTCTAACACACTGGGCGTGTCTAACACACTGGGCGTGTCTCTAATGCACTGTGTGTGTAGGGCAGGTATTTTGGTCTCCATCCTTTCACAACAGCACAGCTGTATTCAGCATGAAACCTCAGAAGATGCTTCCACCCAAAATCCAAACGGTGCCCACTGCAGTCTGGACGTGGGGAAGCTGGGGAGGCAGCCGGAAGGTGCTCTCTCTGATGGCCTACAGCAAAGGTTGCTTCCCCACACTGCAGTCCTTTAATACACTTCCTCACGTTGTGGTGACCCCCAATTGTTTCCTTGCTGCTTCATAAGTGTAATTTGACTACTATTATGAATCCCAATGTAATGTGTGTTTCCCAGAGGGGCTGAGATCTAAAGGTTTAGAACTGCTGCTCTGCGGGTTTTAGGGTTGCAGGTCAGGAAGCCCACTTCTTTAAGCCTTTACTAGAAATAAAGAAAAAAAAAGCCATGTACTGCTTGTTCTCACGTTGTCAGTGATGCCTGGGCCCTGCCCCTCCCCGGGCAACAGGCAGCCACCACTTCTACCAGGAATGGACTGCAAACCCCTTCCATGCCATGGCCAGATGCCAAGGTCACAAAAGAGAGAGACTGGGGTGAGCCCATATTTTCTTAGCTGTCTCTAGGAAGTCTGAAGAAAATGTCACCAGGCATAAACTTCCTAAGGACCTACTGGGGCTTCCTGTTGGGGACTGGGTGTCTGAATCATTGCCTGTACCCTGAGCCTTCCTGAGACAATGTAGAACTCACTTGGAGAGTTCCAAGAACGCCTCCATCTTTGAAAGGAATGTCTAGCAAAACTACTTTGAGCTGGTAGGAGGGTCTGGGGATGTGGTGAGTCACATCCAGGGTGATGTCGTCAGGGGCATGTGAGTGGTGTTTACAGCTGAGACTAGGAAGCAGCCATGAGGGCCGGGAAGGTGGCAGGGATCCCACCACCGTCTGCATAGCTCCACATTGCTCTTGAGTTGATGTCTTCGTGGATTCACACTGTATGAGGTAAGCGCTGTCCTCAACCCCATTTTACATCTGAGGAACTGAAGTTCAGAGAACTGAAGTACTGCTCGGAAGCCACGGAGCCACAGGTGGGAAGCCTTGGAAGAAAACCCTGAATGGCCTTTGGCCAATATTCACTGTGTGACCGGTCCTATTAGAAATGCCTGTCATGTGGGTAGTCAGGCTTTGAAAGTGTGTTAGTGTCCCATGTACATACTCATGTGTATGTACAAGTGTGAGGAGCCAGATGTGGGCATCATGTCTTCCTCACCTGCTCTTCACCTTATTTTCTAAGACAGGCTCTGACATGAAACTGGAGCTCAGTGGTCAGTGAGCAGGCACTGGAGCTGCTCCCGCCTGCTGCCTCACTGAGGGCCTAGTGCGGAGTGGCCTTGCATCTGGAGACAGACGCACTAACACTCCATGGTAGGTTGCTATGTATCTTATTGTCCTTTTGGTGACTGGTTTTGCCAGTGACTTTGTACTACCTGCAAGGCATTGTAACTTATAAAGTGCCTGTATGCTCCCACATCATGCTGTCTTTCAGATGCTTGCCCTGTTCCTATGGTAACCTCTTTTAACTCTGCATCTTTGTTTACTCAGTCCATGTGGCCCTCAAAAGTGGAGTCTGAGTTCCAGACCTGCAGAGACAGACCACAGCTGTGTAGAAATCTCAACTTGGCAGTGGTGGGAGGATGGCCCAGATGTTTACAACTGGAATCTTCAGGGCTGCAGCCTAAGTAAGCTCTCCCATATCTAGCTAAGCACAACACTTTGAATCAATGAGTCAAGAATCACAATGCATGTATAGTCATTCTTAAGTATCTACTGCCCCCAGGGATTTCCAAATCATCGATGCTCAAATTGTTTATATAGAAGGCATAATAGAGCAGGGAAAATTGCCAAGTGGTTAGTGTACTAGCCAGCGGTAAGGACCAGGGTTTGGATTCCCAGAATCTACATAAAAGTGGACACAGGGGCTCCCTAGAGCAAGATGGCCAGCAAGGCTATACATATTTGCCAATTCTGGGTCTGACTGAGACATTGGTTCAGGCCTCCATATACACATGACCACACATGTTACCCCCATACATGCAAACACACACACACACACACACACACACACACACACGTGCATACAGTACACACAATAGAACATTTAAAAAGCAAGATGACATAACATTTGTACATAATATTTGTAACCTTCAGTGGACTAACCATCTTCAGATTGCTCTAATACACTCCAGAGTAGATGTGACATCATGAGTTGCCAGACTGCTTATTTAGGTTGTCCCCTCAGTACAGATGCCATTTGAAACATCATTTCCTCAGTTGAATTCACAAATACAAGACTAATAGCTATGGAGAAAAAAACAGTCAGTCACGACAGACCAATGCACACTGGGACAGCCATTAAGGCCCAGTTCTAGATGGCTTAGAACCAGAGAGCTCATGCTTAGCTCCTATTGTGTGGGCTGGGACTCTGCTTGGCACAGCCACCACTGCCCAGGGCACTACCATGCTGGGTAGATAGAGCCCTGTCTTTTAATATTAATTATTAGTAATTAATGTTATAAAACCCTAGCTTTTAATATTTTGTCCCAGAAACTGCCACATTCTCTCTCATTCACATTCTTTGACCAGACTGTGACCTGGCTGAGGGAACCAGGAAGCACTATCATGCATGCATAGATAGTGGGGAGCCAGATGCCTTTGTTGAGCAGCACTGAAGATAATCAGCCTCCAAGAAGGTGGGATTGTCAATGTCATTTCACAGTGGGCCTGAAGACATATGTTCAAAGCCAGGCAGTGCGGTGAGCATCTGTGATATACCTACAACCCCAGTACTTGAGAGGTAGAAGCAAGAGGATCGGGAGTTCTATGTGGTCAGCCTTGGCTACATGAGACCCTGTTCCAAATAAACAAAACAAAACAGAAAGTGTGTTCATGAGCAGAGAGTAAGAGAGACAAAGCTGGATTTGTCCTTTACAGCAAAGTGAGGGAGCTGGTTCAAAGCTACACTTTCTGCTGTCTAATGTAGTGAGGTTTGGTATCACATGTCATAAAATGCAGTGGTTAAAAGCCTGGAATCTGGACATCTTTCAACTTTGCTTCTTACCCGTTGTGTGAATGGAGAAAATTCCAAGACCACTTTGCCCATCAAAGGGCTGGGAGGATCAGGGAGAGGATATGTTTTCCATAATGAAATATGTGTATCCCAGTAGGGTTGACCTGGATAAGACAGCCAGGGAGGACGCACACAAGCCTGTACAGCAGTTGGAGCAGCCCAGGCATGGCTGGGTTTGTGCATGCTCACTCCTCAGAGACTGCTGCCTCTGTCTTGTGCCGGTGAGGATGCTTGGGTCATTGTTAGTTCGGTGAGGGGATTGTCCAGGGCTCTCTGGGTCTGGAGGCCTCTCAGCAGCATGCTGATGTCACCAGTGAGCCAAGATATTTTGTTTTTTTCTGTTCTCTGCCTTGATGCCTCCCAACCCATATAGGCAAGCACCAGTGACCACAGAGTGTGCTGACTTCTAAGAGATGCTTAGTTACAGCAGAGAAAGTTGCCTTTGCCCCTGCAAGCCAACAAGCCTCTCCTCCACGTCTTCAGGCTCCAGCTTGCTTGGCCTCTGTAGGGTCAGAGATCTTGAGCAGAAATCCTAGCTGCTTTAAGCAGAAAGGTAGAAGGGTAAAGGATGGTAGGCACCCACAGAGGCACTGGAAGAGGGGGAGAACTTCCCATTAAAGCTTCTAATAGTGCCCCAGACCACACTGTAGGTCTGACCAGGTGAACTCACCACCACTGAAAGGTGGGCTAGCAGCCCTCTACCACCTCCAAGTGCTGGGTGTCAGGGGCTCACCCTGGCTGCTACCACTGCTGTCGTCAGCATCCGGTCAGGGCTGATGCTCTGCTGGCACTAACGTCAACAGATAGAGGCTCATATAGGGGTACAGCCTCTGTGGGACTAGTAGCTGGCTGGAGACATCATATCCTTTGTCCTAGTAGCAAAGGAAGTGGACATTTCGCATCACAAGGTTGACTCTGGGATGCCAGAATTGGTCCTTACAGCTGATCTGTCTGCTGATTGCTTTTAACTGTCATCCTAGAATCACCTAGGAAAAGTCTTACTGAGCGATGGCCTGTGGGTGTGTCTGTGTGTTGGGGGTGTCTTTCTATAAATTGATGTGGGAAGACCCACCCTGAAAGACGGCAGTACCATATCCTGAGACAGACCCTGAGAGGCGGAGTGGAGAAATCTAGCTGACAGTGAACAGGGAGGCAGCATGGGTGTACTCACCTCTCTCTGGTATTACTGTGGAGATGATGTGACCAGATGCTTAGGTTTCTGCCCCTAACTTCCTCCACAACAATGGACTCTAGCCTGGAACTCTAAACCAAATAAACATTTCTCCCTGCGATGCATTTTGTCAGGGTATTTTTATCGTAGCAACAGAAGCGATCAAATCACCTTCGGTCAAGCCCTTGGGCAGGGATGGAGGGCTCCATGATGATAGGATTGGGCTGGCCCAGTGTGCATTGGGAACTGTCCTGACTCAGTTCAGTCACCTCCTTGCCAGCGTCTCCTCACGTCCATGGCATGTGCAGATCTTTTTGTTGCTGATGTAGAGTCTGGTCTGGCTGTGTAGCTCAGGCTAGCTTGGTACTAAAAATATCCTCCTGTCTCAGCCTACCCAGTGCTGGGATCAGGTATGTGTTACCATTCTTGGCTGCAAACATGGCTTCTGATGCTTCCAAAGGCCTCCAGGTACCCTGTCTTCCCAGATATCCACAGTATTTTTTGCTGATCCTCGTCCCCATCTCTAGAATGCTATCCCTGTCTACCTTGCCTACTATGGGAGTTTGAATGAGATTGGCTCCCACAGGCTGATATATTTGTAAGTTTAGTCCCCAGCTGACGAACTATTTGGAACCTGAGGAACTATGTCCTCGTTGGAGGAGGCGTGTCACCGGGAGTGGCTTTGAGGTTTCAGAAGGCCACACCGGGCCAGTGTTACTCTGCCTCTCACCTGCTGTCAGGATGTAAAGCTCTCAGTCACTGCTCCAGCACAGACTTGCCTCCCTGCTGCCACACCTTCACCATGAGGATGATCGTGGACCAGCCCTCTGAACTGTAAGCCAGCCCCCAGATAAATTCTTTATTTTTATGAGTTGCCTTAGTCATAGTGTCTCTTCACAGCAAGAGAACACTAAGACACCTACTATCTCTGGTGTATACATAAGAACTCATTTCAATCATGTTTCCTCCTACCCTTCCAGCTATTAAAAAAATGTTGTGTATGTATATTGTGTGTGTGTGTGTGTGTGTGTGTGTGAGAGAGAGAGAGAGAGAGAGAGAGAGAGAGAGAGAGAGAGAGATGCCATAGCATGTATATGGAGTTCAGAGGACACCTGGGGTGTTCATATGAGACAGGGTCTCTTTGTTGTGTGCCCAAGTATGACAAGATAGCTGGCCCTTGAGTTTCCAGCCCTTCACTGGTTCTGGCTTCCAGAACATCCTGCCATCTGGCTGGAAGAACACTGGGATGACAAATGTGGGCCACCATGCCAGACTTGATGTGGGTCCTGAGGACCTGAAGGCTGGTCCTCACAGTGGCACATTAAGCCATTTGTCCCCCCAACTCCCTCTTGGGGGCTCATTTGTGCTTACTGACCCCTCCCTCCATCCCTCCAGAACATGAGACGATGGTCTTGCTCATAGCTCGTATCACAATACTTGCCAGTTCAGTGCTTAAAGTGTTTTTATTGGGGCATTAACCAAACCCCGTTACTGGCATTTATGAAGTCCTTCATGTATCAAAAGACATTTTGATACCTTATATCCTTAATGATACCACATACTAAATAGTATACCTTGGCCCTTTAAGAAGATGCATATGTAGTCATCACTTCCCACGTTAGTAAACAAGGTGCCCTTGTGGATGTTGCTACTTCTTCTGAGGGTCGGTTCTGTATCAGGCTATTGGTGGAAACATGGAACACGGCTTGTGTGAGGATAGAAACTTGAATTTGGGAGTGACAAGGCTGGAGGTGGTAGACAGTTCCTACAGACCTTTCTCTCTGTTCACAACGTCACTGGTCTTAGCACCAGTCCCACCACAGCTTTGTTACCAAGTTTCAGCTTTATTCATCTTTCCTTTGCCCTTGCTGGCTTGCATGTGTCTGCGCGCATGGCTGCTTTCTCCCTGATTTCCAGAGTAAGACTTTAAACTGTCTGGGTAGCTTTTCCTGTATAAGTCGGGGAGAGACTTAGAAAACAAACAAAACATATGGTTCCTCTTATAGGAAGCTGGGAAAGGTCAGTCTCTTCAGTGCCCAGGAGGAGATACACTGTGCTGGGAGTGCTGTTCAATGGGCAGAGTCTTTCCTACTGTGTATGAGGCTCTGGATCCAGTCCCAGCATCCCACAAATCAAGGGTGGGCACTTACCCATAATCCCCGCGCTCAGGAGGCAGAGGCAGAGGCAGAGGCAGAGGCAGAGGCAGAGGCAGAGGCAGAGGCAGAGGCAGAGGCAGAGGCAGAGGCAGAGGCAGAGGCAGAGGCAGAGGCAGAGGCAGAGGCAGAGGCAGAGGCAGAGGCAGAGGCAGAGGCAGAGGCAGAGGCAGAGGCAGAGGATCTGCAAGTTCATCTTCTGATTCTGCAGTGGATTCAAGGGCATCTGGGCTAGGCGAGACCAGTTTAGTTTTGTGGTTTCTCCCCATTGTGCTAGGAAATACTTTTAGTTGCACACCCAAGCACATCCTCCAACATAATTTGGAGTTTATATTGAAAAAAGAGGAATGAAGCAGGCATGAGAGAGCTCTTCCCTTGGAATAGTGTCCCAGTCTGTGCAGCGTACTTTTACCTATGTATATTAACTTAGTTCATCCTGTGAAATCTATTTATGCCCTTATTTTCTATGAGACCACTGATGGTATGGTCCCAGAGAGAAACATGAAAAACTTTATGTTGAAATCTTGATCTCAGGAAATTTGTAGGGTGGGAGGTCTGAGACAACTTGTAAGGCTCATTTCTCTCCTTCCACCATGTGGATCTCAGGGATAGCCCTGGGTGGCTAGTATTAGCAGTATATGCCTTTACATACAATAGGCATGGTCAATAGAATAGGAAAGAATTTGTAGGTCACCAAAGCAGAGTTTTGTAGGTTTGGAGTCAGTGACCTAGAATGGGTTTGTTTGTTTGTTTTTTGTTTGTTTGTTTTTTTGATTTGGGGTTTTGTTTTTTGTTTTTTGTTTTTGAGACAGAGTTTCTCTGTGTAGCCCTGGCTGTCCTGGAACTCACTCTGTAGACCAGGCTGGCCTTGAACTCAGAAATCTGCCTGCCTCTGCCTCCCAGAGTGCTGGGATTACAGGCGTGCACCACCACCGCCCAGCTTAGAATGGGATTCTTAACTGCTACTTACCAATTGTGTGTCCTTAGGTAAGTCCACTCATTTTCTAGACTCTTGTTGTATTCATCTGTGAAAAAGAAACAACACCCACTCCCACTGAGGTGTGTGACAATGTGAGGCAGGCCTGGAAAAGACTTGCAGCAGTGGGCTGAGTAAGCCTTAAGAGTTGAAGACAAACTTGTGCAGTCCTCTAGAGCCAGAGCCTCCAGTCTTCTGTTCTTCACCAGGAGAACTTCAAATACTCTGCTTCTCAGACTGAGCCTTGGGCCGGCTTTCTCCCAACTCCTTGCATTTTCTTGGGTCTTCATTCTAACCTGAGCGCTACATCATCATCAATTCTGGTTCTCAGGCCTTTGGACTTGGACTTACATCACAGACTTCCATGGTTGCTAGTTTTGCTGGCAGCATATTGCGGGTCTTAGGCTCCATGATAAATCCCATGCATCTATAGGGTATCTATTGGTTCTTTCCCTGGAGAACCTGCCTATGGAGGCCTCTGGGAAGACTGACCAGCTAACAAATGAAAGTGCGTGACCAGGTAGCAGTCAGTTGAATGGGGTGGAGCTGAGTTGTCACATTCAGCACCCAGACGTTCCGTCTCTGTAAGAGGAGTGGCTTCCAGGCAGTGCAGCGTAGGTAAGGAAGGCGCGTGTGGGCTCACGTTTGTCGACACTGCAAGATTATCAGGATGGGTTAGCTTAGCAGGCCTCAGTGCAGTTGGCAGGGATGAGCTAGAACCTTCCAGGGTCTTGATTCTGCTGAAGCTGACACAGAGGGGCGAGCTCAGAGGAATATACAAAACCAGATTGAATAAAATGGCCCCCATAGGCCCACAGAGTGTGGCACTATTAGGAGGTATGGCCTTGGAGGAAGTGTGTCACTGGAGTGATCTTTGAGCTTTGAAAAGCTCAAGCCAGGCTCAGTGGCTCAATCTCTCTTCCTGCTGCCTGAGAATCCAGATGTAGAAGTCTCAGCTGCCTCTCCAACACCATGTCTGCGAACTCTGCCATGCTCCCCACCATGACTATGCCGGACTGAACCTCTGAACTGTAAGCCAGCCCCAATGGAATGCTTTCCTTTAAAAGAGTTGTCGTAATGCCTCTTCACAGCAATAGAAACCCAAACTAAGACAAAGACCTTGTCACAAGGCAGTGCCAGGCCCTGGACTCAATGCAAGTTCAAATACTGTGTTACTATGACCATATGGGTATCTTCTTCTTCTTTGTAGGCTTGGGAGGTGTGATAGTTTGTGTTGGTATTCTGTTCAAGCTCCAACCCACAGTTACCTGGCAATAGCCAGGTATGCCCCACCCCACATGCCTGGCCCACTATAAGAGGGGCTGCCTGCCCCTCCTCTCCCTCTTTCCCCCTCTCTCTTTTCCCTTCTCCCTTCTCATCCTCTCACCTCTCTGCCCCTCTTGGGCTCTGGTTCTATGTCCATGAGTCATTCTACCCTGGGTTCTCCCACTGTTTTCTAACATATTTTGCTTTTAGGGTTCTATGGAGTTGGTGGAAGTGTGAAAAGGGTTCTATCGTCTTGTTGCATAAAGATGGGTTGCAACAGACCACCTATCAGGCTCACTTCTTCCACTCTGGAGAAGTACTGAGGGGTGGAGAGTGAGGCAGGGTTCAAGAGGAGGGGATCCTACAGGTGCGGGTGTGGCATCAGAGACGCAGCAACGCCATAGGCTGGTCGGCTCGTCCGCTGCAACCTCCTTCTGGAATGGGAAGGCGGCAAGAGGCACTTAGTGAGGCGGCATGAGCTGTGCGCTCGCTAGGGCAGCAGGCTCTAACTGACTGACCATCTGACTGGGCGCAGCCAGAGCTTGGGCAGCAACCGAGGAGTGCCCAGCTCCGCAGCCAGCTGCGCATGCGCTCCGGGACAGCCAGGTGAGAGCGCGGCGGTAGCGGCCTCGCACCTGGGCTTGAACTTTTCCGGGTCAGGGACGCGGGCGGATGCCGGGCGGGAGAGGAGAAGCGGGGTGTAAACCTCCCGGAATCGGCGCGGCGTTACCTGGAGCTTCCAGAACGGGCTCCGCGCCCGCCGCGTTCAGGCGGGAGGAGGGTAAAGCTCGGGGCGGAGCGAAGTCTCGCGAGATCTGGTGGTAGCTGCGGCGGCGGCGGCGGCGGCGGCGGCGGCCCGGGAGGTGAGCGGCGAACGGGCGAGAGTCGGCCGTTGGGTCTGAGGCAGGGGAGAGCTGCGAAGGGCGAGGCCGGGCTGCGGGAGCGGGGCGGACGGAAGGCCTGCGTCCTCGGTGGCCCCTCGAGGTCGCCGCGGCGCCTCCGGGTGCGCGCTGTCCCGGGACTCGCGCGGGGCGGGGCGGGGCCAGCGGTCCGGGCTTCCCTCGTCGGGGGTCCCTGTGCGCGGCCGCGGCCCGATCTTCCCGGGCAGCCTTGGCTTGGTGCCGGGCGCTTTGCTTGCGCGTTCCCACGCTGGGACTGCAGGGAGGTGCAGCGGCGCGCCGGCCGAAGCCGCTCGACGGGGACGTGGTGGGCTGGGGACGGCCCACGCCCCGGACTCCCCTTCCATCCTCCTCCCCAGACCTGCTCGCGGCTCTTGCCTGGGGTCCCCGCGGGGCTGCAGAGGGTGTGTCTGCAAGTCCTCCTGAAATTGCACGCAGCCTCCCGTGTTTCTAGGGAGAAAGTTTTCCACCGCTTTTGTTCTCCCCCAGAAAGTTTCCTAGCTCTCGGCGTTCAGAAGCCATCCTTTGGCCCTGAGTGTGAGCAGACGCGGGCTGAGAGTGAAGAGGGGTGCGCCGGGTGATAACCCAAGGCTTGCCTCGGGCAAAGAAACTTTAAAAGTTTGATTCTTGTCTGAAGCGCCAGATCGCACTCTTCGGATGAGTGGTTGTGAAGTTCATAATCAAGGCCTCTTGCTTCCGTGGCAAACGTTTGCCACCCCGACACGAAGTTCATAAATAATATATCTTCATATTACATGATCCAAGGTCAGTGGAGTGCTCTCCTTTAGATGTGAAGAAGAAATAAAGGGGAAGATACGTGCTGTGAGCCTTAGTACAGCCCAGGCGCCTTGCTAGGTAGGACGTAATGCCACGGACCCTGCGGCTACTGAGTATGTTCGGACACACACACACACACACACACACACACACGTATGTACTTGTGGGACTGTGTGTCGCAAAGTAAGGAGCAAAGATTGGGACCTGAGATAAAACTGTGTTACTTGGGGTAATTGATGCTAATGAGAAAAACAACGAAGGCTGACTGACAGCTTGCAAGATAAATCACAGCCTGTCTCTGGTTAGGCTCAGACAATACCTCCAGGGATGCTGTATTCTAGGCTACATTGTAACCCATACAAAGCCTGAGTTCTCAACATTTAAGGGAGTGCAGGAATCCCTCATGCTTATCGTTGGTAATAAGGAAATAAAGATTGAAATTGTTGCACTTGGCAGTAGAGGCTCCATGTGTGTCTAGTGGGTGCAGGTGTAATGTGCTGTGTGGAAGTTGACAGTTACCTTTCCCTCACCACATTGGCCTACATAATTGGGGCAGGGTGGTGGGTGTTTCCCAGAGTAACCTGCCAAATGATTCAATATTGGATCCTAAAGTAATGCTAATCTATAGTGAGCAGTTTATGGGCCAGGGTGGCCTTCATTATCACCCATGTGTTAGATGGTGCTAGATCCAGGGCCTTTCCACCTTGGTCTAGGAATCTCTTCAGTAACTAACAATGTGCCATGGGGACAGTTCTGCCCTCTTGAGAACCACTATATAAAGCACATGCACCACTATCTAGCTAATTATAACAGCAGAATCTAATACGCACTTTTTACTGGGAAGTAAAAATAAAATTCTGTGAGTCTGATACATAAAAAGAAAGCCTCTTTGGTGAGTGACCCCGTCATGGATTATCATTCTCCTCTTGGGCTCTCAGGAGCCAGTGTTAGTACCTGTTCATCTGCAGTTGTTTCTCCTTTCTGGAAATGTTGGTCACCCTTGTTCTGCTGGGCAGTGTGAGTTGAGAGTGGAGTTGGAAGTGCCTGAAGCCTCGTGGATGGTGAGCGACAGCTGGGAGTGTCATTGAGTACCGATCAATGACCCAGGGCCTTTTCTACTTAGCGGTAGTAGTGCATTTGGACATTACAGATGTGCTCAAAGTGGAAACTAAAGTTACCTGTCTAAGTAGTTCTAAGGGTTGGCTCACAAAATGTCCTCATTGGAAACTTTTAAATTCTAGAGAAAAAAAAAAATCAAGAAAAGTTCAGCTCAGTCCATTTGTAGCTACAGCAGTAAATTTCAAATTGTTTAAATCCAAAAAAGTTTATTTTCACCTTTTTTTCTTTAAATATTAGTTGCTTCTTGCTATAGAACATTTATTCTTTGTTGCTTGTTACTTTAGAAAGGCACTATGGAAATTAACATCTAAGTAAAGACTAATGAAAATAAGATGCTATATTTAAAGTTGCCTAAACATAGATACAAGTAAGTTGAAAATTTATCTAAGTGAAAGTAATTCATTTTTATTGCATTAAGCAAACTATCCAGTTCTAGGGTTTTTTTTTTTTTTAAAAAAAAGGTCAATTGTTTTGTTTTTGTTTTTTTACTAATCTTTATTTTAAAAAACTCTCCTGTTCTAGTTAGGATTTCTCTGCCATGGTAAACACATGACCAAAAGAAGCTTGGGAAGAAGAGGGCTTATTTTGCTTACACTTCCATACCAGTTCATCATTTTAGAAAGCCAGTGTAGGTACTCAGGGCAGGAACCTGGAAGAAAAGCTGGTGGAGAGACCCTGAAGGAACACTGTTTACTAGCTTGTTCATCCTGCTTTCTTATAAAGTCCAGGACCACCTGCCTAGGGGTGGCCCCGCCTACAGTGGGCGGAGCCTCCCACCGCAGTCTCCAGTCAGGAAAATGCTGCTCAGGCTTGTTCACAAGCTACTCACTTGAGTCTCTCTCTTCTCAGATTACTTTAGCTTGTGTCAAGTTAACAGAGGACCAGCCAGCACAACCTACTGTTATTAAATGACTTTAAATATGAATTATGAATTAAGAGTGTGTCGTGATGATGCCACCTCATGGAAATAGGGACTATACAAACATATTCACACATTGGCTGATTTCTAACAACAAAAACTGAATCCAAAGAATGACTTGCAAAATGAACCTACTCACCTTTCTAGATCCATCCATCTTAACTTGATTTCTTTATTCTGAAGATTTAAAAATCACAGTCACTCCTAGACCCATGATTTTTTTAAATGTTCAGAGGAAAGCCTCATGTAGGATAGTGGTCTCAGCAAGCATTAGCCAAAGGAGTTATTTTAATCTGCTGCTTTATTAGCTTTTCCATTCTGCAAAGCTTATCCATTATAACTTTGTTCAAATGGGTCATCCTTAGACTAATTTCACTAATTCTCAATTATTCCTGCTTAGTAAGAAGTGTGTTTGAAAACACTGACTGTAGGGAGCAGGCAGTGTATATGGAGAGCTGGCTCCTGGTGTCTGAGCTATCTGACATCAGGGTAGACCCACAGGAAATCCAGCTGCACAGCTTTGAATACCTTGTCCCCAGGTGGACTTGTTTCTCTGCCTTTCATGTTGGATGGTCCCCCAGCTAGCAGCTCTCCCTAAGGCCCTGGGGCTCGTTTATTATGCAGACAAGTGTGATCGGAGCCTGAGAGGCCTGCCAGGTGAGGGGCTGTGGAGACATGACACAAGCCTGAGCACTGAGGGGCCCAGGTAAATGCTGGGTGGGTGAGGTGGCCCACCTGTACATTCAGCCCTGGAAGTCAGGGATGGCACATCCACAGCAAGCTAGCTAGTGAGACCAGCCATGCCAGTGAGCTGGGGATGTGATTGAGAGACCCTGCCTCGATGAATAAAGTGACAGAGTAATCATGGATGATTCCTGACATATATATCTGAGGCCTCCGTATGCATCTGCGCACACATACACAGACATGGATATATACACAGTGCACATCACATACACATGAAAACAGAAGAAGAGCAGCAGAGTAGAGCCTGTGTCTCCAGGGCTACTGGCCACCACTGGAGCCTGGGCAGGCAAGGAGACAGTTTGCATCTTACCAAGTCCTAGCTGTGGCTGCTACTCCAGAGGCTTTCAGCATCAGCACATGCTTTGCTTGACTGAGGGGGAGATGCTAACTCTTTGTCATGGTCATACTAAATTTGCTATTCAATATAAAATTTAAGAGAAATATTTCCTCTTAATCATTAAATTTGGACTCTGGTGTATAGGCAGTACTGTTTGTGGGAGTATTGTTTCAACATTTCAGAATTCTGTTTATATGGACAAAGTGTTCATATGACTCAAACACTTAAATAATGTGGGCATGTTCAGAAAGCCAAGCTTCCAGTTCTCTTGGGCACTTCCTCCATAGCCTCTATCTGTTACTGTAAATATGTTCATCATCTCTGTTAGTACAACCAGTGTCAGTAGCCTGTGGTCTTTGTATAAAGTGCAGTGTGATCAGTTGCCACCCTGGTTTCCCACTAGTTCCTCAGGTAACGTGATCATTGACAGAAAACACTTTTTAAAGATTGTATTCACTTTTATATGTATGACTGGTTGCATGTATGTCTGCGTGCCACATGCGTGCAGTGACCTCAAAGGGCCAAAGAGGCTATTAGAGTCTCTGAGACTGGAGTTACAGTTGGTTCTGAGCCACCATGAGAGTGTAGAGAATCAGAACTAGTCCTCTGCAGGAGCAACCAGTGCTCTTAACCTCCGAGCCAATGGTGTGTCCAACCCGAGAACATTTTTTAAGCAGCTCTGGGCATCCTCTCTGTCCTGGGTCTGTTCAGCCAGCCCCACTTGGAGACATCCATGTTGTCTTCAGTCTTACAGATCATGACATGGTGAAAACTTGAGTTTATGGTTTTTATATACAGACAAGCATGTTTCTGATGTGATCCTACAAGAGGTGCTGCTGGGTAAGCGAGCTTTGTGTTTTAATTGTCATAAATACTTCCTTTCTCCACGAGTTATACCACTTAGAACTTACAGAGTAAGTTCCCCAGTTTCAGTAGAGGATTCTGTGTAGATGATAAAATCCAGTTTTGTTTGAGTCTTATACAATGAGGTAGTGTTTCCATGTAATCCATAACCATATACCACAAGCCATGAAATCATCTGTAGATTACATGCTGTGCTGGATAGTTTTATGTCAGACAAGCTAAAGTCATCTAATAGGAGGGACCCTCAAATGAGAAAATGCCTCCAGAAGACCAGGTTGCAGGCAAGCCTGTAGGGCATTGTCTTAATTCCAGGCTGATATGGGAGGGAACAGGCCTTGTGGGTGGTCCCGGGTGCTATATTAAAGACTGAGCAAGCCATGAGGAGCAAGCAGGTAAGCAGTGTTCCTCCGCTGCCTCTGTGCCAGCTCCGACCTCCATGTTCCTGTCCTGTGTGAGTTCCTGTCCTGACTTACTTCAGTGTTGAACAGTGATGTGGAAGTGCAAGCCAAATAAATCCTTTTCATTCCAACTTGTTTTTGATCATGGTGTTTCATTACAGCAATAGTAACCCTAACTGAGACATTTGCACAGCCCAAATTAATGTGTGCACTGTGCCACTCTTGTTTGGGGACTGCATGTGGAGAGGTCAGAGGACAACCTTGGGCATCAGTCCCCACCTTCCGCCTGAGACAATCTCTGTATTGCTGCTGTGTCCACCAGGCTAGCTCCAGCAAACTTCCCAGGTATCCTCCTGTCTCAACCTCCCATCTTACTGTAGAAACATGGGCTTCCAGCTCTGCAGCCCCACATTTTGTTGTATGTGGTGCTGGATCTGAACCCTGGTCCTCGTGCCTGCACAGCAAGCTCTTTACCCTCTGTGCCATTTTGCCAGCTCTGCATTTTTCTATGAACCACGTGTCCGTGCCCTTCGCATTTTTCTTCTAATTTCTAGGATTTCATAGCGGACCAAGCCTGGCTCTGTGTCCCCATTGTCTCAGTCCTCACCTTGCCCCTGGGTACTCATTCACCTTGGTGAGCTGTGGCAAACAGAAGGCTCACATTTTTTCTTTCCTAAATTAAGATTTTTGCATTTTATATGTGTGTTTTTGCCTGTACATATGTATGCGATCCATATGCACGCCTGCAGAGATCAGAAGAACATATTGGATCCCTCGGAACCGGAGCAATGGATTGTTGTAAAGCACCATGTGGGCGTTGAGAACTGAACCTGGTTCCTCTGCAAGAGCAACGGGTGCCCTTAGCCACTGAGCCAACTCTCCAGCCTCGTGTTTTAAAAATAAAGATATTCTTTAAAAAAAAAAAAACAATTTATGTCTATAGATATTTTGCCTAAATGTACACCACAGCATACAATATCTATAGAGGCCAGAAGATGGTGTTGCATCCCCTAGGACTAGAGTTATAAATAGTTGTGAGCCACCACGTGGGTCCTGAGACTTGAAGCCAGACCTTTTGGAAGAGCACCATTGCTCTAGCTCCTCACCTTTCCTTAAGGTTCCCATGGTTTCTGTCAGCCGACAGGAGCCTGAATTTGGGTGTACTTCCTGAAAGGTGTCTGCATTCCTGTGTCTGTTAGGGTGTCTGTGGGATTGCCTCTACACCTCAGTTTAGCCTTGTGTTTTGGATCACAGACTCAGTTGCATCTGTGCAAATATCCGCTGTACTTGGTGCATTTGCCCCAGAGCCTGTCTGGGACTCAGTGCTGCACAGCCATGTGTATTGGGCCTTCTCAGCACTTTGTTTCCTACTTTTCTCGGGGAAAATAAAAGAAAAAAGTAAAATCACATTAAAAGAATGACTTCAAAGTCTGTTTAGCTTTTTCCAAGCTGGAGTCTATAAAAGGAGCAACATGGAGGATCCTGACAGATCCTGAGGTGGGAGAGGAGCTCCCACCTAAGTCTGCCCCTCCACCTCCTCCTCACCTCTTCCGTTCCTACTCACTCCTTGACCTTGTTTTGTTTTGAGACAGGGTTTCTCTGTGTAATAGCCCTTGTTGTCCTGGACTTGCTTTGTAGACCAGGCTGGCCTCAAACTTGTACAGATCCACCTGCCTCTGCCTCCTGAGTGCTCTGATCAGAGGTGTGTACCGCCACACCCAGCTATCCTTGACATGTTTGAACGTGAAGAAGAGAAAAGCCACAGGAATGTTAGATCTTAGACCGAGAAGGGTCATCAGCTTTTTTTTAAAAAATATTTTGCTGCAGTGGTGATCCAGCCCAGGGTCTCTTACAGCTAGACAAGCATGTGACCACTGCGCCAACAGCTTCAACTTTTCCCTCCTTTTATTGTTAAATTTTGGGATATACTCTCACTAAATTTCTCAGGCTGGCCTTGAACTCACTGTGTAGTTCAGTTAAGCCTTGAGTTTGTAATCCTCCTGCCTCAGCCTTTGATCCAGCTGGGATAACAGGCTTTCCATAGTACACTCACTAATCAGTACATTTGAGACTAAGAGCACAGGGCATGGTTTGGTGTCCAAGGCTTCCTTCCCACGTCCTAGCCTCCCATTACTCAATCCTCTCTTAAATACATTGTGACCACGGTGCTGCTAGACATTTCCCAAAGACCTGGGATTTCCAGGGTGCTATCTAGAATGTTCTGTTGCCAGTCAAGTATGGCATTCAGTAAAAACAGTGTCATATCCAGTACCTTGTTCAGCTGGTGATATGTACCTTATTTATGTTGGAAACTGGAGAGAGATTGCGACCATCCCATGAAGAATGCCTAGCACGCAGGCAAACACCTGATAGAAACAAACCAGATATTAAACAAATGAGCAAAGACTTGACTCCAGTCTTCCTTTTTGCCTTGCAAGTCAGGAAACCCATATCCTCCTCTTCTTACCTGGTATACTCTCAGCACCTTGAAGGCAGTTATAGGAACCATAACAAGCAGTAGAGAGTGTAGTGAGAGGCAGATTCTTCTTTGTAAGAAGCTAAGAATGAATCTTTGTCCCTGGCTGGGTCATATAATGTGGCCCTCGGCCCTCATGTTCTTGGTTGGGTGCTGTTGGTAGGCATACAGACAATGGGCCAAGAGGTGCAGTGGCTCACTAAGGATGTCTTGGTTGGAGCAGGAGCTCTATACCCAGCCCCCAGCCTGCTGCAAAGTTCCCATCATCTGATGGGCTTGATTTAGGCTTTCCTTTCTGTCAGGGTTCTGTTTCTTGGTGGTCCCTTTTTGATGACCTCAGTGCTGTTTGTAATCCCTGCTGGCATGTGGTAGATGGACAAGGAAAAGTAATTTCTACTTTCTTTTTTTCAGGTTCATAATAAAGGTGCTAAGAAAGAGAATGTAAGACAGGAAAATAAATATTTTTACTGAGGTAAGTCTTTTTATGATTTTAAAAGTTTCCTTTGAAAACATTTTAAATTCTTCATAACCTCCTTTTCTCTGGCGTAATGAGTGGTTGTCTGAGGAGTGTTTGAGGCTATGGGAGCTAAGTTGTGAGGTGTGCAAGGACCTGCATTTTAAATTTGTGCCATCTCAAGGAGAGAGAAACAAAGACACATACACACACACACACACACAAACACACAGTGCACATGTTGATGTCAGAGGACAACTTTTTAGAGTTGATTCTTTCCTTCCATCATGAGATCTAGATTGAACTTAGGTCTTTAGGCTTTTGGGGCAAGTTCTTCCCCCCCTGAACCTTTTTGCCAACCCTAACAACTCTTTAAAATACATAGTTCACAATTCAGCTGACGTGGACTTGATAGCAGCAGTAGACTCTGAATGAAGGAGGCTTTCCTGTGCTGCCTCTGACACCCCCTGGTGTCCTTCTGGGAATAATAGACTAATCCCATTTTTTCCTTTCAGTTGTGCAGTTCTTGGTTCTGGATCTCCTGTTTTCCTGGTGGGAGTGCCTCGGAAGCGGTTCTGAGTTACCTGTAGGGAGGGAGGCGCAAATGGACATCATGCAAACTCAGGAGCATTGCTGAGCCACTGCATGCTGACTAGAGAGCTCACTGACACAGCGGGTGCGGAGACCCCGTGTCTTCCCATTGCCCATTACAGGCAGAGTTTAGCTAGTTGGACTGGCAGACTCAGTGGTCGCTGGACGGAAAGGTGGGCAGAGGTGGGAAGCTGAGCCTGAAGGGCTGCTGACTTTCCAGAGGAAACTGCTTTGCGGTAAGGAAGAGAAGACTGAACTGTTGGGGGAAAGAGGCCAACTGCTGCTGTGTGGTGACAGTGGCTGGTCCCCAGTCAGTCTGAGTCATTCTCTTCTATACTTCTGGGCTCGGCAGAGCTTTAGATGGAGAGAGGGGAGAGCAGTAGCCTGGCCACAAGTTCTTTTCTAAGTTCCACATCCCTCAGCTCTGTATCCCATCCTCCCTTCCTGAGAACTTTTACTTCCCTGCCAGCCCTGGAAGCTGTGCCTTGTGTGGCATGATGGGAATTCATATGGAGCTGGGCAGAGGAAGGTTGCAGCAGCAGAGCCTAGCATTGACTGGGCGGACATCTCACCTGAGAACACAGTGCAAACTGGCCTTTCACCCTTAGCATAGATAGGCGCAGCTTCACATACATGCTCTTTCCGTGGCTTTGGAGAGGGGGAGAGGAAGGCTAAGAGTGTATTGTGAATGTCAAACCCAGTAAGTTTCAACTTGATTGCATTTCAATCGATTCTAATGTGACAGATTTTTTTTTGAGTCTGAGCTTGTTCTAGCAGCCTTCAGTCAAAAGAGAATTGCTGTCGGAGGGAAAGGACACCCTCCCACACTTCTCCCTGAGTGCTTGAAGCCATCCCACTTCCTTTTTCTTTTACCTTAAAAACTGACTGCTGACACTTGGGAATTATAATCAGATTGCATCAGTCTTATGGAAAGGTTACCAATTACTGTTCTGCACAATCTGCTCTTCAAATGTCTTGGTTCAGTACTTTTAAATGCCTGTTAGGTGAATGGAAGCTTTGTGTCACGCCCTGATTTAATACATTTGAGAGGCAGACTTTATTGATGGCTTCTTGTCTTCAGTTCCATGGCAGGGCCTGGATAGAGGAGGGAGATGGTTTAGTATAAAGTCCTCTTGGGGTCTTTGGGTGGTTGTTCCATGAAGATGGATCCAAGAAGAAGCACGGCTGGTGTCAGTGCCTGGAGCTGAGGATAAGCACTGCGTGGGGTTTAACATGGAGGCGTGCGTGGAAGATGTTCTATGGTGGGCCATTCTTGAGCCCGGGTTTTCATGCCCTCATTTTGTTCATTCAGCACTGATGGAAGGGTACAGTAAAATTGGGCATGTCCTTGGGCATGTAGCTGGTAGGTTTTAAAAAGCATGGTTCAAGTCCTCTCTGTGGCTCCAGATCTGTATGTCTGTGTATGGCCACAGAAGATGGAGGGAATGATTACATATTTCTGGTGTTGGAGAGCCTTCAGTCTTGAACAGAATGAGTCAAGTGAGCCAACCTCCCTGTGCTGTTTTCTCTTGATTTCCTGCATCTTCAACCATTGCCCAAGGAAGCCTCTCAGCCTGCCAGGGGGTTGGCTAAATTCAGTACAATATAGACTTGCTTAATTTAGCAATGCTCTGAAATGAAGGCTCCCAATGGCCAAATATAAACAGGCCTTCTGCAAGGTGTTGCTGTAGTCAGAGGAGAGGATGCTGTTTGCCTCATTGTGCTAGTCAGAGGCTGCAGATTTTCTCCTCATGAGTCAGAAGGCCTAGACTTGTTGAGGTCACTGTGATGAGCAGGAGGTGAGCTGCATGCTTGAGAACACTTGTCCTAGTGCAGACTTGAATTGGTTCCATCTGCACCTGCTGGCTAACTGCAGATTGTATGTATGCCCCTTTGGTTTGGGCTCTGTTTACCTTGGAGTTGATTTAATGGCCGGTTACTATAGTGATTTATTGGTAGCAAAATAAATCATTTCCTCATTTCAACAGATTGTGGAAGATAGGTTATCCTGTTGCAGGCTGGTTCACGCAGGCCCCTGAGCAGAGGCACTGTTAGGCTTCTGTCATTATTTCTCAAAATAATGTTTTTAGTCATATTTAACTCACATAATGCAAGGTTCATAAACGTGGTCTTTACTATATTTGTAAAGTTCTGTACCAGTCACTACTGTCTAATCCAGAATACTGTGAGCACTCTATGAAGAAATGCCTCCCCCTCCCCCCCATTGTCCTGTTCCTGGCCTCACTAAGCTTTGTTTTCATGAATTTAGTTATTCTGGATATATCATATAAATGTAGTCATTCAGTATATGGCCCTTTGTGTTAGGGTTTCTGTTGCTGTGGAAAAACACCATGACCATGACCATAACAACTTGAAGCTTACAACTCTTGGGTTACACACCATTACTCAGGGAAGTCAGGACAGGACCTCAAGCAGGGCAGGAACCTGGAGGCAGGAGCTGATGCAAAGGCCGTGGAGGGTGCTTGCTGCTCACTGGCTTGCTCAGCCTCTTTTTTTTTTTTTTACAGAACCCAGGTCCACCTGCCCAACAGGTGGCACTGCCCACAGCAAGCTGAGCCCTCCTACATCAGTCATTATCAAGAAAACGCACCATAGGGTTGCCACACGCCAATCTGGAGGGTGCGTTTTCGCAAATGATGGTCCCCCTTTTCAAAAGACTCTGGCTTATGTCAAGTTGACATAAAACTATCCAGTATAGCATGTTATTGAGATTCATTTACATTGCAGTAAGTGTCAATGCCTCACTTTTACTTCTGTCGTGTGGATACACATTATTTTATCATTGGGTGGACATTTAGGTGATCCCTACTTCTTAGCTGTTAAAAATAATGCTTTTGTGACTTTGTATTTTATTTTGTTCTGGTCGTGGCTTTTGACTTGTATATTTGGGCGGGAGTGGGGGTGCACAGAGTGGGTTCAGATGCTAAAGCTAGGCGGGACAGGACCCTCTCATTATCTCTGGTGATTGCCTCTTCTGGCCTATGCGGCTGGGTGTGCTGTTCACAGGCTGTCTGCCATGGCAGCCCTTCTTACACTGTGTGCCTTGGGCGTCCTGCTCACATGATCCTCTGTGAGCAGTTGTAAGTTTCTGTTTTAACCACCATCCACTGCACAGAGAAACTTCTTTGATGAATCCCGAGAGTTGCACTAATGTACGAGGAAAGGAACCTGAATGTAGAGAGAGGTTTGATGTCGTGTCCACTTAGCAGGGTGACGGTCGCAGGGTCAGTGAAGTGCTTAGCCAAAGTGGGGCCTCTGTGTTGTTCCTCTACCCTCGAGGGCAGTGAGCATCCACACGAGTGGGAAGAAAAGTTGTAAGAGCCACAGACTAGGAAGGACCCTAGCAACATTGTCTTCTGGGCACGACAGGGACCCCTGCACTCACGCACTCACAGCACCTGGGGCTACCTACACAGGATCGAGCCAGCCAACATTTTAGCATGGAGTGGGAAAGGGTCCATGATCTCCCCACCCCACCTGAGGTGCTGTGGATAGCTGGTGGCTTCCGGGGAAGAGAGTCTGGTGTTTTAAGACTACGTCTCCTGGTAGTTGAACCACTTGTGACCCAACACCAGGAGCATATGGGCAGCAAAAATTGGTCTTTGGCTTTGATGCCCAGGAATAAGCCCAAGGAAAGCCTCTTGGCTTGAGTTTCCTCATGTTTGCAGGAAAGAAAGCATCCTCTTAGAAATGGCTTCCGTATGTTTGGTGGGAGGTCTGAGCTCAAGCTCAGCCCTAGTGTATTCAGGGCATACCGCTGTCTACAGCTGTTTGACTGGAGAAGAATATTGATTGTGGGGGGTTGGCTGTGTCCTGGTGTGCAGTGCACATCTTGTCCTTAGCAAGAGGAATGGGCATTGAGGTATCTAGCAGAGAAAAAGGGATGAACTTTAGGACCGGGTGTGACGATAACCATTGGGCTCTTGTGCTGCTGTATCTGAGAGCTGGTGAGATCTGAGCTGGATAGGAGTGGTGCAGTGTGAAGGTAGAGACTGGAAAAGCTAGGGAGGATCTAGTCAGGGTGCCTGGCTGCCAGCTAACAGGACGCTCAGTCATGACTTGGAGGATCCCTGGAGAAGGTCATACAGACAATACAGTGCTATAGAACCAGGAGGACTGCGGGTACCCTGGGAAAAAAGCAGTGGGCCTGCTCACTGGGCAGGGCTGTCTTAACACTAAAGCCCGAGAGGGAGAGGGAATGAGCCTTTCCTCCCAGCTGGCATTTTGGGGATAACAGCAGCACTCTGGTCTTGAGTTTTGTGCCCTGTGTGCCGGAGCCCTCTGCCAGCCTTGCAGAGTTCTCAGCAGAAGGGAAGGTGTCTAGCAAGTTTATCTGGTGCACATCACTCTGGAAGTGTGAGCCGGCTCAGGATCTGACGTGAAGGGACCAGTCAAGGAGACCTCACAAGTTTGTGGCTTTGGAAGCCATTTCTTGCCCAAGAGTGAGGAGGTTCAGGGATGGACAGAACAGAACATAGGATGTCAGTTGACCCGTGTTAGATCAGTGTCTAGGTTAGACATCGCTGGGGTATAAAATTTTAAGTTTGATTGACTTAACGTCTTTCCCTTCTAGAAGTTAGGGAGTGCTTTCTTTGCTGTGCCTCCCCAATGGCTGTATACTGCGCTGCCACACACTAGGTGTTTGGAGCAGGTTTTGGGTGGATGCTCTCTTGGATGGGGAGAGCACACAGAGATTTGGGAGTTTTTGCGTCAGGCCGGGTGGTTGAAAAGCCTTGGATCTTACTGGCTAAAGGTCATCTCTGCTTGAGATGCTCTGTTGTCTATGATTTTGTGTCCAAGTAATATCATTGTGCCTGATTCGTTCGTTCTTCATCTCATTTTCTTTCCCTTTGTTTTAACTGACTTTTAATGTCATTACTTACCTGTTGACAGTCCTGTCAATAAATTAAACATTTTTTTCCCTAAACTTAGACTTAGGGAATAAAGATAATTGAAACAGAGAGACTTTCCCTTTAAGAATAATTAAGTCAAAGAATGGTACCCTGGCTGCTTCCATATCTCTTCTGTGAACTCAAGATGTTTATGAAACACTTGGAATGATACAGATCATACTTAGAAAATGTGCTCTGCTCCACCCTGGATCTATGAAGTAGGGTTCTAGTAACTCAGGACCTCTGAATGGGAGGGACGGGGCGTTCACCCTGAAGTAAGGATGCAGTTCGTGGTCATGTTTTAGACTTTAACATTTTGTATTCCAAATAGCAGATGTTAGCTTAGTTTCATCTATTATGTAAAAATAAAATGAATTGCAGGTTTCAAACCTTGGCATCTTGAAGACAAACTCTCTCTTTCTCTTTATAGCCACTGGCACTAGTCCAGAGGTGGGGTTGGCTTTGATGTTTGCTATTTAATGTTGAAGCATCTCTGCTTCCAGCTCCATCTTCTCTCCATATCCAAGAAAACTAAACTATTGGTAGCTTGGGTGTGCTATTATTTTTATTATTTAAAATTTATAAAAGCATACTTGTGTTTACACACAGACACACACACACACACACACACACACACACATACACACACACATTAACAGTACTGTGGGGGCTGGAGAGATGGCTCGGCAGTTACAACCACTGACTGCTCTTTCAGAGGTCCTGAGTTCAAGTCCCAGCAACCACATGGTGGCTCACAACCATCTGTAATGAGATCTGATGCCCTCTTCTGGTGTGTCTGAAGACAGCTGCAGTGTACTTACATATAATAAATAAATAAATATTTTTAAAAAGCAATATTATGTTTTTACTTGGGCAAAGTGTGATGTTTTGTTTTGTTTTGTTTTGTTTTGTTTTGTTTTGTTTTGTTTTGTTGGTTTTTTGAGACAGGGTTTCTCTATGTAGCCCTGGCTGTCCTGGAACTCACTCTGTAGACCAGGCTGGCCTCGAACTCAGAAATCTGCCTGCCTCTGCCTCCCAAGTGCTGGGATTACAGGCATGCGCCACCACCGCCCAGTGGGCAAAGTGTTTTTAAGGCAAAAATACAATTGTGTTGCTTTTGTAGGCTAAGCCTTTGTCCTTCCACCCTGCCAAAGGTGTGCTGTTATCTGGATCTACAAATTCAACTTTCCCTAAGTTCCAAGCCTATTGTTTCCAAGCACCGTGTGGTACCAGAATCCAAAGAAGTGCAAAGCGCTTGTCTAATGTTCACCTCTAACCTATATACACGTCTTCCCTCTACTTTAAAGGTTTTTATAGTTGTATGTAAGCTAGGATATATGCGTGGGAGGGGGTTCCTGTGGAGGCCTAGGTACTTCCCAGGAACTAGAGTTGGTGGTAGTTGTCAGCAGCCTGGTGAACTGCTGACCCTTCTCTCCAGCTCCTTCTGTCTACTTTAAGTCATTTCTAGATTACTTACTATGCCCAGTAGAGTGTAAATGTTGCATAAATTGTGGTACTGTATAGATTAGGGAAAAGAGGCCATGTACAGGATAAAAACAGTATTTTTTTTTTTGTTTGGGTTTTTTGGTGTTTTTTTTTTTTTTTTTTTTGGTTGTTTGTTGTTGTTGCTACTGCTGCTGCTGCTGTTGTTTTTCTGGTTTTTTGAGACAGGGTTTCTCTGTGTAGCCCTGGCTGTCCTGGAACTTACTCTGTAGACCAGACTGGCCTCGAACTCAGAAATCTGCTTGCCTCTGCTTCCCAAGTGCTGGGATTAAAGGAATGTCCCACCACTGCCCACAAAACAAAACAAGACAAAACAAAACAAAACAAAACAGTGTTTTTAAAGGTGTCTTATATATGCAGATGGCTGAATCCATAGTTGCATAAGTGATGGATAAAGAAGCCAATTGTATTTTTAATGTTGTTGCTTATTGCCTAGAATCTTTTCTTTCTACCTTACAATAGAGTTATGAGCTATTTTTATTTAGTTTTTTGTTTGTTTGACTCTTTAGTTTTTCAAAATATATTTTTTGTTTTCAATGCATCCCAACAGCAGTTTCCACCAGTCCCTTACTGTTCCCATTTACCAGTCCTGACCTCTTCCATTTCTCTTCAGAAAAGAGCAGGCCTCCTAGGGAGAGGTTTGTTTTTGTTTTTGTTTGTTTGTTTTTACCATAAAACATTGATTAAATTTGGCTGCAAATGCAGGCTCTTATCAAGTTGTAATTTAATAGACATTTCTTGGCAAGGAGTCAGGCTACAGCCTTTTAAATTATTGTAAGATATGTTCTGTACTTATTTTAAAAATAAGTGATCGTTTTTATTTGAACAATAGATAAATGCTGGTTGTTTTAGAGTTTGTATAAGGTGGATTAAGGCCTTGAATAGGCTGAATTTTTACAAAATTTTGAGTCTTTGAGTACAAAGACTTTGAGGATACAGTATATACTAGAATATACTCTAGAGTATATTCTAGAGTAATCTGGGCCAGGAGTGATGTCTCAGGTCTCAACCATCATCCTAGCACTCAGGAAGGCAGGACCTCTCTGAGTCCTAGGTACCCTAGGTTTCTAAAAGAGTTCCAGGCAGACAAGCTACAGAGTGAGACACCCCCCACCCCAGGAAAGCAAAAATATGCACTGGGGAGATTACTCACTCATCAAGCACTTGGTGCATATGTGCTAATAGAGGAGTTGAGACCCCCAGAACCCATATAAAGCTGTGGCGGTCGTTTGTAATCTCTGCACTGTGGAGGACAAACGGGCAAACTGGCAAGTGAGATAGCCGACCATGGAGCTCTGGCTTTTAACCGAGAGGGTAAATGAATTGCTTCAATAGTGACTGAGTAGAAACCAGATGTTAACTTTGGGCCTACATACGTGTGCCCATCTGATGAACTCACATGCATGCACACACGTACAAACATGCATACATACATTCATGAATTACATACACTGGCAATTTTTTTTGAAAACCATAAATAAATAAATGTATGGAGTTTGCCATGTAGGTTAAGTAACCACACAGGGAATTTCTGTGTTTCAGACCTTGAAACATCATACTGTAAATAAGCTATCGAACGGCAGTGCAAGATTGTTGGCATGAGGAAATATACTCACCAGCTTCTGCAAAAAGAAACCAAAGTGCACTTGATACAGTACAGTTTATCCTTTTTCCAAAGCAATAGTTATTCTTTAAGAAGTAGTTAGTGTTGGTCTTTACTAACTCTTTAAAGGTGTTGGTTAACCATTTAAAATAGAACTTTCACAGCCGCAATGTTGTAAATGAATACACATCCCTTATCCAGACGTGCTAAGCACAGGCTTTGCTGAAGAGAGCGCCGGCTTGTGAGGACTGCTCTGTTGGAAGCACCTTGTACAGTAAGACCACTCTCCACACTCGCTCGAGAGTCGCGGAGTTTCTAATTCTGCTTTACTGCATTTGTATCCGTTACATTTATGTAGGTGATATTAAGAAGTGTGTGTGTACATGTGCATGCATTCCTATGCTCTGGCACACGAGTAGAGGTCAGGGGACAGCTTTGTGGAGTCTGTTCTCTCCACCTTTACATGAGTTCTGGAGACTCACCGCAGACCATGGGTATTAGGGTTTATCAGAGGAACAGAAGCAATGGGGTGAAAATTATTTATTATGTTATAGTTATTAAGCCAGTTTCTGTTAAAATAGCATTTGTCCCATAGCTGAGAGACTGAGAACCTGGTAATTTCTTGATCCTTTAGGCGGGCCACCTCAGCAGTTGGAGGCATCCCATAGTAGCTGTCTCTCACTGCAGAGGCTGGCCACCCAGTAGCCAGTTCATAAGACTAGGTGCTTCACCAAACCCAGTTTGGTGCCCAAATGGAAGATTCCTGATTGCCCCTGGTCCTCAGCCCACAATGGGCATCTGGGAACTCTGGTTCTGATATCCTCAAAGGAAGCAGCAACAGCAGTAACGAAACAGATTGCCTCAGTGGCAAGAGGAAGGCACGGGAAAAGGCTGGTGATTTACCCTTTGCTGTGATCTTTTCGTCAGGGTTACTACTAGAATTGTGGTTGGCACCAGCCACAATTGGGGTGGGTCTCTCCATGTCCATTAAGGTAATCAGGACAGTTCTTCAGGTGAGACTCCCTACACAGATAGTTGATTCTGATTTGTGGCAAGTTGATATTAAAACTAACCACAACCTCATACAGTTTTGCCTGCTCTGATGCTTTTTTTTTTTTTTTTTTTTTTTTTTTTTTTACAGACGGAGCATAAAATATGGGAGGGTGGCAAATCCAAATGATCTGCTCCCACTAAGATGCAGTCAGAGAGATGAGTGAGAAATCATTGCAGTTTACTTTGTTAACGAGCAGGTAGAGTGGCTGCAAGAATCCAGGGATATCGAGTAATATCGTCCTGTTCTTGGGAGATAGAGGAAGGGGGAGTCAGGACTTCAGTACCTGAGTTTACATAAGATCATGCTTCAAAATACAAAAGAGAAAAGACACAGAAGAAAGTTGGGCTCTCTGCTAACTATTATTAGCTAAATCTTATGTCAACTTGACATACAAATGAGAATTATCTGAGGGAACCTCAGTTGGGAAAATGCTTCCATAAAATTGGACTGTAGGCAAGGCTGTAAAGCATTTTCTTAATTAGCAACTGATGGTGGGGGATCCAGCCCATTGTGAGTGGTGCCATCCCTGGGCTGGTGGCCTTGGGTTCTATAAGAAAGCAGGCTGAGCAAGCTATGAGGAGCAAGCCAGTAAGCAGCACTCCTTCATGGCCTCTGCATCAGCTGCTGCCCCCAGGTTTCTGCCCTGTTTGAGTTCCTGTCCTGATTTTCTTCCATCATGAATAGCAATGTAGAAGTATAAGCCAAATAAACTCTGTACTCCACAAGTTGCTTTTTGGTCATGGTGTTTCACTGTAGCAATAGAAATCCTAACTAAAACAGACTACAGCACCCATAAGTGGTAGGAGGAGGGTATGCACACAGTATGTAAATACACAGTTCTCAAGCACATCACCTGTAGCTGCTATAGTTTTATCCAAAACAGGTCATGCCCATGCTGTCTGGACTTTTCTCATGGACATAGGGGCTATAGTGCTGTTCAGGTTCTTCTTGCTCCTGCGTAGGAAGGTCTGAATTTCCATTTTTGTCTTCATCTCAAAGTCCTAAAAGGGTGGGAACTGCTAGCTCCTTTTCTGGGTACAGTTGCTTAAGACCCAGATCTCTGCAAAAGCAATGAGTTCTTTACCATGTAGCCACCTCTCCAGCTCCATGAAAATCTCAGACTGTAGCAGGTAAAACGGGGACTTCATTCCAAGACCCCAGCGGCATTTCACTGGGCTCCAGGAGCACCCCTGGACAACCACTGTGCTGTGTTGCATGGACAGTGGAGAGTGACTGAGAAATTATTTAAATGCATCCTGTTATAGCTTTCCACAAATTATGTTCTTATAAGCACTGATAAGTCAGAATTGTCATAATATAAAGCCAATTTAAGCATGATAAAGAGTAACAGTACTGCTAATAAAGCCATTCCATAGATATAAAATAGTATTTATGGGTGGAGATCAGAGGATGATACCAGATGTCTTCCTGTGTTGCTTCCCATCTTATGTTTTGAGACAGGATCTTTCACTGAACCTAGGGCCTGCTGGTGGGCTAGATTGGCTAGCTGTAGCGTTAAAAGGGTTAAAAGCTGCCATGTCCAGCTTTTAGAAAATAGTGTATGCCCGATGACGTCTTTGTGCACTATCAGAGTGTAGGAACCTGTGGAGACCAGAAGAGAGTGTCAGATCCCTACAACTGGAGCTGCAGTTGCTTGAGACCCAGCTCTCTGCAAAAAGCAGTGAGTGTTCTTTACCATTGAGCCACCTCTCTAGTTCCATGCTCAGCTGTGTTCTTGTAGCGGGGAGGAGGGGTGCAGAGGGAGGTGGGAGAGGTGCTGGGCATCAAAGTTGGCCTCATGCTTTTATAGCAAACACTGTATCCAGTTAGCCATCTTACCAGAAAGACCGGGCTTCATTGTATACAGTAGTACAGGCTGTGTGCTTCCAGGCCCTTAGAATGTAGAGGGAGGTATGCAGCCAGCCCTGCTGTCATATTACCCGTCTTCTAAGATTTAGGGAAATTACAGAATATCGACCCCACTGAGAACATTTAAACTGGGTGTACGTGGTGAGGTGAGTCCACATTCTCAGCAGGTGTGGTCACATCCAGTCTGGGAGATTCCCTGCCACACAGTACAAGGTGTCCTCTGAGCCATTAATAATGAGACGTAGCTCTGTGCTTGTGACATGGTTACAGTCATCGGGACGTTCCCTAGCGTAGTGAGGATGATGGGACTGTTGTGTGCAAAGGCCCAAATGATGAATAGCTGGCAGCAGGTGTCGGGCCGAGCCATGGAGCAGTATGTCCTTTCGAAGTAAAATGTACACTAGGACTGTATTTGACAGTGGAGTTGTCATGGAAGCACAGATCACCCTGGAGCTTAAGGGGCACTCACACAGCAGACATCTTTGTACTACTGTGACAGAAGTCAGGACAACATAAGAAGTGAAAGTCTAGATCTGTCATGTTAGATGCTTCTCCTTTTTGGATAGTGATTTGGTGGTGGTGGTGTGGGGCTTTTTATTTGTTTTTTCTTTTCTTTCTTTCTTTCTTTCTTTTTTTTTTCTCTTTTACCTAATCCAATATAGTTTTCAAACAAACAAATCCAAGCGAATTTCTAGGTCCTCTTGTTTATGTGTCATTTGTTTGATGGGTGCCACTGCTCTTTAGATCAGTCCATGCTCCAGACTGTCACTGTCTCCAAACACTGGCAGGTGAGCAGGAGGATAATGTGGAGCTGGCTTGGGGCATGGCGCACGTAACATGCCGCAGAGACTCCTTGTGTTGGGAAGAGCCACTGAAAGCCTGCTGTTGGTAAAGGTGTTCCTTTGAGAAGATAGAACATGGAATTTCAGAGGTAACTGGAAACATTTACTTATACGAAGAGAACCTTTCCCAAGGGAACCTGAAGCTGTGCCAGTAGCATGTGCCTATCTCCAGGAATACATTCCGAGTGCTTCTGTCTTCAGTGAGTCTTTTAGAGAAAAAGCCAGAAACATTATCACTATAATGTACAGGAAAGAGTAGTTTTTGAATGGATGCTCTTGGTCAGTTGGAAGATGTGTGTCTTCTGGGCTTTACTAAATATTAAATAAAACACATGTGCCTTCTGTATGATGCAATTTTCATACTAGGTCCAGAGCATAGGATTCTCTAAAACAAGGAATGGAGAACATTTTTTTAAGTCCAAGGCGGCACATATCTGTAATCCCACAGTCCTCGGGCTAAAAGGCCACCAGTGAGCAGCCTGCCAGCTGCTCCTCAATAGCCTAGGCTACGCTGTGAGTACCAGCCCAGCCAGGGCAAGAGCCCGTCTGAACGAGAAATACACAGATACACTGCTGAAAACAGCAATGAAGAGAGAGGGCATGGAATATCGTCTTTGATATAATCTCTAAGAATTTACTTGAAAAGTTTCAGTTATTACTAATGTCCAACCTTTGGGTGTAGTCCTTGTTAGCTCTCCACACCCTTCCAAGTCCAAGGAGGAAGGACCTCTTTGGAGCCAGCTAGCTCCATTACACGGGTGGCTGTCCTGGGCGGCTGCTGTGCGTTCCCACTGCCTTCCTTCACTGTGCGCCTAGTAGGACAGTGGCGAAGTCCATCCAGTAGAAGATGCTTGTAATGTGATCCTGGCCCTGCCGCTTGAAGTCCAGCACTTCAACAATGCCAGACACAGAGAGCATTTGTAGTGAATGTTTACCTGAATTAATGAACCGCTTTAAGGCGGGTTGTAGCAGTAATGATTTCAATATCCAGTGACGGAGCAATCAGTGTTCATGGCTGAGCTACGCATTCAGGTTTTCTTCAAAGCCTGTCAGCAGACCGCTGTGCAATCCAGGGAGACCAGTTAGTTCACTTTTCCACCCAGTAGTCATTTACTTTACAGTTGTGCTTATGTAGAGTAAAGGTCAAAAGGAACAATGTGGTGAAGGCAGTGACTGCAGTCCTTGGCCACAGCAGTCTGTGTGCTGTCGCGAGAGCCGCAGAATTCAGAGTTCAAGCAGTGTGTCCTGCCCTGCCTTTTTCTTTCTCTCCTTTCCTTCCTTCCTTCCTTCCTTCCTTCCTTCCTTCCTTTCTTTCTTTCCTTCCTTCCCTCCTTCCTTCCTCTCCTTCCTTCTTTCCTTCTTTCCTTCTTTCTTTTCTTTCCTTTCCCTTTCATCTCTTCTTTTCTTTTTTTCTTTTATCCTGTGATGGGGTTAATGTGCAGCTTTGGCTGGCTGGGAATTAGCAGTGTGCATCTCTCTATTTGTAATGGCAGTTGGTGTGTGACACTATCTTGTGTGTGCTAGGCAGGCCCTCCTGCCAGGCTTTAACCCAGTGTTAGTTACTTTCTGTTTTACAAGTTGTGATAAAATGCTGACCAAAACCAACTTAGAATAGGAAGGCTGATTTTGTTTTTTATTAACTTGCACTGTACAGCCCTCCTTGGAAGCTAGGGCAGGGGCTAGGTGAGGAACAGAAGAGGGACACTGCTTATAGGCTTGCTTTCCAAGGTTTGCACTCCCTGCTCTCTTACACAGCTCAGGACACCTGCCCAGCAGTGTGCTGGCCACAATGAGTGGGACCTACTACTTCAATCACGGTCAGAAAAACGCCCATAGATTGCCCAGAGTCCGACCAGTTGTGTCAAGTTGACAAAACTACTGAACACACCAACTCATAATCTTTTTAAATTTACTTTATATTTTTAAAAGTAGTGATGGAGGTTGAACCCAGGGCTTTACATTGTGCTGGACTTCACCACTGAGCCTCTGACAGTCATCTTGAAGTGTAATTGACAATTTCAAATGTGCAGTTTAATCAGCTCCAATATACTCATATGCCAGTGGCACCATCAAGACTTTTGGTACCTCTGTGGTCTACCCTCATGGTCCTTTGCCCATCTCTAGCCAATTGCCGATGTCATTTCTATGACTTTAGATTTACATAACAGAATCCTGTTTGCTGCGTTCACCAGATGCTTTGATATCTCAGGTGTGTTGGTGCTTCTCCCCTTCAGTGACACTGTGCCATGTGGTTGTGCCAGCTTTTTGTGCCTACCTGCTCACTACTGCTAAGATGGATGTGCTTGGCTCGAATGAAGACTTGACCATCTGAACACTTGCACACCATGAGCACATGCTCTTTTTCTTAACATGCCTGGGAGGGAAGTCGCGGGCCTTGTTTGCACGGCTGCTTGCACAGCTGCTTGCTTTTACATTCTGAACACCAAGTGTGTAAGAACTAAGCTGCTACAGGTCACTGTCAGCCAGCGCCTTGCTGGGAGCGTCCTTTTTCCTTTTAGTCTTTCTTATACAGTGATCCTGCATTGTGATTTTAGTTTGTATTTTTCTAGTGACTAAAGGTTGAACATCTTGTGTTTGTCATTCTTTGACAAAGTGTCATATTTTACATGTTTACTTATTGGATAGTTCTCTTAGTTTTGAGAAGTATAGAAACAGATTTTTAATCAGATTCATGATTTGAAATATTTTGTCCCAGTCTGACCTGTCTTTATAGTCTCTTAGCAGTGTCTTTGAAAGAATAGAAGTTCTGATTTCAGTGAAGTTTATCAGTTTGTTCCCCTAAGCCTTGTGCTTTGGGTGTCACTTCTAAGATCTGTGTTTACTAAGTCCAAGGTTACAGAGATTACCTACTACTGTTCCCTAAGTGTTTCGTTAGTGTAGCTTTAGGTAGCTTGGCTGGTTGGTTTGTCTGTGGTGCGAGGTTTCATGCATATTAAGCAGGTGTTCTGCCTCTTACTGTAGGCCCAGCCTGTAGTTAATATTTGTACATAGGGCAGGATCTGAATCCAAGCTCACAGTTTTTGAGAATATGGATATTTAGCTGTTCTAGCACCATTTATTAAAATGGACAGTTTCCCTTACTGAATTACCTCTGGGCACTGCCCGTGTGTGTGTGTGTGTGTGTGTGTGTGTGTGTGTGTGTGTGTTTGGCATTTGTTTTCCATTTCCTTTGCTTTTCACTGGGTTTTACTCTGTAATCCAAACTGGCCTCAGCCTTCAGAGTGGTTTTTTAAACAAACAAACAAACAAACAAACAAACAAGATTTTATTTATTTATTTTATATATATGATGAGTACACTATAGCTGTGTTCAGACACACCAGAAGATGGCATCGGATTCCATTACAGATGGTTGTCAGCCACCATGTGATTGCTGGAAATTGAACTCAGGATCTCTGGAAGAGCAGTCATTGCTCTTAACCACTGAGCCATGTCTCCAGCCCCCTTCAGAGTGTTCTGATTACAGGTCTAAGCCACCACATCCAACTTAATCTTCTTATAACAGAACAGTCTCAGTTGAAGAAGCAGCATTGTCTTCTTTCTATGGCTTCATCATTTTGCTCTTGCAGTTTTGTCTTTCTGCATAGTTCTTTAGGCTCTCCTAGCTTCTATGCACTAAGCTTGAGTTCAGCTTCTGGATTTATTCAAAGTGCCTCCTGGGATCTTAATTTGAAATAATGACTCTGAAGCAATTTGAAGAAATCTTACATACCACTGAGGATTTTCTGAATATATTTCTCTCCGTTTTGCATAGAGTTTCTTTAGTTTCTCTGAGCAATCTCATATAGTGTAAATATTAGACAGTTTTCTCAGGTACTGTACTAAATTTTCATTTTTAATGTCATTATAAATGGTATTTTTTAGAATCTCAACTATGGTTGCAAATTGCTGGCATAGAGGTTGGATTCCATCTTCTACCAAGTTCTTTTATCTGGCAACCTTGTAAACTCACTCAGGAGTTGCACGGTTGCTACAAAACTGCCCTTCATCAGTTTTTTTTTTTTGTTGTTGTTGTTGTTGTTTGTTTTTGTTTTTTTTGGAGACAGGGTTTCTCTGTGTGGTCCTGGCTATCCTAGAACTCACTCTGTAGACCAGGCTGGCCTCGAACTCAGAAATCCCGCCTGCCTCTGCCTCCCAAGTGCTGGGATTACAGGCGTGCGCCACCACGCCCGGCCCTTCATTAGTTTTTATATATAGACAGTCTTGTAAGGCACCACCCTCCTAGACACAGCACTATCTTTATGAGGTGAGCTGAGTCACCATAGGACCTGTGGACTTCAGACATTCCCTTCAAGGACAAGGAGTTGAGAGGGTCAATAGACCCTCCTTTCCTCCAACTCCCCCCAACCCCAACCCCAACCCACACCTCTGTTTCTCTTTAGAAAGGGCAGGCCACCATGAATAGCAAGCAGCCATGACATCTCATGTTTCAGTAAGACTAGGTACTTTCTCTAAAGTAGAAACTTCTGGTTTCTCTGGGAAGTCAGTTATGTCAAATGATGTTTTGCTGGGGCACAGAGGTGAAAGGATGTTTTGCTAAAGTAGACACTTGAAAAGACTCTTGATGAAGGAATATAAATATGACCCCACAGACAGTGGGAGATGGAACGTTGGTTTGGTTTGCTCTACCTTGCCATTTTTGCTAACAACTGGCATGTATTGGTTTGCCTTACATTGAGCGTTGAGCTCTCCTTGTGGTGACGCCAGAGAGAAATTTACCAAAGAACTTCTTGTGAGGTTCCTGAGGCTTTCCTGGCTTCACCTTGGGCCAGTTGGTGAGCCTTGACGTTTCTTCAGGATGGAACTACAGCTGCTAGTTTGTGCGTGGTGTCTGCCTGCCAATAGGACTGGACTGAAGCTGCTGATTGATTTTGGTGTTTGCTATGGGACTGAACCTGACAAAGAAGATTGAGCTTGTCCCCAAAGAACTATTGCTGAACAGGTCCACTTCTGCCATAGCCTAGTAACTTTTCTCTTCTACTACCTCTGGTAGGTGGTGGGTTAGAGGAGAGGTTGAAACTTTATTAAAGTAGATTGAGAAAAATTTATGCCTGCATTCCTTTTTATTAAGGCTAGACAAGGCAGCCTAGTAGGGGGAAAGGGTCCCAAAGGCAAGCAGCAGAGTAGGAGACAACTCCTGTGCCCGTGGTTTAGTAGATCCACAAGGAGACCAAGCTGTCCAGCCGCAACCTGTGTTCACAGGACCTGTGTCAGTCCCACGCAGGCTCCCTAGTTGGCAGTTCAGGCTCTGCGCCCTTATGGGCTCAAATTAGTTGGTTCTGTGGCTTTTCTTGTGGTGTCCTTGACTTCTGTGGCTCCTACAGTTTTTCCTCCCCTTCCACAGGATTCCCCAAGGTCCTCCTAGTCTTTGGCTTGGTTCTCTGTATTTGTTTACATCAGCCTCTCTGCTGACAACTGGGCTAGATGCAAATCTATGAGTATAGCAGAATAAATAGCACTAGGAATCATTTCATTGACTTTATTTACTTATTTATTTATTTATTTATTTATTTATTTTTGCCATTCACTCATTTTTGGCTCTATCATGGGTCTCTGGCCTATCTAACCTCTTTGTTTGTTTGTTTGTTTGTTTGGGTTTTTTATTTTCATTTTTATTTTTTATTAGGTATATTCTTTATTTACATTTCAAATGTTGCCCCCTTTCCTGGTCCCCCCCTCCCCTGAAATCCCGTAAGCCATCTCCCTTTCCCCAATCAACCCTCCCCCGCTTCCCTGTCCTGGTGTTGGCATCTAACCTCTTATCAGCTGGTGCTATGACTTGAAAGAGTTGGATCCCCAACCCAGCCACGTGGGAATGGGTGACCACTCCCTTTCCCTATCCCTTATTCCACTGTATACAATCAGCACCACACTCTAGCTGCTGCCTAATCTTCTAGATCCAGGACTCCTTGGGCTTTCTCTGCTGAGTCATGGATGGCCAGAGCAAAGACCAGGCTTTGTTCTGAGGGAGACTTTGATACAGAGTCAGCTTATCTGAGGTTACAGCATTCCCATAGTTTCAGGATCTCTGGAAAAGGCTGGGAAGATGGGTGCTGCTAGGTCTAAAATTGATTCCCCAGATGCCTCTTGGAAATCTGCTGCAAAAATCACCCCACGTACGTACCATGTTTGTCTTTCTGGGTCTGAGTTACCTCACTCAGGATGATCTTTTCCACTTCTCTCTATTTGCCTGCAAATTTCATGTCATTGTTTTTAATAGCTGAATAATACTCTATTGTGTAAATGTACCACATTGTCTTTATCCATTCTTTGGTTCAGAGACATCTAACTTGTTTCCAGTTTCTAGCTATTACAAATAAAGCTACTATGAATATAGTTGAGCAAGTGTCCTTGTAGTAGGATGGAGTGTCCTTAGGGTATATATGTCCAGGAGTACTATAGCTGGGTCTTGAGGTCAATGGATTCCCAATTTTCTGAGATATTGCCATATTGATTTCCAAAGTAGCTGTACAAGTTTGAGATTCCACCAGCAATGAGGAGTGTTCCTCAACAGCATGAGCTGTCACTGGAGATTTTGATCTTAGCCATTCTGACAGGTGGAAGAAGGAATTTCAGACTTATTTTGGTTTGCATTTCCCAGATGGCTAAGGATGTTGAACATTTCTTTAAGTGCTTTTTGGCCATTAGAGATCCCTCTATTGAGAACTATTTAGATCTGTACCCCCTTTTTAATTGGATTATTTGGTTTATTGGTGTCTAGTTTATTGAGTTCCTTATATATTTTGATAACACTCCTCTGTCAGATAGGGCTTGGTGAAGATCGTTTCCCATTCTGTAGCTGCCATCTGTCCTGTGTCTTACAGAAGCGTTTCAGTTTCCTGAGGTCCCGTTTAGTAATTGTTAATCAGTGCCTGTGCTATTGGTGTTCTGTTCAGGAAGTTGTCTCCTTTGCCAATGTGTTCAAGACTATTCCACACTTTCTCTTCTATTAGATTCAATATATCTGACTTTATTTTGAGTTCTTTGATCAACTTGGGCTTGAGTTTTATGCAGGATGATAGATATGAATCTTTTTGCATTCTTCTACATGCAGAAATACAGGGAGACCAACACCATTTGTTAAAGATGTTTTCTTTTTTTCCAGTGTATATTTCTGGCTTCTTTATTAAAAACAAACAAAAAACAAAACAAAACCAGTGTCCACAGGTGTGTGGATTTACTTCTGTTTTATTTTTATTCAGTTCCATTGATCAACCTGTTTTTATGCCAATACCAAGCAGTTTTGTTTGTTTGTTTGTTTTATTACTATTGCTCTGTTGTACAGCTGGAAATCAGGGGTGGCTATATCTCCAGATGGTCTTTTATTACAGGATCATTTTATTAGCTCTTCTGGGCTTTTTGGTTTTCTATATGGAGTATTGTTCTTTCAAGGTCCGTAAAGAATTGTTTTGGAATTTTAATGGGAATTGCATTGAATCTGTAGATTGCTTTTGGTAGGATGGCTTTTCTTACGATGTTAATTCTACCAATCCATGTGCATGGGCTATCTTTCCATCTTCTGATATCTTCAATTTCCTTCTTCAAAGGCTTGGCTGTTTTTGTTATACAGGTTGTTTACTTGCTTGGTTAGAGTTACACCAAGATATTTTATATTATTTGAGACTATTGTGATGGGTGTTGTTACCCTGATTTCTTTCTCAGCCCATTTATTGTTTATATATAGGAGGCCTACTGGTTGTTGTTGTTGTTGTTGTTGTTGTTGTTGCTTGAGGTAATTTTGTATTCGGCCACTTCATTGAAGGTATTTATTAGATGTAGAAGTTCCCTGTAAAATTTTTGGGATCACTTAGGTATACTATCATATCATTTGCAAATAGTGACACTTTGACTTCATCCTTTTCAATTTGTATCCCCTTGATTTCCTTCAGTTGTCTAATTGCTCTGGCTAGAACTTCATGTGTGGAGAGCATGGGCAGCTTTGTCTTCTCCATGATTTTAGTGGGATTGCTTTAAGTTTCTCTCCATTTAATTTGATGTTATCTATCAGCTTGCTGTAAATTGCCTTTATTATGTTTAGGTATGTACCTTGTATGCTGATCTCTGCAAAACTTTTATCATGAAGGAGTGTTAGGTTTTGTCAGAATCAAATGAAATGGTAATTTGATTTTTTTCTTTCAGTTATTTATATGGTAGATTACATTGACAGATTTTTGTATGTTGAACCATCCCTGTCTCTCTGGGATAAGCTTATGTGATCATGGCAGATGATCTTTTCAATGTGTTCTCAGATTTTGTTTGTATTTTATTGAGTATTTTTGCATCGATGTTCAAGAGGGAAACTGGCCTACAATTCTCTTTCTTGTTGAGTCTTTGTGTGATTAAGGTATCAGAATGATTATGGCCTCATAAGATGAATTTGGCAAAGTGCCCTGTGTTTCTGTTTTGTGGACTAATAGAGGGACTACTGGTATGCGCTCCCTGAAAGTCCAGTGGGGTTCTGGGCTGAGACCATCTAGCCCTGGGTTCTGTTTGCTTGGGAGACTTCTAATGACAGCTTCTGATTCCTTAAGGGTTGCACGTCTATTTAGATTTTTTTTTTTATCTGCTCTTTGGGTTTTCTCTTCTTGGTGACATCTTTTTGAGAATTTGTCCTGTTCAGTCTGTTTGCTGAATCTGTTGGCATCAAGTTTTACCAGTGTTCTCTTTATCCCTTTCATGTTTGTGTGTCTGTGATGATTTCACCTTTTCAGTTTCTTACAGTAGCCACCCCTCCTTTCCTGATCACTCTGATTGGAAATTTATAAATATCATTTACACTTTCAAGAACTTTCTTTTTCATCTTCCCTCCTCCCCACCTTTTTTTTCCTGCACTTTTTTCTTCCCCTTCCCCCATCCTCATTCCTTTCATTTTCCTCCCCCTTCTGCCTTCCTCTCCCCCTCGCCCCCACACTTGGATCTGGGAATTGAAGCCAGCACCTCAACCAAAGAACCAGCTTTTAATTTTCTTGTTTTCTGTTTCATTAATCTTTCTTCTCCTAAGCTATTTCCTCTGCTTACTGAATGTCTATGTCATTTTAATAATTTTTCTTTTACTAAATTTTTCTAATTTTAAGGGTAAAGTATGGTTCTTTAAAGTTTTTTTATTTAAATTGTTACCTCCTTAATACATAAAAAGGTTTTGAGATTCAGAGAAATCACAGTAGACAACTGCGGTGTGCCCCCCTATCCCACAGCCACTGCGTGTTGATTGCTGTGCTGGGGCTAGTCCATGACTCTTTACCTAGTGAGGGGCAGATGACAAAACCTTCAGAGAAGCAAAGATTCAATGCCTTGTTGGTCTGGGAGTTAACCTATTGCAAAATCCAATATTAGTTGTTTGAATTTATTTTACCTTGGCTACAGGCCTTTCTCTTAATATGTGGTATGATGAAAATTAATTAGAATATGCCAAGAGTACTTCTGCATCCAGCCAATGTTTCCTGGGGTCTGATAGGCAAACTAGTTTTTATTTCTATTGAGACTGTTAGTAATGGTCATGGTGTAATAAGAACGGCCCCCATAGGCTCCTATGAATGCATAGTCACCAGGGAAAGGAACAGGAATAGGATTAGAAGGATTAGGAGACCTTTTTGGAGGAAGTGTGTCATTAGGGGGTGGGTGTTGAAGTTTCAAAAGCCCATGCCACCAGTTCTAGTCTGTCTCTCTGTCTCTGTCTCTGTCTCTGTCTCTGTCTCTGTCTCTGTCTCTCTCTCTCTGCATGCTGATCAGAATGCAGAGCTCTCAGCTGCCGCAGTGCCTGCCTGCATGCTGCCATGCTTCCTGTCATGATGATAATGGACTGAGCCTCTGAACCTGTTCTGCGCTGAAGAACTAAGAAGTATCTTCACCATTAAAGGACTCACTTCAGGATATTTAATAGGCAGAATGGTACCAGAATACTTTAGCACTATCTTCTCATACCTGTTTAGAAGGCCAGATCCCTCTCCATACTCAAGGTACTGTATTTAGGGCTTCTAAAATATACGTAAAAGCCATTTTCAGAGAGGCACTAATACAACCCCTGGTCAATACAAAGGAAGAACAGAAGGAAAACCTAAGGATTTAAGTGGTCATAAAGGCAATGAATGTATTGTTATTTTACCTTTTCTTTTTAAAAGGAAAGGCAATTTGAGTCTTATTCAAGAAAAAGCTGCTCTCTTGACAGTTTTGAGTCTCAGAATGGAAAAAAAATTCAAACCTATTATTTGTTTGTTTATGTAGATACTGGTCTCATGTTACCCAGGGCACTTGCAAACCTGAACTCTACCTTGGAGTCCTTGGACCTCATCGGGAATGCTGGGATTGCAGGTGTGAGCCATACCTGATTGGGTGCTGAGTCCTGACAAGGGACCCATGTGTGCTAGACAAATACTCTTCCAGCCAAACCATGTCCTCAGTTCACAAGCTGGTAATTTTCTAAAGAGCTGGGCAGCAATGGTGGCACAGTGGCAGGACCAGGTCCTCAGCCTGCGGAGTTAGTAAACCCTGGCTCAGCCATTCTTCTCTAAGAGACGATGGCAGCATTCTGCTCCAGTTCTTTGGGGATACCACTCACTGGATGCTAATTCTGTTTGGGGACAGAGTCATTTTCTCTATCAAGGACTTGAGGAAATAATCAAGGCTCATATGCAGATAAGACACTACTTAAATTTTTGTGTCTTAAAAGTGAATCCAGTTCACCCATTCTTGTCTACTTTTAGAATTACAACCATATTTTTAATTAAACAAATGCAGCCAAATTTTCATGCATTTATAATTGACTTTCAAACTGGTAGGTCTTAAATACTAGCAGTTGGATGCATCTAATTAAGCATTATGTGCTCAGAGCAATGCTGCTGTCTGTCATACCCAGTGACTTGGAGTCACGGGGCTGCTCGCTCTCCCAGTACTTGACAGGTACTTTAGAATGTGACATTTCTTCGTTGTTGGGCCTTCCTGTTACTTGAGCTTTGAGGACAGTGAGGCGATGAGTGCTGAGTGTCAGCCCTTCCTCTCCCACTGTCCTCTCCTCCTCCTCCTCTTCATCCTTCACCCACCTCATTCCTGTACCTGTCTGCCCTCCTCACAAGTGCTATCTTACATTCCTTGTACACTGTGTTACAGTTTCCTTGCACTGTTACAGTTTCCTGGCACACTGTTTCTTTGCACCCTGTGTTACAATTGTCTCTTTTCTTTTTAGTCTTCCCAATAAATTGTAGGGTAGGAGTGAGTCTCACTCATTTCCTATCCACCACCCAGCAAACATTTAATAAAAGATTCTCAGGGCGGCAGTGTTGGTCAGGAAGAATCAGGCTCAGTGAATTGGGTTCAGATCTATCCTTGTCTTTTTCATTTTGTTGCTTGAGGATGAGGACGAGCTTTCCACTTCTCACAGGATGCTGATGTCCATTGTGGCATTGCTCCTGCTGCTGCTTTTCATGGCTTCTGTGGAACACATCTGGACATCCCCACTTGTGACATCAAGGGCCTGATTCCCTTGCCCCCTTTTTGTGTTAAACACACTGGCCAAATGGCTACAGACACAGGCTACTTTTAGTATCGTACAAAGCCAACCCAGCAAGACTGCAATCAGGCAACACTGGCATTGGGATAGAAATGAGGAACATAATGGTTTTAGAGACAAGTACCCCCATGGAAGAGAATGGAGTCTGTGGGCTCTGCTAAGCTACTACAGTCCTGGGTGATTACTCTGGGGAAGGAGCTTTGCATGGATGGTGAGGTCAGCAATACTTAAGTGAATGTTGGCTCACATGAAGGACAAATGGAATCACATGATGAGACTATATAACACTATAGTCTATCTAATTGATAAACAGCAATTTTGATTGATTGAGTACTCTTGAACCAGAACACAAAAGCTTACAGAAGACAAACTGCAGATGAATGTTGATATGATACTGAGGAAGGTTTGGTGTGAGGTCCTGGGCTGAGGTCTTCAAAGAAACAGAGCATGTACTGCTTCAGCTGGGAAGGACCTAGGAAGGCCCTGGTTGTTGGTGTCTGGGTTGTTGGTGACTATGTTTCCTCTGTCCCTCCTCACCAGGGGCTATGTTATTCCAGTGGGGCCAGGCCATCCCTTTGGGCCCTCTCTTGAGGTATTAAGTAAGCCTCATTATTTGAAGGCTTTGTTTCCAAAATGTTGGGGCTTTTACTTTGTAAACTTGAAAGCATCCAGTTGTCAGAAGAATCAGAACCCAGCTGGGTGTATCCTTTAATTCCAGAACTTGGGAGGCAGAGGCAGGCTGATCTCTCTGAGTCCAGGCTAGCCATGGCTACATAGTGAGACCCTGTCTCAAAAAATGAAAAATAAAGTCAGGACCCCAAGCTGAGCATCTGAATGCTACTGTTTTTAATCATGTTAAAAATAAGTTTGGGGTTGCAAAGAAAGAGACCGCCACTTCAATCAAAGTATCTTGACAAAGCAAAGGTTTACTCTTGATCAAGAGGGTGTGCTGCTCATAAAGCAGGTGAGAGCACACCCGGGCAGATGTGCATTTGGGTTTTATTCTAACCCCAGGGGTTACTGTTTTTCCCCATGGTTGGGTACTGCTGACCTCATAGTCTTTGAAGTGGGCTAGTTTTGTTTGTTTGCTTGTTTGTTTTTGTTTTAAGGGGAAAATTGGCAGATGGAAAGAGAAGGGGGAAATGATATAAGTATATTTTAATTTCAAAAAAATCAAAATTGTAATAATTATTTTCTAAAGAGGGGGAAGACTTTGGCAAAGGACATTGAAGGAAAGTGGGAAGGGTGGGCCGCCTAGGTCACTTAAGCTCTAAGAATGCAGCAGGGCCTTTGTATAAACAAAGGTTTTTTGGTTAGGTTTGTTTGTTTGTTTGTTTGTTTGTTTGTTTTTTAACCTGAGAGAGGACCACAACATTTACATAAAACTCTTACAGGGCAAGGATATAAAGATATTTGAATTTCTTGCCATAAACACAAGTTTTACAGTGTTTAATAGAAAAGACTAATATACTTAGTCTTTCCTGCAATGGTAAGACTTTTTTTTTAATTTTCTCTTTTTGGTTTTTCGAGACAGGGTTTCTCTGTGTAGCCCTGGCTGTCTTGGAACTCATTCTGTAGATCAGGCTGGCCTCGAACTCAGAAATCCGCCTTCCTCTGCCTCCCAAGGGCTGGGATTAAAGGCATGTGCCACCATTGTCCGGCAATGGTAAGATTGGAGAAAGACGGTTAAAATCTTTGAGAGTTTGGTGTAAGTTTTAGTTGAGGCCTTTCTGTAAGATTTAGCTCACCATGGGCCCTCCACTTGTGATCCTGCTGATGGTGGCCTGCTCCTGGCCCACCAGTTCTCCTTGGCTGTGAGGGTTGTTCACATTGCAGTGGCTAGGGCGATTGCACCTCTGCCTGGAGTGTCAGGATGCTGTCAGTATTGGAGCTCTGGGGGTAAGAGGAGTAGATGGAAGGAACGAGGCCATCTCTTTTTAAAATGTGAACCGATGTGTAGAAATTAAAAATGTAGTATCATGGGAGTCAGTAAGCATTCCCAACCAACTTGAGAATGAGAAATTAGTCACATGTAGCTGCCCCAGCACTTGTGGCTGAGGCAGTAGGATTCCCAGTTAGCCTGGGCCACAGAGTGAGATTCCATCTCAAGAAATCAAATACCAGAAGGATGAAAGCGCATTCTTTCTCTGTGTTACGGTGCTGAGTTAGTAGCAGTGTCCTTTGCTTGTTCATGTCATGCTTGAAATGACTCCTAAGCCTGTCTTCTCTGATCTCTCTCTGAGGGAACCTCTGGGATTGTCTTCTGTAAAAGGTCAGTTTTCAGAAGTAAGTGATGTTCACTTAAAAACAAAATGCCATGATATATGGTGTGTGTTTGATTTTTGTAGGTCAGGACCTAAAATACAGTCAGTGGTAAGGCAGTTACACTCTCCTCATATATACTTCAGATATGTGAGAGTGCCCTTTGTTTAATGGATGCCCTGGTTAGTGTTTGTCTGAAGGCTGACATTTTATTGATATTACTAAAGTTAGTTCTTAAAGAGGTTGTTAGAGGAAGACAAATGCTGCAATCTGACTCTTCACACTTAGGAACAAAAGCAAATGATTGTGAAGTATTTTAGTGGGTTGAACCTTAAGGTAGTGCTTACCTTCCCCCCACTATTATAAGGAGCACTTGGCCCAGTTGCTATGGAAACACATTTACATTACTGAAAGTTAGGATGTAGATTTTGATACTGGTTTGTGAAAGATATATATATACCGCATGCCAAGGATCTAAATGCTACCCGACAGCTACTTCAGACGTTGACTGCACTTGCCCTGCCATCGCAGTACAAAGAAGGTTCTTGGCCTCAGGGGTTCAGTGTCTTCTGGGGTGGCAAGCAGGTAGACGGGCAGGGCAGCAGGTGCAGGGGCAGCTGGAGGATTACTGTCAGGAAGTCAGGAATGCCACATTCACAGGTGGGATGAAGACTGTTCCCACCAAGGAAGCTGCTAGTATGGGCAGAGAGGAGAAGGAAGGTTCATCTAAATCAGTTCTTTTACATCACAGCTGTAGCCGCACAGCTAGAAAGTACTGGTGGGATCTTAAGTATCTGAGTGCATTAGCTTGGATCAGCTACCAATGCGCCACTAGTGCATGCACCTCAGTTTTACCTCTGCACCTCCTAGGGCAGTTGTGTGGTTAAGAGAGGCAGTTCTTGTGTTCTTGTAGCAGCAATGGTCCTGTCACTGTACACTTAGCTCCTTGGGGGTGTTTATCTAACAGGCTAGCTCACCATAGTACTGCAAATAGTACTAGAGATGGTTTATAGCTAGGTGTTGGATGCCTGCCTTGTGCTAGGTATTGTGCTAGGAGGGGAGGTATACATAGTGTCTATGCTCGTTCAACGTTCAGCACAGTTGAGAGTGAACATGGGCAGATATGAGAAATGGTGGATGTCAGTGTAGTATGGCCATGTATGCAAGCATTCAGTGTGCTGATTGAGGAAGCACACTCGTATAGCTTGAGTTCTGTTTCAAGGAAGCCTTGGTATGGTCACCAAAGAGGACTCTGCACTGAAATGGCAGTCTGAGGGGAAGGGTGAACTTTTCCTGTTTGGTGTGCCTACCAGCCTGGTGGGAGGCAGTTACACCCATGGCATGCTGAGGGGCTGGTCATGCACTGCGGAGGGCAGCTACATACCTGAAGGGCGCAGAACAGTCTTTTCTGACAGTGGTTTTCACCAGAGTTGAGGTACAAAATAGGAGGTGAATACAGTTGGGACTGGTAATGGTAATCAGCGGGAGACTTCATATTCTAATAAGCATGTCAAAAGGCCGTCCTGTACCAGGTGCTGTGCTGAGCTAGGAATAGAAGCACAGGGAAGAAGGTCAGCGGCTTCCAGTCTTACAGGCAGAGGAAAGGTAGAAGCCAACATGTAGGACACACCAGGCAGATGTTACAGAGGGGAGCAGAGAAAGCAGGGCCCATGTGCAAGGTCCCAAGGAGAGGGCACTTTGAGAGCTGTAGGGAGGGCTAGAAGACACACTTAACTTCTTCTAGAATAGCTTTCTGTCCAATCTCAGAGGACAGGAAACAATGACTTCATTCTAGATATTGGCTACCATTGCCTTCTTTACCTAGCATTGCCTCTTCTGGGACCTCTTGTGCTTAGGCAACAGTAATAGACTGCTTCTTCCAGGTCTGGAGCATTCAGCCTGAACTGTTGTGCCAGGTGCCAGAGGTGATGGAGGAGTTGGGTTGGTATGGCTTGAACAGCATCCAGGAGACTGAATGATTAACAGTTTTGCATGCATATTGCTTTTTTCTAAACAGTTCTAGAATTCTCTTCCACACATAAGTCCTTCAAATTTAGAGATGACCATGTAGTGTTCAGGAAAGACTAAACTGAGAACTCAAGGTTTGATTTCATCATAAGGTTAAGTTCAATTAATAGCCCTGACAGATTTCTTAAGTGTGTGGCAGTGACATCCGGAAGCACACAGGGCTATTCGTCCTAGTGGACAGACCAGCTGTCTTTCTGACCCTGCACCTGTTAGCTGGAGTGAGGCTGAGAGCTAGCTGGTCCAGAACCTGCTTACTTTGGAGGAACCTGGAAGAAGACATTTAAATCTAGTTCCTGAAAGACATTACCTCTCTTTTCATTCAGATTCAGAGCCTGGAAATTTTTTAACCTTTTTTTTTTATTATTGAATATATTCTATATTTACAATTCATTTCCCTTTTTCTGGTTCCCCACCCCCAAGGGTCCCACATGCCCTTTTCCCTCCCCCTGCTCCCTCATCCACCCCCTCCCACCTCACTGTTCTTGTACTCCCCCACAATGATGCTTTGGTCCATTCTAGCTCCAGTGTCCACTCCTTTCTTCTTGTCAGACATCACTTGGTACGTGATTTATGTCTTTGGTGTTCCAAGATTCTAGGCTAATATCCACTTATCAGTGAGTGCATACCATGGGTATTCTTTTGAGACTGGGTCACCTCACTTAGTATGACGTTCTCCAGCTCCATCCATTTCTCTAAGAATTTCATGAATTCATTGTTTCTAATGGCTGAATAGTACTCCATTGTGTATATATACCACAGTTTTTGTATCCATTCCTCTGTTGAGGGACATCTGGGTTCTTTCCAGCTTCTGGCTATTATATATAAGGCTGCTATGAACATAGTGGAGCATGTATCCCTATTGCATGCTGGGGAATCTTCTGGGTATATTCCCAGGAGTGGTATGGCTGGGTCCTCCGGAAGTATCATATCCAGTTTTCTGAGGAACTGCCAGACTGATTTCCAGAGTGGTTGTACCAGCTTGCATTCCCACCAGCAGTGGAGGAGTGTTCCTCTTTCTCCACATCCTCGCCAACACCTGCTGTCTTCTGAGTTTTTAATCTTAGCCATTCTGACTGGTGTGAGGTGAAATCTCAGGGTTGTTTTGATTTGCATTTCCCTAATGACTAATGATGTTGAACATTTTTTAAGGTGTTTCTCAGCCATCCGAATTTCTTCAAGTGAAAAGTCTCTGTTTAGCTCTGTACCCCATTTTTGGATAGGGTTATTTGGTTTTCTGGGGTCTAACTTCTTGAGTTCTTGTATACATTGGATATTAGCCCTCTGTCGGATATGGGGTTGGTGAAGATCTTTTCCCAATTTGTTGGTTGTCGATTTATCCTTTTGACAGTGTCTTTTGCCTTACAGAAACTTTGTAATTTTATGAGGTCCCATTTGTCTATTCTTGCTCTTAGAGCATAAGCAATTAGATTAAGCTTTATTTTCAAAGATACATTTTTTTAAAGAAACAATTGAATATTACTGGAGTTAAAATCTAAAAAGCTGTATTTAACAGAGAATTCTGTCTATGTATGTTTATGTTTTGTTCAAAACAGTTTTGTAACAATAAGAACAACTATGCCAACAAAGAAAACCTTGCTGTTATCTGCCCTTTCAAGAATAGCACCTCAGTAGTATTCCATTGTGTAAATATACCACATTTTCTGTATCCATTCCTCCATTGAGGGACATCTGGGTTTTTCCAGCTTCTGGCTATTATAAATAAGGCTGCTATAAACATAGTAGAACATGGTGTCCTTGTTGCATGATGGGGAATCCTCTGGGTATATGCCCAGGAGTGGTATAGCAGGGTCCTCCAGAAGTGACATGCCCAGTTTTCTGAGGAACTGCCAGACTGATTTCCAGAGCGGTTGTACCATCTTGCAATCCCATCAGCAGTGGAGGAGTGTTCCTCTTTCTCAGCATTCTCGTCAACACCTACTGTTTCCTGAGTTTTTAACCTTAGCCATTCTGACTGGTGTGAGGTGGAATCTCAGGGTTGTTTTGATTTGCATTTCTCTGATGACTAATGATGTTGAACATTTCTTAAGGTGCTTCTCAGCCATACGAATTTCTTTAGGTGAAAATTCTTTGTTTAGCTTTGTACCCCATTTTTAATAGGGTTATTTGGTTCTTTGGGGTCTAACCTCTTGAGTTCTTTATATATATTGGATATTAGCCCTCTGTCGGATGTAGGGTTACATGAAATTTTTAGGCAAATGGTTGGAATTGGAAAATATCATCCTAAGTGAGGTAACGCAATCACAAAAGAATACACATGGAATGCAATCACTGATAAGTGGATATTAATTAGCCCAGAAGCTCTGAATACTCAAGACACAATTAGCATATCAAATGATTCCCAAGAAGAAGGAAGGAGAGGGTCCTGGTCCTGGAAAGGCTTGATCCAGCATTGTAGGGGAATACCAGAACAGAGAAATGGGAGGGGGTAATTGGGGAATGGGCGGAGGGAAGAGGGCTTATGGGACATATGGGGAGGGGGGAACCGGGAAAGGGGAAAGCATTTGGAATGTCAACAAAGAATATAGAAAAAAAAATTTTCTGATAAAATTGAAGATTTACATAAAAAACAAAACAAAACAAAAAATGAATAGCACCTCAGTATTTGTGACATTTAAAACCCAAGGAATTCGTGTCTTATTTCCAGGAAGAAAATGTGAGCTCCTCTAGATAGCAATCTAAAAATTTTATAATCCATTTCAAGTTTTGTACTACATTTCTGTTATATTACTTTCTCTTTCTATTCCTGACTTGATTTAAATATTACAATATTAGAAGAAATTGCTCTTTAAAAGGACTTGAAGCGGCTAGTGGTTTATGTGTCTATCTTCATTCTTAGTATTCTGTTTAAAAAACACAGAAATTCTTTATATCCAGGAAGCTGAAAAAGCAACTTGTTCTAGTGGAAACTGGTATATGGTTCCTTCCTGTTCAGACTCTAAACTGGATGCTTTTCCTTGCATTTTAGCTCAAGGACACAGTTTACATGAATGAAGACAAGCTGAACAGTATGTGCCACTTAGCCACAGAGAGACAGGCCATTTGCACACTGTTAAGCAAACATGCATTTAGATTAGGGTTTTAAGGTGCTTCACGCATGTGTGGTTAGAACATCTAATGTCGACATGAATTGTATGAGGAAGTAAGGTAATATGAGAACAAATCCACAGTCGAGTCTGGTGTCTCAACTGGGTCTGTTCAGCTGCTCTGGCTGCCATCATTATGGGCTGGCACTTTGAAAAATTGTCTGTGGAACAGAGTTGGCAAGTTGCTCAGGAAAATTCATGTGTTTTACAGTTTTTTCTCTTTACATGTTTTGTTATTGATTCTGGGGATTAGCAAGAAGACAGACAACAATTCTGCTATAAAGTATTGAGCACTGTGGACTTAAGCCAGCCAGCTGCTAATAAGTTCAAACGATCGCAGCCTGATCTAGGTCTGTCTGCTCTCAGCATCTGTTCTAGTGTAGTCTCTTTGCTGGGGCTTTGGGACCTCACATGTTCCCCTGTCTGAGATGGCCAGGTTCTACAAGAGGCAGTAATAAGAGTGTAGGAGGCATCAGATGAGTTCTTGTTCCTGCTCTGTCACAGCTAGTGACATAGCTAGTGACACAGGTAACAAATCAATTCTGGGCCTTTGCTTCTCTGTTAGACCCAGGGGAGCTGAAACTTGCAACTTCAGCCCTACAAGTGCCTGACTCAGTGTCCCATGTAGCATTGTACCCTCTCTATGTGGAATTGACATGTAGGCTTGACTCCCTCGTCAGGGTTGCTAGTCATTAGGCTTGCTGTATTTTCCCTTTGCAAATGTCTTGTCTCTCTGTCTCTCGCTTTTCACTGCCGTGCATCTCACCAGCTGTTGTGCTTTCAGGATGCTTACACTATTCACCTGCCTTTCCCTAGCTTGTCACATCACCGTTGTGCATCCCCGTGCCCACCTGGCTCCTTCCAGCCCCCTATGTCCTCAGTTTTCCTGTCCCATCCTGCTCTGAGCTTTGGGTCTTACACCAATCTGGTCATGAGCATGTCCTCACTCAGAAATCATCAGAAATCATCTCTTTGCTCTGGCTTTCCGGATCGTCTGTGAGAGAGCCTGCCCCATCTATCCCGCTGTAGTCACTGCCACATGGGCTCTGCTTTGTCATCATGGTCACCCTTTCCTGCTTCTCTAAAGCTTTCATTTTCTATGTGTGGTGTATGCATGTATGAGCACATGCATATGGTACTTGCCTTTGTGGTGTGTGTGTGTGTGTGTGTGTGTGTGTGTGTGTGTGTCTCGGAGAGATGGAGTCAGAGGGAGAGATGGAGAGGAGTGAGAGTGAGTGTAGGCCAGAAGTTGACTAAAGGGGTCTTACTCTGTCACTCTCCAGTGTATTTTTTGAAACTGACAGTGGGTCTTCCAGTTCCAGTGGACTGTCTGGCCGGTGACCCTCCCACCACCATAGGGTGCAGATGTGCATCAACATGCCCAACTTTGGTATGGGCACTAGGGGTCTCAATTCAGTTCCTCATGCAGCACAAGAAGCACTTCAGTTACTGAAACATCTCCCACACCCAGATTCTTTCTTTCTTTCTTTCTTTCTTTCTTTCTTTCTTTCTCTCTCTCTTTCTCTCTCTCTCTCTCTCTCTCTCTCTCTTTCTTTCTTTCTTTCTTTCTTTCTTGTATGATATCTCTCCATGAAACCTTAAAATTAATCAAGAAATGAAGAGGTATAAGATAACAGAGCCCCAGGGAGAAGGCAGAGGCGATGGTGGGAGGACCTTAGAAAGGAGCCACTAGGTCAGGGCAGGTGGATACACAGTACCTGTACAGGATTCTGAGTCAGAGACGAGGAGTTCTAAGACTCATGGACACACTCTGGAAATCAGTCTGGCGGTTCCTCAGAAAATTGGGCATGACACTTCCAGAGGACCCTGTTATACCACTCCTGGGCATATACCCAGAGGATTCCCCTGCATGCAACAAAGACACATGCTCCACTATGTTCATAGCAGCCTTATTTGTAATAGCCAGAAGCTGGAAGGAGCCCAGATGTCCCTCAATGGAGGAATGGATACAGAAAATGTGGTATATTTATACAATGGAATACTACTCAGCAATTAAAATCAATGAATTCATGAAATTTGTAGGCAAATGGTTGGATCTGGAAAATATTATCCTAAGTGAGGTAACCCAGTCACAGAAGAATACACATGAAATGCAATCACTGATTAGTGGATATTAATCAGCCTAGAAGCTCTGAATACTCAAGACACAATTAGCATATCATATGGTTCCCAAGAAGAAGGAAGGAGAGGGCCCTGGTCCTGAAAAGGCTTGATCCAGTATTGTAGGGGATTACCAGGACAAAGGGGAGGAGGTAATTGGGGAATGGGCGGAGGGAAGAGGACTTATGGGACATATGATGAGGGGGAACCGGGAAAGGGGAAAGCATTTGGAATGTCAGCAAAGAGTATAGAAAAAAAAAAAAAGACTCATGGTCACCCCCAAATTCATTTTCTTTCAGTAGAGTAGAAGCCAAATCCATGAGTTCTGAAGGGTGAGATATAGCATGAGGGTATGAGAGAAGTGGAAATCCCCATTCCCATTAGTGGGGCCTCACCTGCATGTGCAGGTGTAGAGACAAGTTGCAGCTCGTTGGCATGGGTTTGTGGTGGAGTCTCTTTTTTAGTTCAGTGTTTGTCTTTACGGATCTGGTAGGAGAACTCCCAGAGAGTGGCTGGGTCCTCCCCACAGGCACCCCAGGGTCTAACTGGGAAGGGTGTGCGTGCAAGTGGAGAGGGCTGGTGAACTAAGGAAGGAGTTCAGGTCGGAGTTGGCTCATTTTCCTTCACTCCGCACTCATGCTGCCACCTGAAGGCAGTGCAGTCTTAACTGGGCAGTTGCATGCTTGCTCTGCAGGAGTCCTGCGCCTCCATTCTCATCTCTCTTGGAAAGGTGGTGAGGCTCCCCAGGCTCCCCGGGCTGCTGCACTGCCTGGTCTGCACCAGAGTGTCCTTGCCTCCAGGGTGTGCGTGGACCACTCTTTTGTTTGTAGTTTGTTCCTCTCCAAATTCATATATCTCTTCAAGGGCTCCTTCGGGGAGCTCATCAGTTACTAAGTCTAAGCCCCCATTGAGGGCTCTGCTCACTTGGTCACTGACTGCATACCCTTTATTGAAATGTTGATTGATCTAGCAAAGGAGGGCAGAGATTTCTGTCGTTGTTTTTAATGGTACATTTTCCCTGTACCTCTTATATAACTTGGCAGATGGCAGATGCTCATAAATGCTAGTGGAGTGCCCAGTGCGCATAACCAGAGAGAGGAAGAAAGGAATGGATGGGCTAGCAAACAGTCGGGAAGGAAAGCTGTGTTCACCCTTGAACCCTCGAAGTTCAGGATGGAGCAGGCATGGGGGGTCTTTGGGATGGAGCACCAGCATTTGCTTCAGACCGTCACAGTTCAAACTACAGAGTACAGTTTATGCTGCTAGAGCTGTGGTTGGAAACTTGAACACTGCCAGATTTTCCCAGTGACATCTGAATAGCTCAAATTATGATTCTGGTAAATTTGTTGTCGCAAAGTGTCTTGCCAGACCACCTTGCTTTACAGCAGCAGCAGCACATTACACCAACCACAATTGCTGCTCAGACTCTTAGTGCCCTAGATGCTGCAGTGTTCCTCCTACCCTCTTGAAGTACAAATTAGGTATGCTTTGGGGCACAGAGGACTCTCCCCACAGCAGCCTTTCATGTTTAAGTTCCTATCTGTATTGTGTTTCTAGGGGTGAAGCATCTTCCAGAACCTCAGAAGTAGAAACCAGTTTCAGTCAGGATTTCCTCTGGGTAGCTGCCCTCTCCTGCCAGAATTGGTGCGCTGGCTCCTGCGCCTCACCCCATCCTGCTTCTCATTGTTTCTTGCTCTCCTGCTTTGCTTAAGTCATTTCTTTCTCTCATTCATGTTCCCTCGAACTGAGACATGCTAGTTACATTTTTAGCTCCCAGCTTTACCTTCTCAGGAAGGGTTTTGTAAAGTCCCTTGGATGCTGGTTCCCGCTCCATGGACTGTCTTCCCAGGCTTCCTCAGCACAGCTTACTGTAGGCTTCTGGCATCACAGACCCTACATCCCACATCTATATATTGTTAGCACCTGTAGCCCCCAAGGGACCATCGTGATTGTTTTACTAATTACCATGTTTTCAGTACCTAGGATTTAAAAAAAAAAAAAAAAGTTCCCCATCTCCCAGAAAGCTCTTCCCAGATACCTTTGAATAAAAGTGTGATGAGAGAGGCCTGTGTCCTTCCTCTGAAGCTATGGCTATAGCCACTATCACCTGACACAAGTGCAGAAAGATCTGGAGTCAGATGAGTGATATAAACAGTGCTTTGGAGAGTGACTTCCCGTCTCTTTAATGTTCCAGGCAGCAGCTGCATCCAGACTCAGCCCACTGGCAGGGCACTCTGTCTTCTGGGCAAAGAATTAGGAAGGAAATGAGGAAACTTCTGTGCAAACGGTTTTTATTGTTTGACTTTCCACAAATCATCTGAATCCCACTAATCACTGGGATCCTGTTGCCAAATTGCCATGATTTTACGGAACAAGTCCAAAACTTAATCATGTGGCATCCATGTGTGCTGGGGGGGGGGGCAGTTCACACTGTATTGTGTTGGCAGCAATGAGCACACCAATCATCCAGTCTTCTGTTTATTCAGTTTAATTAATTTAGCAAACATTCTTTCTTCTTGTGTAGCTCCATGGTCACTGTTATTGAACCCTGAACCCAATACATATGAGAATACATGTCTTCCATTGGCACATGTTAACTATATGAAGCAGCAGGTCTTGAATCTTATTTTGATTTTCCCAACATGCACATAAAGAACTGAACTTGCCATTACTGCCCTCTTGAACCTCCTGCCCCTGCTGTTGTTCCTCCTATTCCATATGGTTTCTCTTCTTCCTTCATGGTTTTTAAGACTCTAGACTACGTGAGAAAACATGCAGTATTTATAGAAGTTGGTTTTAATTTGCTTAGTATGATTTTTACAGTTTTAAACATTTCAATAATATTTATTAGTAATTTATAATTATTAATGTTAGTAATTAATCTAATACTTATTGAATGATTAATAAAACAATGTTTTATAAATTTATTAATTTAGTAGTAGTAGTATTAAGACCATGTGGTCCAGGTTGGTCTTGAACTTTTTACCCTCCTTGATGCTAAGATTACACTATCTACTCACTATTGAGAACTGTGTTGCAAATGTGAGCTCTAAGTTCTAAGGGGATAGTATAGTCCGCAGTGTGTCTGGAACAGAATCTACAGTAGCACTGAACATTAACCAGTGTTCATACAGCCCTAAGGCAGGCAGGCAGGCAGATTCTGACTCTGCTCTCACGTGGTTCTGGTAAGTTTGGGCCATAGATGAATCACAAAAAGTGTGTAGATTTTGCAGTTTGGGACTAGTACATTTATTCCTTCACTGGTATTAGAGCCTGCTTCTTCAGGATTCCAGTATATACAGAAGACCAGTCTTCTGGGACTGAGCAATTCCTAGATTCTTGGACTTTTCCTTCACAGCTAGCCATTGTTGGATTAGTTGGATTGTAGCCTATAAGTTATTCCAATAAATTCTTTAGATAGATTAGATAGGTAGGTACGTAGGTAGGTAGGTAGGTAGGTAGGCAGGCAGGCAGGCAGGCAGGCAGGCAGACAGACAGACAGACAGATAGATTCATTCTATAAGTTCTGTGACGCTAAAGAACACTAAGAACGCTAATAAAGTGTTATACTATGTTTTTGTTTTTGTCTTTTTTTTTCAAAAGTTTGTTGTGCTTCTCAGTGTTAGTCTGACCACCTGTACTTTATGTGTTGGAGAATAAGATAGAGGGAGCAAGTTTCCATGTAAACGCACAAGTGACATGAGCCAACCTCACACTGTACAGTTCATTTGCCCCAGCTTACAATGGCACTTTGTCGTGCGTCTGGGTGGCTCAGCATGTGAGGCCTCTGCTCCACTGGGCTGCATTGGCTACAGTCCTGCTACCTTCCACACTTGTCATTGCCTTCATGTGTGCACATGTATGCCTGGCTTTGTGGATACAGCCCAGGAGACCCTGCCGTGATAGGGTTGGAGTCTAGTGGAGGAGCCAGTCAGTGCCATGTGGAAGCTGGTGGGCTTGGTACTTCTGAGGGCTCTGAGGCACATTGGGTCTCTCTGGCACCCAGTGGGTTCCTGGTTGCTGGTAGACATAGCTGTGAGGACTGAGACCCTCGACCTTTAGCTGTAATCCTGGGGCTGAGAGTCCCTGCACTTTGCCCCTCCCTGTCCTCATTCCCAGCGTGTGCCTGTAGTCTGTCTGGAGGTCTCTCAACTGACTCCTTTTTAAACTCTGCCCCTCCTAAAAAGCTTTTCACAGTGCCCAAGCTTGTCCTCCAGTGTGAAAGCCTAAAACTGGCCATCATGAGGATACCAGGAGGCATCCTCTCCATCTGAAAGTGGTCCTGCTCTTGCCATTCTCCTTCTCTTTCTTCTTCTGTTTTTAAGCTTTTTAGCTTAAGTGTATTTTTCCTTTATACTTTGTACTGAATTGAATAAAAAAGAATGCTATATTTAAATATCATTGTTCTTTTAAAGAAAAGCTTCAGCTTAAAATGTTTGTTTAAACTGCAGGGGTTTCTGTCAGCTGCCCTGATTCTCCTAGGCATGGGTAGGACAGCCTCTTTAGATCTCAGGAGCAGCAGTGCATCGCCGTGTTCCAGACATCGCTGTCTACTCTAGACTCTCAAGCTAGGAAGAAACAACGCGGAGAAAACTGGCTCCTGTAGAGGTTGTTAAGGGCTTAAGAAGCCTTTGCTGCTTTTGTAGTGGTTGGAAACAAAGAATGAAAGATACACCAACTGAGGAGAAAACACTCGGTCTGTTTCTTTTCAAATCGAGAATGTCTTCATATACTTTATAGACTGTAGGTGCACTGCTCAGTCCGTGGAGGCCCAGCAATGTCTGGAGGTGCAGAACGGTCCTGCACAGGCGCTTCTACCTCATGGTGTCTGTGTGGAGGCCATCCGCACAGGTGACAGGGCAGCTGGAGGCTCCTTTGTCTTCCATTTCACTGCCGTTAACTTAAGAGTTAAAGCAGCTTATAGTGGTGTAGACTGAGGCAGAAGGATGTATGTGAGTTCAGGATAGCCCAGACTAAATAATGATATCCTATCTCAAATAAAAATAACATAATAATAATGATAATGATAATATAGTTGAAGGGATGAGCATTGACTAAGATTCTCCAAGACAGATCAGCTCTCTCCCTCGAGAGTCTGCCTCAGGGCACAGCTTCTTCCCCCTGACTTCCCTTGCCTGCACCTGCTCTGTCTCTTTGGCATACAGTCTCATAGTCTGTTCTGTTCATACACCTTTGTTTTCCTTAGTTACAAATTAAGGCCATCTTTAAAGTACATAAGGATCTATCTATTATGGTGTAATTTCAGTAGAATAAATGCACCAACCGTCTGCTGGTTTCTGCTTTTCTTATTAATGCTTTTACGAAGTGTGTTCTGCTGCATGTCTTGCCCCTGTGCTGACTGCCTTCCAGGTTGTCTACAATGGAGTACTCTGCATTTGTATTTTGATAGCTGCTAGGATTTCCATGTAGTTGCAAACCAAATCCATTAGCATGTTTGCCTGTATTTGAGGACTCTGCTGCTGCTGACTGACTTCCTCCTTGCTCTGCCTGCCACTCAGGGTGCAGGGAGAGCCCAGAGGACCACACTGCCGGGAGCACTTGCCGGTAGCCCCAGGCGCCGCTGCAGCCTGGCTTGAGGCCCCTGCGGCAAGGTGGCTGTGAGGGCAGAGCCCAGGGCTTGGCTTCCGCTTTTCCTCTCTCCTAAGTTCCATTGAGACTGACTCTGTCACGCTTCAGATTCCTTTTGGGTTTAAAAGAAAATGGGATTCTAGTGGCTTAATGGTCATTTGCCTGGCTGAGAGAGCAGTCATGCCAGGCAAGGATGCAGGCAGGAGTGTCCTGAGTGTAGGCACAGCTCAGGGAGAGGTGGGGTTAGCAGCAGAATTCTCCAGTTTTATCCAGTTAGTAATTTTTACACGATCCTCTGTAATTTTTCCAAAAATATCCTGTTGACAGTCTTTTGATGAAGACTTTTCCTTTTAAAATCATGAAGTGTCCACTGTCCAGTGCACGTGGCTGCTGTAACATCCCGCCATGCTCCGCGAGCTCCACACATCAGGCCTGTGGTCATAATATCTGACGTCATTTCCAAGTCAGGTAGGTTTAAAATTGTCAAGTGAAAGAAATTTTTCTTAAGGATTCTGATATACTTATAGATAATAGTTAAAATCATGCTGCTTGAAAACAAAGGGTTTGCTAACACAAAGACCCAGGTTGTCTTTCCTTCTCCAGTACAGAAATGGCAACTCTGAATAACTGCCCTCAAGGACTAAATTCAAAATCCCAGGCTTCCCTGGCACCTTACAGATGCACAGAGCTGGCCGTGCAGTGAGGAGTACTAGGGACACGGACAGAGGCGTGCGATACTGGCTGAAGTAGAACTAAACATGTGCTGAGAACACAAATGTGAGTGCGAGACTGAGTGACCAGCGCTAAGAAGGCTGCAGGGAGGGCAGTTAACCACTACTCACTTTTCTTTAACGAAATCCTTAGTTTAGCCATATAGCCATGTTATGTTGCCAGATATCTTGAAACCTAAATGTTTGTTATACTCTAAAGATTGGAAAAATATGCAAAAAGTAACTAATTCCAGCTTCTGTTGTTTTTAGAGCTAGCCTTTCCCCAGTGAACATATTATTGCTATTTTGCTAAACAGAGTCAAGCTTCCCTGTCAATGTCTCTGTGCCCACAGATTGCTACAGCTCTACACCTTATCAAGGAAGGTGGTTAACACAGGTTCACAGCCAGCTGGAGTGCAAAAATCCCAGTACCTGCAGTGTCCTTGGCTCCGGATGGGGCATCTGTCTTACCCACCTATACCCACCTACCGTAGGCTCAGGGGTGTCTCAGAAGACAGGGAAACTGTAAAAGTCAGGCAGAGGTCAGGAAGAACTGGATGGCACTGTACTGAGGAACTCAGCAGCTGTGGCTGTTCAGGACCCACACAAGATCAAGCCAGTCAGTATTCCAGCATGAAATGGGTAAGGGCTCAGGAGACTCCGCCCCTAACTGGAGAGCTGTGTTCATGGCTTCTGGAGAAGGAACAATCAATAGATAGTAGATAGGCTATGCTCCACTGGATAGCCACACACACAGGAGTGTATGGGCAGCACATTGGAATGGCGCACTATTTTAAAAAAATAAAAAAGAACACAGTGTTGGAAGGGGATGGGGCTGTGGTAGATTTGGGAGTAGTTGAGGATAAATATGACCAAAGTACATTGTATGATTCTCAAAGCAAATAAAAATATTGTATGAAAATTGACTAGCCTAGTGTGCTCATTTTAGAACTAGCCTGTAGTGTGCTTGTTTTATGAAAATTTAAAAACCTAATTGTCATTATTCATCAAAGGAACAACCCCTACCCACAATCTGGAAGTTTGAAATACAATTTAAGACAAGCTAGAAATGAGGTTTGACGTGTAGTTTGAAATTTTTAAAAATAATTACTATACTTTTTGTGTTATTTTGCATAATAGATGCCAGAAACCAGGAATGTGGCAGACAAAATAATAGCACTGATTGCTCACATTATTGATGTGAGTTGGCTTACTCAAATCTCTGCAGTATGCCGCAAGGCTGTTTCTGTTTCTTTATCCTGTCCAAGGTAGCTAGCTCCTGTGGCCCCGAAGGTACCAGTGGCTGTCCACCTAGAAGGTCTCAGGGCTGGATGAGATGTGTCCTGGCCCTCCTTGTAGCCGACATTCACTGGTGCTAGTCCAGTGGAGGCCTCTGAGCATGGATCCTCTCTGGTTGTACTCAGCACTCTCGTGTACTCTCAAACTGAAGGTCATCTGGGTTTCGGCTTTTTTTTTTTTTTTTTTTTTTTGGCCATTGTTGTGAAAAAAAAAATGCTGCTATATTATTTACATGCCACAGTGTTCATGCAAAGTGTCAACTTTGATTGCTTTGTAATTGTGTGGAATTTTATGGCCACCACTGCAGTATAATTCACATCATTTTCAATAAAACAAAACAAAAGCCCCCAATTATACCTGTGTGCAGTCAGTCCCTTTCTGGACCTCCTCATTCCAGAAAGCCACCAATTTAATTTGCCTCTCTAGCCTGACTTGGGGGCTGCATGTGAGTGGAGCCGCGGTGTGCATTGTTTGGCAGCTGGCTTCTTTGGCTTCCCTTTACATTTATTAGTTTTGACCCTTTCCATGGGTGTCAGGATGGCTTCCTTTTCTGTCACCAGGTGGAATCTATTGCATGTCCCACAGTACGTATCTTTTCACTTCCTGATAGTTCATTGGTGGCTCTTGGTGATTTTGAAGATGCTATCATAAACATTTACTCCCAAGTCTTTGTGGGGTCATTTCTCTTGTGCAGATAAGCTAGGAATCGAATTACAGGATCTCCTGGTGAAAATTATGCTTAATATTTCAGGGACAAAGTTTCCAAAGTAAAGATAGCGGTTTGCACTTGGCTGGCACTAGGCCAGCCAGCTTCCTGTTTCTCTCCTCATTCCCCAGCATTTGCTTCTGGGAACTTGTGGGATTGTTCTAACAGTATGTCTGCCAGGTATGAAGGTTGCCCTACTGTGGTTTTGGCTACATTTTCCTTAAACACTGGTGCTTACCAGAGATGTGCATATCTTCCTTCAAGAAGTGTTTGTCCAAATCATTTGTGCAGCTTCAAATGGTGGTGCTATGCTGAGTTCTCTGTATCTCCATGCCAGTCTCTGTCTAGTTCCATGATTGCACAGGGCACTGCTGCTTCTCCCTGAGGTTTAAAGTCTCCCCCAGAGGAAGCATTTCTGTTTGTCCTTTGCCTTTTGCCAATGTCTAGAGTTCTGAAACTCTAGAAACGGTGTCATTTTTTTTTTTTTGACACTGTTGTTCCTCTTTCAGGAGCCAGTGGCCACGCTGTTGTTCTGGAAATCCGATTTACATTTCATCTTGAACCGATTCCTAGAGCATAAAGTGCCAAGCCAAAGAATTGACACGTTTGTAATTTTCATAGATATTAGCAATTTTTTTCATAAAAACCTGTGACAGTTTATGCAAGTGTGACGCAGGCTTGCCAGTAGCATGTGTTACCAACTCTTGGCATCTGGCCCTATACATACGTGTGTGTGTGTGTGTGTGTGTGTGTGTGTGTGCACGCACACGTATGTGTTTTATAGATGCATATTATATATGCATATGTGTTACATATATAATATATCCTATATTTATATAATTAAAAATGGAGTCTTGTAATATTTATTTTCTTATATATTACTGGTGCTGGGATTGAAGTCAGGGTCTTACACAAACTAGGCAAGTAATCGACCCCTGAGCTACATCCCTAGTACCCACCCTTCCCTCTACAAAACATTGATTGATTGATTGATTGATTTTTGAGATAGGGTTTTGTTCAGTTGAGTAGTAAGGCCGAGAGCTTGCTACCCTTCTGCTTTACCTCTTGAGTAACGAGCAGGCTTGTGCCGCCAAGCTCAGCTTAATTGGCCCCTTATAATCCTAAGGATATACTAGAGAGAGTCCTCTAAACCTGTGATTTCTGGGGACTTTACGAAAGGCTTCTCGGGGAAGTTCTGGCTTGGCCGCTGGTGTTGTTATGGTCCCGTGGAATGTGGAACTACATCAGCAAGGGAAAGATAGCTGAAGTAGTTTTTTTTTTTGGGGGGGGCGCTAACTGGGGATCTCTCTTGGTAACTCCATGTTAGTAGCATCCAGGTGGCTTCTTCATGTGGTAGCAGCCTTAGGGTGGTCAGATGGCTTACAGGGTAACTCATCTACTACAAAGATGAGTGTCCCAAGAGACCTTGGCAGACCTTTTGTCTTAGTTAGGGTTTCTGTTGTTGTGACGAAACACTATGTCCAAAAGCAGCTTAGGGAGTAAAGGATGTATTCGGCTTACATACCCTGAGTCTTTATCAACTGAGGGACTCCAAGGGAGGAACTCAAAAGTGGGCAGGAGCCTGAAGACAGGAGCTGATACAGAGGCCATGGAGGAGTGATGCTGACTAGCTTGATTTAATGGCTTGTTCAGCCCATTTTCCTATAGATCCCAGCACAGTCAGCTCACAGGTACATCCACAATGGGCCAGGCTCTCTTCTATTAGTTACTAGTTAACAAAATATCTTAGAGGTTTGCTTGCCTATAGCCAGATCTTATGGTGACATTTTCTCTGTTGGCGTTCCTCCTCTCAGATGACTCTAGCTTATATTGAGTTGACATAAAGCTATCCAGAATACCTATAATGATTCAGTCTTTATAGTCATGTGTAATCATATTTCTTTCTTATAGAACAAATTAGCCAAGACTCGAGCAGAAGACTTTATGTCTGGCTGCACAGTCCACTGCCATAGTTTCAGTAATGGAAGGAGACTTCTAATTGAAAGAATTAGACAGTTTTACATGGGTATCCATTGTTTGGCTGTCGCTGTCCAAAGGGGAGGCTAGTTCTGATTCTGAAATAATGTGGATCTTGGCATTCCAACTTTAGAGAGACAGTTCGAGAAGCAATGTAGTTTAGTTAGTTCACACATAGAAAGGGGTCTTTACAGTTTTTGAATCCCATATATGAAATAACACAGATACTGACTAGCAAGGAGGAAGAGTTGAACCTTGTGAGCCATTTAGAACTTTAAATCAGCCAGCAATCTCAATTTTATAATCTACCATCTTAATTCATCTAATATAGTAGAAAAATGGAGAAAATATATGGAAGGAAATGATAACCAAATCATAATAATAATAACCAAACAATGACCATATATTTAACCAATTAACTATAATATGGTTAACCAATTAACCATAATAACCAAAACACCTTGAAAAAGAGGAGAGTTGGAAGATGCCCATTTTTCAATTTTAAAACTCACTGCAAGGACCAGGCATGCTGATGGATACCTTTACTCCCCAGTGTTTGGGCAGCAGAGACTGGCAGATTGCTGAGTCTCAGTCCAGCCAGGACATTGTTAAGAGAAAGTGTGTTAAGGTCTGTCCATTCTGTTGTGTTCTCTTCTAGCTAAGATTTTTAGTCTATTAACCAGTCAGTGTGGTATATCAAACAACAGTGTTTCTCTCTGGCTAAGAACTGAAGAACTGAATTACAAATAAGGAGCCCTGTGTTTCTCGACCTGTGTTTCTAAGTTGCTTGCTGACCTAGTCACTGTGTCTAGCCTAAGTAAATCAGACTGGGCTTTTTTATTTCATGTGTTATAATTTTTTAAAATAGTTTTTATTGATTATTTGTGAATTTCACATCATGTACTCCAAATCCCACTCATCTCCCCATCCTTTCATATCCATTCTTGGCTCTTTTCTCCCCAAAAGAAAACAAAAAATAAAAGTAACAACAAAAACCATCTCGCCATGGAAGCTGTTACAGTGTGTCCCTCAGTACATCCTTTTGTCCAAACAGCTTTACTTACAGATGTTTATTACAGTTATTGGTCTGATTTCAGACCTCTGACTTCTGCTGCACTATCAGTGCTGGACCCTTATACTCCTCTCAGATATCCTGTTGTTGCTCTGTCGTGGAAAGCCTGTAGCTTTGGATCTGCAGGACCAGGACCTTCACTGTGCTCTAGCAGGTCATAGATGGAGTGAATGTTGGGGTAGGCCAACTCAGAGCCTTGGGTCTGGGACTAGGAGAGGCTGAGTAGGTCAACCCACCAGGCTTCCTATAGCCGGCACCACCAGGGCCACTCGCCCCACTTTGCTCAGGCAAGGGGTGGAGCCGGCTCTCCCACCTGCCACAGGGAAGGGTCAAATGGGGGATATCTTGAGCACACATCACTGCATGGCAGACGAGCCAGGGCTGGCTCATGCTCACAGTCTTGGGTGGCTCACCTAAGCACCCTTGCCCCTCCACACACATACCAAGGCTAGCTCAGGTGAGGTGCAAGGGCCACTCTCCTAAGTACCACAGTCAGTGAGGGGGAGGACCAAGTCTCCTGCTCTCCTATTTTTGTAGTCACTCACCCACCTGCTACAGGTGGCAGAGGGCATTGTGGGGGGTGTGGATGTGTGTGTATGCATGTCTCCCACACCACCACACTGCAGAAGTGGGAGGTAGGAGGTGAACAGCTCTTCCTTGCTCACACTCTGTCTCTTGGGGAAGCTCACGCCAGCCTCCACCATGTGTATTGTAAATTTACATTTTGTTGATTGCCAATGTCAAGAAGAGCAAACAGCAGCTAGGAGGAGAGAGACTTCCTTCTGTTTGGCTTCCCCTTTCCGTGGATTTCTCTCTTACTCTTTTCTTCCTGGTGTAGAGTGTTTGCAGATGAGAATATTATAGGTCTTTTTGTTTTTGTTTTAAACCAGATAAACACTTAGAAGGTGTTGCTCAGTGGTACAGCAATGACAGACCTGTCACACGGCCCTGGGTTCAGTTTTCAGCACTGCATAAAATAAGCAAATGAAATATTTAATCTGTTTAGAAAGTATTTACTTCTTAGCCAATTTTGGTTCAAAACTCACCAGTTGCTTTAAATGCAATGTTTACTGAATGTAAAAATTATTCTAATTTAAAAGCAGTCCTCAAATCAATTCTTACTCTTTAAGATTCATTCACTATGAATAAAACTTTAAAATAGATGCCTAAGTTAAAAGGGGGCATTTTACCTATTTTACTTAGAAGTGATTGGCATTAATTCTGTCTTTTTAATATATACGTTGAAGAGCCACATGTATTCTATGCGTTCACTATTCTGCTTATAGATCACGTAGGCTGTTTGCTTAGATGACGTCACTGTGTCCATGAGAACTCCACTGTTGGTAGAACAGCCTGCAGATTGCTCCATGGCAGGTTGAAAACAAATAGTTGGCATGCCCAGAGCTGTAACCGTGTCTACAGGCAAGGTTGGTACATGAACTTTTCTATTCAGTATTGTGAGTGTTTGGCATATTTATAGTATGTCTTATCCTGCATTTAATGGCCACATACAAAGTCCAACTGTTACAAATAGCAGCACTCTTTAGAGGTGTTTATTTGAACGAATTGTAAACTGGTTCAGCTTTCATTTCTTGGCATCTGGAGCTTAATTTGGTGGATTTGCCCTAAGTCAGCTGCCTCTGTCCCCAGACATACCTGTCTTTCATATTCCTGCCTGGGAGTCTACAGTTTTTACCTCTAGGCCATCTCCTCTTCACACGTCAGTGGTGATTTGCTCTGTACCTGTTTTACCAGTCTTTGCATAGATGATTTCTTCTCTATCTAAGAAGTCTCAAGACATAGTGTTTCTCTGGCTAGCAATAGAATCACTCTGTTCCAAACTCATTGTAGGGGAATCTGGATCCTTCTCACCTCCTTCCCCTCAGAGTCTATGTGGTGGTTTAAATAGGTTTGGTCCCCAAAGACTCGTGTGTTTGAGTGCTTGGCCCATAGGTAGTGACACTATGAGAAGTTGTGGCCTTGTTGGAGGAAGTGTGTCAGGAAGGGGAGTGGGCTTTGTGGTCCTATGCTCAAGCACTACCCAGTGTGGAAGAACCCTCCTGGCTGCCTTTGGATCAAGATGTAGAACATTCAGCTCCTTCTAGAGCACCATGTCTGCCTGGACACTGCCATGCTTCCCATCATTATGATAATGGACTGAACCTCTAAAACTGTAAGCCAGTTAAATGTTGTCCTTTATAAGAGTGACCATGGTCATGGTGTCTCTTCACAGTAGTGAAACCTTAACTAAGATAGGCTGGTTGTTACACTGAAAAGAGAGAAAGGGAGTGGGGATAGGACTTTTTTTTTTTTAACCAAACGTTGATTCTAAGATAACTCAACTGAATTGAGATGTCCTTTTTATGTGATTTATTTTGATACATTTATACAATTGAGAAGAAACTTAAAATATAAATAGGCTTGATCATAGATTCTTGATTGTATGTGATTAACTTTGTCTTTAAACATCTTTGTTCCAAAGTCTGCCATTTTAACCTTAGTTTTGCCTTAACGTTTGAGATTCACAGGAACTTGAAGAGTAGAGACACAACTTTGCTATGGCTAAGGTGGTTTTTTGCCGTGTGTAATGGGTAGCCAGCTGTTCTGCCTTTGACTAGCTGTGTATCAAACTTGTGAACTTCAGAAGCTCCTCTTAGACATGGCTTGAGTACCTTCTTATTGAGCTTTTTCTGTGTGTAGCTGTGACTGTGTTGGCTATTATGTGCCACAGAAATTAGCCGTTATAAGCAAGGAGGTATAATAGAAAGAAAGTTGGCTTTGAATTTACACTCAGTTGGAAACAAATGTTAACACTGAATTAAGGACCAGCTTAACCCAATAATCTAGTGTTTAGAAACAGCGTTACTTGTGGTATTAGCTTGAATTCACTTTTTAAAAACAGATCGAGTGAGCGAAGGAGTAAAGAAACAAGAAGGAATGCCCACTCTTTTGTTTTCCATGTTTTTTCTAGCACTACAGCAGTATTAAATAATGAACTTTTTAATTTTTTCATATTTTGTTTTTTAATGATTTTTTTAAATTTTTATTTTGTTTTATTTGTTTATTTTTTTTTTTCAAGATAGGGTTTCTCTGTGTAGACCCTGGGTATCCTAGAACTTGCTCTGTGGACCAGGCAAGTTGAGTTTGAGGACCAGGCCTGGAACTCAAGTGATCCATCTGTTTCTGCCTCCTGTGTGCTGGGAGTCACCACCACCTGGCTGATTTTTTTTTTTAATTATAATATAATTACATAATTTCTCTCTTCCTTTTCCTCCCCCCAAACCCTTCCATGTGATCCCTTGCTCTCTTTCAAATTCATGCTTTCTTTTTCATTAATTCTTGTTACATATATTTGTATATGTTCTTAAATACATAAATGGGACATATTTCTCTGTATAATGTTACTTGTCTGTATGTGGCCTGATGTTTTGGTATTGAATAACCAATTGGTATGTATTCCCTAAGAAAGACTATGTCTCCTGCTCTCAGCATTCCATGGTGTCTTCAAGGTCTGTGGTTAAGACCCTGTCCACATTATCCTTGCCTCTGGGTGTCTTTGTGTTCCACCCATGCTTAGGCTCCGAGGATCTTTCAGTCTCTTCTTTGCAGTATTCCCTGAGCCTTAGGAGCGGTAGCTGTGCTGTAGATGTGTCAGTCAGAACTGGGCTCTTCGAGTAATTGCAGTTTCTATAAAGGTCTCTGACTGTTGCAAAGAGACATTTCCTTGATGAAGGGTGAAAGCTCCTCTTAACCAGCAAGTCCCTGGAGAATGGTATTGGATCTGTTTTAAGAACAAAGGGTGCATCCTGGGTTGATGCTACAGTGCTCTCCTTTGTTTTCACTTCCTGCCAGATGAGTGTTGGGTGTTTCCTTTTGGGATGTTTCTGTTACTAAGTTCTGTTCTGAGCAAACTCCCTAGTCATTCCTTTGGCCAGTTCCAGACAATCACAGTTTTGTCACTCTGCCTGCTTCAAGCTAAGTGATGTACCTGACAGCTCAGTTTGACCCAGGGAGGCAATCCGTTCTAATATGGTTTCCTTTCACAGTTCACAGTGACCCTTATGTAACATCTCAACTAGGGACTTCTAGCTAGAGCGCTGTCTATAATGGATGGTGGATTTAAATTCTAAAGAAATTGTCAAGCACTTAAGTAGACTTTAAGATGACATTCTGGAAATTTCAGAATATGCTCTATCAAAGATTTCACAGATACTGTTAATTTTTTTAACTTACTCTTTTCCCTTTGCTATATTTTGTAAAGATTTACTTAGCTTATAATTTTCTCAATTTGGAAGTGTGTGGGAGTTTAAGGTGAGTACAGTGTCAAGGCATACATTGAAAAAAGATCTCTCAGTATTAAGAACAGGTAATACTGCCTTGAAAATATTTTTAAATCTTTGTTTAAAGGACCCTCCAGATCATCGCCATTGATGTTCAGAGTTTGTTCATATTGCCATTATAAGGGCATTATGGTACTTGTAACTTCAAAATATTTTGGGATGAACAGATTTTATTTTGTAGGAATAATTAATTCAAAATGAAAACTCAGTGTTGAAAAATCTTATATTTTAATTTTTCTTAGTAAAATAAGTAATTTTGCCCATGAATTCATCTCCCCAATAGAGTCTTTAGAAGTCAGCATTATTTAATAGCAGTAATGTAGTCCCCACCTCTCCTTGGCTTCCTGTTAGTATTCATCACCTCTACCAGAATCATGCCTTTTTTTTTTTTAAAGTGTGTTAGTTGTGAGCATATATACATGCTTTTAAAAAGAGGCAAACACGCCTGGCGGTGGTGGCGCACGCCTGTAATCCCAGCACTTGGGAGGCAGAGGCAGGCGGATTTCTGAGTTTGAGGCCAGCCTGGTCTACAGAGTGAGTTCCAGGACAGCCAGGGCTATACAGAGAAACCCTGTCTCGAAACAAACAAACAAACAAAAAACCAAAAACAAAAAACAAAAAAGAGGCAAACATTATCAACTTCTCTTTCAACTAGAGCAATGCAACATAATCATTGGAAGATTAATTTCTGTCTTATCACTTACTATCTTATCACTTGTTTTTGTCTGTCTTATCTCTTCCTCTTCACCCCCCCCCTTTCTTTTGGGAGTTAATTGGGTAATTTTTAGAATATTATTTAAACTCCCTTATCAGTATCGCAGCTAAGATTATCTGTATTGTTGTGAACAGTTATTTAGGAATTACTGTCTTCTACCTTAACTTCCCAATCTTTTAAAAGCATTTACTTACAATCTATAGAAATGTAAATATGCTGCTGGCATTAGCTCCCTTCATCCATTATGTTAAAATTGTGATATGGATTTCACCTGCAAAGACCATGCCAGAGTGTTCAGCTTTTGCATTGAGTTAAATATTGAAGAACTAAGGAAAACTAGTTTCAGTTCTTCCCTGGGCACTCCTAAGATGCTCCCTCTGCTGCACCTTAGCTTTGTCCCACAGGAGTTCTCTCTGCCACCTGCTGCTGACATGTTGCCATCTTCATTGCAGGGTGTTTTCGATGACAATGGAGCGGTTGGCAGCTGCAGAGGCTTGACTTTTTGATGATTTCCTCTTAAGACTGTCTTTAGGGAAAATTCAACCTGGCCTTCCCTATTTGGGCAGCCCAGCACATGTCGGTGTAGTTGTTATTGCCATAGCATATTCCACAGTCTTCCCTGCACATGTAGTGCTCGGGGATCTCCCGAAGATTTGAGTATAGTTCTCCCTTTTTGAGGAACTGAATAGAAAGCCAAGGGACAGACAGCCACATTTGTACTCTATAGGCTGGCTGACTGTCAACAAAGGTGCAAAGACAAGTCAGCCATTCTTTTTTTTTTTTTTTTTTTTGAGATAGAGTTTCTCTGTATAGCCCTGGCTGTCCTGGAACTCACTCTGTAGACTAGGCTGGCCTCAAACTCAAATCCTCCTGCCTCTGCCTCCCAAGTGCTGGGATTACAGGTGTGCGCCACCATGCCTGGCGCCGTCAGCCATCCTTAAGCCACTAGTGTTGATTCCAATCTTACTGCGTATATAAAACTTTGTGTCTTAGGCTTAAATATTTCTGTGTCTAGAGGGAAACATGGGTCTCGGCTTTTGTGACCATGGGCTAGTGCATGATGTTTTTTAGCTACAACAACAAAAGTATGATACATAAAAGAATTTATAAATTAGACCTTACCAAATCAAAAATATCTCATTTTTGCAAAATATTAATGAACACAAAAAATGGAAGAAAATGATTGCCAGAAGTATACTGACAAAGTGCTGTGTCCAGAATATGCCAAAGATCCAAGATTCAATTGTAAAACACCAACTGCGTACTATTAAAAATGAGCAGATTTCATCAGTATTTAATCCAAGAAGATAAAGAGATGGAAAATAATACATCAAAAGATGTCCAGCATCAGTAGTCAGCAGGAAAGCAATGTAAATCTACCATGACATACCCTATGCTCGCTAAAATGTCTAAAATGAGAAGAATTGACAGGAGGACCAGCAGGGATGTGGACCCGCTGGGTTCTGGTGCCCACCACCTGGGTGGGGAAGCATTCAGCCAGTGTCTTAAAAGTCTCCGTGCGCTGCTGCCTGTGATCGGTCATCCCACTGCTGCTGCGTAGGCAGAGACGTGGAAGCATGTATCTAGGTTCCTAAGTAGGAGAATTCCTGTGACGGAGTCAAAACTGCAAACCACCTAGCCTGAGTAGTTGAAGTCTGTACATAAAGGCTCTACCAATTGAACAGATGTGTTGCTCCTGCGCAGTGTGCACGGACTACTGTCCCCTGGCTTCCCGTTCAGCACCTCACTTGTGTCACATGCTTAGGGTTCTTGTTGTGTCTTTGATTCCGCTGTTACCAGTTTCTCAGTAGCACAGTCCAAATTATACCATGGTAACAAGCGACTCCTAGTCCAAATCTCCGTGACATAAATACACCCTTTTGTCCTTAAGAACTGTTTGCTTTGTTTCTTAGTTCATTCGAAGGCCCAGGATGGTGAAGGAGTCTGTGAAGTTCTTCTGGTTGAGTGCTGTGAGCGCTGTGAGCGCTGTGAGCCCAAAGTATAGTCGCCGAGGTGGATCTTCAAGCCGCTCTAGAGTTTCCCCCAAAATATAGACTCTGGAGTTGATCCTCAAGCTGGCCCACACCTTCATTTTTATTAGTGTTTGTTGACTTTCTTCTTTCTTGTTAGCATGTGTTGAAATCTTTAAATGACAGCAGTAGCTATAGTTTTTATAAGCCTTGATACAATAATATAGGCAAAGTGCCTTTTAGGTTCTATTTACTGTGTAACTGCTTTTTAGGTAGGAGCCATCTCCCTGGAGTTGCTGAAGAAGCCTGAGATGCAGAGAGGAGGGGTTGGCAGTGGGTGCACAGAGAGAACCGAGCTGTAATGGACCTTGAGAGCCTGTCTTAATACTTTTGTGGCAGCTGGAGAAAACTCAAGGTACTATTTCAGTTACCTGTTTAAACATTTTCCCACTCTCTTCCACAGGCTGTGTAAAGAGGCATCTCATACTTCCTGTTGCCGTGGCTGGAGCACAATGGATCCCCCAGGACCCATAGACACAGAGGAAGAGCTGGGCTCTCTAGCCCACCTGGCGCCAAGTCCTCAAAGTGAGGCTGTGGCTCACGACTTCCAGGAGCTGTCTCTACAGTCCAGCCAGCACTTACCCACTCTGAACGAACGAAAAAATGGTGAGTTCAGCTGCATGCGGCACGCTGATTTAGAGGGTCACCCTTTTAGTAGGTGTAGATAATTTCATTTGTGATTCTGTATCACTTACACTCGGCAAGCCCCATAAGCAATGTTCTCCCTGAGACAGGGCAGGATTTCACTTCTCATGAAGTCTTTGACACGTCGCCATTCACTGTCTTCACAGTTTAGAAGCCAGCCTTAGATTAGCCCATCTTGGACTGGGGAGATCTCTTACTGGAAAGGCATTGTGTAATTGCTGATACCAGAGAAGTGGGTGTTGGCCATGACTGCCTTCTTCCTTTTACCATCTCTAGTGCGTTAGACCTTATTTTCAGAGTGGTAAGAGTTAGCCCTCTCAGTAAAATCAAGAGTGATTTTGATTTCTTCTTGAGTGATTTTATACTAATGGGCACAAGGTGAGCTAGATTCTTTTTGGAGTTACTTCATTCTTGTATACAGAACGAATATTTTCTAACCAGTCCTTTTCAGTGTGGTAGATTCTTATTGATGACAGAGATATCCCAGAGTCCCCAAAACACAAACTAATGAGTAAAGACAGACTAGATACATTTAGTTCTAATATAGTGTAGTACACTTCAAACATAAACATACTGTGATATTCAAAGAGCATGTTGACCATACTCAAGAAGAACCCAGAACTTCACATGGGTTTGCCTTGTTGTCAGAGACTTCATGCCATTACCTTTAAAAGTAAAATGGTTTTCCTACAGAATGCTTTCCATTAGGTTTCTAGGGTCTGAATGTGCCCCAGAGTCCTGCTCTCCTTGCCAAGAGCTAGAGTACTGTATAGTCCTTCAGGACCATCTTGGCTTAAGCAACACACATAGACTCAGTTCTCTAAGATTGCTTTTAGGCATTCTATCTCCAAGAGCCTGGCTTTACTGTGAACAATGTCTGAGACAAATATATTAACTCAGAAATGAGTAAATACAATCAAGTTGTTGCAATGCACTCCTGGACTGGTTTCCTGTCCCAGGGATTTAAGTATAAAATTGGTATAAAATCAGAAGGTCAAACTTGTCACAAACTGGCAGTGTGTAGCAGAGGAGGGAATGCACACAAAGTGGGTACACCTTGGACATGTAGACCATGTAGAGACCATGTTCTCTCACAGGTGCTTATGTCCATGTCTCAGTGTACAATGGATGCATGGATGGAACAGGCTCCCCTTCGACTGAGCCCAAGCACTCTACCACTGAAGTCATCTCCTTCCTGCACATGTCATTAGGGAGGTAGATGAAAGATGGAGGGTTTAACTTACTAAGATAGCTATATTTCATGAAGTGGTACAATCATTTATAGAAATATTGTCGTTGTTACTAAACCACAGTGCTCGTCAGCCAGCACCCCTCCCTTCGCTGATCCCAGGGCTCGTCTTCGTTTCTGTCTCTCTGAATTCTAGTAGCTTGTAAGTTACCCATGGGATCTGACACTGACGTTTTCATGCTAGACCTTAAGTACCACTCATGCAGCAGTAGGGCTGTTCTCTCCAACCATCCTCTCCCATCCGTGGCCTTTGTGACGTAATGATCTATGTTTGAGTCCTCACTGTTTGTAGTCGTACATAGATGTGAACTTTTGTTTTAGAATATAAAGCTGCTTTGTGTTCTTTCTTCAAGCCAATGCACATTGTTTAGCTGTTCTGACTACACAGGAAGCATATGCTGGCTTCCAGTCTGTCTTATGCCTGCCTCCTTATTTCCCAGATCAGCTACTTTTACTAGTGTCCTTTGTAAAAGAAAAATATTTGACTATTTTAAAGAAGAGTTTTGAAACACTTTTTTTGTAGCAACAGTATTATACTTTATAGCTTGGAAATAAATAATGTATTGTTTTTTTCTTCCATTATCATAATAGTGATTCTATAAATATAAATTTATTTTTGAGTGAAGTTGGATTTTTAGCCAATGTGTTTTCCCCAAGAGTAATTTCTGTTTAGTGTTAAGCCATGAAAAACCATCTCATAGAGAAATACCATCTAAGGATTAAAACAGGAAATAACTCCCTTTTCTTTTCTAAGATGACTGCAGGAAATTTGAAACATCTACCTGCTTTACATGCGCATTCCAAGGTGTGAAAATTATCCTTGTGTACAAACTACCAGAAATGCAGGTTTTTAGGGAGCTTCTGGTTAGGGGATACAAACCTGAGTCAGGAGAAGTGAGTTAGAGCAGTGTACTAACTGTGGATAATGACATATTGGCATTCCTGGACAGTTGTGAGTCAAATCTGTGTCCTCACCCCAAACGCAGTGTGATTCAAGGCTTTACTTAGCCACCCCACAGAGAGTGCATGTTTCAATTACACATAGATACTATAACTACCATTTTGTCCAATTAAAACAAATTAAAATGTTAAATAAAAAGAAAACTGTATTTTGAGCAGAACATTTTGTGTGTGTGTGTGTGTGTGTGTGTAAAATAAGAAAGATAGGTGATAGACCTCACTTGCTTTCTTTGATGTTTTAATGTATGTTATTCATATTTTTAGGTCTTCCTAATCTTATGTTTAAATTATATCAAAATGTAGGTATTAATCTCAAAACCACTTACAAAGTATTGTGTAACAGAAACTTGCGTGATTCACGTGTCCCTGCTTGTGTGTTTTGTTGTTATTCCTAGACATTTGAACTTTACTCACTGGTGTTGCGTTCCCCAGTAACATCTCAATAAGGCAATCACTTAGGCAGGCAGTCTTTCCAGATGAGCCCTATAGAGGACATAATGTACAGTGCTTCTTTAGAAAACAGTCTATCCACAGGGACACTAAGCTTCACTCTGGTGCAGTACACAGTAGTGAGCTCCATCTTAGTTCCATACTTACGTTGGCCTTTCGTATTCAATGGGAAAAGCTCAGGTAGAGGACAGTACAGGTAGATGCCACATTTCCAAAAGAGCTGCAGCCAGCCCTTTCCTGTGTCCACACTCAAGGAGCGCTCTACTCTGGCGGACACTGTTGTGAGGTTGCTTGGTGGAAAGGAAAGCAGGACAGATGCAGAGCTATCAGGCATTGCCAGGATTCCTGCAAAGAAGCTAGTGATAAAGAGCTGCTTGGTGTCTCCTCTCCAGAGCGTCTTGGGTATTTGAATGAGTGGGACTCTCACCTGACACAGCCTCAGGCAGAGTTATTGTATCAGAAAGCCGCAAGCCGTACAAGGAGCACAATGGATTGGATGTCTCTCTCCCTCTCCCTCTCCCTCTCCCTCTCCCGCTCCCTCTCCCTCTCCCTCTCCCGCTCCCTCTCCCTCTCCCGCTCCCTCTCCCTCTCCCTCTCCCTCTCCCTCTCCCTCCCCCTCCCCCTCCCCCTCCCCCTCCCCTTTCCCCCTTCCCCTCTTCCCCCCCCCCCTTGGTTTGTAGTTAATGATCACATAACCTAAGAAGCAGTAGTAGCCAGTGTTTCCTAACTCCTTTAACCATACTCTTGGCTCTCCTGCCTCACTCACTGCTGCCCTCACTGTTATTAACAGGAAGTATAGTCTTTGGGGAGTCAGGACTGCAGCTTCCTCTGCCGGCTCAGTCTGTGAGCACAGGTAAGTGAGAAGCAGTCTGTCGCAGCACACCCATCCCAGTGTCTGTCTGAGCTTCAACCATTGTCTCCTCTGGCTGCCTTCCTCGCCACGTCACGTGCTCCCCTGCCGCGTTCTCGCTGCTGTCGTGTGTACGTCATTGGGCAGCACAGCCATCAGCATGCTCCCATGTCAGTCAGCTGAAGACTTTCCATAGATCCAGAGTAGTCACGGGGCCTGTTAGCAAACATACACAGGAGTTCTCTGTCGTCAAACTCTCCTCACTGTCAAAGGAAAGAGAAATTGACTTGATGGATGGTATTCTTAATATAATAGGTCTACCTTAGAGTACCTAGCATTCTCTTCTGTGGTTCTCGGCAGGTATGTGGTCATGTGCTGATGGTGGCATCATGTCAAGTTTAAAAGGCACTGTTTCACCTCTTTTTAAAGTTCCAAATGATCAGTGTCTTTTCTTGTCATGTATGTTATTGTTTTCATTGAGAAAGTGCTAATATCTGCATTTACCATCTTAAGATGTTGCTGTGTGATCCTTGTGTTTAATAGGATATAATAAAAAAAAAAAAAGCAAAAAGTCTCATTTGCCACTAGTCTTGGTTCCTGCAGGCTGCGTTTAGAACCTCCAGGTGTTTGGGTGGTTGACAAGCTGCAGACTAGGAAGTTGATAGCAACAGAACTAGAATACTACCTGGAATAGAAGCCTCCTCCTGACAGGGCACCTGTGGTTCTGACTGTGCTGCTTGACCAACCTCTCATGGAATACTGGGCCTAAAAGAGTTAGCCAACATCTCTCATGGTGTGGAAATTTGACGATAGGAATAAGGATACTTTTATTTTTTACATTTATTTATGTGTATGAGTGAGTGCACACATGCTTTATGCCGTGTTAACAGCAGCATGGCTCTTCCCCTCCACCGTCTCGACCATATGTGTTCTGAGGATTGAACTCAGGCCATCAGACTTGGCAGCAAGTGTCTTGACTAGCTGAGCCATCTTACTGGCCCCTGAAAGATATTTTTAAAAAGTATTATTAGCAAACAGTATTGAGATGACCATTGTGTGCCTTGCCCTAAAATAATTCTTAGATTCTTAGCCTCTAACACAAGGCCAACAATTCTGAATGCAGCGTTTCTGTGAAATTGTTGGACATGTAGGTCTGTGAAAGCAGTTCCCCTGACCATGTACACACAAGCAGTGTAGAGCTGATTCTCGCCGGACACGGTACGTTGTAAGCTCTCCGGACTTCATGCTTGATGAGCAGGGGCCTCCAAGGAGCAGCACACACAAGGTGGTGAAGAACAGAGCTCTGACAGCAGCCAGGGCCAGCCCCAGGGCGACGTTTACAGCCTCTGCAGACTGGGGGCCACACCTGCTTCCTCCCTGTAGGTGAATTTGACAGGAGAGTAGGTAACTCTGTAGTGTTTAGAACAGTGCAGAACGAGTGTGGATACGTAAAGAATCTGGTATCTTTGTATATGACAAAGGCATATCATTTTTATGGGTTTCTCCCAATGATGTTTTATAATTTGATGGGTTTGTTTTGTTTTTTAGAAGTCCCAGTAATTTTTGCTTCCTGTTTCCACAATGACTTCTTTTTAAAGAAACTAAAATGGCAGCCAGCTTCTTCCTGCCACTCATACACCTTCACCACACTGACAAGCAGCTTACGATCCCTGAGAGGGCAAAAGTAATGGGCACAGGTTTCCCAGGAAGCTGTCTCCCGTGGGTCATGCCAGTTCCCACAACCCTAGCATTCCCTGGGCATCAGTCAGTGTCTACAAGGAAGGACTTTCAGATTGTAAAGCATGTGAAAATACAAACAGGCCAACATTTCGGCTCTCTAGGGACCCTGCCCTCCAGAGCAGACTCCAAGCTGACATTTTCACAGGCTACTTGCAGGAGCTCCAGTAGGGCAGGTCCAGTCCTACTCAAACTCCTGAACAGACCCTCCATCGCCCAGGGCGGGAACACAGCTGTTTCCTCCCATGTTCTTATTCTGAGGAGATTAGATCAGTAGATGTGATACTGAGATACCTACCGAAGGCCTGTGATGTGGACGATAACTGCTGGGCAGAAGACATTCAGTATTTTAAAGTAATAAAATAGCTGTTTGTAATGTTTAAGGAGGTTTCTTCTTCTAGGTCATCATCTAAACTTTTTTTTACGTCAGTTACAGGAAATCTCTGGCATAATCACATCTCTTTTGTTTTTGTTATGACTTGATTTAGTTTTTTCTATTTAACAAAGAAATTAGATCAGGTTCAGAAATGACTTGTTAAAAAATAAACATGGATGTTAAGAACATGTTTATATTGCTGTGGAAAGTAGAAATACTTGCAGCGACTTAGAATGTTCTTCTGAGACATCTTTCAGTGATGGTACCTGTTTTGCCTGAAGCTTTAAGTTTAGGTGATGGAGCTCTAAATTGGTTTTATTTGGGTTCCTTTCAATACTTTATTGTGTACTAATATACTTTTTTTTAGCATTTCATGTATATATATGTTTCTGTATTAAATAACTGTATATATACACATAAAACTAAAAATAAATGTGGAGAGCAGAACCCAAGTGATTTGGAGGCTGGATTACTTAGGGAATAGGTAATTAGGATTGACTGGGTCTATAGTTGGATCTAAATGCCAGAAGTCCCGGGGTTTTCCCACTGGAAGCCTAAGTGGCATGTCTAAAATTCCAGAGGTGGGGCAGGATTCCACACTGGAAATTAAGGGCGGGAGATGTTCTTAGAGGTTTCTTTATGTGTCTTCCTGTTTTTCTTTTCAGTGAGTTAACCCTTAGATGAATCCACAGAATTCAGCTGTTAAGAGTCCTATACAACTGGAAATTTCCGTATCCATTTGTGTTGTAGGACTGTAAAGTGTTTTGAATAATTTTTTAAGAGATATGAGCAAGTAGATGTGTGTTCTCAACCAAGCCCTTTCAAGTTGGCAGTAGGAATAAAATATATTTTATCATATTCTGTTGGGGACCCTAGTTTTAAAGGGAAAAAGAAAAAGGAAGAAACTAAAGTAAAGTAACAAATTGGTCACAAGTAGTTACAGAATTGTGTGGCTCCTGGTCAGTGTGTAAGATATAAATGCTGAAAAGCATGCCTAGATGAGTGCTTTTCTCAAGCCAGGACCACCCTGGTGTGTGACTAGATACCACCTCCAGCCCCGGGCCCCCAGCCCCCAACCCTGTGTGTATGTGTTAGCCCCCACTGTTCCTCAGGCCCCCAACCCCCAACCCTGTGTGTACGTGTTAGCCCCCACTGTTTTTGAAAGAGCTGGAATATGATGATGAGCTAGTGAGCTCTGCTTGTGCAACTGTGTGCAGACATGGAGTGTCTTCCCACAGAAGCACAGTGCAGAGAGTTAGTATTAGTTATTTGTCTGTTGCCTTGATAAAATACCGTGACCAGAAGCAAGCCTTTGGGCTGTGGTTCTAGAGGGAGAGTCCATAATGTCAAGGAGAGCCTGGGCAGCGCCTGCCCTCACAGACATGAAGGGTAGAGAGCACACTGTGACTGGAGTGCGGCCTGCCCTCACAGACATGAAGGGTAGAGAGCACACTGTGACTGGAGTGTGGCCAGCCCCGGTGGCTTACTCCTCTAGTGAGGCCACGCTTCTGCAGTGCTCAAACGTGTGAGCCGGAGGGAACGTTCCTGGCTCAAGCCATCACACCAACACCTTCAGAGTTTAGAAGTTTTTCTTGGATGTACAAATGTCATAATTCTGAGGATTTTGAAGATAAGGAATTTGACCTTATACTGGGAATTGTAACTCAAGGCCAGGTAAGGTTTTAGAAAGCATTTTGGTTTTTATTTTCTTCAATAACACTTTCTTTAGAAATATATGTATTGTATAAAGAACAAGTTCTCTCAGATCTCAGTGGATCTGTCAGATTCCACTTTTGAACACTGTCCACAGTCACCAGTGATCTTCTGTTTACTCCTTCACCATGTATTCAGAAACTTAAAGCTACCACTTATCTTTGTAGATTTATCTTTCTTATGTGTAATTCTGTGTGTGTGTGTGTGTGTGTGTGTGTGTGTGTGTTACATGTGAGAGCCCTAAGAATCTATTATGCATGTGTGGACATATGTGTATGTAAAGAACAAACAAAGGCTGATGGATGTAATGTTGTGACTGTTACCAGGCTGAGTGTCTGGGCTCGGGCTTGGGTTTTGCTGTCCTCATTTTAAAAGCACTGGATTTTGGCTTTGGTAGGCATTGAGTAACTTTTAGGTCACCTCAAAGCCTTTTGTAAATTTTGCCTGTCTAGGGGTACATTTTTTTAACTTTTTATTGATTCTTTGTGACTTTCCCATCATGCACCCCAGTCCCACTCATCTCCCCGACCCCTTGTATCTGCCTTCCGCCCTTGCAACCTTCTCCCTCCACCAAAATAATAAAAACCACACAAACAAAGCAAAATAAAACATAGAAAACATCTTGTCATGGAAGCTGCAGTGTGTCACAGTGTGTCACACCACTCTGTCCACACATCTTCACTTGTGAATGTTCATTGCAGTGAGTCACTGGTCTGGTTCAAGGTCTCTGGCTTCGGTGACACAGTCAGTATTGAATCCTCACAGGGCCTGGTTATCCTTTTGTTGCCCTGTGTCATGGAGATCCTGCAGTTTTGAATCAGCAGGACTGACCCTCAAAGGTTCACAGATAATGCAGATTTGGGCTGGATCTGGGGCTGGGTGGTCGCTGAGCTGGTCAGCCCACTGGCTCTCCCTTATTTGTACCACCAGGCTCTCTCTCACTCTCACCCTCTGCCCCCGCCCCACTGGGAGGGCCAGCTGTCCTGTTGTGCTCTCTCCACCCTGTGGCAGCTCTTGGACTGTGCTGGGGACAGTGCTTTAAGGTGCTCACTTTGTCTCCTTTGGCATCTCTGCTGTTGCCCTGCCATTTGTTTGCCCTGGGGGGGCTTTCCACTCAGGTTGCTCGGAGCACGTGTGCCGTGGGGATACTTCAGCTGCTCGTTTCTTACCTAGTCTTGTGAGATTTCAGTCTATCATAGAGAGAGAACATGTCCATCAGCAGAGACACCTGGGCACTGTTAGGAAGGTTTCTGGACTCTGTCAGCACAAGCCTTCCTTTTCAGAAACTTAACCTGCAATGTCCAAGCTGGCTCATCCTCCTGACCCACAACCCATCTCCTAGTGTGTGTGAGCGAATGCCTCATGTGTGTCAGGTTTCCTAGTTTCTCATGACAGGAAATGAAGCCAAGTGCTTGTGACTGCATCATGGCCAAATCTGTGGGGTCTGGAGCTGGCCTTGTAGTGTGAGGCCTGTGTGTCTTCTGGGCTGCGCAGGGCACTGTCATCTCAGTGCTAGCTTTTGGTGCTTTGGGGCAGTGAGTGAAGGAACAGTAAGGAGAGAGGCTTCCCACTCTGAGCGGGCAGGAGCAGGATCTCAGGACGCGCCTCAGCCTCTGCGCCTCCTGGAGCCAGTGGCAGAATGACCCACTTCTAGAAGTTCATTTTCCCTCAGTTCCTAGACACCAGAGAAGAAAGGTTTCTGAGACTGGCAGAGTCTGTACCTCATTAATTAACTAATTATATACTGTTTTCTCCTTAAATGCTGAAATAAATTAAAAAAAAAAACACTTTGCCTCAATATTTGAATTAGATCCAATTTGACAAAAAGAGTCATCCCTTAAAGATAACCAGTGGGCAGACTTCTCGTCTCATGGGGGTATCAAATGGGAACTTTGTTGTCAGGAACATCTAGATTCCACTAAGAGAAAAATAAGGAAAAATTATAAATTTATTATATACATTTTCCCCCATCTCCCATCCTGACCACAGGAAAGCGGCCACAAAGCCTGCTCCTGGGAGAAAGCCAGGGCTGGCCTAACAAGTTGTGTCTGTCAGTTGACAGCAGGCACTCCGGTCTCCTCCCCCTGCCCTTCTCCTCCCTTCAGGCTCCTTTGTTCCTTGGGCAGTTCCTCATCCAGGGCGGTGTGCATCCCGCTGTTTAGGGCCAGTCATGGAGAGAAAGTGAGCAGTGGTTATCAGTCTAAAGCAGGCCTAATTAGTTTAACATGTTATCTCCAGTCATATCCATTTTCCTGGGGATGACATGCTTCCATTCTTTATCAATCTGTTTGTCTTGATCCTGTGCCTCGACTTCCCAAGTTCTAAGATGACAGAGATGCTCCATCGTGCACAGTTCCTTTCTTTGCTGTAGTATATTCCTCATCATGTACATATAATGCTATTTGTGATGGTTTGTATATGCTTGGCCCAGGAGTGGCACTATTAGGAGATGTGGCTTCTTTGTACAAGATGATAAAAATGAAATAGGGTTTTACTGTGATCACCTGGACACACTGCTCAACCCCTAATCTCACCATAACCCTGGAAACACTGACAGACTTTCTGTGGTCTCCTCTGCAAAGGCTGTGCCCAGTTTCATTATTGGGCTGTTGGTTTAAGGTCCATACCTCAGCTCATAGAACTATCATCACTGCCTACATGTGCTATTGTAAACCCATCTCATATGAAACCAGAGAAGTTGAGAGACCACAGAGAGTGTCTGGTAGCTGACTTAGTATAGCGTCTGTGTCAAAATGCAGGAGCAATGATGAGCCCCCTGGAGCAGGTAGACAGCCCCAGGGAGCTAGTTAAGTCCAGGCGGGACTCTATAGGTCCAGGGGCCTGCTGTGAAGGTAGAAAGCCAAGTATACACAGAGTAAAATCAGAATCAGCTCTTGATTGATACTTTGAAACTGTTGAGTTGTCAGACTGAGATTTTATCAAAGGAGTTTCATAATACAGAATTCTAATTTATTAGCTCACATTCTGTGTATATGGGTTTGGTTTTGTTCATAATGTGTTTTGAGACAAGGTCTTGCTATGTAGCTTGGGCTGGCCTAGAACTAGACATCCCCCCTAGCCCTCCCAAGTGCTGGCACTGCAGGCGTGGCTGCCACTCAGAGCCGATCATCACATTACGGGGTTGGTGGCTGTAATATGCTAATACAAGATTTTTTAACAGAGGTTTCATCTCTAACTGTGTCCCTTCAGAAGTCACTGTCCCTTGCTCCTTTCTAAGGTGTGCAGTCAGATAATACATAGTAGCACTTATCTTTGACCTTCTTAGACACTGTGCCACTTACAAAACCAAGCCATCTCTTTGTCTTCACCCCTTTTGCTAATACAGCCAGTGACCCCACGAACAAACTGTTGTGTCGGTTCTCTGTGGTGCTGTATTTGTCACATTCTTCCTTTTTGCTACACCATAGGCCTTGATCCCATGAGTACACAGCCACATACAGCCCTGAATTCTGCAGAGAAAGAGGTTTTCTTCCTCAAAGAGGCAAAGCACCGCACTTGGGAGATAGGACTTTTCCATGCTATCTCCATGTGAGAACATCATGCAGACAGAAGCTCACTCCACCTGCAGTACTCTCCTCTCATGCCTCGGTGCATGCCTGTCCTTATGCCCACCGCCTTGAGACATGGCGGTCTGCCCAGGGAAGAGTGACTCCATAGCTAAGCACCGTGGCTCTTTGGAGTTTAGAGCCAGAAGCAGTCTGGTTTGTCTTTTCACCCTAACCTAGTACTTTTGAAGGTTCTCTGTGAAATGAAGACATTTTAAGAATTCCTCTAGTAAAAAATATTCCAACAATCATTTGATTCTTTTTAATCTTTAAAGAAATAATTTGTTCTTTATCGGTGTGTGTTTGTGTGTGTCTGTGTGTATGTATGTGTCTGTGTGTGTGTATGTGTGTGTATGTCTGTGTGTGTATGTGTGTGTATGTGTCTGTGTGTGTGTATGTGTCTGTGTGTGTGTGTCTATGTGTATGTCTGTGTGTATGTGTGTGTCTGTGTGTGTCTGTGTATGTGTCTGTGTGTGTGTATATGTCTGTGTGTGTCTGTGTGTGTATGTGTCTGTGTGTATATGTGTGTCTGGGTATCTATGTGTGTATGTATATGTGTCTGTGTGTATGTGTCTGTGTGTGTATGTGTGTGTCTGTGTATCTGTGTGTATGTATATGTCTGTGTGTGTATGTCTGTGTGTGTCTGTGTGTGTATGTGTGTGTGTGTATGTGTGTGTCTGTGTATCTGTGTGTGTCTGTGTCTGTGTGTGTGTCTGTGTGTATGTGTGTGTATGTGTGTATGTGTCTGTGTGTGTATATGTGTCTGTCTGTGTGTGTGTCTGTGTATCTGTGTGTATATCTGTGTCTGTGTGTGTGTATATGTGTGTATGTGTGTATATGTGTCTGTGTGTGTCTGTGTGTGTGTGTATGTGTGTGAGTGCACTCGCACACGCATGCTTGCTCATGCACCATTATCCTCACGTGGTGGTCAGAGGCCAGCTTGCAAGAGCTTGCTCCTCTTCCCCACTGTCTGACTCCTGGGGATTGACCTGGGCTCATCATACGTGGTGGCAAGTACCTTTCCCAGTCACGGGCCCTCTTTACTAATGTTTTAAACAAATATGCTTCATTTTCCAAGAAAGGGAAGAGCCCAAATAGATCACCCTCTTTTGACAATTTATTTTATTAGAAACTATTGACATTTAACAACTAAAATAAAGGGCTGCTTTTACTAGTTTTATAACCAACTGTCTTTTCTTCGGGTAAAGTATACATGAGCAGTTTTCATGTGTAAATTTTCATGATAATAGCAGCCTTTTTGTGTGTTCTTTTAACTGTTGGAGTTAGGGAAGTTTATTAGGCCCCAGGACCATATGTGTGTAAGCTGCAGGCATGCCCATATACACCAGCACACATTTTGTATGAACTGAGATGCTCTCCAGTGTACTTGCTCTTGTTATCCAAAGTTAATGGGTGTAGTAAGAGCAGTATTTGAGATGTAGCCCAGGCTCGCTCACTCTCCTCGTACTTCTCAGAAATGTCCCTTTTAGCTTTGTGTTCCTCAGCCAAGAACACCCCAAGCCATATGTTTAGCCGATGCACTTTTAATTTCTCCTAATGTAGTGCAGTTCTTTCTGCCTTTTGCAACTTGGCATTCATGCAGTATCTAATCAGTTATTTGCAGAATGGCACCAATCTTCATTTACCTGACTGGGTTGTTGTAGGATGTTTAGGTGAGAGTGTGGCGTGGGAGCTCTGTCCTCAGTACGCTGCATCAAGGGACAGTGATCAACTGACCCATTACTGGATGAGATTAAGGGCACTCCTGTGGTTCAGACGGGGTTTTCTCTCATCCTATCTTTATGTAAAAATACCTGTAGTCTCTGTAATTAACCTATAAGTAGTATGTGGCGTATGACCGTAAGACATGGCTGTTCTGTGTCTCAGCCATCTTTCACCCATTGTCTGGATGACAGTTTTCATCTAATCATTATGAAGTTCCTTGCAGATTCTGACATTCTTTCTGGAATTCTGAGAGGTTCATTCTTCTCTAAGGGAACAAGCACTGTAGATTCATAGGTTCCTAATGCATAACTGTCATTGTTTTTACATGTACTTATTGTGTATGTGTATATGTGTGGGCATGCATGAACCACAGCATGTGTGTCAAGGTCAGAAGTCAACTCTTTGGCATTAGCTCTCTTTCCACTCTGTCTCTTCCAGGATCAGTCTCAGCTTGCCGGGCTTGGTGGCAAGCACCTTTGCTTGCTAATAAGCCAGCTCTTCTTCTTTTTTTTTTTCACACATTATTTTAACTTGAATAATAAAATCCTTTGATTTTCTCCTGTTCACCACCTTTTAACATTCTTTGACCTGATCTTAGAATGACTTCCCCTAAGAATCTCTGCTTCATTTAGTGGGGAATAGTATTTAGAAACCACAGAGATCTAGACATGGTCATGATCAGCAGTCAATGAGCCCACTCTTTTTAGTAGGTTAGCTAGGACGTTTGTTTTAGAGATGTGTCGTTGGGCCAAGAATCACCATGCAGGTGTAAAGAAGATAACTAGTGCCAGAGGACAGAGGCTCAGTCAGTCAGCGGAACAGCATAAGGGAATTGGAGGCTGACAACATGCACTCACCTGGCTCTGTTTTGCAATGTGCCGTAGGGAAACAGTGGTCTTCTAAAAAGAAAGTTCTAGATTTGTTAACTATCCAGTAGAAAGACATTTACCATTTATTTACTTATCCCATACATAAACATCCAACTGTGGTAGAGCAAACCATCAAGGGTGATATTTCCATGACCTTGGAATGACAAGATTTTTAACTAGGACTGATAGTTTATGCTGTACTTAAATTATGAGTACTTATGCACTAGCATATTATTGAGAGATATAGAAAGCCCATAGAATACAAAGAAATAAGTCTCAATAGATACATTTAGTAAAAGACTAAGTCTGTAGAAAGAGATCTTCACAAGCCAGTCTAATCTGTGGACAAGAGCATGGACAGTTAGTTCATATGACTGGTTCAAAGAAGAAAGTCTGTGCAGCTTATGTTTGAAGGCTTGGGAAAGTCTCCCTGGGTTACAGAGAAAAGTAAGAGGAACTGAAGATGGAGAGATCTGCAGCATTGCAGTCTGAAAGTGTGGCGTGGGCAGGGTCGAGGCCAGGTCTTCATGACTCCACGTTCAGAGACAAGCATGCCTCCTTTCTCAGAGTAGACTTACTTTTACTGAGATTAGGGCTGGTTTGGGGTAAAAATTAAGGGGACAAAACTGAAGACAAAACAAAAATAAAGCTAGCAGTGGTGTTTGGCTTAATAGGACATCCTCCTGTGTCAAGGGGACAGATGCAGTGGTTTCTGATTCCCAGAAACAATTTCCATCATGAACCCATTGTCCCTGTTTGGAGCTTCCTCTCATCAGGGAGTGCATTTCACAATGAGGTTTAATTACCTGATGTATGGTTTCATAGTCTTGGCTGCCCCGAAGATGATTCTTGTGCCTGAGAGTGAACATCAAGGCTGTTCCTCCCACTTGCCCCGATCTTTGTTGCTCCTCTGCATCCTGTAGCATCAAGTGCATCTCCTGGTGTACTTGTGTGTATATTTTCTCTGGAAAAACAGGTATCAGGAGAAGCCAGAAGAGTCCTGTCCTTGTTGAACTCAAACCCTGCATCTGGTGCCTCCTCACTGTCCTGGCCATCCCAAGTAGATGCCACTGCTGTCCACAGTGCTTCCATGGTTCCAGACTGCCTTCAGCAAAAGACCCAACCCCTACAGAGCTGCAGGTGGCATCGTGCCAGAGCTGCGCACAGCTCTCCAGCTCTCCTCACGCTCCCTAAAGTCTTGAGCAAGTGCCAGCTCTAACCCGTACCTTCTCATATGTGTTCTGCCCGTCCCGTCCCAGCCTTGTCACTCCCATGCTCCTGTTTGCAAGGACTGTTTACAAAAACTTCAACACTCTTACTGGTCTCTGTCCAGCCAGATGGTTCAATAAATGTCTGTCCTTTCTGACCTCTCAGGAGCAACCTTTGACTCTGCTTCATACCTGAATTTATGATCACTTTTCTGTTTCTTTCCAATTTGCTCCAAAAATATTTATCATTCTGTGTTTCTCAAAGATGATCTTCTGATTTAATGTCCACTGAATATTTATTTGAAGAACAACAGGTCGTTTTTCTCTAATTAGAGCTATATTTTTCTGTGTTTCTTTCTCTATAGATAAAAGTAGGGCATATTGACTTTTAAGAAAAAATTATTCTACTATTGTCTTTCTTTACAAAATCTAGGCTCCACTTCCGAGTGTGCATGTCAGTCTTGTCAACAGGAATAGCGCGAGGTGTAGTGGTGCACACCTTTAACCCTAGCGCGCAAGAGAGGCAGCAAGCTCAGAATTAACTCCAGCTCCTGGGAGCCCAACACCCACTTCTGGCCTTGTGAACGCCGCTTTGCATATGAGCAAACACATGAATAAAAAACAAACCCTAAAATGTATCAAGTACTGAATGACAACATCAAAAACCCCTATCCAAAATCCTCACCTGGGCTGATAGGGGATGAGAAGGGGAAACAGAAGGGGTGTGTAGCCTAGCCAGAGTACATCTGCATGCATGTGGGGACCTGCCAGGGAAGCTGCGAGCACAGCCATGTGGGATGACAGACAGACATCCTCAGCATGGGAGGAGTTAGGCACACAGTGGCTGTGATGCTATGAGCTACACTACTGATGCCTAAGTTCTCTAGTGACACGCACAGAGATAATCCATCTGTCCAGGATCTCACAGCTAAGTTTCCTTTAGCTCTAAAGTCCTGCCCCTTCCCCAGAACCATCTGGCCCCTAACCTTTATCAGTCTACTAGTGATGCTGTTGCCCTTTAAAACAAAGCACTGTTTTGAAAACACTCCGCTTCCCAAGTCACACTGAATTAGTAAAAAGAAAAAAATGAGCTAGTGCTTGCCTTTGGTGAAAGACATGTCAGAGTCAGGATACTGGAATTGAAGATCTGTACTTACAAGAACTGACTTATAATTGTGTCGTTTTATATCAAAACTTTCTTTTTAAGTAACTGAATCATACATGTATCATGTGCTGTGTTTATCTGTTTTCCTTCATTGAGTGTATCTTTTTTTGTTTTTGTTTCTGTTTTGGTTTTGGTTTTTGAGACAGGGTTTCTCTATAGCCCTGGCTGTCCTGGAACTCACTTTGTTGACCAAGCTGGCCTTGAACTCAGAAACCCGCCTGCCTCTGCCTCCCAAGTGCTGCAATTAAAGGCATGCGCCACCACTGCCCAGCTCATTGAGTAAGTTTATCTTGGAGTTTCATCCATGTTGCTGGATATAATTTTTAATTGCTGAGTAATACTCCCTTATAGGACTACCAATATTAACAAATATATATTTATTATTTGTTAATTAATATGTTGCCACATATTATTATTACATTTGACTCAACATCTTAGGTGCTGAGGATAAAAAGATGCTAAAAGGTTTCTAGTGATCTCAAAGCCATGGTTATGGATGATAAACATTTTGATGTTTTCTCATTGAGGCTTCATGTATACAATTTACTCTAATGCTGCTGGGTTTTTCTCAAGATAAGAGGCATTGGCTTCCCTTTTATAAAAAGAATTTTTTATGGATGGAGGGGGCTAGAGAGGTAACTCAATGGTTAAAGGTATTGCTGCTCTTGCAGAGGACCCAAATCTGGTTCCCAGCACCCATAGTCAGGCAGCTCACAATTACCTGTAATTCAAGATCCAGGGGACCCAGTGCCTTTTCTGATCTCTGGGTATCTGTACATACATGTGTGTATGCACACACACACACACAAACACACACACATACACACACACACACACAATTAAAATCGATTTTTAAAAGACTGCTGCAGGAGTGAGAACCAGTGTATGAGGTCTGAGTGTAAAATGACCCATGTAATATGTACGTCCACACACGTTTGTTCTCAAGCTGCAGAACCTTTTGATGCTACATCTTCATGAACTGTGACTAGGAAAGAACTGTAACGGGGCATTGGGATGAAGAGGGCGGTCCGCTGTCAGGGTTCCTTATTTCACAGCCATTCTACCATCCCTGACCATGATGTAATAACCGGCTGTCCAGTCTGCTGAGATTTGGTCCACTTCACTTTCCTGTCGTCTTCTACATCTTCGCGAAGCTTTCTAAGCTGTGTCGTTTCATTCTCCTCTCTATAGCTGTGACTGTCTTCTAAGAACTCATAGTACTAGCCAGAAGAGACTCCAAGCAGAGCTCTTAGTTATGAGTTTTCATAACCAGGGTTTATGTAACTGTAAAGCTTAGAGACAGGGGAAGTATTCAAACAGCTTCTTTGAGCTAATGCGAGTGCTCTATCATCTCTTGATTGTATGTATACCATCATTTTAAGCAAGATATAACATGGCATGAGACATTCACGTGGAGTTAGTTTTGCCATGGAACAATAAAAGCCTCTGTAATGAGAGCAGTGAGGCCTGAGAATGAATCATGGGGACTCTAGGCCATGAGCCCCACCAGTCTGAATGAAGGAGTTTCATGGCTATTGTTTTTATTTTTGTTTTTAGAATAATCTCACTCTATAGTCCAGGCTGGCCTTGAAACTAACTGTTACCTTCTTGTTTCAGTTTCCACGTGCTGAGATTACAGAAATACATCATCATCCTTGACCAAAAAAAAAAAAAAATGCATTGTTTAAATGATAAGGATGAAGACTTTTAAAGACCTTATTTCAATTATAGTGCTATTTAATTTTAACTTCCTTTCTGAAAAAAATTTCAGACTCACCATTGCAAGCTACCCTGTTTATTTAGTCATGGTTTTCTATTTTAGTATAGTATTTATAGTGTTATAAAAGAAAGAAATAAGGACCCCAAGTAAGATTTATAGAAACATGAAGCCCTTGGAAGAAAACTTGAATATGCCCAGCCAGTGTGCAGTAAGCCACCAAGTTTACCTCTCTCTAGAGAGCTGCAGCGCTGAGGATCTGTGACAAACCAACACATTGTGGAGGTGACAAGAAAGGCCACATTCTCTCTATTTCCAAGTCAGAATGCCAAAATCGTGTCCGCGATCCCTGCAGCCTCTTTGCATTGTAACTTTTGAAGAATTTGCATCAGTGGAACATACCCTGTTAAAAAATATTCCCTGTTCTTTCTAGGTGTGACGTCGTCTCGTCAGGACTTTTGTGAGCCTCCCTTGGCTCTGCCAGCTTTTTGTGTGGATCCCTTGAGCCATGTTTGTTTATATTTGATCCCTGAAGCCTTTCTTGAAATGCTGCTACTCTAAACCACACAGTTTTTCTCACGAGTATTAAATATCTTTGTTTAGTGCTGCAGAAACTGGCCTGATTTCTGGCAGCCTCTGTCAGGGTTAAAGAGCTCCTTTGAGTATGCATACACACAAACCCTGGCAAAGCAAATTTATCTTAAATAGAAGTGACTTTAATCACATATCATTTGAAGTTAAATGTTGCTCATGACAAAGAACCAAATGACAATAAAGATGTGCAGTACATGTGATAGAAAGAAGGGCAGAGCCCCTGCAAAGCAGTTCCTGTGACACCTTGGACTTCTCCTGCTAAAGAAATGCAAGGTTCTCACTCCTCTCTGTTCAACCTGAAGACCAGTGTCACAGCAAGGCAGCTGCCCTGGGACACTGAGTGTGTTGAGTCTGAATGAGACGTCTTCTGTGCAGAGCAGAGCTGCACAGCTGACTGTGGCCAGCAGTGGGACTCTGGAGGGAGATCTTACCCTGGGGGAAAGAGAGTCATGAGAGAAGCGAAGAAAAGAAGCGTTGACCTTAGGTGTTAGTCTGGAAACGATGTTCTTTGCTATGTATAGATAAATACAGATTTTATATATGTACACAAAACTACACACGCAAATAGAATGCATTTGCTATCTCTTCATATACAGAGATGTAAATGTGTATGTGTGTTCAATGTAAACATGTCTACTCATACACCACGTCCTTGCTCTGTGCTCAGAAGGCCTGGAAGAGTGCCCACCCCTCACATTCAGACCCTGGCTCCTGAATGGGGCAGGAGTACAAGGTGGATTTGAAACTTCTTGTCAGAGGATAATGCCAAACTAGGAGTCTTGGCCTCTGATAGAGACAATCCTGTCATCGAATAAATGACAGTCATAGATACAACCCCTTGAACAAAACAGGAAGCCTTGAGACCATGCTGTAAACTGGTAATATATATCAGCTATTTATTTCCTCACAGTTGGATATACCTCTAAGATACATGATCCACAATTTATGATTCTGCGTATGAGTTTCCAACTTACAGGGACATAAAAGCAATACATGTAGTGTAGAAGTCATGCTTTTAATCTCGATCTTTTCCTGAGCTGACAATATGCAGTCCAGTTCTCTTGTGCAGAGTTAGGCAGTGGCCAACAACCACCACTTCCAGTCGGCCCTAGGATTACCAGGAGCCAGTGGATATGCTGTAGTGCTGTACTACTTTGACGCTTTGTATGTTGGGGTATTTATTAATGAACTTTAAAATTAACAGTACTTTTTATTTAAAATTAATTTATCAGGACATAAATTGAAAGACATCTGTAACTATAGACAGGATGATAGTCTTTCCGCCAACTGTGTTACCCAGTCTCATTACAAGAATGCAGTCCCCAAACTCAAACCACAGATCATTCTATAGGAGTCACATGGGACCTAGCTTTGGATCCCTTTTGCTATTTGGACAATTTGGAACTTGGATGGCATTTGTGGGTTGATGGTAGTAGCTTATCAGTCTCGATCTCTCAATACTGGCTTTTTTTTTTTTTTTTTTTTTTGGTATAGAAGAACTTATTCGGGGCATGGGGAGGAGAATTGAAAGGGTAGGGTAGTAGAGAAAGGCAGAGGAGAGAGCAGAGAGGTAGAGGCCAGCAGTGAGCATGTGGAGAGAGAGGGGTGATGGGGGGAGCAAGAGGACAGAGCAGGAGCAGGAAGGCTAAAGCAAGAGAGCTCAGTACTGACTTAATGTTGTGGTTCTGTAAAAAGCAGCCTATGTGTAGGAACATGCTCAACAGTGTTCCTGAAGAGAGAGCATCAGAAATTCTCACAGAAAGTTTGGGGGAAATGCTTTATGGATTTGAAACTATTTCAAATCCTTTGAAAAACAGCAAAAACATTTTTTAGATATATCCATTACTAGAGAAATTATTTCTTTTCGAAACTACAAAGCTGAGACTTTCCTATAAACCTGCAGCAGATGGGGCTTCGTTGTCACGATGCTGATGCTCAGATGGATAAGCCTGCAGCTTCCTTCAAGGAGGCTTGGACACGGTGTTTTGAGTTTTAAAGTGATGAGTATAACTTGAAATATTCTCATGTTTTTGAACCTATAGACTGAAAACACCCTAGGAAAGCACATGCCCCTATTGTTTTTACTGTTTCTTTTGCAAAGTACTATAAGATGTAAACCCTAGAGCCAAGTTTATTTTATGAGAATCCTGACCTTCACTTATGAGATATGCTATCTCTAGCAAACTAATTTTCCTAGGCCTCAGTTTTCCCATCTGTAAATTGAGTTGATAATACTGATTTTGCAAGTCTGTCAACAGGATGTCTAATAGATAGATAGGTAGGTAGGTAGGTAGGTATGTAGATAGATAGATAGATAGATAGATAGATAGATAGATAGATAGATAATTACTGCTTCATAAAAAGTTAAAATACTTTTATAAATTAGTGCCTTGTGATCACTCCCCAAAGAGCGAGGATGTCATAAGCTCATGAGTTCCTCTAGCCAAAACGTAGATCTAGGGCCTGTTGTAGAGGAAACCAGGCAATGCAGTGCAATAAAAAGACCTTCAGGTTTGGAGAACAGCTTTGGTTCAGTTCCAAGCCTTTGTGACCCTGGTCTTACTCTTCAATGTCTGTGGCATTCAAATCACCATGGCGCTCAGCAGGACTGCTGGGATGTAATCACATGTGCAACAAAGTTGATACCCAGTAAACAGCAGTCGCTCCGTGTGACTCCTGTGGAAGGAAGGACAGGAATGCTGTATCTGGAAACCATGTTCAGGGACGGGACAGTAGCAGAGGTTTGCTTGAGGGAAGTGTGATACACACCTCCATGTGTTCTTAGGCTTAGACTGCCCTGGAAGACTTCTGTTGCTTCAAAAGGAGTCTCAGTTGACAAGAAACATGTCATAGGTTGTATAATCCCATACTCCAGAGATGTGGGAGAAGGGTTGGTAGCAATCTTAGTCGGATAGTGTGGGTTGACTGCACACTAGCCTTAAAACCAGAGGCAAAGGACAGGGTTCTTTATCCAGACTCATCTGTTTCAGTAGGGGAAATATTGCTTCTCCTGTGTGCAAGATGCAACCCTTTCTCAGTCCACCAAAGACAATGCTGTGGATGACTAATAAAACTGCATTTTCTCTTCAGAAGAAATATCCATCCTTTGGAGGCTTCTTTCTTTATCTTCCATCAGTTGTGCCTGGTGACTGGGCAGCATTTTTCCAGCTTAGTCTCGTCCCTTGCTTGTGCACAAGTAAATTACTCAGGAGACAAGACTCTTCATGGAGCACAGCTCCTCTGCGCCACCCCCCACCCCCTTTGTTGATGGGCATATGGGAGCGCTATGCAAAGGCACATAGTTTGAACTCTAAAATGAGAGCATTGTGTCTGCTGCTGTGTGTTTGGTGTATGTGGAAACAGACTTGTTTCCACAGTCCTGGAATTCCCGTCCATAAACACTTCCTCCAGAGTGCCCCTGGCATGTGTGAGCAGCAGCCTGGACCTTGCGGAACAGGCACTCCTGTTGTGAAATGAAACTCCAGCCCAGCGCTGATTAAATCTCTCAGGAACATCTCTTAGTGGCGTTGCTTTGTACTTGGGAGAACAATTCTCCTTTAAAAACAATATCCTTAGCTTTCTCAGCCGCCGACTAGTGGCTCAAAGGCAAACTGCTGCTCCAAGGTCCGAGTGGCCAAGGAAGCAGCTGGATTCGCAGCACGTCCCTAGCTGTAAAGCTCTGCCAGGGACAGCCCTGTGTGGCTCCGCAGAGGAGCGTGGGCGGGAAGGGGCGCTTTCTGCCCACATGTGCCGGTGGCGTGTGCGTTCAGTGTGGTGCCTCTGCAGAGACGAAACTGCTTCCTTGGGGTGATCTCTTCTGTCATTTGTTTAGCTGGAGAACTTCATGAGTAATTCATGTGCTTGTCTGGCCAATGTAAAGTATTTCCCAGCCCAAGGCTTGGCTTTTAGAGAAGCATGGAAGAAACAGCAGACAGCCGTTCATCTTCCTGTTGTCAGCAAAGGTTTCTCTTTAACAGCCAGAGATTTTATTTTTAACTGCTTGACTCAGTGCTCATCAGAAGATTGGGACCATCTAGCTGCAGATTGAAGCAGCCAGCGCGGGGGAGGCTGGAATGGCAGAGAAGGGGGATGGCTGGGAAAAGGGGTGGGATCTTAAGAGTCGTGCCTCGCAGCCTCTGCCCTCCTCCCAGTGTGGAGCTGGGAGGGCTCCCACCAGATGGAGTGTGTCTGCCGGTCAAGCTGGGAATCCCTCAAGAAGGGCTGCTTTCTGTCACTTAAAGACTTAATTGCTCTGTGATTAGTGTGCTGTGGGGAGGGAGCAGGACCAGGGTATTCTGTGCTCTCTACTGTCCTGCAACCAAGCTTCTCTCCTGCTGGATGCTGCCTGTCTCCAGGAGCCTTCACCATGATCGATAGCTCCAAGAAGCAGCCACAAGGCTTCCCAGAGATTTTAACTGCTGAGGATTTCGAACCTTTCAAAGAAAAGGAATGCCTTGAGGGGAGCAACCAGAAAAGTCTCAAGGAAGGTCAGTCAGTCTCTGGACAGGGCAGGGTGGCCAAATTCCTGTTCCTGTCACCTTGCCGGCTAGCACGTCTGTCTACCGCTTTATGTCTGTGTGTCTCTCTGTTTACTGTTGCCCTTACTCTGAGGTCTAGACGGTGAATATTTAATGCTGTTTGCAGAGAGCCAGAGTTGACAGGACATGACAGTTCTCAATAATCGCTGCTGAGAAGGACAGTTAGGAAGCCAGCCCTGGTTTCAGTTGGATTTGTTCAGATTTGTGTATTTTTTCCCAGTTTGGGGATTCTCCTCCAAACCTGTGGGTTTTGGAGAGGCTATTCCACTTTATTATTAACTAGAACACTGCTTCATTTATGTTTATAGCCATATGATTCCAGGAAAGATAATTTTCGTGGTTAATTTGTTGGATGCTTGTTGTCTGTCTCTGTACTTGAGTCCTAGAGTGATGAGTCAGCTGTGTGTGCATTGTCTGCATGCTGTTTCTAAAAGCATGTTGCAGAGTTTGATTTAAAAAAAAAAAAAGCCAGCAGCTAGTCTTGAGAGTGCTTCCTGGTGGCTCTAGTTGTCAGTAAGCACTGCACTACTTAAGAAAATGGCCAGAGTAATGGGGATTGCTGCTCCTGTCTGCACAGCACGCTGCTCTGTTCCAGCTGAGAGCAAGGGCTGCGGGTGGAGAAGCCCAGCATCTGAACAGAGAGAGAGTTTCCGCCACCTGAAACCTGAGCGTTGTTGATCCCGGTGCCCACTCAGGCCTCTCTGGGAGGCTTCCTCCCCACACCCTCAGCTCTGTCTGCAGACCCTCCTCTCCCGCCCAGCTCCTGCTCCTCCTACAGACAGACAGCCTGTAAGGAACGCAGTTGCCCTGAGTAGCGAGTGCTTCCATCCTGTTCTCTCAGATACTAAGATAAATGCAATGAGGGAGGGCTTGTAGCTTGCAAAAGATGAAAAGAAATCATTCTCTGACTTCCTGGAGTTGAACTGTTTTTGGGAATGGTCAGAAAACCTAGGTCACAACAGATAACAGTGTGAACTGTAAGCTACTGCTGCTGAGAACTGAACAATGAGTGTGCTCTGCCTACACACCGTGTGTTACTGTAGATGCTAGAACAATCAGCGCCAAGGGAGTTTTTAGGACACATGGAGACTCGTTATGAGGGTCAGGTGAGCTTCAAGTTTTTAAATCATTCATTGATAAAACAGTTTAAGAATTCCTTTTGCATTGGTTAAGTCAAGATGGTTAAGTCAGTTCCTCTTAATGACATATATTTAAAACAGCTTTGTATGCTTGCGATATCAGGCAAGTAGGATAGGAGAAATCAAAAGATGGCAAAACTGCAGAATGTGATTTAAAGGACTTTTAGAAAGCTAGAACCAAAAATATGAAGACTAGGTGTAGAGAGGTGTGGAGCATATGCCTAGCACATAAGAGTCCCAGGTTCGATTCCCAGCACTATACATACATACATGCATGCATATATACATACATACATACATACATACATGCATCCTACACACACATGTCCATGGTAGTAAGATCGTGAGCTGATTGATTACATAATTAGAATCTCCTTAGCAATCTTGAGGGTTATGCAGTGCAGTAAACAGCGCAGCACTGAAAGCGAACACAAGCTGTGAGTGACAGGGCTTGAGGCTCGAGCCCGAGTACAGCATCACGTTTGTGGCCATGGGTGGACGTGTTTACTGCTCTCCACTTTGGTCTCCTTGTCTGCACAATGAAGAGGAACAGCACCACGTCCTTCTATGTACACGGGAGGCTGGGTGCGGTACTAGTTTCACATTCACCCTCTCACCCACTCGAAAGCCCTTTGTTACTGCCTGCTTCTGTGCAGACGTTAAAGTTTAAGAGCCAGCATATATTTTCTTGTAAAGAAGTAGCCTACATATTCATAAATGCAAATTCATAAAGAGGTCATGTTTTAAGATACCCCACAGAAATGACTGATAATGAAAAACACATCTCACCAGAATTGTATGGAACTGAATTTGACTTGTTTATTTAACATATTTTGTATTTTTACTCATTTTCAGTAATAGAGGATGAGAGTAAAATGATACAGCCAAATATCAAGTCAAGGGTGGGCTCCTGCCTCAGATCTATCTGGATTTAATCAGAATGGAAAAGTAACTTTTTAGGAAAACTCCCTTATTTGAGTTATATGAAAATAAATTGTTCCTATGAGGAACTGAACCCTGAAATTCAGTGTGCCCCGGTACCACCTGCAGAGGCGTAAGTAAGTGAAGCATGAGGCTGACTGGACCTGGGCCAGCACCGCCTGAGCAGTGTCCTTGTCGGTAGCGGAGCTGCTTCGTGAGAGACAGTTGCTCAGATGTCTTAGAGTGACTTGTATTGAAAACGCCTTTGAGTCTAAGTAGATCCTGTGCCATTTTGGTAAAAGAGATAAATACATAAATGACTATTAGTAATGCCTAATAGTTTATCCTTATGTGTTAGGAGGCACTTATTAAAGGTATTATTATATTTTTTATCAATTCTGTTGGGTGTTTTTTTTCTACTTAATGTTAGGAAAGTTGGGTTTTTTGTTGTTGTTGGTTTTTTTTTTTTTTTTGAAGACTACCCTATAGAATTTTTTTTAGACATCTGAATTATAAAATCATAAGTGGTTTTTTTTGTTTGTTTGTTTGTTTGGGGTTTTTTTTTGGGGGGGGTTGGTTTTTCAAGACAGGGTTTCTCTGTGTAGCCCTGGCTGTCCTGGAACTCACTCTGTAGACCAGGCTGGCCTCAAACTCAGAAATCTGCCTGCCTCTGCCTCCCAAGTGCTAGGATTAAAGGTGTGCGCCACCACCGCCGGCCTAAATGAGTTGTTCATCTGATTCTAGTTACATAGTCACCAGCCTACTTTGGTGTTGCTAACTTGTGTCTGCTTTAAGGGCTGGAGTTTCACTGCCTCAAGTTATAACTCTCTTGCTTGCTTATATTAAAGTCTTTGCCAATCCCAATAATTGTTGACAGTGCCATTGGCTAAAATTAATATATAAGGCTACCTTGGGTGGGGTTCAGATTTTGGAAGCAAATAATCATAGGATTTAAGGGTGTTTGTTTGTTTGTTTGTTTGTTTGTATGGAGAAAACAAGATGACCAGTGGGTAAAAGTGCTTACCACTGAACCTCACCATGAGTTCAATCCCTGGGACGCACGTGGTAGCAGGAAAGAACTGACTCCTAAAAACTGTTTCCTGGCCTCTATACTCATGCCACACACACACACACCATGCATACACACACAAACATAACTGTACATAATTTTTGCAGTACATCAAGGAAACTTAGTAATATCGCTGGTAAAGCGCATCCAGGGTCTTACGCATGCTTAGTAAGTGCTCCACCAGTGAGTCACGCCTCAGCCCAGGGAGCTGTGCTCCGTCAGTAGTCGCTCTACACACCAGGGGACGGATTGAACAGCAGCAGTGATCACCATGTTCTGCTAATGCTTGTCGTTATGCAAACGTGTTGGGCACTCCTAGTCAGTGTGTGTAGCTAGAAAATCTGACCTTTCTCTGTCCTAGATGAGAAACAGTTGTCACGAATTCCCTGAACAAAGTCAAATAAAGCATTCCTTGTACCAGCTCCCACTGTGGAAGCAACACTGGGGTCTCCCCATGCCTTACATGCAAGGGGTTTGGCTGTTTTCTAAATAGTTAAGCCTAGCACACGAACTTAAATTTAACTTAGAGATCTTCAGCATGTTCATATGAATTCCCAAGAATAATCAATAAGTTAGGGTCCTTTAATTCAAATAAGCCTTTTAGTCAGCCATCTTTGAAATGAACAGATCATAGCTCCAGTGCTACTAGCTAGTTATAGACCATATTTATCAAAAACAAACTGGTAGTGCTTAGAGTAAAAGGGGAAAGTTAAATTTGAGAACATTCTACTGTTGAAAATAAAGTATAAGAGAAAGAAACCTGGATGATGTATTTGGTTTGTGTGCTTTATATGAAGTGCCCTCCTGACTCTGCATCTCACACTGGGTGGGTCCAGCCAGTAGACACCACATCCCGCAGTAGCTGTCCTCTGATGGTGACTGCGAAGCTGCAGCCTCTCCCTGGTCTCGGCTTTGGTGTTGAGGAGAGGAGGAATTTCAGATCTGAGGGAACAACTGGTGAGATGTGAGTCTGTGGTCCTTTGCCAAAGGAGCAGGAGACAGCATGCTAGAACATGTCTACATAGAAGTGTTTAAGGAAAGAAAGAATACTTGTCTGAGATATTCTAGGGAATCCAGCCCAGAAATAGACAATAAGCAGAGAATAAGAAAAAAAAAAAAAAGAAGAAGAAGAAGAAGAAGAAGAAGAAGAAAACAAGAACAACAACTTGGACAAAGCACAGCTTTTATGCGGCAGAAATGAACTCTTAAGAAATTATGCCTGTGTTTATCATCCAGTTCAGTGGTTCCTACTTATAGTTCCAGCTGAGGTTTCAAGGCCAACCTGGACAGCTTCCTTCTCAAAATTGTTTTAAATTTTAATTGAATAAGATTTTTCAAAAACACCATCATGGAGCACAGTTCAGTAGTCACAGAGAAGTTTTCCTGAGCAGCATGCCTTGGGTCTCCTGTTCTCCAGCCTTCCAAGCCAGTCTGTTAGCATATAGTTCCCGTGCCCTTTCCTAAAGAGTCATTCACACCAGGCAGGCCCATACCTACAGTCCTAGCCCTCAGGCAGCTGAAGCAGGGGGATCCACGAGCCTTGACACAGTGAGGCTCTGCCTCCTCAAACAGTCCCTGCTTTAATAGCTGAAAACTCTTCCCCTCTGACCCCCGAGTAAGTCCCTTAGTCATGGCATTTCCCCAGAGGCCACCATGCTGAACACCTGCTCTGCCATCGCAGTTAGCCATGGTGGTCCTCAGAGACAAGAGCCTTTGTTTGTTTTGTTTTTCTTTGTTTTCTACCTACATTTTTCTAATTGAAAGTACTATATGTATGAATTACCACTAAATTAATGTTTAATAAAGTAAGTTTGAAAAGATATGGTTTCCTATTCAATTGACAACACATGAAGAAAAATCTCTCTAAGACAGGACTCTGTTTTAAAATGAGTATATACTATCAAAATAAAAGTATACAGTTCAATTTTTATTGAAAGTCATTTAGCAGAAAGGGATGTGCCTTCCACACAGGACTCTGGTAGATGTTACATTCTAATATCTATAGATGTATGTATAGAACCTGCTAAGGTGGAGGCAGATGCACTGCTGACCCCCCTTCCCGCCCACACTCCGGCCCCTGACAGTATGAAGAAGCACCGTGGTGATGTGCAGACTTGCTCAGCCATGCCCACTGGAATAAGCCTGATTTCCTGGTGCCTGCAGGGCCTCTCTCAGGAGTGCTGCTTTGGCCACCGAAGCAGTTTCCCTGGCCGAGCCACCCCTCCCCAGCTTCATTCTAGATGCCAGACAGTGCTACAGGGACCTGTGTGTCAGCAGTGCTCCTGTGTAAACAAACAAGCAGGCCCACCCCGTCTACACTCCAGGGTCTCAGGGAGGGCTGTGTGTGAGGCGAGTGAGCAGGGAGGTGGCATGGACTTCTGGGGGTGCCCTGGCCCCTCACCTGGAAAAAGAAAACCCCTTTGTGATTGACTTTGTGGGCCATGGAAAAGTCCACGTGTGGAACTGGAGATGGAAGGGTGTAGCTGTGTTTTATATGTCATCCCACCATGGTAACAGGACGGGTTAGTGTAACACCAGTCTCACTGAAAAGCTTTAAGAAAATTTAGATATGGCCAAAGCTTTGGGTTCCAGTGGTTTCCTAACAGTGGCTTTTCAAGGAGGCTTCTTTGTGGCAGGAGCTCTGAGTGGTGAAGAGGATCAGCTTAGAGCGTGTGTCCCACTGGACGGCTTCACTGGCAACCTCAGCCTTGAGGTTACACAGCCTTTCCCCAAAACACAGAGAGGAGCAGCAAGCAAGTGGTCCGCCCCACTTAGTACTACCTTCTAAAGGTCCTGTCTCCAGCAAGTCACTGCCTGTATGTAACACAGTGAATTCTTAGACTCCCGTACACGGCAGGACTGATGGAGGTTAGTGCTGTAGCAAAAGCTGAACGCTATTATTTTGGTAAACATTTATGAGCTAAAAATTTTTTAAGGAAAATTATCACAGCTATTTCTGGCCTAATTCTACTTTGGTTTCTTGCTAGTTTACATACAATAATGTGTAAGTACTTAATTTCTCTGAAAAGATGAATAGTGGTCCTCACCTCATGGTGCTGCTGTGAAGAGAGACAGGCATTGACAGGGCGGCTCCCAGTGGAGCCTGCTGAGCAGAAGTCCTCCTGGTGCAGCACGGGGAACTTGGAGCAGAACCACAGGTTTCTAGCTGCCGAAGCAAGAGAACTCAGAGGCATGCAGTTTCCTACCTGTTTACCATTTCTGGATGATTAACCTTCCTGTTAATGGATATTAATTCGTTTCATATCTAGATATTTATCAACCTGGTAAGTTCCAGCATCCTTGTTCAATGGCTCAAATTGTACATTTTCTTACTTATTTTAATGGAAAGAGCACAGCAAGTCAATAGTCCATCATATAATCTAAACACCAATCAGCAATCTTTCTCTTTGTGCATGCAATACCATAGTAATCCCAGAAATGTGGTAAACTGTTGTGTAAAGGACAGCTGGGTGACCCTTTAGGCCACATGCAGCTAGCTGCTCAGTGTGTTACCTGAATCAGTTGAGTAGTTACAGTGCTGATAGCATAATACAAATTATAAGCATCCGCATGTCTATGCTTTGATGTACATTGCACATATATGAACATGGATAGATAAATGAGTCTGTGTCTATAAATGTATGCATTTACACGATTATATGGGTCAGAGGGCTCTCTGCCAGCTCTGTGCTATCTTTCTTACAAGGACACTAACCCCACTAAATGAAGGCCTCAGCTCACCACGATCCTGACCCTACCAAATGAGAAAAACCTGGACAAGCAGGGAGCCCTAGAGCAGCTGGGCCTGGCTCTTCTGGAGGAGGGAATAGAACTGTTTTCCTGTGTAGTTTCTGGTTGGTTCTTGTTCAGAGCACCCACCTTAAATGTTTATGCTCAAAATATTACAGAATTGTTTAGATAGCAGCATACTGTGTCATTGCCGAAGGATTAAGAAGTGAATGAAGGTCTAATTAGAGCCCACCATAAGAGACCTCCACTGTTCTACTATAGCACAGGAATGTCGGATTTTCATTACACTCAAAGCAAGAAAAATAAGCATTCTGTTCCCTTGGAACCATATAGATAAGAAATCTTCACATAAAGAACCTCATGATTCTTCCAGTCAAATGCTGGGAGAAAAAAAAATCAAACCTTGTTCTAACTTTCTGATCTTTCTTGCATCAGGCTAATACATGGGCATATCTGCTTCAGAGCTTGTTAGAGCCCTGGGCCTGCATAGATGCCGCTGTGGGCTTCTCTGTTTCTTTTTTCACCAACTGAAGCAATGGGTCTCTGTCTTTCTGTAATTCCACTGTGGCTAGTGTGATCTCTGCCCTTCATCCCAACTGGATACCAGTCACATTGTCATACCAGGACGTTCCTTGCAATTTCTGCAAAAGGGTGAGGAATCTGTGTGAAGGTATGCTCAGCTTAAAGAAACATGCCCCATTTTTAGCAGTCTGTTTCCATGGCAACATAAGCAGCAGCCAAACAGAGTTCTCAAAGCGCCTGTAAATTTCCAGCACTGAGTAGTGAAAACATTGTCTTCCTGCCCCCATACTGCAGATGAGTGCAGGGACCCAGAGGCACCTGGAGTGCATTTTAGCTTGGTTGTCGTGGGTGTCTCCTTCAGCCTGTGTGGCTGTAAGGATGCAGCAGAGAGCATCCACTGCCACGCTAAAGAGGAAGGTGCTCCTTCCCACTACACCCAGAGGCAGCTTTCTATGGAAACGAATCTGCACAGCATTTTAGTTAATCTGGTGTTGCTCCTGTTTTAGTCAGAAGAGTCATAAAAATTCTGGTGCAGATGCTGTTCGAGCCTGTCCATGGCTGAGCCTTGAGTCCATGGGCGCCCTGCCTTCGTTCCAGACAGGAAGTGGAGATGGAAGGGTGCTCCGTCATTACACACAGCACAGCGTTCAGGGCATGGTGCTGCGGGTTGGGTTGGTTGGTATGGCTTGCTTTGTTTTGGGTGGTTGTGTTTTCTTTTCTTTTCTTTCTTTCTTTCTTTGTTTTGTTTTGTTTTGTTTTCATCCCTTTGCCTTACTTTTTAAAAATTTACTGAAGAAAAATTTACTTATTTTACTGTGAGCAAACTAGACCCTGAGAAAATACAGCTAAAGCCATGCGGCCTTTGATGGTTCCTTCAGCATCTGAGTATTTGTAGGTTCAGTGTGAAGAGGAGTGAGGAAGAGCTGGATCCACCATGTATCTGGCCCCACACCCTTGCTGGATCCACCATGTACCTGGGCCCACACCCTTGCTGGATCCACCATGTACCTGGGCCCACGCCCTTGCTGGATCCACCATGTACCTGGGCCCACGCCCTTGCTGGATCCACCATGTATCTGGGCTCACACCCTTGCTGGATCCACCATGTACCTGGGCCCACACCCTTGCTGGATCCACCATGTACCTGGGCCCCACACCCTTGCTGGATCCACCATGTACCTGGGCCCATGCCCTTGCTGGATCCACCATGTATCTGGCCCCACACCCTTGCTGGATCCACCATGTACCTGGGCCCACGCCCTTGCTGGATCCACCATGTACCTGGGCCCACACCCTTGCTGAATCCACCATGTATCTGGGCCCACACCCTTGCTGAATCCACCATGTATCTAGCCCCACACCCTTGCTGGACCCACCATGTATCTGGGCTCACGCCCTTGCTGGATCCACCATGTACCTGGGCCCACGCCCTTGCTGGGTCCACCATGTACCTGGGCCCCACACCCTTGCTGGATCCACCATGTACCTGGGCCCACACCCTTGCTGGGTCCACCATGTACCTGGGCCCACACCCTTGCTGGATCCACCATGTATCTGGGCCCCACACCCTTGCTCATAGCCTGTTCGTTTTAGTCTCCTTTATCGTTCACATAACTACATTTGTATCTATTCCTACCACTATCAATTCAAAAGAGAACACCAAGGCTGCCGAGAGCATGGCTCCCTGAGCAATGACCCACAAGATGGGAGCAGCTCACTCCACTAGTGCTCTGACTAGGCCCCACACAGCAGATTAACAAAATGCAAAAAATGATTAATTTTTGAAAGAAAAAAGACACACACTCTAAGATTCACACAATAAGATGAAACAGTTTGCCCCAGGATAATTACTGGCCCATTGAAAATCTTTCTGATAATTTTTCTTAGGAAACTGAAGTTAATTGTATATTCTAACTATCCATGTGAACTGAAAAAAATGCTGATTTTTATATAAACATTGTAGAAGATGCTAGAAACACAAAAGGTGTGCTTCTGGGGAAATGCACAGAAGTCTATGTGGCAGAAAATATAAAATATAACTATTCCAGGATTTACAGATCACCCCATTAATGTTTAATGGAATTGTGTTGGTGGGGAGGGGACAAACCAGGAGTGGGTAGGAAATTGGAGATTTGAATCCTGAGAAATTAGTTTTTTAGCATATTTTGTGTTATTCTCTATTTAAAAATGTGTTAAGGTGAAATTCACTTAACATTAAATTGAACATTTTAAATGAGACAGTTCAGTTATACAATGATTACCACAGTGGAGGCTCAAAGAAATGCCATCACATCCAAAGAGCATCACCAACTGTCATGTCCTCCCCATGGTTCCTGGCAGCCAGCAGTACTGTCTCTAGATCACCTGTTCCGGATATTATTATAAGTGAAATAATATGTCACACTTTGTGTCTAGCTTCTTTCATATAATATGTTTTCCAGGTTCATCCACATTTATAGGTGGGAGACTGAAAGCAGGGAGAGGAAGAGAGTGAGTACAGGTCCCCACAGAGTCCAGAAGGAAGTGTCAGATCTCCATGAGCTGGAATTACAAGTTACCATGAACATGGATGCTAGGAACTAAATTGGGGTCTTCTGCAAGAGCAGCAAGTGCTCATAGCTGCTAAGTTCTCTCTCCCTCACCCACACTTGGTCTGTATCAATACATAATTCTTTTCTGTAGCTGAATAGTGCTCCATATTCAGTATAGAATTTCCAGACACCTGTAACACGTAAGCTGTTGTGGGTATAGTTCCTGGGAACATGTGTGCACACAAGTGTCTGCAGACCTGAGTCCTTGAGTTTCACTTAAGAATGGAATTGCAAGGGGGGGTTGTTTGTTTTATTTTGCTTGTTTTTGTTTTGACAAAGGTACCATATACAGAACTTTTGAAAGACCCCACGTGTTCTGATTTTGTGTCCTGCGGTCGTTTTTGGTGATAAAAATGGTCCAGGCCCAGTGAGTGACTTGCTAACTATAGCTACTGCCTTACTAGCTGGCAAGATTTCCAGTTTCCCAGTTATGCTGTTCATTGCTCCATGCCTCCTCCAGCGACCCCCACCTAGCATCAGCCTCACTCTCAACACTGCACCTTTCTTGCTACTTCTCAGGAAATATAAGCCATCACTTCAGAACTCCCTGGCTGTGTCCAACCAAAGCTCTCGGTGGGTGTCAGCCGAGCCCACAGCCTCCAGGACACACTCCTGCCTGCTTCTTGCCGCTCCTGCTCCCGCAGCCTAACTTTCTCAGAGCAGCCTGTGTATATGGAAGCAGCGCTCTGGCTTGCACTGTCATTCCTCTGACAGATTCCTTCTGGATCTGACCCCCAAGTGCACATTTAATTGGTTTTCTTGACAGCTGAGCCTGGAACTCCTTTGCTTTCTGTTTATATCTCTGCCTCAGCAAATGCCTGTGGCGTCAAATGATACATTGTTCTCAGTCTCTGAGACCTGGACCCACAAGGCCAATTGTCATCTGACATTTCTGTTTCCATATCAAATATGAGCTTCCGAAGGTCCAGACAGCAACTCACATCTCTGTAACTGGTCTACAAAGTGCTCAGGCTTAAAACCCAGGCCTGACCTGTCTCAGAACAACTCTTAAAGCAATAAGGAAAGTTAGTCCTGTTGAAGTTCTGCCCTGGGACGTTGAGATGTTACCCCAGAATTTCCTGAACTTCTCCACCATCTCACAGCGCAGCCTTCCTGTCCCAGGATACTTGCTGTCTTCCTATCACTCCGTGAATGTTTGCATTATTTAACATGGGGTCACCAGTGTAGTTCGGTAGATGAAGGCAGTTTTTGTTTTTAATTTATTAAAACATGGTGGTACACATCATGGAACAGGTAGAAACAGGCTCTCATACTTCCTGACAGTATATATTGGTACCATCTTTAGATGGCAAAATGATTCTGTCAAGATGCTAAATCCGTAATTAGAAAGTTAATCTACAGCTGGGCAGCGGTGGTGCACACCTTTAATCCCAGCACTTGGGAGGCTGAGGCAGGCAGATTTCTGAGTTGGATGGAGGCCAGCCTGGTCTACACAGTGAGTTCCAGGACAGCCAGGGCTACACAGAGAAACCCTGTCTTGAAAAACCAAAAACAAAAACAAAAACAAAAAAACAAAAAACCCACTTACAATTTTATAATTCAGATGTCTAAAAAAAAATTCTATAGGGTAGTCTTCAAAAAAAAAGAAAAAAAACAACCGAACTTTCTTAACACTAAGTAGAAAAAAACACCCAACAGAATTGATAAGAAATATAATAAATACCTTTAATAAGTGCCTCCTAACACATAAGGATAAACTATTAGGCATTACTAATAGTCATTTATGTATTTATCTCTTTTACCAAAATGGCACAGGATCTACTTAGACTCAAAGGCATTTTCAATACAAGTCACTATAAGACATTTGAGCAACTGTCTCTCTCACGAAGCAATCTACAACTGTATCATCAAAGACGCTACCAAACTGAATAAGGCTCTTAACTCTACCTGTTTTTAGTAACAAGAGGCCTTGCAGTACAAGCACTAAGTGCTTAAGAAGAAAAAGATCTAGATTTCACTTTTTAAAGCCGACTCACAACTACATGAGTAATATAGCCCTGTCCTGCGTGTTTCTTTGCATACTTTGTATGTACTATTAATAGGTTGCTCAGAGGACATTTCTGATGCCATGGTGCTCTCGCCGTGGTGACGGGATAGGAAGTCTGGGTAAAATGGAGTGGGGTTCACATTCTTCTAATTAGCCATTATGCACATCTTCACTTTAATTTCAACAAATAAGTAGGAAACTTTTATATAAAAATGTGATACTTACATCAAGGTACTAGCATCATAAGCAGGGGTCTTTTTCTGAGGTCTGGGCTCAGAAGAAAACCCCTGAACTAACTTCTCCTCCTATAACTGCAGAGTAAACCTTCCCAGCAAAGGAGTCTGGAAGGACACTCAGGGCTAGCATCCCATACTGCACACCAGAGGGCCTGGACTCAGTTCTTAGCACCCACATTACAGGCTCATGGCCACCTGTAAAACTAGGTCCAGAGATCCAACAGCCTTGGCCTCCATGGCACCTGTACACATGTATAGCTGCCCACACAGAGACATATAATTTGATATTTAAAACATAAAATTAATGAGGAAATCTCTGAGGAAAGCTTTTTCCTAGTTTTATAGTTTCATGATTGAAGTAATAGTGGAAGTAAAAATATCGTCATTGCCATTTTAAACATCTGTTTTGAAGGAAAGTAGAATAATTTGTCACTTTACGTCTTCAATATAAATTTTCCATGCTATGGCCACTAAACTACTTGATAGATATAAGACATGGGTCATGCCTAACCCCAGGAGGCTGTCTTGCTTTGTAGAGTCAGGCCCCTGCTCAAACGATACATTTTTGCCAGAGTCCAACCACTTGACTACCTTCATTACTCCAACGTCTGTTTGGAAGAAGCTGAAACCAAGATCTGTTTATGCCCTGGCATTTGTTCTGTGAGTAGATCATCAGTTCTAAGGTGTGACGTCATTCCCATCTATACCCTTACCCCAGCTCACCCAGCTGGATGAGACTGCTTGGCTTTGGGTTTTGGTCTTCAGGGTCTCTTTACCCCTCATGACTCTGCAGTTTGCCTCCCCCTTGTGCTATAGGTAAGTGACATGTATCGGCTCCTATGTCTGCCTTGCAGCCAGCTGCAGGTCCCCGCTCCCTGTCCTCTTACCCCCAGCACTGCAGCATGATTAGTCAGCATCTCCAGGCCCTGGCTGTGCACCGTCCTGTTTCTCAGACTGTGTCCTTTCCACTTGTTTTCTAGCACACAGTGCTCAGTGGCCCTTACACTAAGCCGGAGCTGTGCTTCGTGTCCACTTGCTCAGCTCTTGCTAACTGTTCATTGTCATCTATACACTTTTAAAGTAAGATTTTCAATACTGGTTATTTTAATTTGAAAAACTGAAATTGTATATAAGTCACTGTCAAAAGGACAAATCAGCAACCAACAAATTGGGAAAAGATCTTCACCAACCCTACATCTGACAGAGGGCTAATATCCAATGTATACAAAGAACTCAAGAAGTTAGACCCCAGGCAACCAAATAACCCTATCCAAAAATAGGGTACAACCTTAAAAAATGTTCAACATCATTAGTCATTAGAGAAATGCAAATCAAAACAACCCTGAGATTTCACCTCACACGGGTCAGAATGGCTAAGATTAAAAACTCAGGAAACAGCAGGTGTTGGCAAGGATGTGGAGAAAGAGGAACACTCCTCCACTGCTGGTGGGACTGCAAGCTGGTACAACCACTCTGGAAATCAGCCTGGCGGTTCCTCAGAAAACTGGACATGATACTTCCGGAGGACCCGCCATACCACTCCTGGGCATATACCCAGAAGATTCCCCAGCATGCAATAAGGATACATGTTCCACTATATTCATAGCAGCCTTATTTATAATAGCCAGAAGCTGGAAAGAATCCAGATGTCCCTCAACGGAGGAATGGATACAAAAAAATGTGGTATATTTACACAATGGAGTACTATTCAGCCATTAGAAACAATGAATTCATGAAATTCTTAGAGAAATGGATGGAGCTGGAGAACATCATACTAAGTGAGATAACCCAGTCTCAAAAGAATACCCAAGGTATGCACTCACTGATAAGTGGATATTAGCCTAGAATCTTGGAACACCAAAGACACAATCCACATACCAAATGATGTCCAACAAGAAGGAAGGAGTGGACCCTGGTGCTGGAAAGGCTCTCAGTGCATCAGTGTAGGGGAATACCAGAACAGGGAAGTGGGAAGAGGTGGATATGGGGCGGGGGGGGGGGCACAAGGAAAAGGAAATGTAAATAAAGGATATATCGAAGCCGGGTGTGGTGGTGCACTCCTGTAATCCCAGCACTTGGGAGGCAGAGGCAGGCGGATTTCTGAGTTCAAGGCCAGCCTGGTCTACAGAGTGAGTTCCAGGACAGCCAGGACCACACAGAGAAACCCTGTCTCAAAAAACCACAAAAAAAAAAAAAAAAAAAGAATATATCCAATAAAAAAAAAAAAAGCTGAAAAAAAGTTATCATATGTAAGATCATCTGTGCTAGATATTCATCTTAATTTTATTACCTTCAACTATTTAGGAAGCAAGGGAAAGTAACTAAGACACTTTGAATACCAAAACATTTGCCATGTTCACTAAATACAGGTTAATCATTAGATGACCTAACCCTTTTTCATAGTAGCAGTTAAGATAATTTTTTTTGACAAAATAGAGAAAGTTCAAAACACTTCTATTGACACAATTTGGGTTTTGGGTTTTTTAACAAGAAGTTTTAAATTAATATTTCAATTCTTTTCCTTGTAAAAATTAATAGGAAAGATCATGAATGCTAGCTAGCCCTGAAAGCGTAAGACATGGCACCTCAGGTTCAGTAAGTAAACTGCTCACCATGATGGAGAGAACAGAAAGTTGTTCATGGTCTCACTTACCTGCTGCAACTTCAAATCATGAGGCTGTGCGCCTGGACTATTACCCTGCAGCCCTGCTGGGTGCAGAGACCATCAAGGCACCCTCCTGTCTAGGAATTTAAATTTAGGAAGTGAGGAGTAAAGTTTCCGCACAAACCTCCACCACACATTGGAAGCAAGCAAGCGATACGTGGTGGCCGCTGAGAGCTGTTTGGCACCATTAGCAGGTGCAGCCTGCAGCTGGGGCTGCATTAGTCTCATCACTGTGCAGACTGTGCCAAGACAACAGAGTGCAGAGCACAGAGCCAGAGGCTGGGCCGCTGGGCAGCCCTTGTTTTCCCACTTGGTCCTCTTTCTTTTTCATATTTTCTTGTTCAGTGTGATTCTGGGCACAGACTACTTAAAGAAAGATGTGAGCCATGCATGAACAGATGGGCTGTGCCCTTGCCTGCCACCATCAGCAGGGCCTCCGCACAGCCCTTGAGTGCTGAACGGTATTTTGGGGATTCATACACTTTGAGGCTTTCACAGAGGATACAGTGAGTGCTTCTTGTATAAAGTATACTTCTGCATGTCAGCACTTCCTTTAGGAAAAACACAAGTTTAAGCTCTGTTCTGGATTTAAGGACTTCTCAGGGGACAGTGTAATGAATTGCTTTAGTTCCTTGTTTCCAAAAATAAAGGCAACCCCTGCAGCTACTCAAGTGTGAATTCAATTGTGCTTTCTTAGCTGTGTGCTTTGCTTTGTGTGTGTGTAAGCTGCTTTCCCACCAGGATTTCACTTCACATGTATTCTTCTTTTGCCTTCACTGATTTTCAAGATGGGCGTAGAAGGTCCTCAGTTCAGGCAGCTTACTAATAGCATGCAGGCTGTGGTGGTATGAGCCTGTTAGTGCAATTCAATGTCTCAAAGGGGAACAGCATATGACTCTCAGGTGCACTATCTGGATATGAAGCCCTTTCCAGGAAAACAGGCCTCTCCAACACCCGTGCCATTCATCAGAGGACAGAATGCCACATTGGTGTGCAGTCTAGGATAGCAGGTAGGGGTTCAGGACTGCAAGGGGCTGAGTAAACATCCTGTGCTCTGGGACTTTCTTCCTCCACGTGGATGGAGCAGCTTTGGCTACTATGAAGACTATAAAGAGAGGAAGGCGACCTTTCTTGACAAGACTCCTCAGCCATACCCACAGAAACCTCTGCAGTCAGAAGGTCACACCATAATCTTCATGGTGGTTTCCACAATCCCTGAGAAGCACAATAAATACATCCTTCCCTACCCCGGCCTAGCAGTGTGCTCAGCTGCCCACAGTCACTTATTCTGTGTTGGTGAGTGGAGTACAAAAAGGAAATTTGCTATTTTCTAAAAGTATTAGTTTGTACTAACAGTACTTTATAACTAGTTCTAAGAATAACCTTTATCAAGTTGTTCCTCGGTAGCAAGGTCGTGAAGGAGGAAGAGTGAGGTGGTCCGGCCATTTCTCGCACCTTCCGTGTCTGCGTCCCTGCAGAACTCCCAGCAGCGGCATGTTGGGCCAGAGTGTGCGGAGGTTCACCACCTCCGTGGTCCGTTGCAGCCACTATGAGGAGGATCCAGGGAAGAATTTGCCATTTTCAGTGGAGAACAAGTGGCGGTTACTGGCTATGATGACCGTGTACTTTGGATCTGGATTTGCCGCTCCTTTCTTTATAGTAAGACACCAACTACTTAAAAAATAAGGATATTTAATTCATCCCTTTAACAGAATGAAGAAAGTTTAAGAGATATGATCTGAAAATTGGATTAAACTCTTGAACTCTTATACTAGAAGAGATTGTAAATAAACTAATGACAAACATTTAAAAAAAAAAAAGTTGTTCCTCATTGGTTGTGTTTAATATGAACAAGTACCATAGTTGTATTTTAAAATTCACGAAGCTTTGCAATGTACTAAGGTACCCCATGCCTTCCTGAGTTTATGTATTAGATGCTGTTCTATACTGTTCACGTTTTGGTACAGACAGAAGATAGAAGAGCTAGCAACCAACAGACACAATATAACACACTACTTCCAAGTCTGCCTCTTCTCCAGTCATGTGCTTTCTAATGTCTTGGCTTCAAAATAGTTGTCCCATTATCAACTACTGATACTTTCTAGTAATCCCATGCAGCAGCCTCATGCTTAGAGCTCTGTGCATGTTCTTGTTTTGGGGGAGAGTTATACAAGGAACTTTGAGAACATCAGTTAAATCATTCTGTTCTCTTCAGTCAGAATAACCTAGGTTGTGGGGGAGGTTGCTTACTTTATGCATATCCATATAGGAAACTGGATGAAAAACAGATGTGACTTGTGCGTAGTTTTTGTTTTAACAGTTGGTTCTTTGAGAAAATCAGCAAGATAGATAAACCCTTAGCCAGGCTAATCAGAGGGCACAGAGACAGTATCCAGATTAACAAAATCAGAAATGAAAAGGGAAATATAACAATAGAAACTGGAGAAATTCAAAAAATCATCAGATCCTACTACAAAAGCCTATATTCAACAAAACTGGAAAATGTGGATGAAATGGACAATTTTCTAGACAGATACCAAATACCAAAGTTAAATCAGGATCAGATAAACCATCTAAGCTGTCCCAAAACCCCTAAAGAAATAAAAGCAGTCATTAAAAGTCTCCCAACCAAAAAAAAGCCCAGGACCAGATGGTTTTTAGTGCAGAATTCTATCAGACCTTCAAAGAGGACCTAATACCAATACTCTTCAAATTATTCCACAAAATAAAAACAGAAGGAACACTCCCCAATTCATTCTATGCAGCCACACTTACGCTGAGTATTCTCTCTTGAAGATGGAATGGTTTTTGTCTAATCAGGAACTTTTCACAATTTCCTTTCATAGAGGACTTCATAAGAGCTTTTTTCCCCTATTTTTATCATATTTAATGTTCCAAATAGATTTTAAAGACTGGTTGAGTGCATATTACTTTTAGCTTCAGAAGATATCATGTACATTAAGAGGCATTTAACTATTATAAATTATTTTGATGACTTAAAAAAAATGTCAATACTGAGTTGTATATTTTAAAGTAAATGTTATTAGTTTAATAAAAAATAAAAGCAATTGGTGATCGGTGCTTCTTCTGTATGGTATAAGACATGACTATCTGCTCTCTGTCTCTGGTTCCTGGAGATCCAAAATGGTTTCCTAGGAGAAGGGGGTTGGGGCTAAGCAAGCATCCTTTGTGAGCCTTGACCTTCATCCTCATACACAGGCTGCTCAGTGTTGCCTGTGATGAGAGCATTTGGGGTATGCTAATGACTGGTGCTGAGGGCCCCAGATGGCTTCTGGGTACTGTAGTTTCAGGAAGACACAGATAAAGTCAGAGAAAGGACCGAAGCCCAGTGAGGGATCCGCACCCCAACCCCAATGCATGTCTTTCATTGGTCTCTTCCTGACTTGTGGCCTTCATAATAAAGCAGCAGTCATAAATAAAGTGCCCTCCTGCATTTTGTGGGTAGAAGTCAGGCAGATACTCGAGTCTGAGGAGGCACTTGTACCATGAGTAGCCTGGGCTAGTGAGGAGGAGGGGGGTTGAAATTAGAGGAGTCTAGGAAGTCGCCTTCACTCTGAATGTACAGGGCATGGTACATGGTTGGATACCCAGCTTCTGTCCTCAGATGGGAGGATGGGGAGATGTGGAGAAAGCCTGCCCATTTCCAGTCAGGAATGTTGGCACAAGGAACCCAGGGGCAGCATTCATCCATCCATTCTATGTGATAACCTCACAGCAGGTGCATCGCACATGTCAGCATGAGTGAGTCTCAGTCTCGAAAGACGCAGGGCTGATCCTGTGCTTGTGGGCTCTTGAAGCAACCAGTGTCCACTCAGAAGGGCCTCTGAGATGCACAAGCTGCTGTCATGGTACTGCTTGCAGACAGAGTACCTGGTGATATGCTCATCATCCACAGACGTCATTGTGCAGTAAATGTTCTATGTTCACACCTGCATATCATATTGTGGAGTTGTGGTTTTCTGTTGTTGTTGTTATTGTTGTTGCTGTTTGGGTTTTTTTTTTTTTGGTTGGTTGGTTTGGGTGGGTTTGTTGTTTTGTTTTGTTTTGTTTTTTCCATTGTTTGCTTGTTTGTTTGAGACAGGGTTTTTCTGTGTAGCAGTGGCTTTCCTAGAACTCACTCTGTAGACCAGTATAGCCTTAAACTCAGATCTGCCTACCTCTGCCTCTCAAGGTTGTTTGTTTGTTTGTTTGTTTGTTTGTTTGTTTGTTTTTAAGAGGGCGTTGGTGTTTCTAAGACCTTTCTTTGAGGACCCCTGAGGAGCAGGGGAGCTTCTCCCCAACATTGACTCTTTGACCTGGAGTAACACCCTGTCCCTTTGTCCTCTCATTGCTTTCCTTGGGATTCTCCTTGATGTAACAATCTTAAGTACTATGCAGCCTTAGCTTGTACATTTCTTTTAAAAAAAAAAAAAAAAAAAGCTAGTGTCAAAAGTATGTGTGCTTGCTGTTTAAGCTGCTTTTACTTGGCTTTTGCTCTCTATAACAGTTTTATATCAACTGTTTCAATTCTAAATCCAGTATCAGTGAAACTGTATTCCAAGAAGAAAACCCCAAGTCACATTTCTGTGTTCAGTCCTCATATCTGGCCTTGATAAGAAGGTATAGGACAGGTCTCGGCTCTGCAGCATAATGAAGGACTCTGCTCAGAAGTGTTCTCAGGGCCACAGCTGTCAGGCCGTGGTCCCTGGGGCGTACGGGGTCTCCTGGAAATGGGAAGCCCCAGTGTGCTGCGTGCCAAGCCTTTTAATCACCCTCCATCTCCATGCACTGAGCTGCCTTCTCTCCCTGCCGATGAGACGCACCTTCTCTCCCTGCCGATGAGACGCACACGTAGGTGACTTCTGTACAGACCTTGAATCATCCTAACCATAATTTAAAAAATAATAGCAAAACAGCTTAAAATAACTAGGAAAAGGTTTTCAGTTTTACTTGATATGTTCTTTTTTAGATAGACTTGTTTTTTAAATTGAGTATCTAGAGAATCTATAGAGAAAGAATCTCCTTGAAAAAATCAGGGGGTGCTGTAAGTTACTTTTTATTTGACAAGCTAGCTGTCCACACTCCCTAATGGAGGCCTTGTTTCTACTGAGTCTCACAGTTCACTGTGTATTCAACAGTGATGCCAGTTGGTTGCAGGTTTCTCAGAACTTAGAGGGTGCGATTTGGTGTGTGTTTATACAAAGACTGTTTTCAATTCATAACTTAGAAATTTCTCGATAGCCTAATTTGTATGCACTCAAGCATAGCTGAAGCTCCTTCTTTTAAATTATTTCCTTGTAAAGAAGTTCTTCTAAACAAGCCAGTCTTTTCTTAAAGTAAATTGTTATTACATATAACTATCAAGGAATCTCATCCTTGCTCTGAATGAGATCTCTTTTGAACAAGTCATAATGTATAAGCCAACCATCTTCATTTGCTTGAGCACTGTGTAAAGTTTTTAAATAGGGAAATGCCTAGCATTTGTCATTTAACTAAACAAAAGAATTGCTGAGTAAATTCAGAATTTACCAACAAGCAGAATCATGATTGTTTTTTTACAATTTAGGGCCAAGTGATATCTTCTCCCTCCTTAACATAAGGTCTCACCTATAGTTCCGAATGTCCTGCAACTCACTGTGCAGCCTGGCCAACCCTCCTGCATCAGCCCCTGAGAGCTGAGGCTGCAGACATGGCCGCCACACTCAGCTGCAGAGCTGACCTCCTTATTGGATAGTGAAGTGGATGTTTAATAATGACCAGCAGTGTCCCCTTTGGAAGTGTGGGCGTGTGCTTCTGTGGTTGCTAACAAACTCTTTCCTTTCTACAGTGCTCCAGCTGAGGCTGCAGCAAAGGAGGACAAGAGAGCAGCTAGTGGACCAGGGCATCATGCCACGTAAGACCACGTTGCTGTGTCTGGTGTGCTGGGGCAGGGTGGGCATCCCTGAGCAAAGCTTGCCCGCTGCCTTCAGTCCTCAGGCTTAGCAGGGAACCCAGGGGTCAGTATGGCCTGCCCAGGAGGACCCTTAGAATACATTTTAAAACAGAGGCAGCATATAAGATGGGCTTGAATTGTATGTACACTAATGCAGAATGACTCTAAGACACTGTGAAGTTATTACTGTGAATTTTAATGTCTGAGTTCTAAAATTGTTGAATTGATAACAGTGCCGGTACATCTGAGATTAGACATGTAAGAGTAATGTGATACAATTAGCTCATGACCTTGTACTGCTTAAACTTAATTCATGGTCATTCTCCTTGATAGTAGGCTGTGGTCTACCTAATTCCACGTATCTCAGTTGAAACTAACACTACAATCAGTGCAATATTTCTGGCCTAAATACAGTTGTCTCCCTCAAGGGATTCATAAGAGTTGATTTTGAAATATTTATCTAAACTTTTTTCCTCACTTTTAACCACCAGCTTTGGAAGTCTTAAAGGGGAGAATGGTTGATTTTGTATGTCATTTTGTGTGTATATCTGGATTATTTGTTATTATTTTTCTATTATTTATTGTTTAGAAATTAACTAAATATTATTTTTTATTTTTTAAGATTTATTTATTTATTTATTATAAGTACACTGTAGCTGTCTTCAGACACACCAGAAGAGAACATCAGATCTCATTACAGGTGGTTGTGAGCCACCATGTGGTTGCTGGGATTTGAACTCAAGAATTTCCGAAGAGCAACCAGTGCTCTTAACCATTGAGCCATCACACCAGCCCAGAAATTAACTTTAAAACACCAGAAATTACAAGACAAATGATTTCCAAAAAAAATTTCCAGCCCTATAACTCATTGCTAGTCCAGAAATCGTTTATCAGTTAATGAGGATTTTTTTTTTCCCCTTACTGAAACTTTTGTACTTACTGCCCGTCTTGTAAACATTTTGAATCCAGCTGTGGCAGCCCAAAGACACTTTGGTAATCTGCCAGATGTCTCCACACACTCCTCCCCCAGCATCAGATGATGGCGCTTAAGGCATCACTGCTAGGTCAGCCCTGACTGGCTGTGGGGAGCTGGTCCTTCTCCCATCTACTGGCCTGAGTCCATGGTTGTTACATGCCTGCTATTACAAGGCGATGCTGGATATACACAAATCAAGAGTTTTCAAAGATGACAGACGCAAATGTAAACACCACTTCCTCTTATGCTGAGATTCTAAAGTAGAATACTTAAAGGGTCATCTTTTATGTGTTGTGCTGTGGTGTGCTACAGAGTACATGACCCTTTAATTTAGAATATGAGATGAAATCCCACCTGTTGACCAACATTCATACCTCCCTTTCAGGGTTATTAGGAAGACCAACAAGACTCCTAACTGCTTCACCACAGCCAGTTATGAGTTCTGAGTAAATGGCACCTCAGATCTATGAGACATGAGTGCTGTGTGTCCCTGTGTTCAAGTTCCAAGGTCACATGGGCTTTGTCTAGAAGAATATGTGAGTACTAAGAACAAGCCTGTGACAGTTCCTGGGCCACAGAATGATCTGACCTGATATTTATAGTCATTATATGCCAGCTGTGTTTGAAATGACCACTTGTTTTATTTGCAAAGAATGTAAATTCAGTTGGGTAACATTGAAGAGTCCAAATGTGTAAGAGTCTTATAAAGGACCTAGTAAATAAATGTCAGTGCAGGTATATACTGAGGGGTCAGCAGAGTGGTGAGCTAAGATATAAGCTTCTGCTTTATGCTGGGGAATCAATTTGTTTGTTTCCTAACAGCTTTGAAGAGTCCAGCAGCATTCCATGAGCAGATAAAAAGCCTGGAACGAGCCAGAGTAAGTGATTTCTCTTTATTCTTATTTTTTGGTTTTTGGATTTTTGGGTTTTTTTTATTTTGTGATTGTTGTTGTTTGTTGTTGTTGTTGTTTTTGTTTGTTTGTTTGTTTGTTTTTGAGACAGGGTTTCTCTGTATAGCCCTGGCTGACCTGGAACTCACTCTATAGACCAGGCTGGCCTCAAACTCAGAAATCCACCTGCCTCTGCCTCCCAAGTGCTGGGATTAAAAGCATGTACCATCACCGCCCAGCATGTGATTTATCTTTAGAATCCTTACTTCTTTGCCGTATCCCAGGCATGTGTACTCCTAAGTATATCACTGCAGAAAGTGTATGATGTCTCCAAGATGCCTGATATGGAGAGCATATGTTCTAGGGTAATTTCTTAGAGACTTTCAGAAAGTATGTGATGGTTCAGTTTTGTTCCTTTAAAATCAGGAACTCTGCCAGAAGACATGACTCAGTCAATAAAGTGTTTGTCATAGGGGCTGAGTTTAACCCCAGCACCAATAACAAATTAAGTCTGAACCTGCTGCTTGAGAATTCAATACAGGAAAAGGTGCCTGGGAATATGAACACAAATTTTATTTTTAATAATTTTAATATCTAAATTTCTACTTTTCTAAAGTATTAGCTTTACAGGGATTAAATTATTTTCTTTTTTAATTGGATATTTTCTTTTTTTTTGTTTTTGTTTTTATTTTTTATTTTTTTTTATTTTCTATATTCTTTGTTTACATTCCAAAGGCTTTCCCCTTTCCCAGTTCCCCCCTCACCATATGTCCCATAAGTCCTCTTCCCCCCCCCATTCCCCAATCACCCCCACCACCACCATTTCTCTGTTCTGGTACTCTCCTACAAAACTGGATCCAGTCTTTTCTGGACCAGGGTCCTCTCCTTCCTTCTTCTTGGGAATCTTTTGATTTGCTAATTGTGCCGTGTGTATTCAGAGATTCTGGACTCATTCTGCAATCAGTGATTGCATTTCATGTGTATTCTTTTGTGTTTGGGTTAACTCACTTAGGATGACATTTTCCAGATCCAACCATTTGCCTACAAATTGCATGAATTCATTATTTTTAATTGCTGAGTAGTATTCCATTGTATAAATATACCACATTTTCTGTATCCATTCCTCCTTTGAGGGACATCTGGGCTCCTTCCAACTTCTGGCTATTATAAATAAGGCTGCTATGAACATAGTGGAGCATGTGTCTTTATTGCATGCAGGGGAATCCTCTGGGTATATGCCCAGGAGTGGTATGACAGGATCCTCTGGAAATGTCATGCCCAGTTTTCTGAGGAACCGCCAGACCGATTTCCAGAGCAGTTGTACCATCTTGCAATCCCACCAACAATGTAGGAGTGTTCCTCTTTCTCCACATCCTCGCCAGCACCTGTTGTCTCTTGAGTTTTTAATCTTAGCCATTCTGACTGGTGTGAGGTGGAATCTCAGGGTTGTTTTGATTTGCATTTCCCTGATGACTAATGATGTTGAACATCTCTTAATTGTTCAACCAATTGAATTTTTTCTCGTGACAAATTGTTTGTTTAGCTCTGTACCCCATTTTTAATAGGGTTATTTGGTTCTTTGGGGTCTTACTTCTTTAGTTCTTTGTATATATTGGATATTAGCCCTCTGTCGGATGTAGGGTTGGTGAAGATCTTTTCCCAATTTGTTGGTTGCCATTTTGTCCTTCTGACAGTGTCCTTTGCCTTACAGAAACTTTGTAATTTTATGAGGTCCCATTTGTCAATTCTTGATCTTAGAGCATAAGCTATTGGTGTTCTGTTCAGGAATTTTCCCCCTGTGCCCATGTCCTCAAGGGTCTTCCCCAGTTTCTTTTCTATTAGTTTCAGGGTGTCTGGCTTTATGTAGAGGTCCTTGATCCACTTGGAGTTGATCTTAGTACAGGGTGATAAGAGTGGGTCAATTTGCATTCTTCTGCATGTTGACCTCCAGTTGAACCAGCACCATTTGTTGAAAAGGCTATCTTTTTTCCACTGGATGGTTGTAGCTCCTTTATCAAAGATCAAGTGACCATAACTCTGTGGGTTCATTTCTGGGTCTTCAATTCTATTCCATTGATCTACTTGCCTGTCACTGTACCAATACCATGCAGTTTTTAACCCAATTGCTCTGTAGTACTGCTTGAGGTCAGGGATATTGATTCCCCCAGCAGTCCTCTTATTGTTGAGAATAGTTTTAGCTATCCTGGGTTTTTTGTTACTCCAGATGAATTTGAGAATTGCTCTTTCTAGATCTATGAAGAATTGATTTGGGATTTTGATGGAGATTGCATTGAATCTGTAGATTGCTTTTGGCAAGATGGCCATTTTTACTATATTGATATTGATCCTGCCAATCCAAGAGCATGAAATATTTTTCCATCTTCTGAGGTGTTCTTCGATTTCTTTCTTCAAAGACTTGAAGTTCTTGTCATACAGATCTTTCACTTGTTTGGTTAGAGTCATGCCAAGATACTTTATATTGTTTGTGGCTATTGTGAAGGGTGTTATTTCCCTAACTTCTTTTATTTACATTTCAAATATCAGCTTTTTCCTGGTGCCCCTCCACCCCTGCCCAGAAACCCCCTATCCCTTCCCCTCTCCACCTGCTTCTATGAGGGTGTTCCCCCACCCACCCACCAACTCCCATCTCCCCATCCTCACATTTTTCTACACTTGGACCTCAAGCCTTCACAAGACCAAGGGCCTCTCTTCCCATTGATGCCCAACAAAGCCATCCACTGTTACATATGCGGCCATGGGTCACTCCATGTGTACTCTTTGGTTGGTAGTTTAGTCCCTGGAGGTATGGGGTATCTGGTTGGTTGATATTGTTGTTCTTCTTATGGAGATGCAGACCCCTTCAGCTCCTTCAGTCCTTTCTCTAACTCCTCCATTGAGGACCCTGTGTTCAGTTCAATGGTTGGTTGTAATCATCCACCTCTGTTCTGGCAGAGCCTCTCAGGAGACAGCTGTAACAGGCTCCCGTCAGCAAGCACTTTTTGGCATCCACAATAGTGTCTGGGTTTGGAGTCTATACATGGGATGGATCCCCAAGTGGAGCAGTCTTTGGATGGCCTTCCCTTCAGTCTCTGCTCCACACTTTGTCCCCGTATTTCCTTTAGACATGAGCCCTTCTGGGTTAAGAATTTGGGGATGAGTAGGTTGCCCTATCCTCCAAAGGGAAGCATTGCCTAACCTCTGGATATAGTCTCTTCAGGTTCTCCCTCCCCGCTATTGGGCATTTCAGCTAATCTCAGGCCTGTTGGGTCCTGGAAGCCTCTTGGTTTCCTGGCATCTGACTTGCTGGTGGCTCCTCCAGCTTCCCATCCGCCATTGCTCCAAACCTCTGTTCAGATTCCTGACCCTCTGTCCATCATCCCCGTCTCCTCCCATACCTGATCCTGCTTCACCCCCTCCTCCTCTCTTCTTCCCAAGTCCCTCCCACCCTCTACCTCCTGTGAGTATTTTGTTCCCCCTTTTAAGGACTGAAGCATCCACATTTTGGTCTTCTTCTTGAGCTTCAAATGGTTTGTGAATTGTTTCTTGTTTATTCTGAGCTTTGGGCAATATCCACTTACCAGTGAGTACATACCATGTGTTCTTTTGTGACTGAGTTACATCACTCAGGATGATATTTTCTAGGTCCATCCATTTGCCTAAGAATTTCATGAAGTCATTGTTTTTAATAGCTGAGTAGTATTCCGTTGTGTAAATGTACCACATTTTCTGCATCCATTTCTCTGTTGAAGGGCATCTGGGTTGTTTCCAGTTTCTGGCTATAATAAATAAGACTGCTATGAACATTTCAAGATATGCCCAGGAGTGGTATAGCTGTGTCCAATTTTCTGAGGAACCACCAGACTGATTTCCAGAGTGGTTGTACCAGCTTGCAATCCCACCAACAATGGAGGAGTGTTCCTCTTTTACCACATCCTCACCAGCATCTGCTGTCACCTGAGTTTTTTAACCATTCTGACTGATAAATCTCAGGGTTATTTTGATTTGCATTTACCTGATGACTAAGGATACTGAACATTTTTTTTAAGTGCTTTTCAGCCATTCAATAATCCTCATTTGAGAATTCTTTGTTTAGCTCTGTACCCCATTTTTTAGTAAGCTTATTTAATTTTCTGGAGTCTAACTTCTTGAAGTTTTTTGTATATATTGGATATTAGCCCTCTATCAGATATAGGATTGGTAAAGATCTTTTCCCAGTCTGTTGGTTGCTGTTTTGTCCTATTGACAGTGTCCTTTGCCTTACAGAAGCTTTGCAATTTTATGAGGTCCCATTTGTTGATTCTTAATCTTAGAGCAGAAGCTATTGGTGTTCCGTTCAGGAAACTTTCCCCTGTGCCCATGTGTTTAAGGCTCTTCCCCACTTTCTCTTCTATTAGTTTCAGTGTATCTGGTTTTACGTGGAGGTCCTTGATCCACTTGGACTTGAGCTTTGCACAAGGAGATAAGAACAGATCTATTTGCATTCTTATACATGCTGACTACCAGTTGAACCAGCACTATTTCTTAAAAATACTGTCTTTTTTTCCCACTGGATGTTTTTAGCTCTTTTGTCAAATATCAAGTGACCATGACCATAGGTGTGTGGGTTCATTTCTGGGTCTTCCATTCTGTTCTACTGATCAACCAGCCTGTCCCTGTACCAATACCATGCAGTTTTTATCACTATTGCTCTGTAGTACAGCTTGAGGTTAGGGATGGTGATTCTCCCAGATCTTTTATTGTTGAGAATAGTTTTAGCTATTCTGGGTTTTTTGTTATTCCAAATAATGAAGAATTAATTGAGTTGGAATTTAATGGGGATTGCATTGAATCTGTAGATTGCTATCAGCAAGATGGTAATTTTTACTATATTAATCCTGCCAATCCATGAGCATGGGAGATCTTTCCATCTTCCAAGATCTTCTTTGATTTCTTTCTTCAGAGACTTGAAGTTCTTGTCATACAGATCTTTCACTTGCTTGGTTAGAGTCACACCAAGGTTTATCTGATCCTGATTAACTTTTGCACCTGGTATCTATCTAGAAAATTGTCCTTTTCATCCAGATTTTCCAATTTGGTTGAGTAGACTTTTGTAGTAAGATATGATGATTATTTTAATTTCCTCAGTTTCCGTTATTATGTCTCCCTTTTCATTTCTGAACTTGTTAATTTGGATACTGTCTCTGTGCCCACTGATTAGTCTGGCTAAGGGTTTATCTATCTTGTTGATTTTCTCAAAGAACCAGGTCCTGGTTTTGTTGATTCTTTGTATAGTTTTTTTTTTTTTTTTTTTTTTTTTTTTTTTTTTTTTTACTTTCTACTTGGTTGATTTCAGCCATGAGTTTGATTATTTCCTGCCATCTACTCTTCTTGGGTACATTTGCTTCTTTTTGTTCCAAGTGTGCTATTAGCTGCTAGTGTATGCTCTCTCCAGCTTCTTTTTGGAGGCACTCAGAGCTATGAGTTTTCCTCTTCTGCACTACTTTCATTGTATCCCATAAGTTTGGATATATTATACCTTCACTTTCATCAAATTCTAAAAAGTCTTTAATTTCTTTATTTCTTCCTTGACCAAGGTATCATTCAGTAGAGCGTTGTTCAGCTTACCTGTGTATGTGGGCTTTCTGTTCTTTTTGTTGTTATTGAAGACCAGCCTTAGTTCATGGTGATCTGATAGGATACATGGGATTATTTCAATCTTCTTGTATCTGTTGAGGCCTGTTTTGTGACTGATTACATGGTCAGCTTGGAGAAGGTACTGTGAGGTACTGAGAAGAAGGTATATTCTTTTGTTTTAGGATGAAATGTTCTATAATAGCTGTTAAATCCATTTGATTCATAACTTCTGTTAGTTTCACTGTGTCTCTGTTTAGTTCTGTTTCTATGATCTGTGCATTGCTGAGACTGAGGTGTTGAAGTCTCCCACTATTATTGTGTGAGGTGCAATGTGTGCTTTGAGCTTTAGTAGAGTTTCTTTTATGAATGTGTGCCCTTGCATTTGGAGGACAGATGTTCAGAACTGAGAGTTCTTCTTGGTAGATTTTTTTTTCCTTTGACAAGCATGAAGTATCCTTCCTTATCTTTTTTGATGACTTTTGGTTAAAAGACGATTTTATGTGATATGAGAATGGCTACTTCAGCTTCTTTCTTCAGACCATTTGCTTGGAATTTTTTTCCAGCCTTTTACTCTGAGGTAGTGTCTGTCTTTCTCACTGAGGTTCATTTCCTGTGCGTATCCAGTCTGTTAGTCTATGTCTTTTTATTGGGAAATTGAGTCCATTGATATTAAGAGATATTAAGAAAAAGTGATTGTTGCTTCCTGTTATTTTTGATGTTATTTTTTTATGTTTGTGTGGCTATCTTCTTTGGGGTTTGTTGAAAGATTACTTTCTTGCTTTTTCTAGGATGCAGTTTCCCTCCTTATATTGGAATTTTCCATCTAGTATCCTTTGTATGGCTGGATTTGTGGAAAGATACTGTGTAGATTTGGTTTTATCATGGAATATCTTTGTTTCTCTATCTATGGTAATTGAGAGTTTTGCTGGGTATAGTAGCCTGGGCTGGGATTTGTGTTCTCTTAGAGTCTGTATGGCATCTGCCCTGGTGAGAAGTCTGGTGTAATTCTGATAGGTCTACCTTTATATGTTACTTGACCCTTTTCCCTTACTGCTTTTAATATTCTTTCTTTGTTTTGTGCATTTGGTGTTTTGACTATTATGTAACGAGAGGAATTTCTTTTCTGGTCCAGTTTATTTGGAGTTCATGGACATCTCTTTCTTTAGGTTAGGGTAGCTTTCTTCTATAATTCTGTTGAAGATATTTACTGGCCCTTTAAGTTGGGAGTCTTAACTCTTTTCTATACCTATTATCCTTAAGTTTGGTCTTCTCAATTGTGTCCTGGATTTCCTGGATGTTTTGGGTTAGGAGCGGTTTGCTTTTTGCATTTTCTTTGACTGTTGTGTCAATGTTTTCTTGTTATTATTATTGGTGGTGGTGGTGCTGCTGCTGCTGGTGGTGGTGGTGGTGCTGGTGGTGGTAGTGGTGGTGATTTTTCAAGACAGGGTTTCTCTGTGTTGCCCTGGCTTTCCTGGAACTCACTCTGTAGACCAGGCTAGCCTCAAACTCAGAAACCTGCCTGCCTCTGCCTCCCGAGTGCTGGGATTAAAGGCGTGCGCCACCACTGCCTGGTGTGTCAATGTTTTCTATGGTATCTTCTACACCTGAGATTCTCCCTTCTATCTCTTGCATTCTATTGGTGATACTTGCATGAATGACTCCTGATCTCTTTCCTAGGTTTTCAAGTTCCAGGGTTGTCTCCCTTTGTGATTTCTTTACTGCTTCTATTTCCATTTTTAGATCCTGGATGGTTTTGTTCAATTCCTTCACCTGTTTGATTGTATTTTCCTATAGTTCTTTAAGGGATTTTTGTGTTTCCTCTTTTAGGGTTTCTACTTGTTTACCTGTCTTCCCCTGTATTTTTTTATGGGAGTTATTTATGTCCTTCTTAAAGTCCTCTGTCATCATAAGAAGTGATTTTTAGACACAAATCTTGCTTTTCCGCTCTGATGGTGTAGCCAGGCCTTGCTATGGTTGAAGAATTGGGTTCTGTTGATACCTTGGTTTCTGTTGCTTATGTTCTTATGCTTGCCTCCTACCATCTGGTTCTCTAGTGCTACCTGCCCTCGCTGTCTCTACTGGAGCCCATCCCTCCTGTGATCCTGGTTGTGTCAGAACTCCTCAGAGTCTAGCTGTCTCTGGGATCCTGGGATCCTGAGATCCTGGGTGTGTCAGAGCTCCTGGGAGTCACGCTGCCTCTGGGACCCTGAGATCCTGGTGTGACCAAGCTCCTAGGATCCTGTGGTCCTGGGATCCTGGTCATGTTAGAACCCCTGGGAGTCGAACTTCCTCTAGGTGCTGTGGTACTAGGTATGGAGCTAGTGTTCAAGGTCGGCTCTGGGCATCTGCGTAGACCGCAAGGCGCCAGTGCCCCTGCCGGGCGGAGGTTCCTGCATCCCTGGATCCAGCTGGTCCCAGTGACTCCTGGTGTTTGGGCCAATTTTGTGGCCTCCTCAGCTCTGATCCTGGGCATGTTAGAGTGCTGGGAGTCGAACTTCTGTGTGTTATAGGACTGTGTGCAGAGCTAGCGCCCAAGGTCTGCTCAGGGCACCGGCTCAGACAGGATTAAATCTTATGTTTATTTAAAGTTTATCTTAAAATGTTGATCCTTTCTCAGTTTAACTCTAAAACTCTACAAAGTATTTACTTTTTACTTATATACTTCAAACCTCTGGATGATTTTAGAAGGCCACACTGTAAACTATGAGGTAGATGACAGTTCTCCTCAGTACTAATTCTGTCAAAGATACAACGGGATATATAATTTATTTTTGAAAAAAATCTAAAACTACAATGAATTGTGAACAATACTTTTCTTTTTAAGACTGAAAACTTTCTGAAGCACAAGATCCGGAGCCGCCCAGATCGCTCTGAGCTAGTCAGGATGCATATTCTAGAAGGTAAGGGGGCTGAAGAACAGTGAGTGCCCACCATTTTTCTTTATTCCCATTTAATAACACTTTACCCCACAGGCTGACACTCTCAAATTGGATAGCACCAAGAAGACTCAAGACTGACTCTGTGTAGTGAACCGGGGAGTCACTTGATAGGCCAGTGCTTCTGTCAGCTGCCCCGAGTGCACTTGTACTGTCCTGAGGACATTAAGACTCGTCTGTCATCTTGTCTATCTAGCTTGGATCTCACTGATGTCTAGCAAAGGTAGTGCCCACATGTGTTGCTATTCCTCTTAAATACAACAGTCATGACATGACTGTCTCTGACACCTCTGGGTGATCTAGTCTTAGCCTGTGGAGGTAAAACAACTTTTGAATCCGTGGCTCACATGGCTGCCCTTTTTTCTGAGTCAGCCATCTTCATAGCCAGCTCCTCTGCCGCCGATTCCCAGCCTTCTGCTTCTCCTACCATTCTGCTTTTGTAACTAATTTACTAAGCAAAACTTAAAAAAAAAATAAAAAATAAAAAGCTTAATCCATGGACAGTATCATGGTATCACGTATGTTAAGAATCTGGAAACCTCTCAGACATTTACAGACAGTTGTGAGGCAGGAAGAACCTGTCCTCTCCGTGCCTAGTGGCAAAAATGGGGTCCTTCGAGGGAGCTGTCTGAGAGCTGTGTGTGCCCTGGCTAGATGCCAGGCTCCAGCGGCCCAGTGGCAAGCAAGGCAAGGCCATAGCCGTCCTGCGCCATGTGCTTTGGCAGCGGAGACGGACAAGGGACACACAGGTCGCTAAGACTGAGAAGGGCACGGCTGACACTGCACTGGAGCATGCTCTAAAGGAGCACTGAGTACTGTGCCAGCCTCCGCAAGCTCCTATGTGTCCTCCTTGGTCCGGGGCGGGTGATGGGAGATGTGTGCCTTTCTCCACTATGGCTTGTGCTCTCAGAAGTCCTCTGAACTGAAAAACTTGTCAGAGCATTGCAGCTGTCAGGGATCAGTGATTTCAACAAGCCCTCCACTAACACAGCAAAGAACAACAAGCATGTTTGTGTGTGTGTGTGTGTGTGTGTGTGTGTGTGTAATGTCTGTCGAGTCAGAAGGTAAGTCTGATTCTAGAAGATGTCATTAATAGAATTAAAATAAAAAGAAATACATCTACTCAAAATTCTTGTTTATGAAAATAAAGACCCAAGGACATGAGAGGCAGCTCAGCACTTCAAAGCACATTGTACTGCTTTACAGAGGACACTGGCGGGCCGCACTGCCACAGCCGAGCAGCTGACGACCCTCTGTAACGTCAAAGCACATTGTACTGCTTTACAGAGGACACTGGCGGGCCGCACTGCCACAGCCGAGCAGCTGACGACCCTCTGTAACGTCAAAGCACATTGTACTGCTTTACAGAGGACACTGGCGGGCCGCACTGCCACAGCCGAGCAGCTGACAGCCCTCTGTAACTTGTGCCTCCAAGGGGTCTGCTGCCCTCATCTAGCCTCCCTGGACACCAGGCACTCACATGGGCACGCACACACACATGCAGGGCAACACTCGTACACTTATTATTTTATTATGAGTATATATTGAAACATGCATTCTTGAATTGAGACCTGAAGCATGAAAAAAAAATGTATCATCACTAACTTTTTAATTCCCTTAAAACAACAGCCATATTTTAACATTAACGTGATTGGATTGAATTGGGTATTTGGCAGGTTAGAGTCTAAATTATTTTCTGAAGTTCAACAGCAAAAATTGAGCCTTGGCTTCATGACCTGCTGGGCTCTGCTTCCCACTGTGGAAGGTTTTCTTTGCTACTTTCACTTAGACAGTGAGAATGGAGGGAAACAGAAGGCTCTCCTACCGTGAGCTTCACAGAAGCATTGAAAACATCAGCATGGTTGGCTGATCCTGTTCCCCGTATTTAGTGTTCCTGTACAGTTCTGTGTGCTTCACCTCCTAAGAGCTCAGAGTCAACTCAGAATTCAGAGTGTTAGTTCCCACTTACTTTTAAAACAGCATAAACATAGCTCAAGACAATGGGAGGATATGTTAGTGACTTACCACAAACTCCAGAACTGACAGGATGAAACAGAGGTGGTGGGAGCACTACAGGGGCTCCGTGTCTGTTACAGCATCTCCAGCATTTTAAGTATATGAGATGACAGTTCTATGCACTGTAATCTCTACATAAAATGAGGTTTGGGGTCCAAAATAAGCTCAAATTTTTAAGGATGATAACTGACCCTAAGATACACATGGATCAATCCAAGAATATGAATCATAGCTCTTCCCACTGAAGAAAGCACACTTCTATCCCAAGATCATGCCTCTTCCCTTTCTAGGAACTGCCCTGCCAACAGCCAAATGAGAGCCGTACACTGCGAGCTTTGGGCCACGTTGGCCTTGCTGTGTCCCCCTGATGACTAACAAGTGTTCTAACAAATCTGACCTCCTCCTGTAGGCACATGATGGCACTTCCCACTGCAGCTTCAGTTCGTGGTGACTCAACCTTGGTGCTTCTGTGCTGCATGCACAGGTAGCCGGCCCACTGAGACACCACGCCTACCGAGCACTCTCAGCCATCACTCTCAGCTCAGTAACTTGGCCTGCTAGGCCCCATGGTTACAGCTCTGCTTCCTCTTCCAGAAACGTTTGCCGAGCCGTCTCTTCAGGCCACGCAGATGAAGCTGAAGAGAGCTCGGTTGGCTGATGACCTGAACGAGAAGATCGCTCAGAGGCCCGGTCCCATGGAGCTGGTGGAGAAGAACATCCTTCCTGTGGATTCGAGTGTCAAGGAGGCGATTATAGGCAAGAAGACCAGCTTCAGTCTTCTGGGAGGCAGGAAAGCACAGGGGTTCAGATCTGACTATGATGCTAACACCAACCAAGGATGCTGTTTCCTCAGTTAGCTAGAAGCTGGTGGTCATCTAGTGGTTCTTGTTGTGATTCTTTGTTATAGATTAGGAAATGACCTCTGCTGCAGGTAGTGTGACCTCCCATTTATGTCAGAGGAGCGTCTCATGCCATTGTCACATCTCTAAGGTAAATTACTGTATTGTACTGTTTCATTTCTACTCTTTCAGGTTGGTAGACTTCATTATGTTTATTAGAAAGATAACTAGCTTCACAGGCAAGGAGAGTGATCCATGGTTTCAGTGCACCCTTGAAGGAAAGCGACATATCTGTCTGACGCACTCTTAGCCCTTGGCGGCGGCGGCTGCGGCTACTGCTGCTGCTCATCCTACTCTGGGTCCTTGACCAGGCATGTGCGTGCACAGCTCCCGAGCACTGGGGCTCACCCGTGTCACCGGTGCACTGATTGCTTCTGTCATAGTTGTAGCAGGGAAAATGGACAGTGGGACTCAGTCAGCAGGCTCTTAGTTTCCATAGTGAGAAAGTAGTCAGTATGGCTCCTACTAAGACAGTGTGCGTTAAACTGTAGACAGTTTATAATCACAGAATTCTAAAACAGTCGACCCTGATCCCAAACATCTGGAAGAGAGCCGCCAGCAGTGAGGTGTGAGTGTAGTTAGGTTTGCTGTTTTGGGAAATGGAAACTGATTTCCAGAGCCCTGTAACATGCCCACATTCTCTCTGCTTCCTGCATTTTAACATTTGGGTTCCAGGTCAGGGTTTAAAAAAATAAAGTCTGTGCATCTCTTAAATATTACTCTGTTGAGAGGAGGTTCCTCTCTTTCCATATTTGCCCTGCTGCTTATATTTTGAAAAGGAGGCTGTGTGCCCCTCATCCTGGGTCTCCTCCTGCTGTGATATTCTCTAGTGTCATGAACCCTCCCCTGCAATCGGGACTAGAGTGCTGCTGTTGCTCTGGCCTCCTGGCTAGCATGTACAGCACCCTGGGCGTATCCCCAGCACCACACAAACCAACAACAAAGCACTCTAGTCTCCTCTTCCTCCTGCAGCAGGTAGCTAAATCCAGAGGTTTGATCTGACTGGAAGAACATCAAACCCAAAGAGTACATGACAGCAGTGTGACTCCCCCGGAGAGCCCAGCTTTAAACTACCTCCTTAAACTCTCTCTTCTTGGTCGGCCTCGGGTTCTGGAGCCCCCCGAGTTACCATGGTTCTCTCTGCAGGCGTGGTGAAAGAGGACTATCCTCATACTCATGGCGAGTACTCATTTGATGAAGATAGCAGTGATGCTTTGTCTCCAGACCAGCCAGCAAGCCAGGAGTCTCAGGGCTCAGCCGCATCCCCCAGTGAGCCAAAAGTCAGTGCTTCACCACCTCCTGTGACTGCGAGCACTGCAGCCCAGGTAAGACCTTCCTGACATTCTTACAGACTGTGTTAAGTCAGGATTTTCACTAGAAAAAAAATAGGAAAGTACTGACACTTCCTACTTCTAATCCAAACACTATAAAAATTCACAGCTGGTTCTCACTTAATACATACACACACATTATTCTAATCTTCTTTTAGTTAGGCTCTTAGTGGTTCGAAGAGACACCATGATTGCAGCAACTATTATAAAGGAAAACATTTAGTTGGGACTGGCTTACAGTTAGAGGTTCAGTCCATTATCATCAAGGCAGGAAACATGATGGCATCCAGGCATGCATGGTGCTGGAGGAGGAACTGAGAGTTCTACATCTTGATTTGCAAGCAGCAGGAAAAGAATGCTACACTTGCCAGGACTGGAACGTCTGAGACCTCAAAGTCCACTCACAGTGACACACCTCCTCCAACAAGGCCACACCTCCTAATAGTGCCACTCCCTAGTACCCAGGCATTCAAATCTAAGAGCCTATAGGGGCCAGTTTTATTCAAAGCACCACATCTTCTTAGAACATTGACAAATATAATATAATGTAACTGACCTGTTTGCTAACATCCGAACCATTTTAAGGGGTCAGATATATTCTTACAGTCTTGGAACAGATCTCCATGGCTCTTCACCTAACAACACTAAAGTGCCATAGCCTCTGACACCTCCTCCACGCCTGTCTGTCCAGCTGCCAAGAGCCTATCCTGCTACCTGTCTCTATTTAGGTAGCGCTTAAAATGGGATCAGACAATGTGTGTCTTTTTGTGATGGTCTATTTCACTTAGAATATCCACAGTCCCAGCCATGTTGTGCCTGGGCCATGCACAGAAACCATGTCTTGAGAACACAGACCGTGTTGTAGTAGGGTTGAGCTGCTCCATCGACCAGTTAAGCAGTCCGGGTGGTCAGGCACTGCGGCTGGCCCCTGGTCTTCACGTCTGTGTTCACAGTGAGATGCCATTGTCTTCACTCCCACCTGCTGGTTTTTTTTTTTTTTTTTTTTTTTTTTTTTGCACTTACCTGATTATTTCTTTGGCTAAATTGCTGATAATGAAGTGGGCCTCAGTGTAAGGGACAGCCTGAGTGGTCAGGATGTGAACACCTCAGAGACTGAAAATGCGCTTTCTTCTGTCCTTGTCTTGTGAGCATATATTCTTGTTAGAAAGTTGTCTTGAAGCATTGTGTCCTCATTACACTCATTGTAGTACAGAATATACATTCTGCTAGTGTGTTGTCTTCAATGAGAATAAAGAACTCTTGACTATAAAGGTAGCCACGTAGAGTTAGGCAGGCAACTTTGTGGGTGGTAGACAATTTAGTGTATATATGGAGGGCAGACAACGTTAGTGCTTATATATGTGGCGGAACTTAGTCTGTATGTTATATGCATGCGTGTACCCAAAGGTTTTCAATAAGGGCTGGCATGACTAAGCTCGCTAAATGACTGACTGGAAAAGTCTGTAGACTTTTGTCTTCTTGTATGTAAAAGTGGTCCTATCAGAGATGGTATGGGTGGTGACAGCCCAGGTCTCCTGTCCAGGCTCACAGAGCAGCAGTGTCTGTGGCTCACAGTATTTCTGGAATATGGCCTGAGGAGAACTGAGAGTTAAGGAGCAGTATACGCTGAGGTCTGAGCGGATGGCCAAAGGAAGGCCGCCCTACTGTGCGCTCCCATGCTTGCTTCCCTGACTGAGGCTTTAAAAATAGGCCTAAAAAGAATAAGTAAATAAGCTTTAGAAAACATTTTACTTAGTCATTTGGGTTCTTCTTTGCTTCTGTCTGAGTAGGTCAGGTTGTGAGACAGCTATTCACATGGCTATAACTGGTAACTGAATTGTCACTTCAGCTCTCTGAAGTTTGTTTCTTGAGGCTGTGGTGATTGATCCGTGTTACCAACTTGATGAGATTTGGAATCAGGAGGAGATACGAGCAAGAGTATGTCTGCTGAGAGTGGTTCTCAGGGAGGCTTAACTCAGGAGAGACCCAGGGTGGGCCTGCTCTGTGGGATGAGCCCCACTGAATAAATCAAGGGAGAGGCAGGAAGCGGGCAAGCTCGGCCTCTGGCTCTTGTGCGGGCAGGTGTGTGCAGTGGCCTCCTGCTGCCGTGCTGTCCTCGCCCATGGTGGACTGGATGTCAAGGCTGGGAGCCAGCGTAGCCCTTCCTCCCTTGGAGTTCTAGGTAGGTGTTTGGTCACAGCAGCCAGAAGTGTGTGTGCCACAGAGGCTCTGCAGGCAGAAGAAAGTCTGTCCTCTCTGTCACTGACCCTGAGCCGATACCTGATACCTGAAAACAGGAAACCTGAAGTAGGACTGTAAGTAACACTGTCGGGGGTTCTGTTCTGTTTTTATTTTTTAAATTTAAGTTCAAAGGCAAGCCTTGTATCAGTCAAGTCAAGGATTTTTATATCACCTAGAATTGATTACTTTTATTTTGACAATTTTTTAAACTTTATTATATTTGTCCAGGTTTCTTTTTTTTTTTTATTGTATATATTCTATATTTACAATTCATTTCCCTTTTTCTGGTTCCCCACCCCCAAAGGTCCCACATGTCCTTTTCCCTCCCCCTGCTCCCGCATCCACCCCCTTGTCCAGGTTTCTTAATTTATTAGTTCCGCTTCTCGTGGCTGTGATCAAGTACCTAGCAAGGAGCAACTTAAAGACCGTGTCTCGCCTTGTAGCTTGTGAGGAGAAAGTCTATCATGGCACGACAGGCCTGGCATCAGGAAAAGTGGATGGCTCTTCAGATGGTATCTGCACTCTAGAGGACAGTGACTAGGAAGCAAGCCAGGCTAGAAAACCTTAGTGTCTACCCCAGCAACCTAAACCACCACCACCCCCAGCGTGGGGCTAAGCAATGGAGTCTGTGGAGAGCATCTCACACTCAGGTGACAGTGCTCAATCCAGGTATAAAGTCTACTGCGGTTTACCTACGGTAATTACTCCTACATTTCCCTCAGGGGAAAGGGTCTTAACATATTGCTCCTCATCAGATATGGAATTCTGAGACAATGAGATAGTCATTCATTTTATCATATCACAGAATATTTAAATCACAGAATATATAAGCCAAACACACAGCACACTGATTTAATGAATGAGCCTCCTTAGAAATGGCTGTAGTCCGCCCCAGGCTGCAGCTGGTGGACAGGAGAGGTGAGTGGTCCTGAGGCACTGAGGTCCTAAGTCCTCAGTCACTCCGAAGCTCACAGCCTAACGGGCTGTGCGGAGTACAGAGTGTGGCTCTCCCAGCCTCTCGTCCTCTTTCACCACCGTACCGTACCTCTGCCTTACCATCAGCCTAAGGCTCCAGTCATTGAAACCACAGATTAACATCGAGTACCAATTAACACAAACTAACTAGGTATTTCTCTCAGCTTTAGAACACATTTTATACCAAAGATCACGTACTGCAAATGGAGCACCACTTGTGTTATGCTTAGGTAACTCATAAACATTGGGAAACTGTAGAAAATCAGTTTCCACATGGGGGTTCAAGGGGCTTACCTAGTCTCTTCCATCTGCAGACTCTTAGGAATTTCTTAAGCCCTTTAATTAATCATCTAGTATTTTGAAACATGATGATGGTCAACTATAAGCCTGGTCTGGTAGGACTTAGGTGAATTCCCAAAGCCTGGTTCTTTGAGGAAAAACTTTGTTGGCCAGCTGCTCTGGTGGACAGTTGTTCAGAGTCTTTTTGCCCTTTCTACTTTTTCTCCTGCTTCCAAGCTACCACAAGGTAGCAAGCTGTCTCCTCCATACACTTCCACCAGGATGGACTTGTACCAAAGTACAGGACCTGTGAAACCACACGCTAAATAAACTTTTCCCTTAACTAGGTTGATTATCTCAGGCAACTTGTCATAGGAGAAGCCAGAGAATCAATTCAATAATATATGGACAAAGAAAAACTATTGCAGCCTTGATTTATAACTCCATTTTTATGCAGAATTTAAAATTATAAATCTATGGTAATGAAGCTATAGTTTACAACAGTGTGTGCTCTTACTAGTACAGAAGAGAGCTGGGCATGGGTTTACACTTCTTGAGTGTTCGAGTACTCAAGAAGCCAAGACAGTAGGGTTGATGCCTTCAGGTCTGCTTGGCAGACATGGGCATGCTGTTAAGCAAAATCTCTATATGTGACTGTAGCTGACGTATGAATAGCTCTCAATGTTGTGCATGATTTTCATAGTAACCAAAGGCAATGCATTGAGAAAGTATGCAGAAAGAGAGAAGGGAGTCAGATTATCACTGCAGAAATGTCAGCTGAGCAAGGAAAGACACCTGGTGTTCATGGAGAGCTTTTGTTAAGACAGCAACATGACTTTAACCAACTCTCACGTTCAGTGCAAGCCCTATCATAAGCTGGTAAGGGGCCCTGAAAACCAAAACCATCATGAACTTAAAAGAATACAGTATTATCAGCCTCATCCTTTCTGTATTTTTTAACTTGCTATTAATTAAGTTCTTCTTTTAACATATATATAATGTATTGGTTTTAAAACTTGTTATGAAGCCAGAGAAGTCAAAATAATATGATACTAACATAAGAACAAGCACACGGCCAAGTGGAATCTATCAGAGCCCACTGAAGTAAGAGCCTGGAGAAGAGTCCTCATGTATTTGATGCTGTACTCCTTGACAAAGACACCAAGATCACCAAGAAATATGGTGCTACTAAGGCAACAGTATATCCATACTTACAAGAGTGAATCCGTGTGTGTGTGTGTGTGTGTGTGTGTTTCCGTACAGTACAACACAGAATGCATGTAGGACTCAGCAGGAAGACCTGCGTGTGAGCTGTAATACTGGACAAACTTGGGACAGCACAGGAGGGTCGTCTTGACCTTATATTTGCCCTGTTTTGGGTCTTGAACACAAGACTCGGGCAACAAGAGTAAAGGTAGATAATTAGGTCTCATCAAAATTAAAAAGGGTTGAACAAAGAATCTTATCGCCAGAATAAAAAGCCAACCCACAAAAAGTAAAATAATAATAAATAAATAAAGCCACCCCACAGAATGAGAGAAAGTATTTGAAGAATTATCTCTGATATACATAAAGGACACCTACAAGAAAACACTATTCAAAAACTAGTGCAAGCCTTGAGTGACATTTCTCCAAAGAAGTTATATAAACTTGACACAAGCTAAAGTCACCTGAAAAGAGAGACCCTCGATTAAGAAAGCACACCGTAAAGCCAAACTATAGAAGCAAGCCTATATAGTACCTTCTTAATTAATGATTGATAGGGAAGGCTTAGCCCATTTTGGGTGGGGCCATCCCTGGGCAGGTTCTATAAGAAAGCAGGTTGAGCAAGTCATATGAAGCAAGCCCATACACAGCACCCTCCCTGGCCTCTGCATCAGCTCTGCCATTCCTATTCTGACTCCTTTCAGTAATGAACAACAGTATGGAAGTGTGAGCCAAATAAACCCTTTCTTCCCTACACGGCTCTGGCCCTGGTGTTTTGTCACAGCAATAGAAATGCTAAATAAGGTAGAACGCAAGGGGCCAATAAAATATAATGACCTTTGGTGTGTCAGAATTGTTACATAAACAACACACACAGCATAAAATAAGCATTAAGGAAACAAAGCCACAAAATGCTTATCACATACCCAGAAAACATCAAGTTCTGACAAGTGTGTAGAGAAATTAGAATTCTTGCGTATTATTACAATAGCAACATGTAATTACATAGTAGAAAATGGTGTTTTAAAAATACAATTTTAGGGGCTGGAGAGATGGCTCAGCAGTTAAGAGCACTGACTCTTCTTCCTGAGGTCCTGAGTTCAAATTCCCAGCAACCTCATGGTGGTTCATAACCATCTATAATGAGATCCGATGTCCCCTTCTGATGTGTCTGAAGACAGTGACAGCACACTCATATACATAAATAAAATCTTTTTTAAAAAATACAATTTTATGGAGCTGGAGAGATGTCTCAGCGGTTAAAAGCACTAACTGCTTTTCCAGAGGTCCTGAGTTCAATTCCCAGCAACCACATGATGGTTCACAACCATCTGTAATGGGATCTGATGCCCTCTTGTGGTGTGTCTTAAAACAGCTACCGTGTATTCAAATAAATAAAATAAATAAATCTAAAAATAAAAAATACAGTTTTATGGGCTAGAGAAATGGCTCAATTGTTAAAAGCACTGGCTGGTTCTGAGTTCAATTCCCAGCAACCACATAGTGACTCACAACCATTTGTAATGCCCTTTTCTGGTGTGTCTGAAGACAGCAACGGTGTACTCACATATATAAAATAAATACATCTTTAAAAATATATACACAATTGTACTGGGCCAGTGAGATGGCTCAGGGGAGTAAAGGTATTTGCTGCCAGGTCTGAAGATGTAAGCTCAGCCTGTAACCTCACAGTGGCGTGAACGACTGACTCCGGCATGTCACCTCCCATCCTCCACTCCTTACACAGGGAGGCCAAGTAAACAATGTCTAACATAGAACCTAACCAGTAACCCAGCAGTTCTGTTTCTGAGTTGAAAGCAGGAAGCGGGATGTTGTGGAACACACCTACCATCCAGTACTTTGCAAACTGACCTGGGCCTTATAGTAAGAAACTCTCTTAAAAACAAACAACCAAAAGTTGAAACAAAGAATTAGAATCTATATTCTCTATAGCATACATACCAAGAATTCGTGCCTATTTCCTGAGGACAGCATCTCGTGGCAAACAGAAAAGGGTCCCTAGTGTGCACCGTGTCTGAATGCAGAAACCAGAGCTGCCCTTAGAAAGGAGAATGAACCTGAACATGCTGAAGGAACGGGCCGATCACAGAGGGGCAGACATGAACTGTGCCAAGTCATTGAATTCACAGACAGCAAATAGAATAGTTACTATGGGAAGAGAATGGGGTTCCTAGACGGGCCGAGGAAACATCAAGGGTGCCTCTTTATGTGCCTAGTCTTCCTGAGTTATATGTGCGTGTCTTTTGGGAGTACTGTTCCTCTAGAGCTAGTTACAGGCAGTTATAAGCCACCCAGTCTGGTGGTGAGATCCAAACTCAGATCCTCTGCAAGAACTGTTTGGGCTCTTAACCACTGAACTGTCTCTCCAGCCTCACTTTTCGTTTATATTTTAACACACACTTTAAAGCAGCACTGTATGCATGTACCCACACTCGCCATGGATCCATGTATAAAAGAAGCACTGCCTGGGCGGTGGTGGTGCACGCCTTTAATCCCAGCACTTGGGAGGCAGAGGCAGGCGGATTTCTAAGTTCGAGGCTAGCCTGGTCTACAGAGTGAGTTCCAGGACAGCCAGGGCTACACAGAGAAACCCTGTCTCGAAAAAACCAAATCCAAAAAAAAAAGAAACAAAGAAAGAAAGAAAGAAAGAAAAAAGCACTGGCCTAAGGCCCACCAGAGCTTGTGCTGGTGTCTTTGTGCACATCTAACGTTCTGCTACTTAGTCTAAAAGTGAAGTGTATGTCATGCAGGGTTGTTGAGGGTAAAACAAAATAATGTAAAGGTTCCTGAGATAGGACAGTAAACACTATTCCTTCTCTCAAAACAAAATCCAGGGCTTAAGCTTATAAGTATATACTATAGAGACAAGTGAAAGGCTGTACACGGCACACCTCTCCAGATGAGACTTCACATGCTATATCCAACACACAAAGCATGTCTGGGGTTGAATTCATTCATTCACTGTTTATTTTATCTGTGTGGGAATTGAAATATATAAACAGTAGTCAAAGAACAGTCACAGTTTGAGTTTATTACATGTTGTGATCTTCAGCAAGATCTCTTCTGTATCCTGAATTGAAAGCACATTTATTAGAGATTGAAAAGCTACAACATAAGAAAGGAAGAGCCTTCCAAAGAGCACCTGGGACTTCATGTTCAGAGGGTGCAGGGGAGGCAGCGAGGACTTTGCATTGTGAGGGACTAGGGAGCTGATTGACCCCAGCTCTCCCTCTTCTCCACAGTGGCAGAACTTTCCTGGAGCAATTTCTAGTAAGAGAAAAGTTAGTTTTAAGGTTAAGTCTCTTTTTTTAAATTTATTTTCAAATACCCAGTATTTAATATTTTTCTGACATTTTCCTTTGAATAATGTGTTGTATGTACATGTTGATGTATGTACATAGGTATGTGGAAGCCAGAGGTTGATGTCAAGTGTTGTATATGTTCGTGTGAGTGTTTGCATGTGTGTGAGTGTGTGTGTGTGCTTGTGCATGTCTGTGTGTGTATATGTGTGTGTCTGCTTGTGCATGTCTGTATGTGTGTGTGTCTCTGTGTGTAAGCTAGAGATTAACATTAGGGTCTTTCTCATGTTGCTTCCGTCTTACTTTTTGAGATTAGGTCACTCACTGACCCTGCAGCTCACTTACTTGGTGAGGCTGGCTAACAGAGGGGCTCCAGGGAGCCTCCTACCTGCCTTCCCAGCACTAGGATTACAGATGCACACTGTTGTACCTTGCTTTTTTTTTTTTTTTTTTTTGCATGAATTCTCAGGTTCCAAACTGAAGCACACCAGCTGAGCCAGTCCCCACCCCCTGGGGGATTTTTTTGATGGTGTTGGGATGAAAGTAAAGGTACTAGCAATCTTGATCCTCCACCCTGTGGTGGGAAGTCACCCTGTGGGATGGGAAGTCAGGTCTGCAGCTTCTGTTTCTTTAGGAAAATGATTCTGTTATCATTAGAGATTCACAAAATGAATGCGGGTTTTGGTGTCAGTTTAGACATTTGCCTAGCATTCTTTCTAAGGTGATGACATATTGCTCAGTTAACTATAGAGCAGAGAAAATGTCCTTTGTGACCTGCATACTTTTGACCCTTTTAGAACATGGTTATTTCAGAATCCTGGCACCTGGGTTCTTTGGAGAGTTTACCTAATTGGAGCCTAACACCTAGACATGATCTAGGTGCCATTTGGTAGGATATTTTAGGTCCTTCTGAAGACAGGCTACAAAGCCTGACAGAATGCCTGGGTGACTCTGGATCTCTCCTTTCTACTTGTTTATTTTCTCATTAGGTTCAGAGAACAAGCACTGTATTTCAGTGGAGTTAGTTTTATAGGTTTTTTTTTTTTTTTCTGGATTACAGTCACATTGAAGTAGAGATAACGAGAAGGCAGCATCTGCTTTAGGGGATAAAGAGGCACTGCCTAGGGATGCAGGCCAGAAGACATCCTCACGAGCATCCCCATGCTGATGACCCTTCAAGTTGTTAACACTTTACTCTCAAATATATCACGACTGCCTGTGCTGGTCAGTGTACCAGGCAGAATGTACAAACATAAACATGTAATTCAAAATTTAAGCATTTGATTCTACTTCATATACCAATTATACAAAAGCCAAAGTCTGTCCTCCCTATGAGACCACCCAGAGATACTTCTTTCTAGATAATAACAGAAGGCCATGTCCCATAAGGAAGTGCCGCCTTTATTTGGCTGCCCACAAGTTGGTCAGGGAGCCAGACATCTTAGTATTGAAGAACAAAGAACAGGTCCCTAGATGCCATTTCTGGATGAAAGGAAACTGACCACAGCTATCTTTCCAGAGTCTTAATATTAATAATCACAAACTGAGGGCTGGTGAGATGGCTTAGCAGTTAAGAGCACTGACTGCTCTTCCAAAAGCCCTGAGTTGAAATCCCAGCAACCACATGGTGGCTCACAACCATCCTTAATGAGATCCAACTCCCTCTTCTGGTGTGTCTGAAGACAGCTACAGTGTGCTCACATATAATAATAAATAAATCTTAAAAAAAAAAATCACAAACTGAAAAGAAAAGCAGGAGCTGGCCTTAAGGAGAGAGCTGTGGACTTGTGCTCACACAGGAGAGAGCTGTGGACTTGTGCTCACACAGGAGAGAGAGAGCTGTGGACTTGTGCTTACACAGGAGAGAGAGAGCTGTGGACTTGTGCTCACACAGGAGAAAGAGAGCTGTGGACTTGTGCTCACAGAGGAGAGAGAGAGCTGTGGACTTGTGCTCACACAGGAGAGAGCTATGAACTTATGCTCACACTGGCGAGAGAGAGCTGTGGACTTGTGCTCACACAGGAGAGAGAGAGCTGTGGACTTGTGCTCACACAGGAGAGAGCGAGCTGTGGACCTGTGCTCACACAGGAGAGAGAGAGCTGTGGACTTGTGCTCACACAGGAGAGAGAGAGCTGTGGACTTGTGCTCACACAGGAGAGAGAGAGCTGTGGACTTGTGCTCACACAGGAGAGAGCGAGCTGTGGACCTGTGCTCACACAGGAGAGAGAGAGAGCTGTGGACTTGTGCTCACACAGGAGAGAGCTGTGGACTTGTGCTCACACAGGAGAGAGAGAGCTGTGGACTTGTGCTCACACAGGAGAGAGAGAGCTGTGGACTTGTGCTCACACAGGAGAGAGAGAGCTGTGGACTTGTGCTCACACAGGAGAGAGCGAGCTGTGGACCTGTGCTCACACAGGAGAGAGAGAGCTGTGGACTTGTGCTCACACAGGAGAGAGCGAGCTGTGGACCTGTGCTCACACAGGAGAGAGAGAGCTGTGGACTTGTGCTCACACAGGAGAGAGAGAGCTGTGGACTTGTGCTCACACAGGAGAGAGAGAGCTGTGGACTTGTGCTCACACAGGAGAGAGCGAGCTGTGGACCTGTGCTCACACAGGAGAGAGAGAGCTGTGGACTTGTGCTCACACAGGAGAGAGCTGTGGACTTGTGCTCACACAGGAGAGAGAGAGCTGTGGACTTGTGCTCACACAGGAGAGAGAGAGCTGTGGACTTGTGCTCACACAGGAGAGAGAGAGCTGTGGACTTGTGCTCACACAGGAGAGAGCGAGCTGTGGACCTGTGCTCACACAGGAGAGAGAGAGCTGTGGACTTGTGCTCACACAGGAGAGAGCGAGCTGTGGACCTGTGCTCACACAGGAGAGAGAGAGCTGTGGACCTGTGCTCACACAGGAGAGAGAGAGCTGTGGACTTGTGCTCACACAGGAGAGAGAGAGCTGTGGACTTGTGCTCACACAGGAGAGAGAGAGCTGTGGACCTGTGCTCACACAGGAGAGAGAGAGCTGTGGACTTGTGCTCACACAGGAGAGAGAGAGCTGTGGACTTGTGCTCACACAGGAGAGAGAGAGCTGTGGACTTGTGCTCACACAGGAGAGAGAGAGCTGTGGACCTGTGCTCACACAGGAGAGAGAGAGCTGTGGACTTGTGCTCACACAGGAGAGAGCGAGCTGTGGACCTGTGCTCACACAGGAGAGAGAGAGCTGTGGACTTGTGCTCACACAGGAGAGAGCGAGCTGTGGACCTGTGCTCACACAGGAGAGAGAGAGCTGTGGACCTGTGCTCACACAGGAGAGAGAGAGCTGTGGACTTGTGCTCACACAGGAGAGAGAGAGCTGTGGACCTGTGCTCACACAGGAGAGAGAGAGCTGTGGACTTGTGCTCACACAGGAGAGAGCGAGCTGTGGACCTGTGCTCACACAGGAGAGAGAGAGCTGTGGACCTGTGCTCACACAGGAGAAAGAGAGCTGTGGACTTGTGCTCACACAGGAGAGAGAGAGCTGTGGACTTGTGCTCACACAGGAGAGAGAGAGCTGTAGACGTGTGCTCACACAGGAGAGAGAGAGCTGTGGACTTGTGCTCACACAGGAGAAAGAGAGCTGTGGACTTGTGCTCACACAGGAGAGAGCTGTGGACTTGTGCTCACGCAGGAGAAAGAGAGCTGTGGACTTGTGCTCACACAGGAGAGAGAGAGCTGTGGACTTGTGCTCACACAGGAGAGAGAGAGCTGTGGACTTGTGCTCACACAGGAGAGAGCGAGCTGTGGACCTGTGCTCACACAGGAGAGAGAGAGCTGTGGACTTGTGCTCACACAGGAGAGAGCGAGCTGTGGACCTGTGCTCACACAGGAGAGAGAGAGCTGTGGACCTGTGCTCACACAGGAGAGAGAGAGCTGTGGACTTGTGCTCACACAGGAGAGAGAGAGCTGTGGACTTGTGCTCACACAGGAGAGAGAGAGCTGTAGACGTGTGCTCACACAGGAGAGAGAGAGCTGTGGACTTGTGCTCACACAGGAGAAAGAGAGCTGTGGACTTGTGCTCACACAGGAGAGAGCTGTGGACTTGTGCTCACGCAGGAGAAAGAGAGCTGTGGACTTGTGCTCACACAGGAGAGAGAGAGCTGTGGACTTGTGCTCACACAGGAGAGAGAGAGCTGTGGACTTGTGCTCACACAGGAGAGAGAGAGCTGTGGACTTGTGCTCACACAGGAGAGAGAGAGCTGTAGACGTGTGCTCACACAGGAGAAAGAGAGCTGTGGACCTGTGCTCACACAGGAGAGAGAGAGCTGTGGACTTGTGCTCACACAGGAGAGAGAGAGCTGTGGACTTGTGCTCACACAGGAGAGAGAGAGCTGTGGACTTGTGCTCACACAGGAGAGAGAGAGCTGTGGACTTGTGCTCACACAGGAGAGAGAGAGCTGTGGACTTGTGCTCACACAGGAGAGAGCGAGCTGTGGACCTGTGCTCACACAGGAGAGAGAGAGCTGTGGACCTGTGCTCACACAGGAGAGAGAGAGCTGTGGACTTGTGCTCACACAGGAGAGAGAGAGCTGTGGACTTGTGCTCACACAGGAGAGAGAGAGCTGTGGACTTGTGCTCACACAGGAGAGAGAGAGCTGTGGACTTGTGCTCACACAGGAGAGAGCTGTGGACTTGTGCTCATACAGGAGAGAGAGCTGTGGACTTGTGCTCACACAGGAGAGAGAGCTGTGGACTTGTGCTCACACAGGAGAGAGAGCTGTAGACGTGTGCTCACACAGGAGAGAGCTGTAGACGTGCTCACACAGGAGAGAGCTGTGGACTTGTGCTCACACAGGCACAGCTGAGCTTGAGGGAGACTGCTGAGGAAAAGCCACCACAGTGCCATTCATCAATTAAACAAGTGTTCATTGTCTATTCACACCAGGTTTCATAGTTCTTGTTGCTAATAGTACCCTAGGTCTTCAGGTTGTTTATTTTAAGGAAGAGAAAACCATTTTGCTATTTTAAAAACAAGAGAACTGATTTTGATTGTTGCTATAATGCATTTTAGGGTTGTTCAAGGAACTGAAAGGGGAGGGCAGGGAGGTCGTTCCTGAAGTCAAGGCCACAGCACATGGCACTGACACATGATGGTGGCACTGTGGTGATGACATGTCCCAGCCAGGTGGAGTACAGCACTAGTGAGAAGGAGTGAGACCTTGTGTGTCTTCTTGCCTTCCACCTCACGCCAGCTCTGTGCCGCTGCTCACTGGGGAGGGCAGAGCCCAGCGTGCGTACCAGAAGCTCCAGGATGCAGGGACAGTCTCCTGGGAGTGTGTCATTCGACTTCTCTTTTGAAAGATGCATGCATGTGGCCAGTTAGCATCAGCTCTGAGGCAGAAGTCTGAGGTGTACAGCGCTCGGAAGGCCCTGGGGACGACACAAGCCCTCACTGGGCTGCGGCCAGCTAAGGGGGACAGAGCAGGTCCACTCTCTGAGAGGCCGGTCCCTGCTGTGAGTGAACTTGGGTTAGCATGGCCTGTCTGTCAAGGAAACTTTAGAAATACCATGTACTGTTTTGGGCGGTTTTATGAGTCTTTAATTTTTCCAAAAATAAGGATGGTTCTGACCATATTTTTGAGGGAAAAAAACTAAAACCAGTACCACATATCAGTCTAACCTTACTTAGTTTCAGCTATCCATTGCTACAGAAGTAACAGGTAAATAACTTGCTTCATCAAGATTAAATCTGTAAAGCCGGGCAGTGGTGGCACACGCCTTTAATCCCAGCACTTGGGAGGCAGAAGCAGGTGGATTTCTTAGTTCGAAGCCAGCCTGGTCTACAGAGTGAGTTCCAGGACAGCCAGGGCTACGCAGAGAAACCCTGCTCGAAAAACCAAAAAAAAAAAAAAAAAGATTAAATCTGTAATTCCTTTGGATCCTAGGCACAGTATTATATTTTTCTTTGTTTCATGTTTGTAGACTTATTTTTATTTTTTATATGTGTGTTTATACATTTTAATATAGAATTTATTTATAATAGAATTATATCACTTACCCCTCCCTTTCTTCCTTTGAGCCCCTCCCAGAGCTCCCCCTTCAACATCCTCCCACTCTCAAATTGAGAGCCTCTTATGCTTTATCATTATTACCTATATGCATATGTGTGTGTCGGCATGCACAAGCACAAGGCCACCCTGCTTGTCCATCTCTGGTTTACATGCGTGCAGTCTGAGTCTGACTACTCTGTCCTGGGCAGTCGGGGAGGGGCGTGTGGTAACTCCAGTCCTCTTACAGTCACTGAGCCCATGATCTTGTCTTTTTCTGCCTTTCCCAACAGTTTACCTCAGTGTCCCCAGCAGTTCCTGAATTCTTGAAAACCCCTCTAACTGCGGACCAGCCTCCCACAAGGTCTACAGCTCCTGTCCTCCCCACAAGCACTGTGTCCTCAGCGAAGTCTGGCCCAATGCTAGTGAAGGTGAGTACCCAGGACTCTACTCGGTGGCTCTGTCTCCAGCCTATGGATACTAATCAGAGGCTTGTGTCTTGACCTCCCACCTGCTTTTAACCCAAACCTTGAAAACTAAACTGTAGTGCTTGTTAAGCTGAGTCGACACATGACCTGTTGTCATGGTAACAGAAAAAAACAATAAGAGCGCTTGGTTTGTATGCAGTGCTGCGCTGTGAGGCATGCCTCAGGAACCCGCCCATCAGCAGCCCTGCCCAGCTAAGCACACTCAGATGACTTGCATCAGCACAGCACTGGAGGTGCAGCCTCACATAGGTGTCTTTTGTGACAGCCAGCTTTATGCATAAACTGAAGAATCTCTCTGGTATCCAGATGAGAGTGTATGCTGCTCAAAAGCTCTGGAGAGCTTTCTGGGTTAGCCATTTTGGCCAGAAGTACTTGGTGTGACCTCAGATGAGCCCAGTTCGTGGCACTGTTCCCCAAAGTGCACTTGGTTGGCATAATTCAATTCAAATAAATCCCAAAGGAGGGGGAAGCCTTACATATATAGTACATTTTAAAAGTTCTTAAAGTCCTACAGTAAAGTGGCAGGCGAGCAGGGACTAACGTAATCATCTCTTCGGTGGCTCTTCCTAACGTTGCCAGCGTCCGTGTCTCGGAGCCCTCCAACTGTGGAAGAGCAGTGTTAGCTAACCTTTGTTAGAAAACAAACAGGTGTCTAAAGAATAATAAGATAAAACAAAAATAGACCAGAATAGGACAAGCCAAACAAACTTGCTCTGTTTTTTATTGTTTTCTTTTCAGACGAAGTTGTAGTATGAATACCAAAAGGCAGAGAATGGTCTAATGGTTTCGAAACTGGAAAGAACTCAGGAAAAGCTTTGTCAATCATAAGACAGGACAAGAGTATCTAAGCTTATCCTCTACTAGCTTACAAATAAATAAGACTCGTACTGTGGTTGCTTTATTTGGCCTTGACAATTACTGGGGGGTCACCCCTAATCTACTCTTGTAACTGCCGGCCAGCTCCCTCCCGGCAGTGGACCCCAGACACCTGCTGTTTCTCCTGGCCCTGTGCTCATAGTCCATCTCCCCTCAAGGCGGCTCCCTTGTCTCTTCTCCAGTCTGTCTCCCCAGCCAGGTCACTCCAGACCCAGTCCCTCCAATGATTAGCTGTAGCCAAGCTTATTTAACCAATGGTTTTAAATCAAAGAACAATGTTTGCACACCAAAAGCTTGTGTACACTTGAGAAGTCACTGTAGGCATAGGCTTCTGGTATACAATTTAGCATTACAATACATAGCAACAGACCAAACCTCAGCACTTAGTATTTTGAATTTTTTGGGGGGAGAGTTTGGTTTGGTTTTTGGTTTTTGATTTTTTGAGACAGGGTTTCTCTGTCCCTGGCTGTCCTGGAACTCATTCTGAAGACCAGGCTAGCCTCGAACTCAGAAATCCGCCTGCCTCTGCCTCCCAAGTGCTGGGATTAAAGGCGTGTGCCACCACTGGCTGGCTTGAATTCTTTATTTTCCTTAAAACTACTTATTTAATCTATCTTATTCTTACTAGAAGGAAGCATTTACTTATTTTTCTATAGCCGTATTTTTGTTTGTTTGGTGGTGGTGGTGGATTTGGTTGGTTGGTTGGTTGGTTTTGGTATTTGTTTTTTCCAGACAGAGTTTTACTGTATAGCCTGTCCTGGAACTCACTCTAGGACCAGGCTGGCCTTGAACTCACAGAGATCTGACTGCTTTTGTCTCCTAAGTGCTGGGTTTAAAGGAATGTGCCCATAGCTATATTTTTTTAATGTCACAGCATAATAGTGACATAATCATTTCCTTATTATACATGCAGTGCACAACCTACTTTTCACTAGGAGATACTGTACATGAGCATCTTCGTGTCGCTATGCGGGACGCCCAGAGTAGATGTCTGTCACTGTATCGGCAATGCCAGACCACACACCCTGGCTGAGCCAGGGAGCACTATAGAATGGATCTTCAAATCAGATCCAGGCTGCAGCTGTCTTTGTGGTTCTTTACTTTGAGATAGGGTCTTGTGTAACCTACGCTGGCCTCAGACTGTAGCCAAGGCTGACCTTAAACTCCTGACCCTCCCGTTCCTACTTCCTGAGTGCTGGAATCACAGGCCCAGGTCAGTGGCTCCTGACATGTATTTTAGGTATTCCTTGCCAGGGCCGCTCAGGACTGTCTGGGCACTCTGCTGACTTATTTACGGATCACTAAGACACGATCTATCATGTACGTTTCACTCTCCTACTCTCCTGTGCTGACCTCTCTCTCTCTCTCTCTCTCTCTCTCTCTCTCTCTCTCTCTCTCTCTCTCTCCCTCTCTCTCCCTCTCTCTCCCTCTCCCTCTCTCTCTCTCTCTCTCTCTCTCTCTCTCTCTCTCTCTCTCTCTCTCTGTGTGTGTGTCTGTCTGTCTGTCTGTCTGTCTGTCTGTCTGTCTCTGTCTTTCTGTCTCTGTCTCTCTCCATGAATAGGTGGGTTTATTAGCAGTAAGTTTGAAACTCTTGCTTTAAGCAAGGATACCATGGTAATTATATCAGGAACATTGTCAAATATATAAAAGTCCCACCGCACTTTCAACACTGATCCACAAGCAGATTCAGTCCATGTTACTCTGACTTGTCTTAAAATGGTCTCCTTTTTATTATTTCCTCAAAAATTAGCAAAGCCATCCCAAGAATCCAAACGACAAACACCGTAGTAAAAAATGCAAAGATCCGAAACCGCGAGTGAAGAAGCTCAAGTACCACCAGTACATTCCACCCAACCAGAAAGGGGAGAAGAGCGAGCCACACATGGACTCCAACTATGCCCGCCTGCTCCAGCAGCAGCAGCTCTTCCTGCAGCTGCAGATCCTGAGCCAGCAGCAGCAGCAGCAGCAACAACACTACAACTACCAGACCATCCTGCCCGCACCCATCAAGTAAGCCGGTGCTCAGGGACTTGTCCTGGCATAGCTTGCGCCCCAGCTCTGAGAGGATCCCACCTTACAGAAGGTTGGGTATGTCCAAGTAAGCTGCTCAGGGACCACCTTCACTTGGCTGTGGTCCTGGCTCACCGCAGTGTCTGAAATCCCTCCCACGGTGATTGTGGTCTGTCATCTAGTCCGACATTTGCCTTCCAGTAGTCCTGAGCCTTCCACAAGTATCCAGGACCCATCAGTATCAAAGCCTCAGGATGCCTGCCCACTGCAGGGAAGAAGCAGTGGCAGAAAGGCGGGAGAGAAGGAAGGGTTTGTAGAAAGACCCACGTGGAAGGGTCTTCCAAACAGGGAAAGAGGAACAGCTTGCACGGGTGCCGAGACAGCTGTCTGGTGGGGACCATACTTGGTTCCTAGGACATGGGAGAGGCAGTAAGTAAGGAGAGCTGCCTGCAGTACTCTGTTCCACGTGGCAGACAGTGGGACGTGAGTAAGACTGAATCATCAAAGACAACAGTTGGATGCTGATAGTGAAGGAGCCTGGAAATGCTCAGGGGCAGAGGGGCCATGACAAGGTAGTGGCAGGATGGGTCAGAGGTGATATACAGGGAATGGTCTGCATGCCCAGGACCAGAAAAGGATGGCATCTGCACAACTTGAAACCTGCCCTTAGGGCCAGAGCAGGCAAGTTTGTACCCTCAGCACATTGACTGAAAATGTTTTGACTATCCCAATATGATTTTCTGAATATAGAATCCCATCTTTCACTTGCTACTTACCCAGCTCTAGAGAGGAGACTAGGAAAAGACAGAAACCTTGTCATTAGAAAAATCCCCTGAAGCCGGGCGTGGTGGCGCACGCCTGTAATCCCAGCACTTGGGAGGCAGAGGCAGGCGGATTTCTGAGTTCGAGGCCAGCCTGGTCTACAGAGTGAGTTCCAGGACAGCCAGGGCTACACAGAGAAACCCTGTCTTGAAAAAAGCCAAAAAGAAAAGAAAAATCCCCTGTGTGAGCTGTTCAGTAAGATCGGATCCCCAGTGACCCTGTAGATATAGGCCATCTCTAGGACACCCGCTAAAAGATACTGTTATTGAATAGTAGCTCTCCATAGGGGACTGATTATCAGCTTGCTTCTCCTAAGATAAAAATATCATGATGAAGACTAAATCCATTGGTAATTTCCACCATATTGTGAAGCACATGCTTAAACCCTCAGAGAGTGGAGATGGAGCACAGCGCACGGCTGTCCTCAAGCTGCATGGCAAGGTTGATTGAGAAGATACCCCGGAGTGTCCCCGTGGCAGTAATATGGAATGGAGGGAAACAAGAGCACGGATTGAGTTCTTACAGCTCTGAGATGAGACATAAGACTCATCACTTCACCCAGAACCTTGGAGAGCTTCATTTCTAAGACTAGGGCTTTAACTGCATCACATCAGGAAGTGTTGAAAGGCACCACCGTGACTGTGGTAGCTGCTAGCGGGCAGCATGCACCACAGCACCTGAGCTGATCCCAGTCCTTTGCCCTTTCTACATAAAGCATAGAGTAGCCTTCTGAATGTCCTCCACACAGATGGGGCCTCTAGGGATTTGCCTGGAGCACGATGATTTGACATTTCCACAAACTGACTTGTCCTGTCTATATCCACAGTTGATTCTCCTTGTAGGCTGACAGATTGCTAATAGACCTAAACCTAGACAGCACTCGTTGTAAGTTCTGATTTCTTTTTTTCTGGAAGAACTGACAAGAACAACAGCAGCAGCGGCAGCAGCAGCAGTGGCGGCGGTGGTGCCGGTGGCGGCGGCGGCAGCAGCAGCAGCGTGCCAGCGAGGAGGCCAGGACCACTGCCCTCAAGCTTGGACGACTTGAAGGTGAGGACTCCACCTCCAGCTCTTCACCCCAGTGCCTTCCTTGCACAGGAGCAGATGGCCAGATTTGCCTGTCATGTGCCAGTTGTCTCTAGATGGACAACTTTGGCTACACACCGGCACCATTTCTGCAAGTGTTTTCTTTGTATTCCCCTAGGTGTTAGATTTCAAATAACTGATGCTAATTCTCATTTAGCAGCCATGTGCTTTATTTGAGCACTCTAAGAGACTTCTCTGTAGTAAGTACTACAATATCACCTGTTTTCTAGTTACTGCTTCTATGCCTCCTCTGTAGACTTAAGGTGTCACAGTGTGTACAAATGGAGAAAGTCTGTTTATATGTCAGGTCCAGACATCTCCTGGGAGTGTCACCATCCCTCTGTGGGCCACGGAGGTATGTTCTGGTATTTAAAACCAAGCCTGATCTGCTTTTGCCTCCAGGTGTCAGAGCTGAAGACAGAACTCAAACTGAGGGGTCTGCCGGTGTCAGGAACTAAACCAGACCTCATTGAACGCCTGAAACCCTACCAGGAAGTGACCAGCAGTAACCTTGCCACAGGCAGTATTGTGGCAGTCTCGTCCGCAGCTATTGTCACCAGTAACCCAGAGGTCACAGTGGCACTTCCAATCACAACACTGCATAATGCTGTAACTAGCTCTGTGTCCACTTTCAAGGCAGACTTGCCGCCTTCTGCACCGAGCAGTGTGCCCCACGCTGAAAATGCCCATTCCCCTCTGCCCATCTCGCCGGCACCCTCTGAGCAGTCCAGTCTCAGTACCGATGACACAAACATGGCAGACACCTTCACAGAGATCATGACTATGATGTCACCTTCCCAGTTCTTGTGCTCATCTCCCCTGAGGGCGGCAAGCCAGGAGGGCAGCCTGAGCCCCAGCAGCAGCACCCTGTCAACCCTAGAGCTGGATGCTGCCGAGAAGGACCGAAAGCTTCAGGAGAAGGAGAAGCAGATTGAAGAGCTGAAGAGGAAACTGGAACAGGAACAGAAGCTTGTGGAGGTCCTCAAGATGCAGCTTGAGGTGGAGAAACGCGGGCAGCAGCGACCACCAGACCCTCAGCCCAGTGCCCCCCCACGCCCCTTTAACACGTCAGATCCGAAACGTGGCAGTGCCGGGTCCTCCATCAAGGATGAAGCCTCACTCCCTGACTGCTCCAGCCCCCAGCAGCCCATCACAGTGCCCGGCCACTCTGTAGGCCAGCCCATCTCCACAGGCAGCCAGACCCTTGTTGCCAAAAAGGCTGTGGTCGTCAAGCAGGAGGTCCCCATGGCCCAAGTAGAACAACAGAATGTTGTCTCACAGTTCTACCTGAGTTCCCAGGGACAGCCACCTGCCCTTGTTGCTCAGCCTCAGGCCTTACTGACCACACAGACAGCTCAGCTGCTGTTGCCGGTGTCCATCCAGGGCTCCAATGTTACGTCAGTGCAGCTCCCAGTAGGCAGCGTCCAACTCCAGGTATGAAGTGTCTCACAGCGCTGCCTTATAGCGCATACTGCAGCCAGCTCTGGGCTGTTGTGCAGCTACTGTGGGCTACAGTTTCAGAAGGCGAGGTGTGGGTATGGGGGGCAGGGTTGGTCTGGCTAGCACTGTGTTTACATCATAAGAACCAGCAGGGTGGCCTTGTGTTCTGTGCCCTGTCTTGGATGCACATGCAGGCTGTTGAGAGCACAAGCTGCTCTCAGACTCAGGTTCAGTTCCTAGCACCAGCATCAGGCAGGTCCCAACTGTCTAACTTCAGTTCCAGGTTCCTATACTGTCTGATTTCCTTGGGGACCTGCACACATGTGCACATAAACTCACAAAGGCACACAGACATAAAAATACATATTTAAAGATTAATGACATTAGCATAGGCCGTGTGCCTTGAATACTCTCTGCCCTGGTTCTAAGTGACATTTCATTTCTAGGAGCCTGAGGACAGATGTGGCATATATATCTATGTCTTCTAGCTGGGGATGATGGCAGGTTAGTGGGAGGTACCATGTATATATGAATGCTTCAGCTGAGGAAAACATGGAGTGGGGTTGTTCTGACCGCAGAGACCTGCAGTCAGGCTCTCTTGCTGTATAGTGCACTTCTGTGGACCTTACCCAGATGTGGTCCTTACCCAGATGTGGTCATAAGGAAGACAAGAAGCCATTTGAGCCGGTACTTCAGCTTTAATCTGTCCAGTGCCTGTGGCAGGAGTCAGTTCCCAAACACCCTCAACAAGTGTAAAGCAATCTAGTGCCCCTGCTTGGTATGCAAATCTATTAGAGTTAGAAATCTATTCTATAACATATACTGGGAGAAGGAGGGGGGGGCAATGGATCCAAATCTCTTGTTGCCGTTGATACAAGAACAAAGCCTGTTTTCTACTGGGCCTGTACACAGCTTTATGTCCAGCATCTCTGGCTATTCCTAGACTGTGTATGCTACAAGCTTAAAAGCAGTACTGTAGGCTGTCAGGTATCATGGGCTACAGACCTATAATGTTTAAAGCTGTCTTGTTTCCCATCTTCTGACTTCAAACTTTTCAAGTGAAATCTTCGCCACCTTAAGGAACACTGAGGTCCAAACGACAGCTATCTGGCATTTATCCCTGGTTTAGCTCACTCAGGGAGCGTTGGTAGAAGTCCCAGGATGTTGTCTGGGTGGGTAGCTATACATGATGAAGTACTGAGCTTCTCAGGAAGCTAGACAGTTTCAACCCTCAGTTCCCATCTCCAGGGAAGTGGGGAGGGGTCACAGAGAAAGGGAAAAGTTACTGAAGATCAGATGTGCAAAGATGGACCAAAGTATGTGAATGTAACCATTGTGTCATGTCATCTTAGCAATAAATCCCAAACCAAACAGTTACACTGAATTATAAACTGAATTCTAGATGTGCTTCTCGACACTAAGAGTAATTTTTGTTTTCTTCCTAGACCCCAGCACAAGGAGTCCAGGCTCAGCCTCAGGTAGCTGCTGCCGCACAGGGCCCAGCTACAGCCCTGCCCTCAGCCTTGGCCTCAGCACTGCCTCAGAAGCAGGAAGCCTTCCCGCAGCATGTGTTGGGCCAGCCTCAGCCAGCCAGAAAGGTGGGATGCTTACAAAGAGAGACTAATGCTATCCCTCTCAGTCACCTCTCCCGCCAGTGAGCCTCATCCAAAAGGCTGTACGCTTCAGCCATAGAACAAACCTTGGATCCAAATCTATTTGAACAGATATTTGTCTAGGGCTGGGGGAATTCCTTAGTGTGAAAGATGGTTAAATATTCTAAGCCTCTTCCAGGTAAGTTCCCAGAGCACGTTTTTATAATTCTGGTAGGGTAGGTTTATTGAATTTTGAGGTATATTTCTTTTCTAATTAAATGTGCTATTCTATGGTGAAAAGTAGTTGAAGATTTTTAAAAAAAAAAAAAAGGTACTTCTGGGATTTCTTCCTCCAGTTAGAACTTTACATGTTTTCCTCTATAAGAGTCTGTGCTACATCGCAGAGGAAGAGCTTAGAGGTGAGGTGTCACACACCTGTGATCCTGTCACTGGGAAGGCTAAGGACAGCCTGGGCTAGAGTCAAACCCTTTCTCAGAAAAAGGGGAAAAAAACAGACATTCTTACCGTGGGTCTTAGCCAGGCTCAGAGCTTTGGTCTTGAACAGGTAATTAGGCACCGTAGTCTGTAAGCTTAGGCAATCCTGAACCACGGGTGCCGAGACAGCTTAAGGGCGAAACAGAGGGCCCAGTATTGACATGAATGAAAAGGGAAAACAGTCGTTCATGACCAAGCAGAGAAGCCACAAGTGCCATTTTCGTGTAGTTGTGTGAGGTTAGAGGAGGCTCTGCTTTCTTGGCCTAGGGAAGAGAGGCTGCAGTGGTAGACAGTGTAAACTAGGGTTTCTCACCTCATCTCAGAGTCCTGGAAATAGTCGTTATTTCCACAAGGTGATGGTTGCCACATAGAAGGAGACGCACAAACAGTGAGTATATTTGGAGAGAGATGTGCACTTACCTGCTTCATGTTAAGAAATGTTCACGCTGGTGCTGGAGAGATGCCTATGTAATCAAGAGCAGTGAGTACTCTTCCAGATTCAATCCCAGCATCCACATGGTGATTTGTAGCTGTCCAAGGGGATCTGACACCCACTTCTGACCTTCATGGCACCAGGCACAGATATACATGCAATGCAAAATACCCGTACACATAAAAAATAAATCTAACAAAAGAAAGACATACCTTTCCTGGTGACAGAAGGGAGAAGCTACTTTGTTTGAGGACATTGGTGGTATAAAGTACACTCCTCGTTTTGGTGATGAAACCAAACCCTGTAAGACACAGTACTGCATAAGAAACAAGGTCCTTAGTTTCTGAAAGTCATCCACACTTAGGCCTCTTCAAGGAGCCCTAAGAAACACTTGAGAGTTCCATGGAAACTGGTTTCCCTTTGGCCTGCTAACACAAGAGGTGGTTCTTTAGGAGTGAGACATGATTGCTGCCCAGGTGCCAGGCATGTCGCCTGGGAGGCCCCCCCTCCCCGGGGTGGCAGCAAAGGAAGTCCAGGAGTAGGGTTAATGTCCTGGGAAATGCTGAGGGAAAGCTACAAAGAGGCTTCACTGAGGACAGAGCCACAGAGGCCACCCTCTGAGTCAGAGCAGACGGGGTGAAGAGAGCAGGTTTGAACATCCCGATGTCCAAAGAGATGATGTATGTGGGTGGAAGGCAGAGCCCTATATCCAGAAAGGGGACTAGATCACCTCAGTGAGCAAGGAAGACTGCTTGAGCCATCTCCCAATAAGATGCTGCCCACGTGGCACCCAAACCCCACCGGGGTCTACAGAGCTGGTCTCCCACCATCCAGGGTTGCCCTCATGCTCCTGGCAGGGGAGAAAGCTTCCAGCAGAGAGCCTATGGCCTACAAACCTAGAAAGTGGATTTGTGAGCCTCTGCTCTAAAACATGGGTTTTCTTAAATTCATTGTCACAGGTCTTCACAAACTCAGCACCAAGCACAGTTCTTCAGTATCAGAGGCAGCCTGGCCCAACGACCCAGCAGCCCTTTGTCAGTAAGACCTCTAACCCTGCTCTTCAGTCTAGAAGTGCCCCACTTGCACCCCTACAAAATGGACCTAGCCTAACCAGCAAGGTAAGCCATAGTGAAAACGTAACAGTGCCCTACAGTCATGCTGGCTGCCCTACAGTCATGCTGGCTGCCCTACAGTCATGCTGGCTGCCCTACAGTCATAATGTCTACCCTACAGTCATAATGTCTACCCTACAGTCATAATGTCTACCCTACAGTCATGCTGGCTGCCCTACAGTCATAATGTCTGCCCTACAGTCATGCTGGCTGCCCTACAGTCATAATGTCTGCCCTACAGTCATGCTGGCTGCCCTACAGTCATAATGTCTACCCTACAGTCATAATGTCTACCCTACAGTCATGCTGGCTGCCCTACAGTCATAATGTCTACCCTACAGTCATAATGTCTACCCTACAGTCATGCTGGCTGCCCTACAGTCATAATATCTGCCCTACAGTCATGCTGGCTGCCCTACAGTCATAATATCTGCCCTACAGTCATGCTGGCTGCCCTACAGTCATAATATCTGCCCTACAATCATGCTGGCTGCCCTACAGTCATAATATCTGCCCTACAGTCATGCTGGCTGCCCTACAGTCATAATGTCTACCCTACAGTCATGCTGGCTGCCCTAGTCATAATGTCTGACCTACAGTCATGCTGGCTGCCCTACAGTCATAATGTCTACCCTACAGTCATGCTGGCTGCCCTACAGTCATAATGTCTGCCCTACAGTCATAATATCTGCCCTACAGTCATGCTGACTGCCCTACAGTCATAATATTTTCCCTACAGTCATGCTGGCTACCCTACAGTCATAATATCTGCCCTACAGTCATGCTGGCTGCCCTATAGTCATGCTGTCTACCCTACAGTCATGCTGGCTGCCCTACAGTCATGCTGGCTGCCCTACAGTCATGCTGTCTACCCTACAGTCATGCTGGCTGCCCTACAGTCATAATATCTGCCCTACAGTCATGCTGGCTGCCCTACAGTCATAATGTCTACCCTACAGTCATAATGTCTACCCTACAGTCATGCTGTCTACCCTATAGTCATAATGTCTATTCTACAGTCATGCTGGCTGCCCTACAGTCATAATATCTGCCCTACAGTCATGCTGGCTGCCCTATAGTCATGCTGTCTACCCTACAGTCATGCTGGCTGCCCTACAGTCATGCTGGCTGCCCTACAGTCATGCTGGCTGCCCTACAGTCATAATGTCTACCCTACAGTCATGCTGGCTGCCCTACAGTCATAATATCTGCCCTACAGTCATGCTGGCTGCCCTACAGTCATAATATCTGCCCTACAGTCATGCTGGCTGCCCTACAGTCATAATATCTGCCCTACAATCATGCTGGCTGCCCTACAGTCATAATATCTGCCCTACAGTCATGCTGGCTGCCCTACAGTCATAATGTCTACCCTACAGTCATGCTGGCTGCCCTACAGTCATAATGTCTGCCCTACAGTCATGCTGGCTGCCCTACAGTCATAATGTCTACCCTACAGTCATGCTGGCTGCCCTACAGTCATAATGTCTACCCTACAGTCATGCTGGCTGCCCTACAGTCATAGTGTCTGCCCTACAGTCATAATATCTGCCCTACAGTCATGCTGACTGCCCTACAGTCATAATATTTTCCCTACAGTCATGCTGGCTACCCTACAGTCATAATATCTGCCCTACAGTCATGCTGGCTGCCCTATAGTCATGCTGTCTACCCTACAGTCATGCTGGCTGCCCTACAGTCATGCTGGCTGCCCTACAGTCATGCTGTCTACCCTACAGTCATGCTGGCTGCCCTACAGTCATAATATCTGCCCTACAGTCATGCTGGCTGCCCTACAGTCATAATGTCTACCCTACAGTCATAATGTCTACCCTACAGTCATGCTGTCTACCCTATAGTCATAATGTCTATTCTACAGTCATGCTGGCTGCCCTACAGTCATGTCTACCCTACAGTCATGCTGGCTGCCCTACAGTCATACTGTCTACCCTACAGTCATGGTGGCTGCCCTACAGTCATAATGTCTACCCTACAGTCATAATGTCTGCCCTACAGTCATGCTGGCTGCCCTACAGTCATGCTGGCTGCCCTACAGTCATAATGTTTACCCTACAGTCATGCTGGCTGCCCAACAGTCATGCTGGCTGCCCTACAGTCATGTCTACCCTACAGCCATGCTGGCTGCCCTACAGTCATGCTGGCTGCCCTACAGTCATAATGTTTACCCTACAGTCATGCTGGCTGCCCTACAGTCATACTGGCTGCCCTACAATCATACTGGCTGCCCTACAGTCATAATGTCTACCCTACAGTCATAATGTCTACCCTACAGTCATGCTGGCTGCCCTACAGTCATGCTGGCTGCCCTACAGTCATAATGTCTACCCTACAGTCAGTCATGCTGGCTGCCCTATAGTCATAATGTCTATCCTACAGTCATGCTGGCTGCCCTACAGTCATGCTGGCTGCCCTACAGTCATAATGTCTACCCTACAGTCATGCTGGCTGCCCTACAGTCATGCTGTCTACCCTACAGTCATGCTGGCTGCCCTATAGTCATGATGGCTGCCCTACAGTCATGCTGTCTACCCTACAGCCATGCTGGCTGCCCTAAAGTCATAATGTCTACCCTACAGTCATAATGTCTGCCCTACAGCCATGCTGGCTGCCCTACAGTCATAATATCTACCCTACAGTCATAATGTTTACCCTACAGTCATGCTGGCTGCCCAACAGTCATGCTAGCACCTGGAATGTGTGGTGGCCCATGCTCGTTCTGCAGGATGAACAGTGACTTACATTCCTGCTTGGCCACCACTTGTCAGCTGCCCAATGCTTGGGATCCAGAGCTACTATGGATAGGACAGCACAGCTCAGTCACTGTAAGTACATGTGGCTGGCCCAAAACTAACAAATATTTCTCCCTTATTTGATGCAGCCTAGCTCACCACCCCCACCCCAGCAGTTTGTTGTCCAGCACTCTTTGTTTGCAACCCCAGTCACGAAGACAAAAGACCCACCTCGATATGAGGAGGCCATCAAGCAGACACGCAGCACCCAGCCAGCCCTTCCAGAGGTGAGTGGTCAGTCATACGCCAGCACACGTCAGGGCTTCCTCAGACTGCGCCAGGCCTCTGTTAAAACACAGAGATGACAGCTAAGAGCTTTGGGAGCAGCAGTGATGGTGGGGCCTCAGGCAAGGCGTGTCTCTCCTTGGAGCCCTCCTGGGTCCAGTGAACAGAGTGACAGCTCTCAGCTACAAAAAGCATCTAGCCTCGATTCACCTAAACTCATCCAAGCCCTGCATTTCCAAAGCTTCCTTTCACAACGGAGGACTTCCTTGTGAGAAAGGATCATAGCCTCCCAAAAGACCTGCAGGATGGACCTGACAGTGGGAAACCGTGGATCCAAGCAAGAACTCACAGCAACTAGCCAGACCTGGTGCAGCCCCATCCCCATATTCTATAGAATACTCGACAGGGACACATGGTGCCTTGCTGTATTTGCTGTCTAAGGTACGAAGGGTGAAGAAATGCACAGTGACCATCTACTGTAGTTTACAGAATGCAGAGGAAAGGCAGCTTTCCTAATTGTGAGCACCCCAAAATCAACAGAGACCTCACCTTTGAGAAAAAGCCAGATTTAAAAAAAAAAAAAAAAAAAAAAAAAAAAAGCTTAAACACCACTATAAGAGTCTACACCAACAGACCCTGGCCTCAAACACTACAATAAGAGTCTACACCAGCAGACCCTGGCCTGCCCGTTGCCAGGTGACCTCAGTAACAGTGAGAAGGCAGCCCTTACCGTGGAGCGAGCCTCGCGTCCTGGCTGCCTGGCTGATGCCTCCCAGCGGGAGTCCTGGGTTCGGTTCCTAGGTTGAGACTGCCAGTTCCACATCTGCACCTTTGAGTCCCACTGGGAAAGACTTCAGCTCCACAGGGACTGAGTGGGCCCTACTGGACTCCACCCTTCCAAGGGTAGCAGCTGTAAACTGTGGTCATCGTATGGAAGCAGAGACGTGTGCTCACCAGCACTTTGATGAAAAGCCCACACTCAGCAGAGAACTACACAGCATGAATTTTCCCTTTTGGCTGCATTCCCGGGGAATCTTGCTAACAGTCAGGGTTTCTGGTAGAAAGTGATAGTCTCTATGGCCTGCAAACCACAGGAATGAGCTGTGAGCTACTGATGAGAAAAATCAAGAGAAATCCTAAATTCTGTGTCCACAGCCCCACCTGAGCCCCAAGCCACAGAGGCTTGATATAGATACATAGCAGCCTAGCTGAAGACAAGACAAACTGAGACTGAGCTGTCTACCCTAGGAGCATTTCAAAGCTGCAATTAACCTGAACCAGCTTCTTGCTAAACCAGAGCCATTCACCTGAGAAAGCAACCCAGGTGGCATCCTCTCCTGACAGTCAGAAGGATGGAAAAGTCACTAGTGAAGTTAACCCCAAGCTGAGATATGGGTTCACCCTGTGTTTCCATCCTTTATAAATGTAAACAGACACAGGATTTAAAAAAATACTAAATGGAAATTCTAAAATTAAGAAAAATATAGTACTTGAAAAAAATCATGCCAGGCAGTGATACACACCTTTGACCCCAGCACTTGGGAGGCAGAGGCAGGGGGATCTGAGTTTGAAGACAGCCTGGGCTACAGAGTGAGCTCCAGACCAGCCAGGGAAAAACAAGAAACATTGTCTCCAAGAAAGGGAGGGAGAGGGGGAGGAAGAGAGAGAAGGAGAGACAGACAGACAGACAGACAGACAGACAGGGCGAATGAATATTGGAGATGGCCTTCCAGAGGGAAGGGGAAGAGCAGTAAGCCAACGGCTGGTGAGCGGGTCTAGTCTGAACAGTGCACAGCCCGGGCCATCCTGAGCTAGCCCACTCCACTGTGTAAATGTGTGGCCATAAATACACAGCCCGGGCCATCCTGAGCTAGCCCACTCCACTGTGTAAATGTGTGGCCATAAATACACAGCCCGGGCCATCCTGAGCTAGCCCACTCCACTGTGTAAATGTGTGGCCATAAATACATACAGTTGCTTCATGTCACTTAACATTTAATTTAAAAACCCACACAGACACACATACACACCAGTAACTAGAACCTCAGAGGCTGTGTAATGGTTTCCCACAGTGTAACTTAGAAGCCGTAGAAAGAGAAACAAGACAGTGGGACAGCTTAGTACTTGTGTTTTCAGCTTTGAGGTGTTCAGAATTCCTGTTACATCATAGAATTCCTGTTACATCACATCATATCATAGCATTCCACATTCCTTCACAGTCATGTTATCAGAAGTAAAGGTAAGAAGAGATACTGGAGAGAAAACATAAGGGAAAAACTACTGTGTGACTAATGTCACATTTTCATCAGTGATGGAAAGAGATTGCCAAAGTGGCTCAGTGAGCTTGCCAGCCAAGCCGGACTAACCGAGTTCCATGCACAGGACTCTCACAGTGAAAGGAGAGAACCCTCTCCTGCAAGCTGTCCATGCATCGTGTATATTTGCACACAAAATAAATATATTTTTTTCAAAACTAATGGAAACCAGAAAAAGTGAAACATTGTTTTAAGTTCTTAGTGAGGAGGATTCCAAGAGACTACTACACAGATCCTATATCAAATGAGAGTTTTCTTTAATAATATATGTAAACTCCATAGAATTTCAGATAAACAAAACATAATCTGTCAAACACAAAGACATGGATTTTAAGTCAAAGATAGGGGGAAAACACTATTCAAACAAGAAACTTACTAGATCTGCTTATGGCAAAAGACTTAGACATCTATTTTACCAAGGATAAGTAGCCAGTGAATAAGTACACAGACCTTCACCAGTCTCCAGTCACCAGGGAAATTGAGTAGAACCACATCTCCCTCCCACAGCCCAGCTCGGGGGGGGGGGGGGTGACGGTCCGCAGAGTGCCTGCTCTGGGCACATAGGGCAGTATTGGGAAACAGTTTGGCCGTTTTTCAAGATGTGAAGTGTGCATCCACTCTGGGACCCATTCATTTTACTCTGAGTACTTATCAAGAGAAAGGCACAAGGCATGGTTGTGCAGAATTGTACACAGATTTCCATAGCAGCTCTGCTAACAGTCCGAAAGTAGAAAGTCCACCAACAAGTGAGTCAGTGAATAAGCAAGCAGACATTCCCATACATGGAATACTGACCAGCAATAAAAGGAGTGAACTATCCCAAAGCTCAGCATAATGTTGCTGCGTAAGAGAATGCACCTCCCGTACCTTAACCCTCAAGAAGAACATGTCTGAAGCACTGACAGAAACTCATGTGTTCGGAAGGACAGGGAGCGGGACCTGGAGATAAGGGGCTTCCCAGTTTACAAATGATGATCTTGTTGATGGGTTTATAGACACAGACGTATTAGAACATTAAACTCCATGACCTGTGCTGTCTTAGTTAGGGTTCTATTGCTGTGAATAGATACCATGACCATGGCAACTCCTATAAAGAAAAGCATGGGCTGGAGAGATGGCTTAACGGGTAAGAGCACCCACTGTTCTTCCGGAAGGCCTGAGTTCAAATTCCAGCAACCACATGGTGACTCACAACCATCCATAATGAGATCTGAGCCCTCTTCTGGTGTGTCTGAAAATAGCTACAGTGTACTTACATATAATAAATAAATCGTTAAAAAAAAAAAAAGGCATGTAATTGGCGCTGGCTTATAGTTCTGAGGTTCAGTCCATTATCATCATGGCCAGAAGCAAGGCAGCAAAGGCAGACATGGTGCTGGAGAAGAAGCCAAGAGCTCTACATCTGGATCGCCAAGCAGTAGAAAAAGAGAATGAACTCCTGGGCCTGGCTTGAGCTTCTGAAATCCTAAAGCCCACCCCGAGAAACACAGCAACTCCAACAAAGCCACAGGGCCCAGCCCTTACAGATCATGTCACTCCCTGTGAGCCAGTGTAGGTCATTTTCATTCAAACCAGCACATACTGTGGTGTGGGACTTACATGTCAAGTAAACCTCAAAGCTGGAAATCTGCATAGTGTCCTCGTCTTAAGATAGATCAATTCTTGCTGAATGTAAATTAACTCAGACACTCTTAGAATAAAATATTAGAAATCTCCCAAAGTGTCATTCAGTGAAAGTTAGGCACATATGGAAGTCACAGAGCTGACTTCTTCCTTGGCTCTTAGTCGACCTATCATGCTGTGGTGTTTTGACTTAAATATCTTCATTTCCCAAGCAACTCGGCTTTTTCTAGACTATCGACTGTTAGAGTAAAGCCAAGGCTCAGCGGAGCCCTCGGGGAAGTGAGTACGCGGGCGGCTAACTCTGCTCTCCTTGGCTGCAGGTTTCCAGTGTGCACAGTCAGCAGATGGACGACCTCTTCGACATCCTCATAAAGAGCGGAGGTAGGTCAGAGGCCGGACACAGGCCCCAAGGAAGCAGTGTCATACCACAGGCCTAGGACAGCCTTTCTCTAAAGCTGAATGTTGTCTTAAAAACTGAGAAACATCCAGTTCTAACCATGGGTAGTTCTAATCCTGCTCAAGCTAGGCCATTAACCACATAACAGAGGACAGGCCACCCTGCCCTTCGGCTCCACACTGAAGGGTGGCATGGCATTAGATCCCCATGGCTGTCACCTGGAGAAAAGGAAAGACCTCACACGTCAGAGCGGGGCCAGCTCTGAACTCTGCTGATAACTGCAAAGTATGTTCTATGTACTAGTCTTGGGTTGAGAACTTTCCAGTAACTTAGCCTGGACTCCCTCTGGTTGTTCTATTAAAAATCAGAGTCTGTCTAAATATAAATCAACCATCAAGGCCAGTGAGGTCACTCCGTGGGTGAAGGTGCTCGCTGCCAAGCTTCACGACCTGAGTTTGACCCCATAATCCACATCATGGGCGAGAACTAACCCCACGCTCTTCTCTGGCCTCCATATGTGGTAGCGTGCACATACATAAGTAATGAACTGCAGTTAGACACACACACACACACACACACACACACACACACACACACACAGGTTGTCTTAGCTCATGTGTCTTTAAAAGTAAGCATAGAATCAGTTTTTCAGAAACCTCTGGGATGGTTACAGCCCAGTGGCAGAGCACTGTAGTACAAATGTCAAGTGCCACCCTGGCATACCACAAACACACACATCTGCACACACATACATGTATGTGTGCACACACAAAGGTCAGATGATACCACAGTGAAGTCCTCTGGTGAAAGAAGTCTAGAGTTTGTATTAAACACATCTGAGAAGATGCAGATGCCCTGAGCAGAGTCCATGGCATAGAGAAAGACATTGCCATCTGCATGTGGGTAACGTGACTAAGTGAAAGTCTGCTGTGAATTGTCATGTTCTTTTAAAATATGTTAAACTGAAGACTTGGGAGTTAAAAAATAAATGTGTATTTAAAAATCAGGCATGCAGCCGGGCGGTGGTGGCGCATGCCTGTAATCCCAGCACTCTGGGAGGCAGAGGGAGGCAGATTTCTGAGTTCGAGGCCAGCCAGGTCTACAGAGTGAGTTCCAGGACAGCCAGGGCTACACAGAGAAACCCTGTCTCGAAGAAAAAAAAAATCAGGCATGCAATTTTTGCTCAGTCTGATAAAGATAAGTTATTTTTCCAGTGATAATACCATGGGGCTGAAGAGATGGTTCTGTGGTTCAGTGACTGCTTTTCCCAAGGATTCAGGCTCAGTTCCCAGCACCCACATGGTGACTCACAGCTATTTGTAACTCCAGTCCTAAGACAAATCTTGCAGCCTCCATGAGCACTGCACACACATAGTACAGACACACATGCAGACAAAATACCCAGATACACTGAGCTTTTAAGTTTGTGGTTCATTAATTCTTTCACCTACTGTATTCTCAGGAAAATGAGAAGGAATCTAACATGGTGGCACACACACTTAATCCCAGGACTCAAGAGGCAGAGATAGGCCAATCTCTCCAAGTTCCAAACAGCCTGGTCTACATATTGAGTTCCAAATCAGCCAAGGCTACACATAACAAGAACTCATCTTAAAACAACAGTGGAGGAAGTTATTAAAATTCACTAAGTGAGCACTAGTATGTCCATAGCAAAAGGTCTTTGGGTGTGCTGGTCGCCCTGTTAAGGAGTCAATGTGATCGATCAGTAGGACGATGACTCCATGCGTGCACCATGCAAGCCTGAGGACCTGAGTTGGGTTCCCCCAGAACCCACAAAAAAAAGGTAGACACAATAACATATGCCTATAATCCTAGTGTTGGGAAGGAGGGGACGATGGGTCCTCGAGGCTCGCTGGCCAGCCATTGGGGCTGAACAGGCAAGCCCACCCAGTTCAGAGATGAGTCCGCCCCCAGACAAGGGCTAAGACATCTGCATCTATCTTTGGCTTACACACAGAATGACAACAGTTAAACAGACTGGGACTACAGAGATGGTTCAACACATAAGAACACTTTCTGCTCCTTTAAAAGCAGTTTCTGCTCTTGCAGAGGGCTAGAATTTGGTTCTCACCACCCTTGGATTCACAAGTGCCATAACTCTAGCTCCGGGGATCAGACACCCTCTTCTGGACTCCATGGGTTCCTACACACCGGAGCACATTCATACACATGTATGCATAGTAAAAATTAATTTTAAGAATAAATTAAATAACAAGTTGGTACTTACTAAGCTATTTACCTAGTTGTCCAAAGTTCAGGTAGCTCAGAACAGGAAGTCAGAGCACCTTAAGGTGACCTATCTCACCGTAAGGAAGTATGACATCAGCCTTGAGTTATTGATAAGGTGTGTTGTATCTGTTTTGTAACTTTGAAGACTGAATTGACAAACTGGAGTACTGTCCAACCACAATAACGTTTTAAAGAATTAAGAGTACGCTGTTTCCACCTCTAAGATGTAAGAAAGGATGACAGAATAGTCACTAATATAGTTCAATGGCAGCAAAAACTAACACCATCAATTTTTCTGCACAGAGATTTCCTTCCCAATAAAAGAAGAGCCTTCTCCAATTTCCAAGATGAAGCCAGTGACAGCCAGCATCACCACAATGCCAGTCAACACGGTGGTGTCACGGCCACCGCCCCAGGTCCAGATAGCGCCGCCTATATCCTTAGAACCTGTCAACAGTTTATCTGCCAGCTTAGAGAACCAGCTAGAAGCCTTCTTGGATGGAACTTTGCCCTCGGCCAATGATATTACCCCACTGCAGAACAGCAGCGAAGATAGAGAGCCTTTCTCTCTCATCGAGGATCTCCAGAACGACTTACTGAGCCACTCTAGCATGCTGTACCAGTCTCACTCTCCCATGGAGACCTCGGAGGCCCAGTTGGTGTCAGGGACCCCCTGTCTATCTCTTGACCTGTCAGACTCCAACCTGGACAACATGGAGTGGCTAGACATCACCATGCCCGCCACGTCCTCCGGGCTCACTCCACTGAGTACCACTGCACCAAGCATGTTCTCGGCTGATTTTCTGGACCCACAGGACCTGCCACTGCCATGGGACTAAGGTCACAGGTCTCTTGTTTCAGAGCTCATGAGATTTGGAAACATGAAAACAATCCTGAGAGGCCAGTGTTTAGAGCTGGAGCCATAGCTGCACTGTCGAAGTTAAAATACATTGTCACAGAAAAAAGGAAGGCCACAGCCTGGAGCCAGGTGAGAGACTCCAGAGAGTCGTATGCAGAACCCGTGTGAAACGCCTCATAGAAAGCCAAAGGTCAGGTGCCGTCCACAGCAAGCGGCACTGGGCTCTGGCCATCAGCTACCTTTTATCCTCTGTGGTCACCTCACGGCCCTAATAAGAGGCAAGCAGCTCCACTTGAAACTCCAGGCCACAATGAGGGGGGGAGATGAGGAGCCACTGCACCTGTGCGCCTTAGAATGGCCTGAGCCAGGTCAAGAGCAAAGTCAGAGGCATCGGGGCCACTGGCAGCAGCTCCCAGCCAGAGGCTCTGAGTTCCACTTCGAAATCCATGTGACTGTGTGATGTCATAGGTCATTTTGTGAGTTTGGGAATCAAAATGAACAACCTTCCACCATAAACACATCTACAAAATACTGTCACACAAGAGCTGAGTCCAGTGTCCGCTGTACCGACAGCGCTGCAGCTTTCCCAGGGGCCTCGGGCGAATGAGGTTGATTCTCCTGTGATGTTAGACTTTGCAATGTGCTTTGACCTTGTGACCTCTACAATCTTTGGTAGAGTAAAAAGATGGCCGTTGACTGGTCCTACTTTTAATAAGTCAGATATCTCTAGAGTACTGAGCCACAGTGTCTCCATCTTTGAAGACTTGCCGACAGACTCCCTCAGGTGACCATGCCCATCTCAACCAAAAAAGGCATCAGCATGAAATTCTTTTTCAACTTAATGAGTTAATGGAAGGTGTGGGCTGTCTCTAGGACAGTCCCACCTTGAGCACAGGTTAGGCCAGCCCCCTGTCACCAGCTCCCTGGTTCTCATTGCATAGGCTTGTAACTGCCTGTTCTCAGTTATTCTCAAGTCTAAGCCTAAAAACTGGAGGTTTTGTTCCTTTTTTCCCCCTTGATCTGTAACAGAAAAGTTGTATTTGTCAAGTGATTTAAGAATTTCCTAACCTGCCAACTGCTACAGGATTTCCACAACTCTTGATCTAGTGATTTAGTTATTGACAAATTGTAAATAACCGACCATAGTATGGAATTTTTATTCAATGACAGCCTTGTCCTATCCCCTTCCCACTTAAACCTGAGCCAGGTGGGCTTCCTGCATCAGTCCACGTGCCTCTCCATAACACATCCAGGAAGTATTCTGACCCGTCATCTAGAGAGAACCTTATCATTTCTGAGGAGGTTTTGCCCCAAAGTGATCAGAATGGCCCCTTTTCCTGCTTTAACCTCTGGTGAACATACTCTCTCTCCTGAAACTTGGCATTCTAGTGGGCAGGGGCCACTGAGCTCAGGTAATCCTCTTGTTTAGAATTACTGAGAGGCATCAACGTTCAGGTAGCTGGACACTGTCATCTGACCAGGCCTCCTGAGGGTGCTCTCACAGGATGGGACATAATACGTTGGTCCTGCTGCGCAGCTGCTGTGTCCCAGCCCTAGCTGAGGACCTGGGAAGGCATGTTCCCTGTGGGAACTTCAGCTCCAGGTTTTTGTGGAGAGCTTTAGTCCTCTCTCTCCAGCTTTGTGTCCAATTAAAGTAGTATCACGTATCAATGGCTTTCTGGAAACCCATAATTACTACTAATGTGTTTCCTTCTATAGAAAAGTTGTCAGTAGAGACAACATTCTAGTCCTCATGTCCCTTGTATTGCTTTTTAAGTTATTTTGAAGCTTGCCACAGGAAAGACAATCTCCCAGAACAGTGGGTACAGAGGGGGTCATCTCAGTTGCTCATGTACCTGTCCTATCCATCAGGCACCATTTCTTAAAAAGGCAAGGGGCTCCAGCCACTGGCTTCACTAGCAGCCCACTCCCCCACAGCATTCCCTGCTCTACTCCCCTGGTTTGAATCTCCTGTAGGTACTGACATGAGAGCCACTTGCTAGGCCTTTCCCACATGTTCAGGGCGAGAGTGGGCATCTTCCCCTTGGCTCACATAAATGTGTCATGACCAAAGACTGCTCTATAAAAAGGCCTCAACCTAGCCCCAGCCCTCAGTGAGTGCACTGGAAATGGTGTGTGTCTGAAGATGAATTGGTTGTTTAAAGCTAGTTTCAGGCCAGCAAGATGACTTAGCAGGTAGGGCCTGCCAACAAGCCTGAGAGGCTGAGCTTGAGCCCCAGAGCCCATAAGGTAGAAGGACAGAACTGACTCCCCAAAAGTTGTCCTGTGACTTCTGTATACAGAGACACCTGCAAATAGGTGTACAGTTATTTCACAGCCATTAAAGCACAGGTCAGAGAGCCCATTAAGTTCCCACTATGCATGTACAGGGTACACGTGTAGTGTAGGCTTCTGTTTGTATCATGTTGCCAAGAAAATTCCTCTTAGAAGCCTGGAGTGTCACACTAATGTCCAAGCCCAGCATCACTCCTCTGCAGCGCCCCACAGTGAGGTGGATTGACTTGACTTTCTGAGGGACAGATTTCCGGTTGTCTTACTGTGCTGGGAGAAGCGGAAAGAATTACACCTTGGCTTCTAGAAAGCTGGTGTGGCTGTGACCATGTATGTTTCAGCAAGGCCTCTCTAGGAAGCCTGGGGCTGTGGCAGCTCTCCTTCAGGCGTCCAGTCAAGACATGGAGGCCCTGAGTTCCTGGAACTTCACTCAGATATCATCCTTGTTCATTTCACAGATAAGACTTAGACTTTCCTTTCAAAGGCTCCATGGTTCTTTGACCACATGCTTGGCCTTATTCTGCTCTGCAGAATCTGGGAAATGGGGCAGTGTTGCCACCCTGCACCCTCAGTCAGCCGACACTGAGGGGTGGGTAAGAGGGTCTCCAGAGTGGACAAGCCTCCTGGCCATTTTTGCAGGCAGCGAGGCTGTTCTCATAGTTACTGTAGTAGTCTTTGCACTGACAGCTGAGGCAGTGTCCGGGCGGCCACTTTATTGTCCACAGCAGACCTGCCTCACGGAAGTAGCCAAGAGGAGACCCCATCTTATCTACACCCTGAGCTGCTCCCACAGTGCCAGTCTGAGAAGCTCTTTCTAGGAGAAGGCTGGGGACTCCATTACCACCAGGATTTGCAGAGAAAGCTGAGAGTGGCTGTTGAGCTCTGCCAGCAGATTAACCAGGCCAGGGCCAGCACAGTCAGCCAGCCTCGCCTGCGCCTGTCCGTCACCCCACACGGAGGATATTAAATACACAGGGACCCACTGCTGCGGGGGATCGTTAGCCCCAGGCTATCCCAGCAAACTAACTGGAAGGCCAGGTTTATCAGGGAACACTGCTCCTGCTTACAGAAGGTGTGTCTGGAGAGCATCATCCTTAACGCCCAGCTAATTGTAAGATTTCTGTCAAAACTGGAAAGTAGCAGTTCTGATATCGTCGTTTTTGTTTCCTAGTTCAAACCTTCAAACTCTTTTTCATTTAAACAGTCTCTGGGCTCTGTTTTTATTTGTCCAGTGACTGGGAGTGAACAGGTTGTTTTTCTCCACCGCTCACTCTGACAGTGCCCAAGGTGTTGCTGTGTCTTTTAGTTAAGGCCTACGATTCAGAAAGGTGCACATGTTTACAAGAAGCTTTTACTCCACTCAGGCCCACTGCTCTGGGGAGTGGGGATGTCCCAGGCTTGTGGCAGCAGCTTGGCAATCTCAGAGTGACTAGTGCAGTCTGGAATCGTCAGACACTGGCAGTGAAAGGAAAGCTTTATGCCAACACCCAAGACAACGCTTCAGCAAGTGGACAGACTCACTGGAAAGCGGCCCAGGTGTCTTACCTCTACTTCTGCTGTGAGGAACCCACCACCGGCGGGAGAGGGAGGGTTAGGAAAGGGTTTGGTGTCCATCAAAAGTACTTGACCTCAAGAAACCAATAGTAATCCAAAATGCTTAAAGGAACCAAAGGCCGCACCAGGTATTTGCCAAACACAGCCACTTTTACAATTTGAGAGTAATGTGACCTCAAGTTAGACCCCAAAGGGTTCCATTTAAGGTTATAATTTTCACAGAGATGTAGATATTCCTGGCTTGTTTTCCTGTAGAATAGCATAGAGCTGTTTTGTTGGTTTAAGAATAACATTCTTGGTAGTAATGCTGAATTCTTTTCTCGTTTGTCAAGGTTAGTTCTCTGTTGCTTACAATGGACACGCAGGTGTTTCTCTTCTTTTCATCTTCACATAATGTCTTAGCATCTCACTTTCTGACAAAGGAGAAAACACCAGTGGGCAGCGCCATGCTCGTCGAAGCACTTGTTTAATGAGCAGAAACTCATGGCACTCGGGGCCATTCGTGTGTTGCCTTTATGTTGTTTGTAAAAGACAAACCATGCTGCCTTCGCACTCGCGGTTTGCACCCGACTCGCTTCTGTACTGCGTCTGAATGCCATACGTTTGCACTTGTACTGTACATAGGCAATGCAGACTGTATTTTTATATGTGCGCATTTATCACTGGACCTTTTGTACATAGTGGCAGTATTGTAGCTGATTGGGAAATGTTTGATATCTCAGCAATTTTGCATTTTTGTGTCTCAAATAAAAAAACATTTTGATGTACCATGACCTCTGTGCACAGAGACACACACTGTGGGGTGCTGTTGACTTGTGAGATGGAGCAGCCTCTGGCAGGACAGCATCTTCAGAATGTCTCCCGGCAGGCAGCAAGTGGGCCAGCAGACCGCCTCGTGCCCTCTCAGCAGAAGCTCACGGGTACCCACTAACATCGGCCCGACCATCAAGACATACTCTGTCCTCCACAGAATCAGGGACCACTGAGTAAGAGGCATTAAACTATGTGGCCCTTGCTACAGAATGGACACACCGTGTCCACAGTGAGAGCTGGTTCCTCTCTGATAGTGACAACCGCACCAACAAAACTTCCACACACCCAGAACTAAGTCCTTCAGTTCAGCAGTCTCAAAAGCAACTATTTACATACAAGTACTTTGAAAAGCCCATGGTTAAATCAGACTTAATGTTTTGTTGTGTGTAACTTTACCCTCTTTGCTCTGGGAAGGGGTGCTGTCAGCCCTCACCCAACTTCTCTTGAATCCACCGGTAAAAGACACACACACACACACACACACACACACAGTTGTTCCTTTTCAACTTGCCTTCTTGGCACAGTTGCTGGACACTGCCATCTCTCACCTGGAAAAGCACACCCGTATCAATTCCTTATCCCCATCTCTCCACCTGCCCTGAACTTCATTGGCTAGTGCCATCTAGTCCCTGCCAAACATCCCTGACCACCCATCTATAGTAGTGGCCACAGGCCCTGTCTCTTCCCAAGACCTCACATGGCTGGTGGGTTCTTCCCTCTCCAAAGCATAGCAAAGCTCCTCCTCTCCATCCTTGCATCTTTTACCTCCAGGGACCTGGAAGTCCCATCAGTACCATCTGCCCAGCAATTGGCCCATGAGTTTCTTTACTGACAGATCAAGAACCAACTGAGGAACAGGATTTTAGCATCAAAACTACCCTTACAATGTTTTATTCCCCTCTTGGATTAGAAGAAACCAAGTGTTGGTAAGCTTAATTGATATGACTATGATGTGTGATAGAGGAGGCTGGTCAACAATGTAGAAGACCTTGCAGAAGACCTGTGTATCTTGGGTGCAAGAGAACAGTAAACAGACTAGTCTGTCTGCAGTGCCCCACTGGTTACAGATCCCCTGTCTGTAGGACGATACTTCACCTGAAACAAAACTGGAACACTAGGGTGGGTGTCAAGAGGAAACTCTTGGATAAGAGCAGATTCCTTGGAGACCAGCTGTGCTCTGCCCTTCTCTCTTCAAGGCAGCAAGCTCAGCACTGGGGTTGGACTACAGGAAAGAATCCACAGAGGAACTACCCAGAAATTGGGCCTGGGCCTGTAAGAGGCCACAGACTCTAGGGCTACTGGCCTGAGGCATTAGAATCCCCCACAAATTGCTGGCGTTTTGTTTGTTTTCTGGTAGTACTGAGCTTTAGAAAGGCTTTGAGGTATTGGGCAAAGTCAGCTGAGTGTATTGGTATCAATGCCAAAACTTTACAGTCAGTGATGACTGCTAATTGATAATGGCTCTGTTGTTGCAGACGGCTGATGGCTAGTGTGGTGGTTTGTACGTGCTTGGTCGAGGCGGTGGCACTGTTAGGAGGTGTGGCCTTGTTGGAGGAAGTGTGTCACTGTGGGGGTGGGCTTTGAGAATCTCCTAGCCATGTGAGAGTGAGTCTTCTCCTGGTTTCCTTTGGATGAAGATGCAGAACTCAAGCACCATGCCTACAGGGATGCTGCCATGTTTCCTGGCTTGATGATCGTAGACTGACCTCAGCACCTGTAAGCCCACCCCAGTTAAATGTCCTTTGTAAGTGTTCTTGGTCTTGCTGTTGATTTACAACAGTAAAACCTAAGCCCACTAGTCCACATGGTATCCCAGCAGTACCCAGATAGACAGGAGGCTCAGCAAGATGCCTGGACACCGAGGTTATCAACAGTTCCACCTGCTCCCATAATGCTGAGGTTTCCCATTCTCTCACAGTAGCTGCTGCTGCTGTCTCCTCCTCTTCACTCCCCACCCTGGAACTCCAGAATTCTCTCTGTGGGTCTGCCTCTCTCTTTCTCTGAGTGTCTCTCTCTGCTGCTTATCTGTCTCTGAGTTTCTCTTTCCTCTGACTATCTCTCTTTCTCTGAGTGTCTCTGCCTATCTCTGCTGTTCTCGCGCCCCTCTTCCCCTCCTTCTCTCTCTCTTCCTTCCCTCAAGTAGTCATGTAAGGGTCTGAAAATTGCTCAAGTAAGACCCCAGACTCAGATAGTGTGCAAAGACAAAGAGCACATATTCTGCAGAAATGTCCAGCACGCAGGGAGGGGTCAACCACTCTCTAAAATAGCAACCCCGGACAAAGGCATGCAGGCCTTCTTATAGGGTGCCAGGGGGACTCTCATGATTTCTACTTGTTGACCCATGTTCTCCTGTATTTCTTTAAGTGACTTTTGTACTTCCTTATTGGCTTCTATTTTTGATCCATATTCTTCTGAATTTCTTTATGTGATTTTTGTGTTTGCCTTGTAAGGGCTTCTAACTTTTGATCTATTTTCTCCTGTATTTCTTTAAGAGATTTATCTATGTGTTCCGCTATCAACATCCTGACCAGTGATTTTTAGATCCAAATCTTGTTTTTCTGGTGTGTTGGGGTATCTGGGACTTACTGCTGTCGGGGAACTGGGTTCGGATGCTGCCACATTGCCTTGATTTCTGTTAGTAACGTTCCTACGTTTGCCTTTTGCCATCTGGTTATCTCTGGCCTTAGTTGGTCCTGTAGTCACTAGCTGGTGCTTGAACCTCCTGTGGGCTTGTAAGGCTCTTTCCCCACCACTGGATGACTGGGTTTCCCCTGGCACAGATTGCTGATGTGTTGTTCTCCTCTTGGGTGCTGTTGGACCCCTGGTGCATCTCGCTCCAAGCAATGTTATATTCGGTTATCTCTGTGGACCTGATGCTGCTTGTCTTCTCTGGTTCTGCTTGCTTAGTCCAGTCATCAGCAAGGATGCTGGCGGTGGCCGCGGGGAGTGGGGAGTGCGGAGTGCAGGGTCTCCCACAGGGCAGAGAACCCTCCTGTTCTTAGATGAGTGGCTGGTGGCCCGAGTCCCCAGAGATCTTAAGCTTGGGATATCTCGGGTACCTGGTTCTGCCCGTTCAATCTAAGCAGCCGCCACCAAGATGGCCGCGGTTGAGCAGGGGCACTCTAGAAGGATCGGGTAATCTAAAATTTCATTGGGGATGCTAGGAGATCACAGTGGTCCGTGGTCCACATTCCTACTCATGGACATTTAACTATAGGATGCGATAGGGCCGCCCAGCACAGGTGACCCATCCTGAGATAAGACATTGCCTGTTTTTTGTGGTTTCTCCCGACTGTTCTTTGGGAGGAGATTTTATGACCTTGTTTCTGGATTTTATGGTCTGTTCCTGGAGCTGGTGCCTATGGCTTTTTTTTTTTTTTTTTTTTAAATCAGGCCTGGTTCTTAAATAGAGACAAATGGGGTTTATGTCATCCTTTCAGTCGCATGTAATTTAATTCTCCTACGTTCACCTCTTGAGTGCCAGGATTACAGCCATATGTCACCACACCCCAAGTGTACTGGAGATGCTAGGCAGGCGCCTCCCAGCGGGGCTGCATCCCGCCCCTTCTGACTGGTTCTACACTCATTCTGTATACAAGGCTGGCCTTGAACTTGCTGAGTAACAGGGTTCCAGGCCACCTGGGGTGCTAGTCAGGCCTTGATGGCTCTGCTGGATGCCAATTTTAATATTCATATGACTCAGAAGCCTAGTCATCACAGCCTAACTTTTCTGTTCATTTATGTGACAAGAAAATATGCAAAAATGAGAAAAGCATCTTGCTGAATTCATCAACTGCCGAAGGCTCTTACTGATGGGTATGTGTATCACAGAGCCTTCAGCAGGAACCAATGAGGACACGGACCATCTGACAAAATAGACATGCAGACCATGGGACAGAACAGAGGAGCCAGAGAGAGCAACCTGAAGCCACAAAGACCACAATGAAAGGAGTCTCTCTCTCTCTCTCCCTGTCTCTGTCTCGTCTCCGTCTCCCTCTCCCTCTCCCTCTCCCTCTCCCTCTCCCTCTCCCTCTCTCCCTCTCTCTTTCCTCTCTCTCCTTTCCTCTCTCTCTCCTCTCTCCCCCCTCTCCTCTCTCCCTCTCCTCTCTCCTCTCTCCTCTCTCCTCTCTCCTCTCTCCTCTCTCCTCCTCTCTCCTCTCTCCTCTCTCCTCTCTCTCCTCTCCCCCCTCTCCTCTCTCCTCTCTCTCCTCTCTCCCCTCTCCCCTCTCCCCTCTCCCCTCTCCCCTCTCCCCTCTCCCCTCTCTCCCTCCCCTCCCTCCCTCCCTCCCTCCCTCCCCCCCCTCTCTCTCTCATCAAATCTGATCAGAATAAAATCTGAAACTTTGACTATTCCACAGAATTCATAGGGCAAACGTGTCCAGTACAAGTATACCAGCAAGGACTCTCACAAGGGTTGCAACAGCACAGGAAGGAATAGCACGTACTGGGACATGAGACTGCTTGCCAACTGAAAAGCTCCTGCACAGCATGGGAAACAACCAGCAGTGTGAACACACAACCCACAGCATGGGGAGAAAATCACTGGCTGCTTATCTGACAGCAAGATAATGTCCAGAATATAGAAAGAAAAAAATCTATCCAATCAATAAGCCGGCCATTGTCAAAAGTATAAATGTGTAATAAACACATGAAATGATTTTCAGCCACCACAGATATCAGCCAAACACTTGAGGTTTGGTCTGTTGCTATGCATTGTGATGCTAAATTCTGTACCAGAATGTCTAATGCCCGCCAGGGAATTCTCACTTTTTTTTTTTTTTTTTTTTTTTTTTTTTTTGGTTTTTTTGAGACAGGATTTCTCTGTGTAGTCCTGGATGTCCTGGAACTCACTCTGTAGACCAGGCTTGGCCTCCAACTCAGAAATCCGCCTGCCTCTGCCTCCCAAGTGCTGGGATTACAGGCGTGTGCCACCTTGCCCAGCTCCAAATTCTCACTTTTACAAGCTTTTGTCATGCAAACCTTGTTCCTCAATTTAAAACTATCTGTTAAATGAAATTGGCTACACCAATTAGTGGAAGGGTTAGGGCGGTGGGTTTTGAGTCACCTGATTGGGGGTAGAGAAGTAGAGGAAAGACACAAAGAGGAAGGACAATGAGCCCAGTGAGGCACAGTGACCCTGGCTGACTGTCTTGCATGTGCAAAGCCCTGGGTTCAGACCCCAATACTGGGAAATACCGGCAAATGTCTGTGATCGCCGGGCAGTGGTGGCGCACACCTGTAATCCCAGCACTTGGGAGGCAGAGGCAGACGGATTTCTGAGTTTGAGGCCAGCCTGATCTACAGAGTGAGTTCCAGGACAGCCAGGGCTACATAGAGAAATCCTGTCTCAAAAAAACAAAAAACAAAAAAACAAAAAAAAAAATTGTGATCCCTGCAGATTGCTGGTGGGACAAGAAGAAGAGAAAGTTCAAGGTCATCCTCAGCCAACAGGAAGTTCAGGGCCAGCCTGGACTATATGATAGTATATTTTTAAAAAATCAATAAACCCAAAGGTAACAGAAGAGGGAAAAAGGAAGAAAATACTAGAAATTATGGGGAAATGGGAGGTACATAGTAGAATGATAAACTTAAATCTGCCTATGTTCATATCATTAAATGATCTAAATTAACAACAAAATCACACATATACCACACACACACACCAGATATATACACCCACATATGCAGGTAAACACACAAACATACACACACACACACACACACACACACACACACATAAATATACACATACTATATACACACAACACCTCAAATGGAGGTAAATTTTAGCATGCAAAACCACTAGTAAGGCAGAGGCAGATACCTCTGTGAGTTCAAGGCCAGTCTGGTGTACAGAGTGAGTTCCAGGACAGCCAGGGCTATATAGTAAGAAGAGTGACACCCTGTCTCAAACATACACACACACACACACACACACACACACACACAATTTTTTTTTTTGAGACAGGGTTTCTCTGTGTAGCCCTGGCTGTCCTGGAACTCACTCTGTAGACCAGGCTGGCCTCGAACTCAGAAATCTGCCTACCTCTGCCTCCCAAGTACTGGGATTACAGGTGTGTGCCACCACTGCCTGGCACAATTTTTTCTAAGTAGGAGAAAAGAAAGAGAAAAATGAGAAAAAAAGTTGAAGACAAACACTACCTGCTTTCAAGGCTTAGAAGCATTAGATAGGGACATTAAAGCACACAAGCTAGAGAACAGATCCTGAGACAGAACAGCCACAACACACCAGATGTGCCTACATACCCCCAGCAAGGGGTACAGGTGCTGGAGCACAGGAAGGAAGGAAGGAAGGAAGGAAGGAAGGAAGGAAGGGAGGGAGGGAGGGAGGGAGGGAGGGAGGGAGGGAGGGAGGGAGGGAGGGAGGGAATGAGGGAGGGAGGGAATGAGGGAGGGAGGGAGGGAGGAAGGAAAGAGGGAAGGAAGGAAGGAAGGAAAGAAGGAAGGAAGGAAAGAGGGAGGGAGGGAGGAAGGAAGGAAGGAAGGAAGGAAGGAAGGAAAGAGGGAAGGAAGGAAGGAAGGAAAGAGGGAGGGAGGGAGGGAGGGAGAAGGGAGGAGCTTCCAGAGGCTCTGAGGCTCGTGAATCAATACAGTAACAAGGAGCCATGCAACCACGTGACACACTGAAGTTTACCAAATAGAGCAGCGCTGCCTTTCATAGGACATGTTTATAAGACTGAAAAGCAGCGTACAGGTATGGCACACACCACACATCTCACAACAGCAAGAAATAAACCTACTCAGGACACATAAAGGTTCTGAACAGACACTTCAGCCATGTAAGCAAATGAAAACTCAACACCTGAGCTTATGCCCAGCATCCAACTTTTGGAAATGCCAATTAACACCACAGTCATCTAAGATGGTGTGCTCTTTCAATCCCAGCATTCAGAAGACAGAGGCAGGCTGATCTGTGAGTTCAAAGCCAGTCTGGTCTACAGAGTGAGTTCCAGGATAGCCAGGACTACACAGAGAAACCCTGTCTCAAAAACAAACAAACAAACAAATGAAAAAAGAAAAAAGCACAGTGGCACAAGCCTATAATCCAGGAGGATGAAGCAGGAGGATCATGTGTTCTAAGCCAGCCTCAACCACAAGAGATGAACTTCATGCCTATCAGAATGATTAGAGTAAAGAGATTGCTGAGCAGGCAGGCCTCAAAAAATACAAATGATCCATCAATGCATAGAAAACATGGTCCACATTTTTTTTTTGCCAGCTGGGAAATACAAATCAAAACTGCATGAGCACAATGTGGTAACTCACATCTGTAATTCCAGTTTGAGGGGAAACTGATGCAGGAGGATTATCATGAGTGATGAGGTCATGATAAGACCTGTGTAAGATCCTGTCTCAAAAACAAAGACTACACTGAGGTTCTGTTTTGTTAACTTGACACAAGAGTCATCTGGGAAATAGAGCCTCAAATGAGAAAATGCCTCCATCAGATTGCCTGTACTGATTCTGCGGGACAATCTATTGATGAATGATTGATGTAGAGGGCCCAGCTCACTGGGGAGGTGCCACCCCTGAGTAGGTGGTCCCAGGTGCTATCAGACAGCAGACTGAGGGAGCCACTGGGATCACACCATGAGCACCCTCCCTCCATGGCCTCTGTTCTGTTCCCACCTCCACGGTCCAGGTTCTTCTTTGAGTCCCTGCCCTTTGTGCTTCTTTGAGTTCCTTCATGATGAACTGTGAGACAGTACCATAGGTGAAATAAACCTTTCTTCCCCATGTTGCTTTTGGTGTTTATCACAGCACAAAAACTCTCCTTCTCCTTCTCCTCCTTTTCTCCTTCTCCTTCTCCTTCCTTCTCCTTCTCCTTCTCCTCTTTCTCGTTCTCCTTCTCCTTCTCCTCCTTTTCCTTCTCCTCCTCCTCCTTCTCCTTTTCTCCTTCTCCTTCTCCTTCTCCTTCTTCTCCTTCTTCTCCTTCCTTCTCCTTCTCCTTCTTCTCCTTCTCCTCCTCCTCCCCCTTCTCTTTTTCTCCTCCTTCTCCTTCTCCTTCCTTCTCCTTCTCCTTCTCCTCTTTCTCTTTCTCCTTCTCCTTCTCCTCCTTTTCCTTCTCCTCCTCCTCCTCCTTCTCCTTTTCTCCTTCTCCTTCCTTCTCCTCCTCCTCCTCCTCCTCCTCCTCCTCCTCCTCCTCCTCCTCCTCCTCCTTGGATGGCTGTCACTAAGGAAAGCACAATGTGGAGAGGGACCTTTAGTCATGGCCATAGGAATGTGAACTGACAGAACCACTATGGAAATCAGCATGGACATTGCAAACAAAAAACAACCAACCAGAGCCAGCACACGACCCAGGCTACACGGTGTGGTGCACACCTGAAGGATCCCAGGCTACTTGCACAAGGGCCTGGGCACTGCAGCACAGTCACAACAACCATGCAGTGGGATCAGCTGACAAATGAAGGAGCTCTGATGGGGGGGGTGTGTGCATGTGTTGGATCTGCCCGGCAGGAAAGAGGAGGTTGTGTCATGTGGAGGAACGCGGCCGCAGCTTTGAAGTCACTGTGTGTGGTGGTTTAGTGGGACTAGTCCCCACAGGCTCACGTATTTGAACACTTGTTCCCAGCTGGTGGCTGTTTGGGGAATGTTAAGGTCTAGGTGACTATTATCTGGCTAGCCTGCCACTATAAGGAAACTCCCTCATATGTTGCTGCTGTTACTAGGAAACTTTCTAATGCCAAGATTGATTACACATCCAGTTACGTATTGTGCCCTTGGAAACCAATCACAAAAGAAGTCAGTAGAACTGCTAGCCCACAATAAGCTAGAGCCTGAACCAACCACCCAGCAGCACTTCCTGCACCTGTGTATAAGCTTTTATGGTATAAGCTATCCATAGGATGAACCTCAACATAAGAGAAGTACCTGCACTAACATAAGAAACTATTTGGAATAAGACTTCCATTTTGAGTAGGAGTTTAGTAAAGTTCACCTTCCCAAGACCTCCCTGGGAACTGACCTCCTACTTGGCAGAAAGAGACCTGTACATGGGTAACTGACATCCTGGTTGGAAAGTTAAGACGTGAATGTTAGACAAGTCCCATCTTGGTAGACAAGCTAAGACACAACTATTAAACAAGGCAAGTCCCTGCCATGTTGAATATCCCAGACAATGGGAGCAGGGCAATTGTGCAACAAAGACTGTTCCTAAGGAGATCCCCATCCCTCAATCCTGATTGGTGGGATAACAGCACAGGGCAATTGTGCAACAAACACTGTTCCTAAGGAGATCCCCATCCCTCAATCCTGATTGGTGGGATAACAGCACAGGGCAATTGTGCAACAAACACTGTTCCTAAGGAGATCCCCATCCCTCAATCCTGATTGGTGGGATAACAGCACAGATGTTTGTAGCTCTCGGGCTTAAAAAGCCCTGTAGACGTACAGAGGCAGATGCTAGCAGCCACCCATTGGACTGAGCGTGGGGTCCCCAATGGAGGAGCTGAAGGGATTTACAGCCCCATGGGAAAAACAATGATGTCAGCCTCCCAGACACCCCAGGACTCCCAGGGACTAAACCATCAACCAAGGAGTACACATGGTTCCAGCCAAAAGTGTGGCAGAGGAATGCCTTGTCAGGCATCAGTGGGAGGAGTGGCCCTTGGTCTGGTGAAGGCTCAATAAAGGTCCCAACAAAGGGAAATCAAGGGCTACTGGGTAAAAAAAAAAAAAAACAGGAAGAAGAGGAGCAACGGGAGAGAAACTGAGAGGCGGCAGGGAGAGAAGCTGGGGGCCTGGAGAAACCGCAAGTTACATGGGATAATATAGATGGAAATAGAGTAGTGTGATGGGAGGTCACCCAATCTAGGCTTGTAGCTTGTTTTAACTGTTGAGTTGAGCTTTCTTTTACCAGGGAATTGGTTTGGAAAAAAAGTGGCAACAGGGAGAGAGGTGGGGGTGGGTCAGGTGGAGAGGCATATACTAGGAGGCAGGGAGTGGGAGGAAGGGTTGGGAGTTTTGGGGGAGGGGGGAAGTCGGGAAAGGTTTTACCATTTGAAATGTAAATGAAGATTATATTCAATAAAAAATAAAAAGAAAAAGACGAAGAAAAAGCCTTGTAGAACCTTAACTTCGGGTCACGGTTCAGTTCCCAATTCTGTACTATGGCCCTGGCCAAATAGTCCTGGGGTGTGTGCCCAATAAACTGTCCCTGACAGGTTTAGATTAGTGTGTGTATGTGTGTGTATGTGTGTGGTTTGTGAGGTGATTCCTGGAACCCAACAGGGAGGTTTACTAGGTAAGACACATCACTCCGGCAGGCTTGAAAAGTTTTTGTTTGTTTGTTTGTTTGTTTTGGTTTTTTGGATTTGGTTTTTTCAACACAGGGTTTCTCTGTATAGCCCTGGCTGTCCTGTAACTCACTCTGTAGACCAGGCTGGCCTCAAACTCAGAAATCTGCCTGCTTCTGCTTCCCAGAGTGCTGGAATTACAGGCGTGCACCACCACCGCCCGGCTTTGAAAAGTTTAAAGACTCAGCCATTCCAGCTCTCATTCTTTGCTTTGTGCTTATGGTTCAAAGTGTGAGCTGCTGGCGCCCTGTCCCAGCCTCCTGCTCCCAGCCATCAAACATTCTAGCCCTCTGGGATCATAAGACCAAATAAATTCTTCCCTGCGCTGCCTTGGTCTTGGGCTGTTATCACAGCAACAAGGCAGCGCACACATCGCATTAACAAAATGAGCTTCATTCAGACATGAAGAGTCTACAGCTGACTCTTGATTCTATGTGTGTATAATGTATATAAGTAGATAAATATATGTATAACTGTTTATGTGGAATATACACAAACACAGATGGCCTGCAATCAGAAAGGGGGCTATTTGGGCAGAAGAGGGCGTGGGACAGGAGAGGCCAAAGAAGAACAATGGGGCAGATGGTAAAGTGTCTCAAACCTGTCCTCTTGCATGCTAACATTTACAATCTTTTAAAAGACAAAAAACTCACCATGGCTTGCAACAATTGATTTACCCTGATTTTATTCACAGGCTTTCATGAAATCTGGCTTTCATTTGTAATTTTTTTCCTTATTGTTTTGCATGTACACCTGTGTGCATATTCCTATGGTCAGGTGCACATGTAAGTGTTCATGTGTGTGCTTGTGTATAGAAGACAAAGGACCCTTCCTTTGAGACAGGCTCTCTCACTGACCTGTCAGTCGGCTTGCCAGTGGGGCCCCAGGGGCCCTCATCTCTCTCTTTTCCTCCCTGTGACGGGGACTGCAAGCACATAGCATGTTCACATGGAACTCACATTGAACTCAGGTCTCTATGCTTGCAAGCTGTCACCTCAGGCCCTGCTCGTGTGGCTTTCAACATTCTTATTAGAGTATGCTTGTGCGTGAATGTGTGTGCACATGCTACCACATGCGTGGGGACATCAGAGGGCAACACTGTGGTGATACTTCTTGCCTTCCTTCTCTGTTAGTACCAAAAATCAAGCCCTGGTCACAAGATATGTGGCAAAGCTCCTCTGTTCACTGATCCATCTTGCTGGCCTTCCTTATGTTATTTTTAAAGCTAGCAGAGGACTGGGAACACTTGCCAAAATACCTTGATGACTGCCAAAGCACCCGGGTGAGCACCAGACATAAACACCCTTCAGGATTCGGTACAGTAAGGACAGTAAGCCAGTGCCCTAAGTGAGGGCAGCCTGTTAGCCTCAAAACTACACGGCTTCTCATGAGACCTTATTTTGACTTCCACAGGAAGTAAATTCTAATGTATCCGTAACATGATGAGGAAAAAAGAAAATAGGACATTTAGTATTTGATATTTTCTTCTTTAAGTTAGTGTGTGCGTGCACACCCAACACATGTGTGTGCTGTAGCACACACATAGAGTTCAGAGCTTGTGCTCCAGAACTAATTCTTTCCTTCCATTGTGGATTCTGGAAACTAAAGTCGGGTCATCAGAGCCAGCAGCAAGCAAGCGACTCTACCCGTTAGCCGGTGTCTGACCTTGTCACGTCTCCCGGCATTGAGGTGAGGTGGAAGCTGCAGTGGTGGCAGGCTTTGGTTCTGAAGAAGCCCACCGGAACAGTCCGCTCCCTTCCCTTCCAGCCCTTTGTCAGAACAACCTGGCAATAATCACCTCCCACACCAAGCACCAGGGAGGATGTGGTAATTGGTGTCAGATGACAGGAGGTGACAGTTTTAAACAGTCACCTTAAATGTAGTCACCTATTTCATCTTGAATCCTGTAGTGATCTCTTCCACTCTAGACATTTTATGAGATGGTCTTGTGTAGCCCAGTCTGGCCTCAAATTCACTATGTAGTCAAGCATGACCTTGAACTTCTGACCCTCCTGTCTGCACCTCCCCTGCCATTGAGAGCTGGGATTATAGGCCTGTGTTACCACACTCAGTCCCTGAAGTGCTGGGGCATCCAGCTGTGACCGCCCCCTCCCCCGACTTCTACCAGTAATGCTGCATGCCCAGCTTGCAAACTCTAGATTTTAGTAGTAAATATGAACATAGAAGATGACCCAACAGAAAGCGCAAATTCACAAGTGTGTGTGTGTGTGTGTGTGTGTGTGTGTGTGTGTGTGTGTAAGACGGAGAGTCATATTTATACAGTGGAGAGCTAAAAACTGATCTGTGTAATTTTCCAGGTAACATACCCAGGCTGGGAGATTCTTTGGTTAGGTGCTCGCTGCGCAGTCAGGAGGCCCTGAGCTCAGATCCCCAGAAGCCATCCAAACACAGAGGAAGTGTGTCTGCCCGGGCAGAGCTTCCGGCTCAGACACGGACGCCAGACTGGCAAGCTGTGGGTTTGATTAGAGACCCTGGCTCAATGATAAGAAAAGCGCATCAACCCTGGTTCTACACACACACACACACACACACACACACACAGAGAGAGAGAGAGAGAGAGAGAGAGAGAGAGAGAGAGAGAGAGAGAGAGAGAAGGCACACATACACATAGGAAAGGAGAAAAAACTTCCTGAACAATATGGGTAAAATTCTGAGGACATGAAATGCAGTGCACTGGCGGATCTGAGTGGAGATGAAGACTTCTTTCCCTTAAGCAGAAGCACAGTGTCCATCGCTAAGGGCACCTTGTGAGTAGTGACAACAGACATGACAAGGAATGACTTCTGGACACTCACATACTGCTTCTTATGAAGTTCACCATTCTAAAAGACCCCAAGACAGTCGTTTGCTCTAATCTAGTACATGAAACCCTTATACGTGTCAGCTTTGGCTACAATGTCATATAAAGTGTGGAGCTGGTTGTTTCTGTTCCCTAACCCCATGCAATCCAAAACTGAGGGACAGAGATCATCTGGGATTAAAGGCATGGAGACACACACCTTTAATCTGGGCCACACCCTTTGCTGGAGACCTACAGCCTTTAATCTGGGCTACACCCTCTACTGCAGACATATATAAGGACATTGAAAGAAGGAAGACTGATCCTTCATTGCCGGCTTGCCTCGTGGGACTGAGCAACTGCTAGATCCTTGGACTTCCATCCACAGCTGCTGCTGACTATTGTTGGGGAGTTGGACTACAGACTGTAAGTCATTGACAAATTCCCTAACTTCATAGAGACTGCCCATACGTTCTGTGATTCTAGAGAACCCTGACTAATACACCATCTTTACATTGAGGGTGGTTGCCAGTGCTTGCTCAAGGTCTGGAAGTTGTCATTGTTACCCTTTTTCCAAAGCTTTGGATTTTCAGTTACACAGACAACACATGTGCAGTAATCTGCAGACAACACACAATTCAAAATGAGGTAGGGGGATGACTTACTTAAGTGTAATGTTAAAAAGAAAACATTTTCCTCCTCTGAGAGTCTCAGGAAACTCACATTATGAGGTAGCAATGAAACAAATTTGGAATCAAAGACTTGAAAGAGAGAAAGAAGAGGGAAGGGAAGAAGAGGAGGGGAGAAGAGGAGGTGGGGGACAGCAGAAAGGAGGAAGAAGAGGAAGAGGAGGAGGAGGAGGAGGAGGAAGAGAAAGAGGAGGGAGAAACTAGGCTTGGTGTTTACACCCCAGGCGCTGAGGACATGGACGCACAACCACCAAGAGCCCATAGCGTGCTTGAGAGCACGCTCCAAGAGCGAAGAAGGAAACGGACGGAAGTATGTGCAGAGGGAACCCCGAGGGTGAGCATGGAGTGCGTGTGTTAACAGGAGCCACCCTCAGACCCATGGGAAAATGACAGAGCCCCTCCTCTGCCTGGGGCTGAGGCACAGAGAGGTGTCCGCCTTCCTCTGGCCCATGAGCTGCTGTTGAGAGCATGTGCAGAGTGTCTACCACAGACCTCGACCGCTGGGCAGTTACAGCCTGAAGACTGCCTCCCCGCACACCAGATCCTACCGACACTGGGGAGCGTGCTCCCTGACCAGCTGTATATCATAGACCCCGCCTCCTCGTTTGTTTATATGTAGTTACTCTGCCTCCTGCTGTCTGCAATAACCCTGCCTCTCTGTTCAATTCTATATAATAAACATGCTGAGCTTCCTGTGAAGTGTTGGAGGTGGGGGGGATGGTCCATAAGCCATTGAATTCCCCCAGTTCATGGATCCGACAAAACTCCAGCCAAAACCCCAGCAGGCATTTTGTAGACCCTCATGAGCTAAATTTAAAACTTATATGGAAAGGCAAGATTCAATAGCAGTTAAAAAGAGCGAAGTCAGTGGGTCCTAACAAGTTCTCTTCTCTTGTGAAGGCAGAGCGAGCTGGGTGAGAGCAGCCTGAGAAGGCCCTACGGAACAGCCAAAACAGCCACGCAGACACAGCCAGTGGGGTGTAACGCCTGACCTGAGGAAGCCAACTGAGGGCAGAGACTCCTTTTGGCTCCAAGCTTTGGAGGCTTCTGTCCACAGCCCCTCACTATGAGTGGCTGTGAGGCCCAGGGGAAGGCTGAGGCAAAGCGCTGTTCACGGGGAAGGCAGTGTTCTGAGCACAAGGTTCACCCTTCAAGGGCCTGCCTCTGGCGAACTTCTCCTTCACATGGGCCAGCTGAAGCTTCTCTCACCCCCAGGAAGCTGCCCAGTTATGAGTCTGTGAGGAGGTCAATCAGGTCAAAGCCCTTATCCCACCAGTGACCCCAAAGCTCGCCCATGGTTGGGGATCACAACTAGAACACAAAAGCCTTTGGAGAAGACACTGCACCCCCTGATACAACCATAGCAAGACTGTTTGACCCAGGGGGCGGGGCACACTCATTCTATTATTAAACGGGAATGCTACTAAATTTGCATTTGAGGACAAGGAAGACCAGGCTGGACTTCACCACACACAAAAATGAGCAATCCTTGACCTCAGCCAAAGGCCAAATCAAAGCTAGCGCACACGATGTCAGAAGGGCTGAGGGACTGGCCCAGAAAGTCAGCTGCTCGCCAGCCCAGGAGGAAGACTTGACTGAGGTCAGTGTCCCAGCACTGCAAGCAAACGGCTCGGCTCGGCGGATAAGAGTGTCTGTTGTTCTTGCAGAGGACCAGAGTTTGGCATCCAGTTCCAGTGTCAGGTGGCACATAACTAGCTCCAGGTGTCCTAACACCCTTCTGACCTTTAGAGGTCTACATGGGTGGCACACACTCACGCATAGACACATAAACATAAATAAAAATAAATCTTCAAGCCCCTAAAAAGCATATAAATTGCTTGTAATGGCCCTTCTGGGGTCACCTTCTTATCACTTGCCTAGAAGGACTGATTGGGGGACTGATGCACCAGAAAATAAACCTCTTGCTTTTGCATTGAAAAATAAAAGAATAAATCTTCAAAAGTCAGGCATGGCTATGTATGTCTGTTACTCCAGCACTGAGGGTAGAGAAAGACAGATCTCAGGGTCTCACTAGCCAGCCAAAATCCTGAGTTCCATGTTCAGTGAAACCTTACTTGAAAAGAGAGAAAGAAAGAAAGAGAGAGAGAAAGGAGGGAGGGAAGGAGGAAGGGAGGGAGGGAGGGAGGGAGGGAGGGAGGGAGGGAGGAAGGAAGGAAGGGAGAGAGAGAGAGAGAGAGAGAGAGAGAGAGAGAGAGAAAGGAGGGAGGGAAGGAGGAAGGGAGGGAGGGAGGGAGGAAGGAAGGAAAGAAGGAAGGAAGGAAGGAAGGAAGGAAGGAAGGAAGGAAGGAAGGAAAGAGGGTAGGCTGGACCATTGAGCTGTTACACTGTGTAACAGAGCTTGCTGCGTAAGCCGTAAGTCCTTACGGTGACAGGAGTACAGTCCCCTCAACCCACAGAAGGGCAGAAGGAGAGGACCAACTCCACAAACTTGTCCTCTGACCTCTACACAAGTGCTGCGGAACACATGCACACACATCGTGAGTACACACTAAGTAAGTCACGTTTTCATGTATACGGTGGAGAAGTGGTTGGAGATGCCTGATACTTACCTCTCGCTTTCACACAGGCCCTCATAGGTAAGTGCAGCTCCACACACAAACACGTCCACATATCACAGGCCTAAAGATAACGCTAAAATGATAACAAAATACAGCATACTAGGAAAACACAGGAGACATTTTTGCAACCTTAGTGTACAATGTGTTTTTCCTTATCTGGTGGATTTAGAGTTGTGGTTGGACTCAAGATCTCATGCATGTTACAATGGCATGTTCCACTGAACTACCCAGCCCACCCTAGGTGTCCACAGAAAGAAGGAAGCACCAAAGAGAGCAACTCTGAGCCAGACTTCCTCAAAAGGCACCACTAGGCAGGTAAAATAGTCGTAGACAGAGATAGCGCAGGGGGTAAACTGCTTACTGGGCAAGCCTGAGGTCGAGTGTGGATGAGCACACAAGCATACACACACATACATGCACATACACATGCATGCACACGTGTGCACACACACTCACATCAGACACACATGTGCACATGCATATGCAAAATGCAAGATCTGGAAAAATATTCACTATACATATACCTTACAAAACATGCACCCACAATATACAAAGAACATGTATGATTCAATATGATGACAAGTCATGAATATGGGCAAAAGTTTTTAATCAAAACGTCATGAAAAAAGATAGAACACATGGCTAACAAACACAGGAAAGAGCATCTAACTTAATTTCACTGGTCTTCAGGATTATAAAAATTATAACAATACAATATACTACCATCTAACCACTAGGCTAGCTAATTGTGAAGACAGAATGCTTGGGATACCTTATCTGATGGAGCTATAAAGCAGCAAACATCACTTGATCCCTGTCCCTTATTCTTTTCTTTTTCTTAGATTTACTTATTTTATGTAAGTACACTGTAGCTGTTTTCAGACACACCAGAAGGGAGCATCAAATCTTGTTACAGATGGTTGTGAGCCACCATGTGGTTGCTGGGATTTGAACTCAGGACCTTTGGAAGAACAGTTGCTGCTCTCAACCCTGAGCCGTCTCTCCAGCCCCCTGTCCCTTATTCTTGGCTCCCTGACCCAGACAATTCACAAGTACGTTTCATGCCGGGCCTGTGAGATGCCAAAGGGAAACACCGAGATGGGGGTTCTCTCCACCCACTTGGGTCTGGAATCTAAGATGTCCATCACCCTCAGTGCTGATCTGCTTCCTCCCCCAGAAGAGGGGCAGAGAGTCATGAGCAGCACCAAGTGAAGTAAGCACGTACTTGGGTGATGGGTAAAACCTGTTGCCACCAAGTGGCCTCAACTCGGAGGCCTAGGGGTTTGCCACTCTACATGCAAGCAACCAGATTTCTCCAAGAATCCTGCATGCCACTTGGAGGGGCTCTCCAGCAAGGTGGGGGCTGGCGGCAGTCGTGTCTCCCAGGGGATCTCAGTGCAGATCCCAGAGTCTGCCACGCCAGCAGTCGGCCGGCCTTTAGCAAGGTTTGAGGGAGTGCCTGCACAGTTTCAAGCAAGCCTCAGCCCAGCCACAGTGAGCATCTCCAGATGACAGACCCTGGGTGCCCATCCTAGTTCACTGGGGGCTCGGAGCAGACAAGACTGTGTCCTCAGAGACATCATCATCATAGTGGCCGTGAGCAACCCAGCCATGGCAGACGGCTCCCCTACCACCTACACAGAGCGCCCGTGTTCACCAATCAAAAGCCACAAGAGAAGAAGGGAGACTCCTGGCACTGCTGGGGTGTTCTGTAGCCTCATCGGGCAAGGCACAGTCCATGGCAGAGCTTTTTGCCTAGAATAGACACAGTCATGCCTCCACTGCAAAATAAAATAACACGTTTCCAGAACTGTGTTTATGTGTGTGCCACTTACACACACACACACACACACACACACACACACACACATCTGTACGTAGATGATCATAAAGGCCAAAAGAGGTTTTGGACTCCTTGGAGCTGGATTTAGGTGGTTAGCGGTATCTAACATTGGTGCCAAGATCATGACACAGCACCAAGCAAATATGACCACTGAGCCATCTCTCCAGCCCCATAAGTAAAAACAAACAAACAAACAAAGAAAATAACAAAACAGAACAAACAAACAAAAGCCTACTTTGGAGATAGGCACTGGGACAGAAGAAGCACAGGAAGAAAACAAGAAATCATGAATAGGCCGGGCGTGGTGGTGCACGCCTTTAATCCCAGCACTTGGGAGGCAGAGGCAGGCGGATTTCTGAGTTCGAGGCCAGCCTGGTCTACAGAGTGAGTTCCAGGACAGCCAGGACTACAAAACCAAATAAATAAATAAATAAATAAATAAATAATTAAAAAAATCATGAATACTGAAATGTAGAAGCTTAGAAATTGCTCAGACTTTAGCAACTCAACCTCTCAGATGAAACAAGACACTCCCTCATGCCACTTGACTAGAAAGAGAGAAAGAGAAAGGAAGGGGGAGGGAGGGAAGAAGGGACAGAGATCAAGATACAGAGAAGAGAGAAAGGAGAGGGAAAGAGAAGAGAGAGAAGAGGCAGAGGGAGGGAAAAAGGAAGAGAGAAGAGAGAGAGAGGAGAGGAGGGAGAGGGAGTGAGGGAGACAGAGAGACAGAGAAAAGAGAGGGGAGAGAGAGAGAGAGAGAGAGAGAGAGAGAGAGAGAGAGAGAGAGAGAGACTTACCACACAACAGCAGGAAACAAAGCCAGAAGACAACGTCCCCCAAAGGCATTTGGGAGTCTTGTTTTCCTCCTGCCCTCAGACTCCTCTAAGCCAGAGGCCTGGAGAGACAAAACAGAGGATCTGAGTTCTTTCGATAGACTAGAACAGGAACATGCTGGTCCCTGGGAGGGGGCGTGCTCCGAGTGATCACCAGAGGGCTTGCTGGCAGTACTCTAAACTGCCTCAACCTCTCAAGGGCGGGGATGACAGACATAAACCATCCTGACTTGTTAAATTAAGGTTCTGGTACTTGCCTCTACTACCCAGGCTGGGCTGTGGATACACCTAATATCCTTACTATCTGACTGCATAATACTGGCCGGAGCCACAGAGACACGTGTAGCAGATCCCACCGGCAGAAAAAAAAAAAAAAAAAAAAAAAAAGGCCCAGGCCCCCTAATGGCTCACTCCCAGTCATAGATTCTGTCAATTGCGTGAAAGCATTTAGCTTTTAATAAGGCATATGAAAACGCCCATCCGTGCACAGCGATGTTATGATACTTGTTTAGTGCCCACAACCCGCTCAGCAGTAATGCACAGTATGCTAATGAGCGGTAGACATTTGTATTTTCCAACCCATAGACTAGCAATAATTGCAATGTTATACTGTCTCATCTATTACAAGACACCGAATAAGGCAAAGCACACTCCCTTACAGAAAAATAAAGACCTTTGAATCCATGAACAGGAATGTATACCTTAACAACCCAAACCTCTGCAGCTCAGACCCGGGCATGGTAGAGTCCTTTGTAGGGGATGTAAACCCAAACGGAGCAACCAACCCCAGCACAAATCGCATTTATAGCGAATATTTCTGATATTGGTACTGATAGCCAAGATAGTCCCTACTCCAGACAAAAGCAGTCTAAGAGCTAGTTGGGACTTTTTATTTAGCAAAATCGACGCGCCAATTCACAACATGAGCCAGGCAGCAGAGGTCGCACTATTGATGACAACTGGCCACCATACCTCTGTTTCCCGTGGAGAGGGAGAAAGACACTCCTCCAAAGGGGAAACTGAGGCTAAGTAAAAGAGCCCACTGACGGAGCTGGGATTCGAACCACGGAAACAGGGACTCCGGGAAGCCCCGCTCGGGATCTGCGGACCCGCCTCCGCGCCTGCCCACGGGAACTCCAAGCAGCGCCGGCCACTGGCGCGGAGCCCCGGCGGCCGCAAGAGCGGGCGCGCGCCCGAGCTGCGAGGGGCGGGGCCGCTGCACTCAGCTCATGCGCGCACTCGCGTCCGCCTGGCGAGCTCACGGGAGTGGCGCCAGCATAGAGGCTCGCGCTGCCACCACTTCAACGCAGGCGCGGTGGCCAAGTGGTAAGGCGTCGGTCTCGTAAACCGAAGATCACGGGTTCGAACCCCGTCCGTGCCTCTATTTCTACGCGGCCTTGAGAGACTTTTTAGGCTCAAGAGGGAAAGGTCCCACGTCTAGGTCTTTGAGTTGTAATTCTTTGCCAGCGAGGCTGTCCAAGTGAATTGTTTTCTTTCAGCTTGGTTCCAAACGAACTCCTTTTCCACTCCCTCGCGCACGGTGACCGTGGGTTGTCTCGCCTCGGACCTTCAGCGACCCCTGTCGGTCATGGAGCTTTCACCTCTGGGAGAAGTTTGCGGGATGCGCCTGGGGACAGAGGTCGCAGTCGGAAGGGTCACCTGCACATCTGGCGGCCAGAGCTTGGTAGCTAAGTGGCGCCTGGCTGGCTCCGGGGCACTTCACGTTTCTCTGATCGTTAAAACCCAACGTTCCCGCCCTAAGAAAGAACCGCTGTTGCCGCACTCCGAGTCCACACCCAGAGTCCCCTGGAGTCCTTCTCGCTTGCCATTTTTAGAAGGAAATCCGCGGAAGTGGGCATCGCCTTCGAGAGGAGAGGAAACCCTGCCCGGACTTGGAACGATTCTGATTTGGAAATGTAAGCCTCGGGCGCGTGCCTGTCACATCACATCACAGAAGTTTGGTTTGCATTCTCAGAAAGACGTACTAGAAGGTGCTCAGAGCGCCTGTCTGACCCCAACCCCAGGACCAGCGGCCTGTGGAATATGACAAACACCTTCGTGGAAACCTGTCCCAGGCTGAAGCAAGCCCCATGAGGCGGGGTCGGTGGGGGGAACCAATCAAAACAGAGCAGAAAGAAAGAGCCGTGGGCTGGGGATGATGGGTCAGACTCCTGACGGACAGACAGACAGACGGACCACAGTGAGTCTTACAGGTGTGGCCAAAGCACAGCCACTGCACCCCTGACCTCTGGGACAGGGCCTTGTCATTTGGGTTTCTAACAAGCTTGAGGAATACGGTGTTTCAGGTTCCCAGGCCACATTCTGAGAATCGCTGCCCTGCTGAGAGTCATACCACAAAGCCACATTGCCAACCCAGGAAGAGAATATGCTATACAAACATGGAAGCAGGAAGATGGGAGTTCAGAGTCAGCCCGGGCTACATATAAGACCCTATTTCAAAAAAAAACAAAAACAAAAACAATACCACCACAACAAAAACAAATCTGGTTTGGGCTGAGCACTTGCATTCACAAAGCCTCGAGGTTTCATCACCAACATGCACACACACACACACACACACACACACACAGAACAAGAGGAGGGAGAGAATACAAGCGTACTATGAAGTGTTTTCTGTTTTAAAGCCCTCTGTGTCTGTGTCTGTGTCTGTACACACCCACGTGTGTGCGCACATTGCATGAGGCGGAGGCGGACTCCTCTACTGCGCACCACGTTGTCTGAGACGTGTCTCTCAGTGAAAGCAGAGCTCCCTGGCTGTGCTCCACTGTCCTTCTGCAGTCTCCAGGGATTCACCTGCGCCCCACACACACACACACACACCAATGCAAGGGTTACCGCCATGCAGTGCAGTGTGTCTCCCCATGCAGCATTTCACCCGGTGCTGGGGAGCTGAACTCGGGCCCCGTCAGAGCAAGCACTTTACCAACTGAGCCGTCTCCCAGCGCTGCTGTTTGTTTGTTTGCTTGTTTTGAAGCTTTAAGATTACACAGGAATCCGGTTGAGACTGGTGTGTGAGAACGTGGAGCTGTGAAACCGGAGTGCTATATGCTATGGAATTGGAAATTAGCGACCCAAAGCCTGAATCCAGTTTGCTTACACTTTCGTAAGGAAAGCTGACCGTGTGCGGGTGACCCACTTCCTGTTGGCTTAATCCACTTGTATTCATGAATATATAAAGCCATGTCTGGATTTCTAGAGCTTTTACGTGGATTTCATGTTGACAGATCGCCCTGCTGTCGTTGTGAAGAATCACACACAGCCATTCTTCGGACATGGGAAGGGAAGGGAAGAAGGTGGCAGAGGCTGGGAGCTGAGGGAAGGATCTGAACTGGACTGGACTTCTGAGACCTCAACATGGGAAATGACCACCAGGGAGAAGATAATTTACGTGGCAAGTCTGCGACTTTCTTTTAAGAAGAAACTAAACGCTTCTAAGAAACTCCTCTGTTTTTGAATAAAAAGTGGAAGCAAAGGGCTTGGGCAGGCTTCCTCGGGAAGAAGAGAGCGCCTAAATCTGGGACAGAGACTAGCCATCTCCTAAGATCAAAGGAAGAACTGATTGTCAACAGAGACTGCGCAGGCGCAAGCTGCAATAGCGCCACCTCATGGCCGCATGAAGCAGAAAGCAATCACGCATTCAACTCTACCCCATTGGAAAGAGCTGGGACCTAGCCATTTCATTCACTGCGCCTTGGTCTCCTCCGCTGGAAAGTCAGAATGACACCCAGGAACATATTTCCCTCCATTCCTGGGGGCGGGGTGATGGCAGGGCCTTCGGTGTGCTGGGTAAACTTTCCACCACCGGATTACAGCCTCCTTTTTTATTTAATGTTGAGACAGGGTCTCAAGTGCTTTAGTCTCCTGCCTCAGTGATTGCAGGTTTGCTCCATCACATTTGTCTCTGTCGTGGACTCCTGATGACCATCCAGGTTCTATAAAAGATACTTCATGGCATCACAACTGGTCACTGAAGAAACTACTTAATATCTGGAGGGGTGACAATAACCACCGTTGACTCGGAAAGTTTTGTTCTGGATTGTTTTTTAGTTTGTTGGTTGGTTTGGTTTTCTTTCTTTCTCTCTTTTTTTTTTTTTTTGTTTGTTTGTTTGTTTTTCGAGACAGGGTTTCTCTGTGTAGCTCTAGCTGTCCTGGAACTCACTCGGTAGACCAGGCTGGCCTCGAACTCAGAAATCTGCCTGCCTCTGCCTCCCAAGTGCTGGGATTAAAGGCGTGTGTCACCACCGCCCGGCTTCTAGATTGTTTTAAGATATTGTCTAGTGTTTTTGTTATAGGGTCTTGGAGATGTGCATGCCCACATGTTTTTGCTAAAATTCCTTCCCAGGTTCCCCAAAGGTCCAGTGGAAACAGAATTCCACCAAAGTTCACTCTGGGGAACCAACGAGTCTGTTGGGATTCCTCAAAGAGCACAGGTGTGGAGTATGGTGCTTCTTCAAAGGGCTGCACTGGAAAGTCTTCACCCAGCAGAGACAATGGCTTTCCTTAGCCACGCAGATGGAGAACCCAGTTTATAGGACACTCTTGTATACAAGCATGGAAAGCAGCTAGACACTCAGGCGAGGTCCACCGAGCTCCCCATTCCTCTGCACGGGGCCGTACCAGTCAGCAGACCAGGTGACACGTGTGCCCCAGTACTCATACCTACTGACACACTTGTTTTCACAAGAACAGACCAACTAAAGTTCTAGTAAAGTTACAATTATTCAAGAGTAACTAATGCCAGAGGTTAGTGGGTATGAGTGAACACTCCAGATGGCTGTTGTCTTGGAGAACACTCTCACAAACAAATTAAAATCACACACACACACACACACACACACACACACGCACTGGGGTGTAGCTGCATGCTAGACTGTTGCTTAGCATAAAGTCCTAGGTTCCATTCCCAGCACCATGTACACACTTACACAAAGTAACTACACAAATTTAATTTAAACAATTTGATAACATGGGGATCAAGGGACATGCATCTATGCATTGCCCCCAAAAGCTCCCTTGTGTCTCTTTGACACACTATTTGTTTGAGTGTGGCAAGTCCTGACCACATGAGATCCTCTCCCCGAATCTCACTGCACGCACTGACTGCTGGGCATTCTGTTGGTAGCAGAGCCAGCTGCTCCTGAATAATCATAACGTCCCTAGAACCTTAGCTGCTCCTCTCTTGGCATGTGTGGAGAACGGCGTCCGTAGGCATGCGTGCCAGTGCACAGGTGGCAGAGTCTGTGCACAGCGCCATGTTGGTTTTTGTCTCTGCGACTCTGGAGCTGAAGCTGTTTGGAACTCGTGCCCCTGATGCCTGAAGTCCCCAAGAGCTAGGATTACAAAGATAACCACAAAGCCATCACTGCATCTCACAAGGTTAAAAAAAAAAAAAAGTCCTTTCTCCACACAAGACACTCTCATGAATCTGGCTGTTGATAAGGGCAGACCTCCAGGTTGGGGTGAACGGTGGAAACGGTGGAGAGAAGTCACAGTGCCAAGAGAGGCTGCCTGCCAGGGACACACTTTCTTCAAAACACATATAAAGGGAAAGTGCAGGCTACACTGCGCCTGCTCTCCCATGGACCAGATGCCAGTGAAGAAACCAGTGTCCCTGACTCTGACCTTCTACAAGGGGCAGGCCAGGCAGGTCTCCACCTCCCCACACCCCACCCTCTGCCTGGGCTGACATCAGATGCTTAGAAAGTGACATTAAAGAATGATGAGATATATTATCTCATTCTTATGAGATATTATGAGATCTCTCATATCATATTCTTATGATTATAATAATAATCATAAGAAAGTGAGCACCCTGTACATATTCCTTCCTTCAAACCAGAAGAGTATTTCGGCATGAGTAACACTTAAAAGAGGTGTGACAGAGCCAGAGTGTGCACTAGGGTGAGTTTTGCTGAGTTTGCTTGTGTTTCCCTGGCCAGAAGCGCCCCCCTTCCCCCCCCCCGTTCCCCACCCCTCCGCCGCGCAGTCAGGGAAGTGTAGATGGGTGACTTAGTATGGGCAAAGCTGAACCAATGATTCTGGAAGCCTCACTACATGCAAGATCTGCAAGAGACCTTTTCTCCTCTCTCTTCCCCTCTTTCTCCTGTTTTCCCTCTCCTTCCTCTTCGTCCTCTTCCTCCTCCCTCTTCTCCTTTTTCTTTTAGTGCAAGATAAAAGTCTCATGTAGGCCAGGCTGGCCTAGAACTCTCTGTAAAAGAACAGCCATGAACTCCTGGTCCTCCTGCCTCCATCTCTCATGCTGAGGCTCTTATAATCAGGGATCACCATGCCTGGTTCATGTGGTACTGGGGTGGAGCCCAGTGCCTCATACATGCTTGGCAAGCAAGCTACCAACAGCCGCAGCCTGTTCTGCTCCAAATGCCTGTCGCCCAGTGGGGCCGTGGCCCTGTCGCCCAGTGGGGTCGTGGCCCTGTCGCCCAGTGGGGCCGTGGCCCTGTTGCCCAGTGGGGCCGTGGCCCTTTAATTGCCAAATCCTTTACCCGGCTATTAAAACAAAAAACAAAAAACAACAAAAAAGAGAACCTGGACTTTCAAGAAAATATGAAATTTCCTGATTTAAAAATGTTGGCCTCTGAATCTAATGTATTGCTATTATTTTAGATGCTATGTGGGCCAAATGAAACACGCACAGGTCATATGGGCCTGTGGGCAAGCTCTAGGCAAAAAAACAAAAAACAAAAACAAAAACAAACAAACAAAAAAAAACCAAGAGTCTAAATCCAGCAGGCATTCATTTTTAAGTCATTATTTGTATAAGAATCAGGTGATGGCTTTAGTGGATTTTAAAGAAGACTGTTCCCATTGGGAAGTAAACCTTTCATTTCCATTTTGCCCATACTTTTTTTTTTAAGATTTGTTTATTGTTAATGCTGTCTTCAGATACCCCAGAAGGGGGGGTCTGACTCATGATGATTGCCAGCCACCATGTGGTTGCTGGGATTTGAACTCAGGACCTCTGGAAGAACAGTGAGTGTTTTTTTTTTTTTTTAAATTTTTTTCCAGACAGGGTTTCTCTGTGTAGTCCTGGCTGTCCTGGAACTCTGTAGACCAGGCTGGCCTCGAACTCAGAAATCCGCCTGCCTCTGCCTCCCAAGTGCTGGGATTAAAGGCGTGCGCCGCCACCGCCGCCCGGCTGCAGTGAGTGCTCTTAACCGCTGAGCCATCTCTCCAGCTGTCCAGATCTTCTTGTATCTTGCTTCCTTGCTCCTCCTCCTGCCCCTCCCCTCCCCGCCTCCTGCCCCTCCTCCTCCTGCTCCCCCCTCCTCCTCCTGTTTTATCTTTTCAGACAAGGTCTCACTCTCTGTCTACCCCGCCTAGCCTGGGGCTGCACAGCCATGCCCGCTCACTTGCTCCCCTTCGTCCTTGTTTATGTTTTGTTGTTGTGTGTGCTGTTCTTTATGTCCTATGTGTTCTTTGTGGGTGTGTGGTGGTCTCCGTGTGTGTTCATGAGGGCGCACATGTGTGTGTGTGTGTGTGTGTGTGTGTGTGTGTGTGTGTGTAGAGGCTACAGATCTTCCTCGATGTCTTCCAGCGTCTTCCTCGATGGCTTTTACCTTGTGTTGAGCCACATCTCTTATTGAAACTGGAGCATGCCCATTGTTAGACTAAACAGCGAGCCCCAAGGATCCTCCTGTCTCTGCCTCCGGAGGTGTGGCGAGCCACACCCTGCTTTTCATGTGAGCACTGAAAGTGTTTGCTAGGCAATATGGAGCCAAACTTGGGGCTCCATATTGCCTAGCAAACACTACTGACTGAAGTACCTCTTCAGCGCTTACATGCTTTTGATAGGCATGGGGTCCTTCGAGAAGGGTCCTCGCTGCCGCCAAGGTTAATCTCCAGCTCTCCATGCTCCTGCTCCTGCTCCTCAGGCCTTGGGGTTGCAGGTGTGCACCGGCAAGCCTGGCTTCCTCCAGTGTGTTCACACACTTTGCCAACACGTCTGAAACTCTAGGCAGCTCTTACAAGGACAACATTTAATTGGGGCTGGCTTACAGGTTCAGCCCATTATTATCAGGGCAGGAACACGGCAGCATCCAGGCAGACATGGGGCTGGAGGAGCTGAGAGTCCCACCTCTTGTTCTAAAGGCAGCCAGGACAAGACTGACTTCCAGGCAGCCAGGAAAAGGGTCTTAAAGCCCACACCCACAGTGACACACCTACTCCAACAAGGCCACACTTCCTAATAGTGCCACCCTTGGGCCATGTGTATCCAAACCACCGCAGAAGCGGACCGCTGTGGATGCCGGGGACAGCTGGCCATCCCTCCGGAGGGGAGCCTCCTTCACCCTTGACAGCGCCCACTGGCGCGCCTGTCTATGTCACATGTGCTCGCTCACGACAAGTGCTATGATCTATTGAGCACTTATGTGTGCTTGCTCTCTGCAACGCTCCAGGGGGACCATGCAGTGTGATCCTTACACATCCCCAACATGGCCACCACGGGCGCTGGAACTCCGAGGACCAGAGCTCTCTGCCAGTTCTTTTAGCTCGTAGCGTCGCCCCTTACCAGGTGCCAGTCATTGCCTCAGCCAGACTCCCACCGACTGGGAGCTTGTCTGTCTACATGGGGGGGGGGGGCCTCGGGTCTAACCTCCTGGAAACTTTGACATTGCCACAAATGAGAGATCACCTTGACCTCACCCAGTCGGGCGCTCTCCTCCAGTGCTGTCCTCCCTTCTGCTTGTTTTCCTCAACAAAGATATCTGGAGCTCCGTCGTGTGCCAGGTGGGGCAAGGTGCCAGGGCTGCAGAGCTTGAGAGAGTGGATGCCCCCGAGGCCCACTGATGGGTGGGGGTGCTGGCACAAGGGTACAGGGTATGAGAAGAGCTCAAGGCTGAAGCGAAGAGAGGCTGGACTTGGAAGCAAAGAATCCGCACCAGGTCAGAAGCTAGGGAGGTGGTCCCGTGGCCTGCGCACCCACAGCCCGAGGAGTCTGAGCAGAATCCATGCTTAAGCTTCTGCCCACCCCCCAATCACACACGCAGATCTATTACTTGCATTCATAGGTGTCCTTGGCTACATACAGCCTGTGAACTACATACTCAACTCCCTAGAGACTCTCTTGGCCTCAGTTTCCCCATCTGTAAAGTGAAAGTTAAGCCAATGGTGGTGATGCATGCATAGAAGAAAGAAGCCATTTTGTAGCCGTTGGGGGGGGGGGTAAAGAGACTATTAGGAGTACTTAACAAAGCACACTCATGTGTCCTTGGCTGCAGTGCCTGGAGAGGACTGAGCTGAAATAGGGAAGAGAGAAGATACCAAGCCAGTGGGAAAGAGAAATGGGGCGGTGTGCGTGCAGCATGGGGAGGCCCAGCCTGCTCTGTAGCTGAGATGACTCTCCTGGGATGCACTGCCAGCTCAGGGTCCTGCAAGGATGACCGTGCTCCCTCTCTGTGGGTGGTGCTCAATAGTCAACTCCAATTCAGGCTCTGAGGGAACCCAAAGGCTTAGCTGGTTGGATGCAGGAGGGGCAAGCAGCTTCACCACAGGCTGGGATGGCCTGGCTTTTCTCAATCCCGCTTACAGTCCAGATGCCAGAATGGACCACTAAAGCAAAGGGAGAGGGGGCTGGGCCTGCTCACTCTCCTTGAGGTTTCTGGCACACACACATACACACACACACATACACGCACACACACGCGCGCGCACACACACACACACACACACACACACACACGCACACGCACACGCACAGGCTGAACTCTCCCTCACCCCCATGGAATCAAGACTCTGGGTCAGTTGATGCGCTTTTCTGAGTCTGACAACAGTTGGCCAACAGAGGACAGCAAATACATTTTTTACGATCCGGAGCAGCTCAGCCCGGTCACGTTCTCACTCAGAGAGGCTAGACTCTGGAGAGGGACAAGGCGTGTCTCAGTTATCCGGATCCTCTTTGGCTAAGAGGAGTGATGGCTTCTGTCGATTCTGGGGATCCTTGGATGGAGGTGTGGAATGGTGGTTTCAGGAGCCAGTTGAGCTAGGGAACACTCCCTAATGTTGAAACCAAAAGTACATTTTGGGGGTAAGGGTGACAGAACCAGAGGCCAGTACCTTCCTTGCCAGGCAGAAAATGTCCCCTTCGTGCCCCACCCTATTTCCAGAGCCCGGGGCTGCAAAAGTGGGTGGATTCGGAAGGAGAACGCTCCACTTTATGTTTAGATATGAAGGCGGGTTGGTTTGGGAGTAATTCCTCGGAACTGAGTGGAGCTTATCCCTGAAATTTAGATGGGGGGGGATCTTCCAAGGAACTGCAGTCCCCCCCCCCCGAAGAGCTTTGAGACAGATGAGGAGTGGGAGGAAGAGCTGGGGCCATGGCTAGCTGCCTCTCGTGTGTGTGTGTGTGTGTGTGTGTGTGTGTGTGTGTGTGTTGAGAAGGTGCTGAAAGTTGGGGGAAGGGCCCAAGGCCATCCCTGTGGTAGGCACCGGGAGTTCCCAAAAGAAGCGGGCAGACCCCATGGCGAGTCTGAATCTTCTGGCACCCGGCTGCTTCCACCTCCAGCTCACCGACCCCCAGAACCCTGCCTGTGCCCCACTTCACCACCCCCAACCTCCCAGAGGGAGGCACTGTGGCAGTTTCGTCTTTTGGCACATTAAAAGTGGGGCGTCTTCTCCCTCCCCTAGTATGGAAAACCCTAAGATCTGTTGTGCCCCCTCCGCAACCTCCCCCCACCCCCCGCAACGGTCGCAAGTGACATGGCCGGCCGGGCCGCATTTCTAGGAATGCGAGTGACCGCAACTGTATCTGGAGAGGGTTTCTAGGAAGGTATTCCCCACCCACCCACCCAGCCACCCCCACCACCCAGCCACGGGGCGGGCGAGCTCGGCTGGGAAGCTCTAGCCTTCCCCACGCCCGGCTGGGGAGGAGCCGCCTCCCTAGCACGGCCAACCCTCGGCCGGCCCTGCCCCCGCCCCGGGCCGGCCACTGGGCTGGGGGGAGGGGCAGGGGCCAGGCCCCCCGGGGGGGCACTCGGGCGGGGGCGCGGCTTTGTGGCGGGGGCGGAGGCCGGGTACAGCCCCGTGGGCACGGCGAGCTGCTCGCGCTTGCGGGAAAGCCTGTCTCTCCGAGCGTGGCTGAGGAGGGGGCTGGGTTTCTTTTTGTTTTTAAAAGTCTCCCTTCGCCCTCGTTAGCCCCCGCGTGCGGCCGAGAGGATCGCGTGGAATGGCTGCAGGGCCCCAGGGCGCACCCCACCCCACGCACGCCCTCTGGGGCGCCTGAAGGCGCAGCCCCGGAGGGATCCCTGTACCCTGGAGGAGGCGCGGTGAGTGTCCGCTCTCCCTGCACAGCTCCCTGCCTGGGGCCTCGGGCTGGGGCAGGAAGCGGGGCAGGTGGGTGTCCAGGCCCTGGGGGTGGGGTGCGGGGCAGCTGTCTGCCGGGCTGGGGGGTGGGTGCGGAGCGGGGAGGTGGCGGTGGGGGCTCGGGCTCCGCTCTTCCCGGGACCCAGCTTGTCTGGGTTGCTACCACCCAGGCGGCTGCAGACAGGATCCCCACGCGAACCCTTTCCCCAGTGGGCCGGGAGGTGGGACGGGGACAAGGCGGCTCCGACTTCCCTAGTGCTGGGGCTTGAAGACGAACCAGGAGGTAGAAAAATCAACCCCCACCCCGGAAAAACCATTCGAGAAACTGACTCGCTGCGTGACCCCGATATCAATGCCGCACAGAGCAAAAGCTGCTGGCTCGCCGCCGCGCCCGACACTCCACGTGCGTCCCGAGGCCGGGCTGGCAGGGCGCGCTAGGGGCCGGTCCCGAGAGCCTGAAGCCGCTTACCACCTTCCTCTAGATAAAGTTAGGGGACCCCTCCCTCTAGGAGCAGTTGGCCTTGGCTCGTTGCCTTAGCCTAGCAGGACTAGTGTAAAATAAATAAAACTAGGTTTTAGGGTGAGGATCCGGATGTCTGGGACTGAGATGACACCAAGTTGGGGGGTGGTTAGAAGAAAGATATTTGATTCAGGTCGGGAGGCTGACGGTTCTGGTTTCTCTTGCTTCCAGTCCCACCAAGGGGACCGGAGGAATGTGCTGTTCACGTCTTCTGAGGGCACGTCCATATTTATAATTTATTTTTAGGAGAAGTTGTGAAAAGGGAAGGGGGATGGAAATGGGTAGAGAAGGTGTGTTTGCATGGTGTCCTCTTGGGAACCCAGAGGCTAATTGAGCTATTAAAGATGGAAATAATTTCTCCCAATCTGGATTCAACAGCAAATTTGACTTTAATGAGACAATTAAGGGTATAACGGAACTTTATTTAGCTGGAGGTGGATGGGGTGTGGTGCTTGAGATTTATGTTTGGTAAAAAGGACTTTTTCGAGAGTTGTGGTATTTGCTGGAATGTTTCAAGCTTGATTATTCGGGGACGGATGGCAGAGTTAGACAGTGTCTCCCTCCACAGCGACCCCCTGGCTTTGGGGAAGATGAGGCGCCTCTCAGCAGGAAGAGGCAGGCATTTTTAGTTCCTCTGCCTTCTTCCAAACCCTGTCTCTAGGGCAAGGCTGCCCTGAGCTGGGAACTTCGAACCCCAAAGGGGCTTACTTAAGAGGCTCCGGGAGGCTGTGGGCCCAGAATCGGGGTTTTGAGGGCGAGATGAGTTTGTGTTTTATCCAACTGGCCCACAAAGTCCCGCTTTTGGGGTCATCCTAACAGCAAAGGATTCAGGCCTTGGCAGCCGCTGGAGGTAGAAAGGAGTGACCCAACACACCCCCAGGCTACCGATCTGAAACTAAAAACCTTTAGAGGCAAGGGAAGGCTGTCTCCTTCCGTCAAAGGGAACTGGGTGTTTTGGAGTGGGAGGAGCTGGGAGGGTATTCTTCTTATCTAGCTTGGTGCCAACTTCTCAGAACAAACCTGCCCGTGCTCCCCCCCACCCCCCATTTGAGACGCAAAAACAGATAGCAGCAGAGGGAAGCTCTGGTTCTACACACATCCCAAAGGCTGCGAGAGGCCTTCCAGTGAGACCAGAAGGAAATGGTTGGATACGTGTACGGCGTTTCCCAGCGTGGAAGCCGTAAACATCACTGAGATCATAAACTATAATGCTATGGGTTTCCACCTGGACTTGTAATTCTTTCCTCCATGTTGAACAAAGCATCATGTAAGAAAGTCTGGATGAATGTCCCTCTCATTCACCTGAGTGAAAACAGGCACACACACACACACACACACACACACACACATTCCATATATGCACCCACATACCCTGAGCTATTTGCAAACTTGAATTTAAATTAAGGGTTCACAGCAGGGGATAGAATGCCTCAGTTGCTTTTGAATTGAATCCTTGGTGCCTGATTGAGTGATCTGATTCATGTGACACATGGGTACACAGATGACATTTGTCCTGCTTTGGCACACAAGAGAAGTTCTTTACTTTCACAGGTCCCTGTTTTCCTTCCGAGACACAATGAACCCATACTTAATCCAGGAGTCCACAGTGGCCCACGGCCCGCCTGTGGGGGATGGCCACATGGGGAGCTGTGTTTGTGCTTTGGGGGACTGGCTGCCAGATCCCTCTACTCTGCTAGAAAATCTCACCAAATCAGCCTTTAATGATACTTGTACAAATAGAGTGCTTTCTGTGAATTAATGAGCCCAGAGCACCAGATGACATGCTGGGATCATGAGCTGCCATGGAGGTAAGGTGAGAACTATGGAACTGCTAAAAGTGCAAAAAGTCGAGCAGAAGTCAGTGCTGAATGCGACCCAACCCCTGCTTTTAAGGTGAGCACGCCTCAATCACAGGGCAGTGTTTACATCCATCCCTCTGGGTCCACACATGTAATGATGAATATATTTAGCAAACTGCCCCCTGCCCCCTGCCCCCTGCCCCCCCGCCCCCTGCCCCCTGCCCCCAGTCGGAGTTTGCAAGCAGGTAAAGCAGCGAGGCAAGATTATAAATCAGTGCTTTTGCAGTGAGAGGTCACAGTCATGAAATCAGCAAAGCAGTGCAGATTCTTCTCACGTTCTCAGCTGCCACCCTGCTTCCCTCCCCTGCCAATAAGGGAAAAAAATTTCGACAAGGAACTGTTGAATACTCTGAATACATTTAGGCTTTCCTCCCCTGGCCTGTGTGTGTGTGAAATTTCATTAAGCTGTTGCTACTTCCCAACACTCATGTGGGAGTGTGGATTTAGAAAGGGTGTGGGAGAAGCAGCTTTGAATTTAGTCCTTTGCAATATGTGGTCCTGGGGACATTTTCAATAGAAAATATGTCAATAACTTATGACTAGCCGGGTGGTGGTAGCACAGGCCTTTAATCCCAGCTCCTGGGAGACAGAGGCAGGTGGATTTCTGAGTTTGAGGCCAGCCTGGTCTACAGAGTTCCAGGACAGCCAGGGCTACACAGAGAAACCCTGTCTCAAAAAAAAAAAAAACAACAAAACAACAACAACAATAACTTATGACTGGGGGTGAAGCAGAAGGGACATGCCCTTCAAAACAAAGTGCACATGCACACCTCAAGCCTCCAGGAGCGGGAACAGCCCCTGCATCCCCTCATCTAACTGGCAGTGGTAGAGTGTCACCTAGGAAAGACCCTGGGTTCACCCCTGACAGTGGAAATCAATAAAAAGGCAACAAGATTTGGGCTAAGTAAACTTAGAGCTCCCGGGGTAATAAATGGTTATTTTAGACATGAAAATTAGGTGCAGGAGACGCCACTTGAAGCTACTTGTTAGAAAGCACCACAGAGAAGACTGTTCATTAGACCGACTGCTGTTGAAATGTTCCTCACCCATTTTTCTAACCTAAAGTCCTTCTTGCTGTTTAGATCTGGTACAAGAAAATACACCCCAGTCAAACCTGCCCTGCACAGGTGTGTGTTAACTAGCTGCAGGCTTTCCAGGGTGGATGCTGAAGAGGGAGGGGCCGGGAGGGCGGGGGAAGCAGCAGACACTGGGGTTCCTCCTCTCATTCACTCCGTGTCAGTCCAAACCCCAGGCCCCTTGTGACTCCTTCCCAACGCAGCCAGCGTTCTGCCGTGGCCTTCACAGAGGCCATAGTTGTAGAGACACGGGCAGGTATTGATACAGCTCCTGGTCTTCTATCAGTTTCCTCACGAAGGACTCACAGAGCGCACTTTCCTGGGTTTCATGCACTGTGACAGGAAAGGGACACCCCAGGGAACACAGAGGTCTGGGAGGGCCCCTGTAAGGCCGCGGGCACACGGAGGTCTGGGACAGCCGCTGTAAGGCCGCGGGCACACGGAGGTCTGGGACAGCCACTGTAAGGCCGCGGGCACACGGAGGTCTGGGACAGCCACTGTAAGGCCACGGGCACACGGAGGTCTGGGACAGCCCCTGTAAGGCCGCGGGCACATGGAGGTCTGGGAGGGCCACTGTAAGGCTGCGGGCACATGCAAGCTCCTCCTGAGGATGGAGCCCAGGCAGGCAGAAAAAGCCACGCTGGTGCAGGGCTGAGCCGAGCCGCTGAGCTTCAATGTGCTGTCAGAGTTTTGAGACATCAGCAAATGGGGCTCTTTTGCTAGAATCATCCATGAGCACTGGGCCTGGGGCCTGCTGGCATCAATGCCCAAGACAGCCTGGAGCGTGGCCAACTGAGGCCCAGACATGGCCTTATTGCTATGACTAGAGCCCAAACAAACTCCAGATAGTGGCCTGGAGGCCTTTTTTCCTGAGGTCAGCATTGAATTGGTTTAGTGAGAAAGTGGATGTTTGACCCCTCAGGATGGTCTTCTCAGAGATCCGGCCTGGTGAACACCACAGGGTTCTAGAAAACCCCAGGGCAGAGTGTGCTTTGTAGCCAAGTAAAGCCTTCTCTGCAGTCCACATAGAGTAGGATCCTTCATTTTGGGGTGGCTAGGAGGGGTGGGGTGCCCTGTAACCCATCTCATCTTTGCAGACCTCTTCAAAAGCCAGGCCACCTGCTGCACTCCAGGAAGCTGAGCCTCCTCTCCCTAGGCCTGAAGGGGCAGGGCGTGGGCCTAGAAATTGGTGGAAGGTCGCAGTGTTTGAGGACCTGGGGGGAGGACCAGGGGGGAGGACCAAGTGAGCCAAGGAAAGAAGTGACATCTAAGATGCCTGGACGTGGTCTGAGTGTGAGGCCCGTCCTGCAGGGAAGGGGTGTCTGCGGCCTGCTGAGCCTTGGCAGAGACCCCTGCTCTGAGAAGCTGGGTCAGCCCTGAGTCAGCCAAACCCATGAGACTCTCATTGGCCCTGGCAATTGAACTCCAGGCCTCCAGAAGGCCTGTGGACTTCTCATTGCGTCTGAGCGTGGTATCACAGGATCCGACCAGGGGCTCGAGGGCCAGGCCATATTTAGCCTCAGGTTCACCCAGAGAATATTTTAGGTGCTGCCTGGAGGGAGAGCTGTGGCCTGAGTTACTGTCACATGGCAGCAAAGGAAAGGCACCCTCACCGGCCTGGCGCAGATGCCACCCAGTCAGTGCCAAGCTGCTTGTGTGCTGGGAATGTGTTGGGAAGGCGTCTACCCCGGCTTGTGGTGACTAGGGTGCTTTCACTCAGCTCAGAGGCAGTTTCCGGCTGTCTCTTCTCTGAGATGGCCCATTGTGATGTATCAAGTTGCTAAAGATACCCTGGGGTGCTAGCTGGCCTGGTGGGCACCCCAAGTAGAAACTGCCAAGGTTGTCTGTCTTGGGGATGACATTGCCTTGGATGCTTTCTTACCCAGACCTTAGCGGCCAGACCCCGAGTGGGCGTGTGGACCTTCACAGTGACTTGGCCCAGCAAGCTTTAAACACCCAGTGGTCCTTCCCTGAGACCTCACCCTTCCCTCAGTCCCCCACAACGCAGGAAGGGGGGCCCCAGTGGGTCACTGTTCTCGATGCTGACCAGTGAGGACCGGGAATGAGTATCTGGTGTTTGGAGAAAGGGGGCCAGCCCCTGTGCGTGCCTGGCTTTAGGACACTGTTGGCATGATCAAGTCTGGAGCCCTACACTTGGGCTCACGTGTGTAGGAAGCTTCTGCCTAGACACGTGCGTCCAGTTGCTGTAAAGATGCCGAGGATCCTGGGGGATGCATCTAGCGCCACGCCCCCCAAAGGTTCGCTTGTCTGAAGTTTGCTTTAACTTTCTGCATTTTTTTTTCCTTTTTAGTTTTGGTTTTCAGGGCCTCTGTGAGCCTTCAGTTCCTGCCAGCTGATTGATTGGTTACCGCAGGGAAAATGAGGGACTTTTGGGGGCAGATGTGTTTCCATTCCACTATCATAATGCCCCTAAAAATCCTTATTGCTCTTGCAGTATTCCTCGGGGGTCCCTGGGCCAGGAGCTGCCTGCAACTCCAGAAGACAGAGTCCCTTGAGCCCCCCACCCCCGGCTGCTCAGGCTCTGAGGTCCATCTCCCGCACTGTGCTCGAAACCAGTGGAAAATAAAAAGATGACATGTGAGGCCTCTTGCTAAAGGCGCTCTTTGCCCTCCAGGGGTAAAAGGCTGGCTCTCAGCCTGAGGGGAGGCTGGCTACGGCTGCCGCCCACCTTTGCTCCTGGGGTGTAGGGAGGCAAGGGAGGGAGGAGAACAGGTGTTACCAGTCTGACAGGCCTGGTCCCTCCAGGGCCTCCAGGATCTTCACTTTGGCAGGGAGGCCTGGGTAGTCCTCCCCTGCCAACTCCCAGAAAAAAGACACTTCTCCCACTCTCTGCCTCAGTTTCTCATCTTGCCTGTGCTCCCGAAGTAGCCTAAGTTTCTTGGACATAGCCCAGGGTGTAATGGGATTAAGATCACAAACTTTGACCAGCGCCTACAATATTAGTTGGCATTAGCACGATGTTTACTAATACATGCAAATTCCTCAGAGCAGAGGATTCAGAAGCCACAGTTCGGCTGCAAGCGTGCGTTTCCGGAAGCAGCAGTCTGCTTAACCGTGTTCTCCCTAAGGACTGGGCTGGAACTGGGTCACTACTGGAAGTAACCCCATCTCTCTGAGCCTCACGACCTCACAACGGGATCCCCTGGCTTAGAACAAAAGCATCTCCAAGTCTCTCCTACATATCCACCAGGTGATTTTAAATGCATTGTGAATAAAGTTATTAATTATGCTAATAGGCATTTCCTTGCAAGGTAAATGTTTAGTTATGGCAGCTGGCTTGTTCCCATTTAAGGTATTTCACATGAATTTAAATTTCTTAAAAACAAGAGGCTTTGTTTTTCTTTTTCTCACTTCAACCCTTCTTTTCTCTTTCCCTCCCTCCCTCCCTCCCTTCTGTGACAGGGTCTCACTTTGTGGCTTGGTTGGCCTGGACTTCACTGTACAGACCAGACCCACAGAGACCACGCTCACGGCTGCCTCCCAAGTGCTGCCAGCACACCTGCCTAAAGAACGGGCTTCGGTTTTTGTTTATTCAGGGCATGGGGACCGGAGTGAGAGTGGAGAAGCAGAAGCCGGCCACGCCCATGTGGAGAGAGGGGGCAAAGGAAGGTAGAAGGGAGGAGAGCCCGGAGGGGCTGGATGGCAAGAGAGGCTAAGAGAGTTAGAGAAGCAAGAGCAAGGTTTCTTTAATTAAAAAACAAAACAAAACTATAAAACATTGTGTGGAGGCAGAGACAGAAACCTAAAGTGTCCTAGGTCAACTTTTAAAATTCCTGTTTCCTGCCTGGGGAGGCTGGAGGACACGGCTGACATTCCTACTCGCCTCACAGTGAGGGAGAGCCACTCCAGGCTCCCCATCCCCAGAGGCGGCTCCTCCTTGTTCCTTTATGCACCTCAGTTCTCTGGGAAATGGAGAGGCTCAACCTCTAGGGCAGGCCACCATCAGTACCCCTGGCTGAGGACCACCCTAGAGGGTTCATGGGCAGGACACCAGGATAGGCAGGGGGGACCTTAAAGCTCCAAGGGACACAGTGTGTCAGGTTGAGTTCCAGCTTCCAGCCAGTCCCCCAGGGTGGTGGGGAGGGAAGCAGCCCGCCCCAGCACGGGCCAGCTCCAGTTGCACGTTATGCAGTGTCATGGGGTGAGGGTGCCAGAGGGGGCTGGCTGGCCAGCCAAGGCACCTACAGAGGCCAGCAGACAGCTGCCAGCCCCGCTGCCAGAGCATACCCTGCCCCCACTCTACAAGTCTCCAGGATAGGGCTGGACCCTAGGGGCACTCTTACATCTCTTTCCACCCACACACTGGGGAGAACTTTTAGGACTTTTCTTGAGACAGGCTTTCATACTGTAGCCTAAATTAGCCTTGAACTTGCAGAAAGCTCTGTTTTCAACTCTGAGTTAGTGGCCTACAGCATCATGCCTCGCTACCAAAACCAGCTTTTCTGCCTCTTTGTCCCTCTGTGTGTCTCTGTCTCTCTCTGTGCGCACCTGTCTCTGTGTGTCTCTGCCTCTCTGTCTCTGTCTCTGTCTCTGCCCCCCCACACACACACACTTGTTTTTTAAGGCAGGGTTTCTAACTGAACCTGGACATCACTGATCAACTGGGCTCCTGTCTAGCATGCTCCAAGGCTTCTCCCGTCTTTACTTGCACAGTACAGGGGTTACAAAGATGTACGCCAACACCAGACTGCTTTTTTACCGGGTTCTGGAGGCAAGCACTTTACCAGCTAGCTCTCCAGCCCTGAGACACGCTGTTAAGACACAAGGACTCGGATTCTAGAGGTTGTGATGGTATGGAGTAAGCTGGATAGCCCCTCCTTCCCTGACTCCTAACCTCCCTCCCTCCGTATCTCCCTCTCTTTCCTTGGACAAATGTCTGCTGAGGGCCCAGTAAGCCAGGCACAGTGCCGAGTGTGGAGGTCCAATACTGTGTGAGACACACCCATACTAGAGGCTTCTCACTTTAACCGGAAAAGATGGACAAGAAAGCAGAGGAATGGATAACCTATGTGGACAAACACTCACTCTGCTGACCGCTCAGTGTTCTGGTCTTAGACAGTGAGGCCCTCAGAAAGGGCATCTCACTAACATGGAAACATGGGCAGCAGCAGGTGTGGCTGACCTCCTGTAATCCCAGCACTCAAAAGGCAGAAACAGGAGGATGGTCTTTGAGTTCTAGGTAGCAAGTTCCAGGCCAGCTGGGACACAGCAAGATCCTGTCTCAAACAAAATACACCCAGTAACAACAAAAAGGAAACAGACACATATCTGATTGTTCTACATTTGAATTTGGACTCTTCCAGGGACAGGTTTTACAGTTTCTAGCCTGTGATAATGCTTTTTGTTCCTCAGTTTTCCTGTCTGTAAGTACTAGAAAGACAAACATGGGGTGGCAGTGGGAATGAGGTAAGAAAGGCAGGAAGGTGCCTGTGGATGTGTGTCACTTTGACACAGGCTGGAGTTATCACTGAGGAAGGAGCTTCAGTTGAGGAAATGCCTCCATGAGATCCAGCTGTGGGACATTTTCTCAATTAGTGATCAAGGGGGGAGGTGGTGGGTGGTGCCACCCCTGGCCTGGTAGTGCTGGATTCTAACAGCAGGCTGAGCAAGCCAGGGGAAGCAAGCCAGTAAGGAACATCCCTCCATGGCCTCTGCATCAGCTCCTGCTTCCTGACCTGCTTGAGTTCTAGTCCTGACTTCCTTTAGTGATGAACAGCAATGTGGATATGTAAGCTGAATAAACCCTTTCCTCTCCAACTTGCTTCTTGGTCTTGATGTCTGTGCAGGAATAGGAACCCTGACTGCGACAGTGCCCATGGGAGCCTTGGTTACAGCATAGTAATATGCACAAATTAACATTGGAAGTCAGAATCTTGCTGCCCATCAGGCTGATGGCACTGGGGTCATTACTGAGTCTCTCTCCATGATGAAAGCCTCACTAGTGGACCTGAGCACCAGGAGGGTGAGACGTGGCTGTCATGCCTCTGAGGGGAGGTGCTGGTAGCTACTCTCCTAGCAAGCAAGCCACTTACGCCTAGATTTGGGCTGGTTCCCATGGGCCTGGGGTCCACACGTGGGTTGGTCCTATCTCGTGTTGCTGTTTTGAACCTAATGATTTTGGAACCAGGGACCCCATGTTTTCACTTTGCAAGCTCTCTGCCCTGCCTTTGTTCTGAAAGACCCCACTCTTCTGCTGTTGGTGGTTTGTATACCGGGCCCAGGGTAATTTTTCAATTCACCGGTCCAGCATTTGGTGGGTTTTGTTGGTTTACTTTTTGAAACTGTCTTTAGATCAGGCTGTCCTAGAACTCAAGGCTGGACTTGAACTTCCGGCCCTCCTGCCTGGATCCCCTCTCAGAGTACTTGGGTTATAGGCCACACTCAGTTTTATGCTGTGGTGGGCCTTGAACCAGGGCATCTCATTCAATCTAGGCCAGCATTCTGCCAACTAACTTATATCCGAGCTCCTGACCTAGTGTTCTGTGCTGGGCTGAATCGCTTTAGGACTGATTGCTCACATGAATGCCTGTGTGCCTCTCTCACAGGCAGGCTGCTGCTGAGGGCAGGACAGATTGCTTCTCCACTGAAGCTTGAGCTGCGAGCATGGATTAATCAGGAGTTCGGTGACTCACAGGCCATTCTTTCTCCTGACCTGAGCCTACCTAAGCAACTGACCCCTTCCAGGGAAGCACCTCAGATGCAGCCAATTCTGGAAGCCCTGCTTGGCTCCTGGAAAGCTCTGTGAGGGTGGAGACTCAGGTCTCCTGAGATCCGCCTCCCTGCTGTTCAGTGGGTTGGTGTTAAACAGGCTCTGTGGGGTTCAAAGACAACAGGGATTTAAAGGTCTATAGGGCTGGGGCTGTGAAGCCTCTCTCAAGGGAAGAACTACGTGTGGCTTAAAACCACTCTGATTTCCATCCTGAGTGAGTCTGAGGCCCAGTGGGAGGCCACAGGTCAGGGTTTCTGGACTGTTAAATGTGACAGTGTAGAGAATGAGTCAGTAGAGAATATTTCAGCTTTCCAGAGGCTGACAGGAAGAATGTGAGATCTAGGCTAGCCTTGACTATGTAAAGACACCATATGTGGCTGTGGCTGCCTCTAACCCAGCACCCTGGAGAAGGATAAAGTAAAATTTGAATAGTTTTATTGAATGATCCACTTAAAAGGTAACATCACATTGGAAGTGTTGCAGCTGGCTTTGGATACATCCAATGTCATGTCCTGCAGCCATTAGCACAATGAACTATCACGCCTCCCCATGGCCTGGCGTTCCGCCCCGTCCTGACAGGCTCCACTTCCACGCTGTCTGTGCTCCTTTGATGTGGCACAGGGGTCTCCGGTGCAGCCATGTTGTCGTGTCAGGATGGACTGACTTGCTTCCCTCCCCCTTTTCCCCTCTTCAATTTTTTCCTTGGTTTTTATTTATTTATTTATTTATTTATTTATTTATTATTTTTTATTTATTTATTTTTTAGTTTTTCGAGACAGGGTTTCTCTGTGTAGCTTGGGCTGTCCTGGAACTCACTCTGTAGACCAGGCTGGCCTCGAACTCAGAAATCCACCCAGCGTGGTTCTGTTTTCTATTAGAGGAAATGCTGCACAGGTGCACCAGCGGCAGACAGCCTTTAGCTTGCTTCCTCTGTCTTTTCTCTCTCTCTCTCTCTCTCTCTCTCTCTCTCTCTCTCTCTCTCTCTCTCTCTCCCCTCTCTCCTCTTCTCTCCCCTCTCCCTTCTCCCCTCTCTCTCCTCCTCCCCCCTCTCCCCCCTCTCCCCCCTCTCTCCCCTCTCTCCCCTTTCTCCCTTTTCTCCCCTTTCCCCCCTCTCTCCCCTCTCTCCCCTCTCCCTCTCCCTCTCCCTCTCTTCTCTCCTCTCCCCCCTCTCTCTCTCCTCCTCCCTCCTCTCTCTCCTCTCTCTCCTCTCTCCTCTCTCTCTCTCTCTCTCTCTCTCTCTCTCCTCCTTTCTCCTCTCTCTCCTCTCTCTCCTCTCTCCTCTCTCTCTCTCTCCTGAGTGTGATGCCTCTTGGCCAATGTTTTCTTACTCTTTTTAAAGAAAGTTTTGCTGGCAGGGCATTGTGGCACACGCCTTTAATCCCAGCACTTGGGAGGCAGAGGCAGGTAGATTTCTGAGTTCGAGGCCAGCCTGGTCTACAGAGTGAATTCCAGGACAGCCAGGGGCTACCCATAAAAACCCTGTCTTGAAAAAACCAAAAAGTTTTGCTGTGTGTGTGTGTGTGTGTGTGTGTGTGTGTGTGTGTGTGAGATGTGCCCATGGTTGCCAGGAAGGATACAGAATTTCCCCAAAACTAGAGTAAAAGGCATTTGTAAGCTACCCAATGTGGGTGCTGGGATCTGAACTCCACTCAGAGTTTGTGAATGTGTGCACAGTGTGCGTGTATGGTCGGAAGACAGCATTACATGTGGGTCTTCCTGTACCTTTCACCTCTCCTGCGGGAGACTCTCATTGCCAGGCCAGGCTAACTGGTCTAAGAGCTTCCAGAGATTTACCTACTGGTCTGAGCCTCCCGTCACCTCACTGTGGGATCAGAGGTGCGCCACCATGCTCAGCTTTTTACAGAGGTCATAGCATCTGAACTCAGGACATCATGTTTGTAAGGCATAATCTTTACTGACGCCATCTCTCCATCTCTAACTCTCAGACTTTGAGTGGGTAGAATGTGGAGCACCCGATGAGCTGAAGGACGGAATCTGGAGCCTACTCCAGTGCAGCAGGCAAGGACCCGGGCTGAGCCAGCTGCGTCACTCATAGGATTTAGGATGACACTGGTACTTAGGAGTTCCTTTTTCTTTCTTTTTTAATAGTTTTCCTTTTTTATTGGATAGTTTATTTACATTTCAAATGTTATCCCTTTTCTTGGTTCCCTCCAACTCCCAGAAACCCCCATCCCATCTTCCCTCCCCCTTTTCTGTGAGGGTGTTCCTCCACCCACTCACCCACCCCACCTCCCCGCTTTTGATTCCCCTACACTGGGGCCTCCAGCCTTCATAGGACCAGGACCTCTCCTCTCATTGAAGCCTGACAAGGCCATCCTCTGCTACATATGCAGCAGGAGCCATGTGTACTCTTTGGTTGATGGCTTAGTCCCTGGGAGCTCGGAGGGTCTGGCTGGTTGATGTTCTTGTTCTTCCTATGGGGTTGCAAACCCCTCCAGCTCCTTCAGTCCCTTCTTTAATTCCTCTGTTGGGGACCCTGCACTCAGTCCAGTGGTTGGCTGCGAACATCCAGCATCTGCCTCCGTATCTGTAAGGCTCTAGCAGGGCCTCTCAGGAGACAGCCATATCAGGCTCCGTTTAGCAGTAGTGGCACATGGCTTTAATCCCAGCACTAGGGAGGCAGAGTCAGGTGGATCTCTGAGTTTGAGGCCAGCCTGGTGTACAAAGTGAATTCCAGGACAGAGAAACCCTGCCTCAAAACAAAACAAAACAAAACAAAACCACCACCAGCAAAAAAAAAAAGTTCCTTCTTCAAAGGTGGCATCTGAATTTCAACACCAGAGCCAGCAAGGTCCCCACGCGTCTGCACAGCATGTCAGCAGAACAGAAAGATGCAGCAGATGCAAGAATGTAAAACCTTGGATACCCAGGAGACACATAGGCAAGCCTCACCCCACCCCCCGAGTGGTTCCAAGGGCGGTTGGATATCTTCTGGCTTTGAATCTCCCAAAATAAGATGACCCCATCCAACCTGGAGGCACTTAGCAGTCATTCGTCTGAGGCCTCTCCTGAGAACCGCAGCTGTTTTATTTGGCCACAGCATTTAGTTCTAGGTTCTGAGTGGTTCAGATGTTCCCAGCGTGACAGGGTTGCAGCCTTAGGAACAGAGGTGCACAGGGAGCAGACTGCCAGAGCTTTGGCAGGTCCGGGGGTGCCCAGTAGAAGCAGGTGGCTATGGTGGACACGAGCAACCAAATGCAGTCCAGCTCAGAGCAGAAGAGTGGTATCGTTCTCCAGGGCCAGCCTCTACCAGCCCACACGCCCCAGTTTCTCATGAACATGGAAATGTGCTTATTCCTTGGCACAAGCACTTCCAGTGTAGACCCAAGAAGTGGAATTTGGTTGTTTTTGGTTTTTTTGTTTTGTTTTGTTTTGTTTTTTGGTTTTTCGAGACAGGGTTTCTCTATGTAGTCTTGGCTGTCCTGAAACTCATTCTGTAGACCAGGCTGGCCTCGAACTCAGAAATCCGCCTGCCTCTGCCTCCCAAGTGCTGGGATTACAGGCGTGCGCCACCACCCGGCTGGAATTTGTTTTTAAGTTCTGCATCTGTTCCCTGGTGTCCTTCAGAAAGGGTATGTGACTCAAGTGCCCCTCCATGATGGACATTTAAGGGTCCCTGTTTCTGGCAGCCTTTTCCTCCTGCACAGATGCAATATTCTCGTGAGGTAAGTAGACTTCAAAAGTGGGCCTGGGTAGCTGGGCGGTCATGACTGCTAAGGGATCCATGTGGCTTTCTGAGGAGACCAGCCATTCAGCAAGGTGAGGAGTCTAGGTTATGTAAACAAAGGCAGAGTTTAGGGAGGAGGGACAGAAAGTTATTCCAGTGAGTGGCATTGTGCCAGCCAGAATTTATTTCTTTAGCATGGTTAGGACTTAAATATGGTCAAACATATTCTTCTTTTTAATTTTACACAAACAAATATGTTCCCAGGCTGACACCTCTGATGCCAAGTTTCTAGGGGAGAAAAATTCCACTGCAAACCAGTAAAGCAGCAGAGAGCCAGTGAGGATGGGAGGACCACAGAGTACAATGGGAGCACCACAGAGAGTGCAATGGGAGCACCACAGAGCACAACGGCCCCACCCAGACTGTGCTAACCAGCACTGGCTCCCTGTTTTGGCTGCAGGTAAACTTTCCAGGAATCTCAGCACACAAGACAGTAGGAAATATCAAAGCCAAGGATGGAAAAGGTTTGGTTTTGCTCAAAGGAGCCCATCTCAGCTTGATACTCTCCCCTCTGCTAGTCAAGAGATGGCAACGATGCTTCCAGAGAGAGGTTGGAGGGAACAGGGGCGCAGATCGCTTTTCCTCCTCTCAGGGTCACGCTTGTGTGACAGCCAGACAGCCTCAAATGGTTCCAGTGATTGCCTAAACGAGTGACCGCCAGACTGTAATGAAGTAAAGGCCTTGTAACCCCTTGTTTTCACTACTCTGTAATGAAGGATATTTTCTACAAGTTTCTCTGGAATGGCTTGGAATTTGAACCTTTTTTTTTAAGTGTCAAACTGACATTTACAGACTGGGCCGTCTCACCAGTCCCAGCTTTGAACGTCTGAGCTTCCACATCCTAGGTGGGATCTTAGGCATGCACCTCCACGGTTCTGCTATGTATCTCTGGGGATCAGATCCAGGCTTCATACATGCTACGCTCTCCACTGACTGACTCACACCCCGGCCCTACACTGACAGTGTCTATGAAATGTTCTCCTTTGCAAACACAAGCTCCCTGTGCTCTACTTTGTGATTTGTAATGAACAGAGAGTGTCGAGACACTGACCAGCAGCTGCCAGGATTCCGGAGCAGGAAAGCCAGATGTCACCTTTGAATGACATGTGAAACCACCTTGGAAGCAGTCCTACTAAAAAATGACACGAATCTAAAGGAGCTTCTCAATCTGAGTGTCACACCTTTATGAAGTAAAAATAAGGAAAATCCAGACTCCAGTTAACCATAAGATGGTACAAGTTCTTCACAGATATGAATGGGGTAGACTTGTATGTAGTTTGTGGGAGAAGGAAGCAGCATGGCCTGTTGTAACATTAAAGCCTTTTCTGGATTCTGATCTTATCCAGCTGTGAGGAAAACACCCGTGAGCCCGGGAACATCGAAGGGGAGCCATGGACTCACTAACATCTCACAGTAAAGCATCTCTGTTCAGCTCAAAGGGTGATGGGTGCAAAGATTGTTTGTTTTGTTTTGTTTTGTTTTGTTTTCCTGCTGGAGTCCGGTGTTTGTTTACGCTTGAGTCTGTAATTCACCTCAGGATAGTCTGGAGGGTGTATCTGCACAGAACAAGACTATTGAATTCATCCTGTTCCCCACTCTGTTTGCCTGAAGCTTTCACAACAGGGAGAGAGGGGCTCAGGTGGCCACGTGCTTGCTCATGGCACAGCACCAGGTTCTTAGTTTGGATCCTCAGCACTCGTGGGAAAAGCATGTGCCCGTGACAGCACTGCTTGGGTGAGGAGGCAGGAGCATCTGGAGGGCTCACTGGCCATCCTGTCTAGCTGAATCAGCAAACTCATGTAAACTAAGGGAGTGATTAAGGAAGACACCCAACAGGTACCTCTGGTCTCCACATGTATACACATCTACTCATACCACCCACAAGAAAATGAAAATTGTTCTTTTCCTGACCTCTCAAAGATAATGTTCCTGCATTAGTCAGGGTTCTTTAGAGGAACAGAACTTATAGAATGAAAAAATATATACATATATATATAATATTTATTTATTTAAGTGATTTACAGGCTGTGGTCCAGCTAGTCCAACAATAATCCAGGAAGTTCCAATGGTTGTTCAGTCCACAAGGGTGTCTCAGCTGTTTTCAGTATACTCTGGAATCCTGAAGAAGTATGCCAGTGAAGAAATGAACTTGCCCACGAGAGCAAACAGGCAAAGAGCAATCAAGCTTCCTTCTTCCATGTCCTTTATATAGGCAAGAAGCAGACACTGAGGCCCAGATTAAAGGTGGATCTTCCCACCTCAAAAGATATGGATTAAAGGTGTATCTTCCACCTCAAAGATCCAGATTAAGTGGGTCCTCCCACTTCAAATGATTGATTTAAGAAAACAGTCCCTCGCAGCTGAGCCAGGCCTTTTGGATTTTAGTTCACTGATGTAGTAATCAAGTTGAAAACTAAGGATAAGCTGGGCAGTGGTGGCACACGCCTTTAATCCCAGTACTTGGGAGGCAAAGGCAGGTGAATTTCTGAGTTTGAGGCCAGCCTGGTCTACAGAGTGAGATCCACGACAGCCAGGGCTACACAGAGAAACCCTGTCTCGAAAAAAACCAAAAAAAAAAAAAAAGGATAAAAAAAGAAAACTAAGGATAGCCATCACAGTTCCCCCATACCACTCCCACATCTGCAGGGCCAGCCTGGGGAGCAGGCTTAGGCGACATCTTCAAGTATCCAGTCCCATCTCCATGGCAACCAGTGAGGACTAGTATTCAGAAGCCTACTTCCTACAGAGGGTCAGGCCAGGCTTCCAGCATCATGTCAGAATGGATATTGTGCCCTTTGGAGTCTCCCCTAGATGGATATTCTCAGTACCACCTGCTTGCCACACCCTTCTCTCTCTGGACCTTCCTGCAGAGTCACCAAGGAAGGAGCGGGAGTGGCCACTTGGCAGGGAGGCAGCCCTGGTATTACGTGTGTTCCAATCCTGACCCCACTACTTAATGGCAGGGCCTTTCACCTCTCTGAGCCTCTTCTGTAAAGGTGAGCTTAAAGAGACCTGCTCACAGACTGGGGAGAGGGCTCAGTGGGTGAAGCACTCACTCCACGAGCATCAAGACCTAAGTCTGAATCCCCAGAGCTCACATAAGGCTGAAAACAGTAGATAGAGCCTGCAGCTGCAATCCTAGCATTCCTCTAGGGGAAATGGGGGGCACACACACACACACACACACACATCACATACACACATCACACATCTCACACACACAACACACACATCTCACACATACCACACACATCATACACAACACACACACAACAAACATCACACACGCACCACACATATCACATACACACAACACACACACATCACACATCTCACACACAACACACATAACACAAACATCACACACACACATACACACACACACACACACACACACACACACACACATCTCATACAAACCTTGATAGCTCAATAGAGCTGTACCAGGACAGCCATGGTTCCTCCCCTCTAAGCCTAGTCACTTATGTATCTATCAAGCAGGAGATTCATGCTATCAAGAGACCTAAGGGCTTCCTATATCTAATTTCACTTTAAAAATGAGAACAGTCTTCCCTAGAATCCAAGTGCCTGCCTGATGTCACAGAGCAGTTCAGCAACAACATCAGTCCCATGTCCTTGGGGAGAAGCTGGTCCTTGAAACAAGGGAGGCTGACCTTTGTTTGTTTGTTTGTTTTGAGACAGGGTTTCTCTGTGTAGATCCGGCTGTCCTGGAACTCACTTTGTAGACCAGGCTGGCCTCGAACTCAGAAATCCGCCTGCCTCTGCCTCCCAAGTGCTGGGATAAAAGGCGTGCACCACCACCACCTGGCCCTTTTTTTTTTTAAGACATGGTTTTATGTACCTTAGGTTAGCCTCAGACTTGTTTTGTCTGAGGATATCCTTGAATTTCTGATCCTACAAATTACATTTTCCGAGTGCTGTTGGGGTTAAAGATACACGCCAGCACCCCTGGGTGAATACAGGCTCCACATGTTAGCCAAGTGTGTCCTAACGTCTACATCCCCAGCCCTGAAACAGTCTCGTTCTAGTTTTGTTAGTTTTGTTTTAGGTGTTTTGTTGTTGTTTTTATTGTTTGGGTATGTTGCTAGGGTTCATGTAGCCCAATCTGGCCTTGACATTGCTTTGTAGCCAAGGCTGGCCTTGAACTCCAGATCCTGTGTCTAAGTGCTGAGCCCACACACCTGGCTGGAAAGCAGCTCCCTTGCGTCCTGCCCTGCAAGAAGAGGATACGCATGCCTACTCCTCTTGGACTCCTGGGAAGTTCAGATGCTAAACCAAAAAAGCCCAATTTAACTATCAGCTGCTCTGCTTACATTCAATCCCACAGACAGGGGCATGGCTAAAGGGGTGTTTCTAAGAGGCAGACTCGGGGGATGAAGTCAATTGAGATCAATTTACAAGATCCCTTCAAATTTGAGGCTCTATGTTTGTGACCCCCATGGACCAGCTGTGTGTCCTTTCCCCTGCTCACAGCCATTCCATCTGTTACTGTCCAGTAGCTGGAGTGATTTCTCTAGTCTAAAAATAGCAGCACCCTGACTCAGTGTAGGAACCACAAAAGTTCTCATTTTCCCATTACTTTAGGATAAACCAGAGTCTTCGCAGGTGCAGGGCTTGGCCCAGGCTCCCTTGAGACTGACTGGGATCCTATCCTTGTAACCGTTTCCTTCCTTCCTTCCTTCCTTCCTTCCTTCCTTCCTTCCTTCCTCCCTCCCTCCCTTGTATCCTTGATTCCTAGCACCCCACCCATTCCTATTATCAGCACAGTTCTAGTCAAAGATCTATTGGTCTGCTCACCTAGTTATCAACATCTTGGAGCTTACCGCTCAAACATGAGGCCCTAAATTCAACCCCTAGTAACACATAAAGAGCTGGTCATCACAATGCCCCAGTGTTAAGGATACAGAGACAGGTAAATGGGGCTTCAGTAAGCCCCAAGTCCCAAATGAAAAACCCGTCTCAAAAGTGAGGTGGAGAGCCAGGTGTGGCGGGGCATGCCTTCAATCCCAGCACTCAGGAGGCAGAGCCAGGTGGATCTCTGTGAGTTCAAGGCCAGTCTGATCAGCCAGAGTGGTTAACAGAGAAACCCTGTCTTGAAAAACAAAACACAACAACAAAGTGGCTAGCTTCTGGGAGCTGACACTTGCTGACCTCAGACCTGTACGTGTGTAAGTGCAGAAACTGAATTGTCAGTGGCTAGCCTCTCGGTCCATGGGCCAGCGCTTCAGGAGCTAGCCGGTCAGGCCGAGGGGCCGTTGTCAGCGGCTAGCCTCTCGGTCCAAGCCCGTGTTTTTGATACTCACTTCTACTTTACAGCCCCTGGCTGGTGACATGTAGATGACACTCTATAGCTTTCAGATAGTCCCAGCAATACCACGATCGCTGCTCCATCTGAATAAAATCCTCCATAACCACCGGGGTTGTGTGCCCTCCTCTCTGCCTGATGTCATCCTGGGACACAGCTGGGACACCCTGATGTCTCAAGGTGGAAGATGAAAAGGCAAACTCTCACACATGGGAGGAATGTGGTGCGGGGACCAGTTTGTCTTGAGTGGTTGTGCATTTCTATCTGTTCCTCTTAGCTCTGTTCATTTCCCTACTCCAGCATTCACCTGATGCTGCAGGGACCCATGAGCCTTGGAGTTGAAGTCAAGACAGCTCTCTGGCTCTGGATTTTGCCGTAATGAATGCACCCACCAAGGTAATGATAAACACAGCCTCATTACTTGCCTGCTAGCTAATTTCCTTCTTGTTTTTCTGCCCCTTTCCTCAAATGGATTCTTGAGTTCTTCCACATTGCTAGTTGCTAAGCTATAAAGTTCCAGGTTCTAAAGCCTTGCTGCTCATTGGTGGAGAGTTCCTGGGCTGTTCCAAGCAGGAGGCTGCAGAGAAAGGCATTCTCTCCAGCAGTTGGGAATTTTCTAGCAGTTGATGTCATGCAAAGGTCTTTGACTAGCACTACAGGATTTGGTGTACTCTTGAAGTGACGGAGGAGGGTCACAGGCTCTAGAATGTTCCCCCAGGAAGATGAGGGGCCATGGATGGACAATGGGACTTCCAACCCTGGGCAGCAGAGATACCTTGAGACCCCAGGATTAAACTGCCATGTCCCCCCTCACAACTTGGTCAGTGGTGACACCGGGAAGCTCAGGAAACTGGAAGGCGCTAAGCGTGGGGTGCTTGCAGTGAGGGCCTTATTTGCAAAGGACCTCTGAACTCCTAGGCATCCCCCAGTCCTTGAGCAGTTGGGACGCTATGGGCTGCCACAGGTGGCTACAAAGGACTGTAAACTCTGTGAATGGAAGTGTTTACCTCGGCTCAGCTTCCACAGGAGCTTCGTCTCTTCCCTTTCAGAAGCGGCCCTTGACATGGACAGGCCTTCAGAAAGAAGGAAGCCATGTGACCCAGACCTGGTTCTGAGAGGTCACATGGCTCAGATGAACTGATCAGAATTTCCTCTGATACTTTCCTGCCAAAACTATAGGAAAAGACCTCATACACTGCACTGCCTGTGAACATGTGTGGAAGACATTTGGAAAAAAAAAAAAAAAGAAATTCCCCAAAGATACAGAGCCCCTGAGCTCCAGCTTGGGGTAAACCAGAACCATGCCCCATGTCTAATAGTGAATTATTTTTCTGCTTGGAAAACACCAAGCTTGGTGTGTGTGTGTGTGTGTGTGTGTGTGTGTGTGTGTTTAAGACACAGGAACATATAGATTTACTGCATGACACCTAGCTATGTCAGGTGATTTGCATATAGTTCTATATAAGGTCCTTAAGGTCAATCCATTGGTTATCCTAGCTAGGTTCTGACCAGCTCTTAGACTTTGAACTGGACAACCAGGAGGAATTAGTCTCCTGCTTCCATCAGTCCATCATTTACACCCCAATTATGAGATAAGTCTGTTGTAAATGCCACTCAATGGCTATCTGGATGCGGGACGCTCTCAGCCATGTTAACTGCGGAGAACCCAGATGAGAGCTGAGCAGACATCACGTAAGCTCATAAGCATCTCACCTTCCAGAGACTGGAGCTAAGTGAAAATTCCTTTTTGAGTTACCTGACCTTGTACTTTGTTCTAACAGGAACCAGACAGAGGCAGCTAGCGCCCTGTTGGGATAATGTGAGTGCTGGCAAGCAGGGTACTCGCCTGCAGATGGAGGGAAGACATGGAGGACAAGGCCTGGAGAAACTTATACTTGGCCAGGGTCCTAGGTAAGCAAGTGTGCTCTCAAAGCAGTTTGTGGGCACCAAGCAGGTGCATCCCTTAGGATCCACAGGTCCTTGCACTGTAGGAATCACGTAGGTCTGTCCACATTCAAATCCTAGGGCCAGTTTTCCAGATCCTGAGCGAGCACTGTTCACTCCTGGGATAAACCCCACAGCATTTTTACCTTGGTTGTCTCCCATCAGTATCTGCTTTTGCTTTGCCTTCCATGACGGGTTAAATTGTGTTCCATAAGCTTAACATGCAACCAAACATCAGCACCTGACCTCTTTAGAAATAGCATCTTTGAAGCCGGGCGTGGTGGCGCATGCCTGTAATCCCAGCACTTGGGAGGCAGAGGCAGGCGGATTTCTGAGTTCAAGGCCAGCCTGGTCTACAGAGTGAGTTTCCAGGACAGCCAGGACTACACAGAGAAACCCTGCCTCGAAAAACCAAAAAATAAATAAATAAATAAATAAATAAATAAATAAATAAAATAAAAAAGAAATACCATCTTTGCCGGGCGGTGGTGGCGCACACCTTTAATCCCAGCACTTGGGAGGCAGAGGCAGCTGGATTTCTGAGTTTGAGGCCAACCTGGTCTACAGAATGAGTTCTAGGACAGCCAGGGCTGTACAGAGAAACCCTGTCTCGGAAAAAAAGAGAGAGAAGGGGGGAGAGAGAGAGAGAGAGAGAGAGAGAGAGAGAGAGAGAGAGAGCGCATCTTTAAAAAAATTTGAAAATATTGTGTCTACTGTGTATGGTTGGCGTTTTGCCTGGATGGACAGATTTGTACCATGCCCGGTGTTCTCAGAGGCCAGCAGAGGACGTCAAATCCACTAGCACTGTAGTTAGATTGTTGTGAGCCACCATGTGGGTGCTGGGAATTGAATCTGGATCATCTGGGAGAGCAGCCAGTGCTTAACCACTGGGCGATCGCTCCAGGCCCCAGAAATAGCATCTTAGTAGATGTAATCATGTAATCAAACGAGGTCACCCTGGACTATGTGGGTTCTACCTCCAATGAGTACAGACCTTGGAAGAAGAGAGGGATCCAGAACAGTGGCTTACACTTTTAAACCAAGCACTTGGGGGACACACACAGGTGGGTCTCTGAGAAGTCAGGACCAGCTTGGTCTCCTTAGCGAGCTCCAGGCCAGCGAGGGCTAGTGATGTCCTGTCTAAAAACAAGGAGGGAGGGAGCAAGGGAGGGAGGGGGGAAGGGTAGAGAGACTCCAAGGCCAAGGTTTGAGGGGTGCAGCTCCAGGCTGAGAAGGCCAGGAACTCTCTGCCCAGACAGATACAGATTTCAAACTCTTTACAGATCAAGGCATTTGAACTCAAGAGCTGCTGTTTACTGTAAACCCCATGAAATAATGTGATTTACTATTAATCTTAAAAGCTTATTCTCTATGCAGTCACCAACTTCCTAGTACAGTTGCCTTGGTAAAAAGTGTTTCCTTCCCAGTGGCTGTTTTAGCTCTGTTTGTTTGTTTTGTTGTTGTTTCAAGACGTTTCAGGCTGGCCTTGAACTTACAGTGATTCACCTGCCTCTGCAACCCGGTGCTGAGATTAAAGGCATGTGTCATTACTACCCCAGCAATGGCTGCTTTCTAAGGGACTAACTAGTAGGATACTACAGACCGTGGATAGAGCATCGCCTTCATTCTCTCGTCACTAATTCTCTTTTGTTTTGTTTTGTTTTGTTTTTTGTTTTTTTCCGAGACAGGGTTTCTCTGTGTAGTCCTGGCTGTCCTGGAACTCACTCTGTAGACCAGGCTGGCCTCGAACTCAGAAATCCGCCTGCCTCTGCCTCCCAAGTGCTGGGATTACAGGCGTGCGCCACCACCACCCGGCTTCATCACTAATTCTACAAAGCAGATGTTTTTTGTTTTTATTTTTTTGGGGGAGCGGAAACATTTTATAACATATATAAAATTTCAGTAGAAACAATGCAAAATGACAAGAATATCCACCTTATAAGAGCCAAAACAATAAAATCAAAATTTTAAAAAAGACAAAGAAAAAAGGACAAAAATCATAACACCAAACAATAAAAAACCTACACATATATGAATGTAAATTTTAATTATAAAATTGTAAACAGTTTAAAACAAATTTTTTTAACATTTTTAAATTTTTAAACTGTTTAAAATGTAAACTGTTCAACAGAGTTTCATCAGAGCATTTAAAATCTCCACCGTTTGGCAATTCATATCATTGCAAGAAACAGATCCAATCTTGAGAAAAACGTTATTTTGTGAAAAACTTAAGTCAGATAGTTTGTTCATCATGGGAGTTAAATCGTGTTTAGAAAAGAATTTGGCTGTAACATCGGTCTCTGTCGCAAAGGAACTGTCTGAGACAGCCGGCCTCGCGAGGCTGCCTGGCTTGGAGCGGTCTAACCTGCACCCACTGAACAGACAGTATGGAGATGGGGGTGGGGCTCGGCAACGCGGGAGACAAGGACGGACCCGCAGAGGGGCCCCTGCAGCGCAGGACGCAGGACGCGACTTAACCCGAGCCTTGCGCCTTATGTTAAAGGGGCTGGCGGGTGGAGCCACGGGGACAGGGTAATCGAAGGACAAAACAGTCGCTGCGGTGGACAGAAGCAGCAGCGCGTTCTTCAGCTGACCTGCTTTACTTGGCTGCATGCGTGAACCTGTTTCCTGCTAGGCCATATGCTTCTAGTCATCGGGCACTCGGAGCCCTGGAACTCTTCTACTAACGACTGCAGAGCACTTAAAACCCTCTTTATTAAAAAATTAATAAAATAAACATACATACATATATATATATATATATATATATATATATATATATATATTTAAAGTTCACAGGTGATATTTCTCTGTGCTGGTCAGTGGTGGCGCTGGCCTCTAGTCCCAGGACTTGGGAGGCAGAGACAGGCAGATTTCTTAGTTCAAGGCCAGCCTGGCCTACAGAGTGAGTTCCAGGACAGCCAGGGCTACACAGAGAAACCCTGTCTCAAAAACAAACAAACAAACAAACAACAACAAAAAACCAAAAAAAAATTCTCTGTAAAATAAAGTGTTTATTGATTAGCATTATAGCATATACAGCCTGTTTTTACATGTTTATCTACACAGATCCCCATGGGCAGCCTGGTGTCTGGTGGGATGGAAGGATTGCAGTCTTGATATGTCACATTGGAAACCCCAATTTCTGCTGTTAAAATATACAACTACTTCGCTGAGTTCAGACACGAAGTAAACTTCCCGTCCTTTATCTGAAGTGAATGTACATAATACCACCTGCGAACGATGGTTTATAAAGCTGTTTAAAACATAAAATGAGCGAGTTCGCAGCTAGGAACTTCCAGCACGTGCAGATCCTTTTCTTGTTTTAAAAAAAGAAAAAGCCCACGGGACAAGGCCTGTCCATTTTCTCTCCACGGCCTTGTTATTCAGAAGGCTAGAGCCAGTATTACCACTTCGGCTTTTCCAGAGGGTTTTCCGTCTACTTTCTGCCAGCCTCTAGTTCGAGCCCCAGGAGGGCTGACTTCTCTCTTGTGCTTGACCGAAGGGGCGAGCTGTGCCTTTGATCTTTGTGCCTCGGATCTGGTGGTTGATCTGGTGGTGGCTCCCAAGGGCTCCTCTTCCTCCTCTTCCTCTTCCTCTGCAGACTCCTGATCAGTGTTTGTCCTCCAATGTTTCAGAAACTGATTTCTGGTGCTTTCTTTCTGGCTCCGAGGATTCAGTACCATGTGATGAAGTCAGTGGCACACAGCAGATGTTATAAGACCTCATTTGCTGAGAGCAGAGGACTCGGAGGGGCCAGGCGTGGGCGCCAGACCTCAAACCCTGCAGCAGGTTCGACAGGCCCAGAACAAGCCTCTTCCTTTGCTTACAATAAGGTGAAGTCTATTTCCCTACTCCTCTGAATTGAGGCTGTTCTCTTAACGTGTTGACTAATAGAATGTCCTAGAAGCTTCTGCTCTGATGACTTAAATGCTGGGTTAGGATGCTAGTCTTACCTATTAAAAAATGCAAGGCCTTGTGAAGAACTGAGACAGTTTAGTCGATGACTGATGTCAGCTGTCCCTCCACACTGCTAAATAAGGTCACTGTGGGCCCTCCCAACAACCACAGTCATTAACAATGGGTGCATTCAGGTGAGGAACCATCCAGTTGGTGCACAAAACCATACCCACTAGGCTGTTTAAATTATAGTCTGAGAGTGTGTAACTGTCTGTTATGCAGCAAAGCCCAACAACTATATTAAAGGTCAAGCCAGATTTTCAACCCAAGTCTCCCACTATTAGAATCTGAATCCCTCAAGAACAGAGTCCGTGTCCTCGGAGCTTAAGTAGGGACCCTCCAGGAAACGTATGCCAACAAACGGCACGAAGCTGGGTGGGCTGTCTCTGTGAAGAGGGGCTAGCCTAGCCTAGCTCTCTAGGGCACTGACCTACATTTGTTTTCGATTTATTATAGAAGCAACAACTGCTGCAAACCAGAGGTGAGAGATGTAGCAATCCTCTCTGTCCTCATGAAGCTTAAAATTTGAGGGAGAACGCAGAGAGAAGTAAGCCCCTGGCTTGGCCTCGCCTGCTGCTCACCATTCCTCTGCCCCACTACCCCGCCCTTGGCTAAGCTGCTCACCATTCCTCTGCCCCACTACCCCGCCCTTGGCTAAGCTGCTCACCATTCCTCTGCCCCACTACCCCGCCCTTGGCTAAGCTGCTCACCGTTGCTCTGCCCCACTACCCCGCCCTTGGCTAAGATGCTCACGTTGCTCTGCCCCACTACCCCGCCCTCGGCTAAGCTGCTCACCGTTCCTCTGCCCCACTACCCCGCCCTCGGCTAAGCTGCCACCTTCTCTTCCAGGTGATCCAGCTGCCTCTGCAGCCCCCAGTCACACCCCTCCTTTGCCTCTACTCTCATTGGCTCATCTTGCCAGACTTCACACTGAATGACTGCTGAGAATGTTGTAAAGTACGAGCTGTATGCAGGTAAGATGGGTAAATGCCTTTCCTGTGCTTGTCAGGACACGTTCTCCCTAGACTGGGGAATTACCTTGAGAGGTGAGCATGTGTACGAGAACATGTTAATCCCAATCCAGGATTTCTACCCCATCTTTGACCATTTAGTTCCTGGATAAAAGACACACACAACCTTTACGTTTACAATAAGCCTTAAGCAGTACAAGAGCCAGGCAGATATCTACCATCTATGCTATTAAAACCTACTTTTAGCCGGGCGGTGGTGGCACACACCTTTAATCCCAGCACTTGGAAGGCAGAGGCAGGCAGATTTCTGAGTTCAAGGCCAGTCTGGTCTACAGAGTGAGCTCCAGGACAGCCCTGTCTCGAAACGCCCCCCCCCCCAAAAAAAAAAACCTTTTCTATCAATAACCCCGAGTTATTACCATGTTTTGTCTGGGCTGCTCCTAACTCCAATTGGCTAGCCTTTAGGGCCATGTTTTCTTGACTCCTAACCCATGGCATCTTCATCTTCCTACTCCTCATTCTCCTCTGACCCCCAGGCCCAGGAATCCTAAACCCGACCTATGTCTCTTCTGCTTAGCTATTGGCTGTTGGCATCTTTATTACCAATCAGAAATAACTTGGGGGGAGACTCATTCGTGTCTGTGTGTGGAGTCCAGGTCTTGGGGTCACACTTAGCATTACAAAAGAGAGCAAAACAAACCTTAGCAAGCCTCTTCCCAGGGGTGAAGAAGCAGGAAGCTCTCTTCTGTACCACATGCTGGCCTTACAAACTGTGTTAATTTAAACTCCTTTCTCTTTCATGTTACATAATATCAGGTGATAGCAGCAGAAAGAAGACTAAGACAGACTCCATCTAGAAACCAGAATGATCTCTTTTATGGAAAACTAGACTGTATCACTCCTGTTTCTATCCACAGAAACGTCCCTTGTGAGTAGTAACATCTGAGCTCTTACCTAGGCAGGCGTCTGCAAGGCCCCGCTCTCGCCACATCACCAACCCCAGCCTCTGTCACTCTCCTGTAACCACTGTCCCTGCACACATCCACGACCTGTTCCTCTCACACATCAGCACTCTCCTGGGCTTTGCATATGTTCTTCTGCCTCGAATGCCTTCCTCCTCCTCTTGCAGGATTTATACCTCCTGGTCCTGTACCAAAGGCCAACATCTCAGTCATTTGTTTGTGTGACAGCTTTTGCCCCGCCCTGCAGAATTTGCCATAGGCAGTCTCTACTCATGCTCAAGGCCCAGTGGGCATTCACTCTTTGTTTATGAATGAGGACTGTGGCAAAAGTTCCTTATTTGCACATATGGTTTTGAGATGTTTGCAACCATTCTCCAGCCCAGCCGGCTTCCCATCTGGAAGTGAGTACACCATGCAGTCTTCACCTATCATCCCAACCTCCTTCCTGTCTAAATGTCCAATACCATTTGCTGAGACACTGAAAAGAATGGAACCCACAGCTGTCCCCAGAGCTCAGTCCCTTTGTGGTCTTGCTGGGAGCCACCAATCAGCAGGACTCTTCCTGATCCACGTCTGGAAGCTCCTATCTGCACACGGTGTGAGCCACTCCTCTGTGAAGTCCCTCTACCACTGATGCATGCTGGGAAATTCAAGCCTCAATCAAATGTGAATTTTTAGTCTTTCCCCTTTCTCCACAGATGGGGTGGCCCAGCAGTCACTCAACAGATATGACAGGTGGAGGTGAAGCATATCACTTCCCATTCCTGGTCCCCACCCCCAACCCACAACAATCTTCAGCACAGATGGACTCCTTGCACTGACACTCCCATAGGCTGTTCTCCCTTGGACAAATCATTCAACCTCTCTGGCCCTCAGCTTTCTCTGAAAAATAGATTAGAGAGGGCTGGCCTTTAATCCCAGCACTTGGGAGGCAGAGAGGCAGGAGGATAACTAAGTTCTAGGACAGCCTCATCTACATAGTGAATTCTAGGACAGTCAGGAGGATATGAAGAAACCTAGTCTCAGCAGAAAGAACAAGAGAGAGAGAGAGAGAGAGAGAGAGAGAGAGAGAGAGAGAGAGAGAGCCCGATAGGTAGAGCTGCTTCAGCAGTATGCACAGATCCTAGATTAGTAAGTGTCTAAAACTATTTTTATTGCATTTTCCTTTAAGGCTTCAGGAGCAATGCGTGCCCCTGAAACAAACCAATCAGCAGAGAAGGAACAAAAGAAACATGGTGTCTTCTGCCTTCGGCCTCACAGCTTCCAGACCCCTCTGCAATGATGTCCCACTGAAGAGCCAGTCTCTTGTCCTCTGCCCATGCCTCTCAGGTGTGCGCTTTGTTTAGCATGTACGTGCATTGTTCCAGGTTAGTGCAACACAGGCTATTTCCTAGTGGCTGTGGAGGTCAATGCATCCTCCGCTGCTGGACACATGGTTTGTCTCCAGTCTTCCCTCCCCAGCAAAGCAGCCTTGACCCATCTCCTTTCTCTATGACAGAATCCTTAGAATGTACTCACTGGGCCAAGGATGCAGTTTCAATTGGGGTTTTTAATAAAAGTGGGTGGCTCGGTAAGTGTGTTGAGTGACTGACTGATTCCGAATAGCTCTAAATCTACTGAGCTGCTTCCAGGAAGCACCGGAGGCCTGGGTGGCAGAAGGGATACCCGTTCCTATTTGTTGGTGGTCTTTTTTTTTTTTTTTAATCTTTCTTCCTGTCTTTCCTTCTTTATTTCTTTCTGTGCAAGACAGGCTCTTTTCATACAGTTTTGGCTGGCCTGGAATTCATAATGTAAACCAGGCTGGTCCCAAGCTCATAGAGATCAGCCTGCCTTTGCTTCCCATGTACTGAGACTAAAGCCCAGCTTGTCTTTTTCTCGTTACCATTCTGAGGCTTAACCCAAGTGCCCAGAGCAAGCACTCTGGCCCTGAGTGTACTCTCTGCCCTCTTCTTATTTTAATTTTGATGTAGGGAAACCACTAAGTTCCCCAGACTGGCCTTCAGCTCACCGTGCAAGTCCAGGCAAGCCTTGACCTCATGACCCTCCTAGTTCAGCTTCCTGAGCTGATGAAGGACAGGCACCATTAGTCTCATCCTGTAGCCATAAGATGTGGTTCTTCCTGGTGGAAGTGCTCCTCCCTTGTCCTGGGTCCAATCCCAGGGTGAAGGCGGGAGGATTAGAAACATTCAAGGTCATCCTTCCCTACATAGGGAGTTCAAGGCCAGTCTGGGCCACATGAGAAAAACCAGAAGGACAGATGGTGTTAGCAGGAGGTAGGGAAGGAATAGGGAAGCTCAGCCCTGGCTGGGGCAGCGCCCCTGCTAAGGACAAGTGACATTCCTTCGTGCCAGCTTTCCCTTAGGATGGAGTCAGGAGCTTACTGTGAGTTAGTGGGGCGGAGGGGGGGGGGACAGGCTGTCATGTCAGCAGCCCTGGCACATGAAGCCACTAGCAGGCTTCTTCCTCCCATGTCTTCATCCGCACCCCCTCCTAGCAGCCTGCCCTCCCCAATTTGGCCACCTAAAGCCTGGGCCAGTGAGATGACTCTGCAGATAAAGGCATTGTCACCCAGCCTGAAGACCTGAGTTCAATTCCTGGGTTCCTCATGATGGAAGGAGAGAACTGACTCCTGTGACTTGACCTCTGACCTGCACATGTGGATTGTGAATGGGCTTATGTGCCCACACACCCTCTCTCTGACACAATAAACATAAGTAATAAATGCATACATGTATATAAATAATGCATGAATACATACATACATGCATGAATGCATACATACATATACTTACATACATGCATATGTTCTGCCACTCTCTTGGAACCTGGCTCCTCCAAAATATAATCTTGGCCTGTGCTCCCAGCTCACTGGACACTGGCTTGTTCTCTCAACTGTCTCCCAGACAATGAGCTAGGATTCTGGTCACACAGGTTCAGCTCCGGCGCAGAGAGGCCTGAGAAGACCTGTCCACTGGAGGTCCCCCTCACCCAGGAAGCTTCTAAAGTTAAGTATGGTGGTGCACACCTGGAATCCCAGCACTCAGGAGGTGCAGGCAGGTATTTCTAGACTCAGAAGTGAGCCTGAGCTACCTAAAGAGATGCTGTTTCAATTTTTTTTTAAAACAAACAAAACCAAATAAACACCATCCAGGTTTTTCTTACAACACCTCACTACTTCTGAAGTGACCTTGGACTTGCTGAGCCCTCTAATTCCCAGGCTTGGGGTATCCCCCAGGCGACAATGTGCAGATTTTAGGAAGCCTTGTCTTTTTTCATTAAAAACACTTTATATGCAATATATTTAATCATTTTTCTTTCCTCCCTACTCCTCCCCACCTCCCCCCACCTCCCTGACAGCTCCAGGATCTCATGTAGACTGGGCTTGTCTAATACTTGCTATGAAGCCAAGAGTGGCCTGAACGTTGGAGTGGCAGGTGTGCGTCTGTCTCCACCTGGGTTATCGGAGCTGGGGCACTGAGCCCAGGGCTTCCATACTGGGCAGACACACTGCTGCCGGTGGAGCTTCCCCTGCCCTTGCCCTGTCCCTGCACTTGGCAGGTGCCTGGGATATATAGCTGGTGCTCAGCATTTACACAAGCAAAGGAAAAGCATCCCACACTGCCTTGGGAACAGCCCAAGGGTGAGGGCATGACCTCCAGCTTCTGTGTCTCCACAACATTGTCACCTTTCCCCTTGCAACATCTGGGTTGCTTCACTAAGCTAGCCTGTCACTTCAAAGCAAGTGACCCTGGGGAAGAGAAGGTGACATGGCTTTAGGAAAGGAAAGTACACTTGCCTGTCCACTAAGCAACCAAGGGCAGACCAAACCAGTGGGGTGGGCCTTGACAGGCTGGGCCCACAAGGGGACTGGCCGCCTTCTTGAGTCCCGTCAAATCAGATCAGCTTCTCAGTGATCATCGCCAGCCCCTGAAGCAACCCCTCTGATCCTGCCTGAGCCAGTTTCTTGATCCCCCTGCCTCCACACTGGGTACTCCCTCATGTTATCTATCCATACACTCATTCAACAGTTACTTACTGAGTGTATGCCGGGCAAGATGGAGTTTAGGAGGCTGCAGAGAAGGCTCTGACTCCAGGTCTCACGGCACCCAGACAAGTCCACATGATATTCCAGGAACCTGCATTTCAGCTCTCTAGCAAAAGGAGTTTGCAGAGGTGGTTAAATTATTGAATATTGAGATTGTGCTTAATCATCTAAGTGGACTAATGTATCCACAAGGGTTCAGGAGACTCAACGCCCTCTTCTGACCTCCTAAGGCACTAGGCATGCTTGTGGGCAACATGTAATCACACAGATGAAACACCTATGCATATAAAATAAATAGATCTAAAAACTTTTTATAATGTATTTATTTATATTTTATGTGCATTGGATGAGGGTGTCAATGTCCTGGAACTGGAGTTACAGACAGTTGTGAGCTGCTATGTGGGTGCTGGTGCTGGCACCCCGCAACTTCTGTGAGAGCAACCAGGCTCTTCACCGCCGAGCAATCTCCCCAGTCCCTAAATCTAAAATGTTTTAAAAATAATTTCAAAGCATCCACAGTAGGCGTGGACAGTGGATGCATGGCCCATCTAGGTGCACAGCCACGTACAGCTGCACAGCTTAAATTTCATAATCTGGTTTTCCACCTCCCTTCCCTGAAAGGTGATGGCACCTTCTGGATGTTCCTTAGTCTTCCCCTTTTTCCCATCAAGCCTTGCTCTGTTCCAAGACTGAAGCCATCACTCCACCCTTCCTGAACGCCTGGGTTCTGCAGTGCACTGGGTCCTGGCCCAGCATTTGACCCTCAACATCACCTCATGTCCCATCTTGCAGGTTCAGAATCTGGGGCTCAGATACTAAGTAGATACAATCATGAAGCACTGCTCTACAAATGCTGGCTTCCTGTGTTGCTGCCCCCAAAGCTTCACTGTGCCCACTTCTCTCCTGACCACTCCCTACCACTCCCAGAATCTCTCGACAAGAGCCCGTGTGAATTTCCTCCTGCATACTTTCTCTGCTTTGGGTTTTACCAACTGACTTAAACCAAAGCCATAGTAATTATAATTATTGTTACTTGTGCTGCTTTGGATGAAGTCTGGCTGGTCTTGAACTCTCGGGACTCCTGTCTTGGCCTTCTCAGTTCAGAGTTGACAAGCACAGGACACTATGTCCAGACCAGCAAACCTCTTGAATGGACTACTTATAGAAGCCTGCTCGGTAGCCAGAAAAGAAAGTTATTGCTGGAACCACGAAGATGAAATGGTGTGACCAAGTCCCACAGTGGTGCCTGTTATCTAGCACTTAACAAACTGTGGCAGAATAATTATAAGTTCAAATACAGCCTGGGTCACACAGTGGGTTCCAGGCTAACCTGTGCTACATAGTGAAACCCTATTAAAAAAAAAAAAGATTCCTCCCAAAGCTGTGTATAGTAGTATACACACATAATTCCAGCATTTGAGAGGTGGAGGCCGGGGTATGAGGTCAGGGCCAGCCTTCACTGTGTAATGAGCTTGAGGCCAGCCTAGGTTATCTTTGACTCATAAAACAAAAAACAAACAAACAAAAAACCAAAAAAAAAAAAATGGAATCAAGTGGAACAGAACACAAGAAGAGAGCAAGAAGGAGGCTGCGGGGAGGGGGTGACTGTTGAGCTCACCAGACCCAGGTGGAACACCTGACAGGCACCCGCTGCTTTGAGCCTGCCTGCTTGCACACTGGGCAGCACGGAGGGTCCTGGAGTCTGGTTCAGGGTTACACAGGCTGAGGGAGGTCACCGTGCCAGTCAGGTTCCCAGCCAGAGGGATTCGCACTGTGGAGAACAGACACTGAGGCCACTGAAGAGTCTGTGACCCCAGGCAAATCAGCATAGGGAAATGTGTCTTCCCTCCAAAGGTAAATTAGGAGTGACATTTGACTTTCAAAATTGTTCACAGCCAGACTGGGTGGAGGGTGATGGCCTGAGTTTCTCCTGGATGCTCTGGCTCTTCCCTCCTCGTCTGAAGTAAAGATGGTGCCGCCAGGCATGCAGCTGCACAGGGCAGCAACTCTATGGCCCCAGCACTTGGTAAGGGAAAGACAATCATGAGTTCCAGGCCAGCCTGGGCTACATGGTAAGACCCTGTCTCAAAAACATAAAGCCGGGCATGATGTGCTCCACACCTGTAATCCCAGAACTGAGAAGGTAAAGGCAGGAGGATCAGAAGTTCAAGGCCAACCTCAACAATAACTCAGTGAGTTAGAGGTGAACTGTGATACATGAAACTTGGTCTTAAAAAATAAAAAAATAAACAAAAAAGCCGGGTGGTGGTGGCGCATGCCTGTAATCCCAGCACTCTGGGAGGCAGAGGCAGGCGGATTTCTGAGTTTGAGGCCAGCCTGGTCTACAGAGTGAGTTCCAGGACAGCCAGGGCTACACAGAGAAACCCTGTCTCCAAAACAAAAACAAAAACAAACAAACAAGACAAACAAACAAAAACAAAAGAAGAGGGTTTCCTGGACCATAGCAGGATTCTGATTTGGATGAACTATCTGTTGCTTCTATTAGGGCTGCTATGCCAACTATCTTTATATTATAACTATGTATATTTGCACAGGACATGTTCCTGCCAGCTCTTGGTTTTTTTTTTTTTTTTTTTTTTTTTTTTTTTTTTTTTTGGTTTTTCAAGACAGGGTTTCTCTGTGTAGCCCTGGCTGTCCTGGAACTCACTCTGTAGACCAGGCTGGCCTCAAACTCAGAAATCCGGCTGCCTCTGCCTCCCAAGTGCTGGGATTACAGGCGTGTGCCACCACCGCCCGGCTGTTTTTTTGTTTTTATAACAGCCGTTCGGACAAATGTCAGTGAAATCCCACTGTGAAGATCCCACTGTGGTTTGATTTTTGATTTCCCTGATGAATGGCATGGAGCAGCTTTCCATGAGCCTGGTCACTTGTGGATTTTGGAGAAATGTCTACTCAGATCCTTTGCTGCCACTGTTACTGTTGTTAGTTATGGTACTGTAGGAGTTCCTCGTGTGTTTTTAATATTACCCTTTGTGGTAGTTACCTTTAACCTCCAACCTGGCACAGCCTAGAGTCATCTGATGAGGGAGTCTCGGTGGAGGGACCGCTCGGATAGACCTATAGCGTGACTTGGGGACTGTCCTCACTGCCGACTGGTAGAGGAGAGTCTGTCCTGCTGTGGCTAGCAGGACTCCCGTGCTGTGCAGTCCTGGGCTGTATGAGAACGCCAGCAGCCGTGATTCACCAAGCAAGGCAGCAAGCAGTATCGTCCATGGTTTTTATCTCATGTTTCTGCCCTGACTGCCTTCAACAACACACTGTGACCTGAAGTATAAGCCAAATAAAACCTTCCCTCCCCAAGTTGTTTTTGCTTTGAGCCCTTTATCGCAGCAACAGAAAGGAGATAGAAACAGCCCCTTATTAGACATGTTGTTCAGGATCACTTCCTCTCTCTGGAGGTTGTATTTTTTCCAATGTTCTTCATTTCCTTTATTGTGCTGTCTTTGTAAATAAAGTTTTATTGGGACACACCTGTTTACCTTTGCATGCCCAAAGTTGCTTCTGACCTACATCAGCCACTTTACTGGCGCACACACGGCACAAACAGCCCATCTCTGTGCTACAGAAAGCTTACAGCTCTTGCCATCAGTTACCCTCAGGGGCAGCAGAGGACTGAGCTCAGGCAGCACAGTTGGCCGAAGCAGTGGGATAAAGGTGATGCTAAGGCAGAGGTAGTGGCTCATGTGTAGGATCCTGATGCTTAGGAGGGTCAAGATGAAGAATTTCAGGCCAGCCTGGCTGTGGAGTGAGAACTCTATTTCAAGACACTGAACTGGGGTCCAGCTCAGTGGTAGAACACTTCCCAAACATGTGAAGCCTTGGTTTCCTCCCCAGCACTACAAAACAAAAATTACAGTGGGTAGAGGAGGGAGAAGAGGAATAGCAAGGGAGGGGACCTGCCCAAGTATTACAGGGACCTCCATGGCACCAGGCCCTTGACATGGCACACAGCTGACTGGGTCAGGTCAGGAGGACCAGTGTCAGCACTGGGGTGTCTACACATCTGAACCTGGGCTGCACTCTCTTCTAGTCATGAGCTTACTATAAAAGCATTTCACCACAGCAGCAGGGGCAGATGTGCACACACACACCTGACATCACAAGGCTGTCCCCAGTCCTGGCTCCTTTCACAGTGACTGTCCACAGGAAGAGGAAGCAACAGGGTTACTGAACCCATGAGAAGGTGGGAAGCACCTCCCAAAGCCACAGTGCACGGATGCTTCTAGAAAAGGCCTCCCTGGTCAAGAAGCAGGGCGGCCTCTGAGCCAAAGCCACGGTCCAGCATCCTCCTCCTCTGCCGCCTTTGCTGTGGTTGGGTGTAGACAGGAGATGAGAGGCTCAAAGGGATTCTTGGCCTTTTGTTTCCGTCCCTAGGAAATGCCGGTGCTCTGATCTGGTGTCTACATGGCTAACACCCACTGTCCCAGACAGTGCTCGCCACCATCGAGTCTCAGGCTGGAGGGCTGGCTCCGTGTTTAAGAGCGCTGGCTGCTTTTTCAGAGGTCCTGAGTTCAATTCTTTTTTAAAAGATGTCTTTATTTTATTTATATGAGCACACTGTAGCTGTCTTCAGAAACACCAGAAGAGGGCATCGGATCCCATCACAAATGGTTGTGAGGCACCATGTGGCTGCTGGGAATTTAACTCAGGACTTCTGGAAGAACAGTCGGAGGACCCCCCACACACACACACCCCTTCCCCACCTTCACCTACCCACCCCCACTCCCCACTCCCTGCAGGCTTCCGTGTAAGGCTACAGGGCAGGAGGGCGGAGGGCGCTAGGCTGCAGAATCCATTTGCAAGGATAACCCAGGAAACACCACTAGTTTAGGACCCAAGCCTTGCTTTCCCTCACTGACACTCTTTTTAAAACAAGCTCTCCACTGGGTGGTGGTGGCGCACACCTTTAATCCCAGCACTTGGGAGGCAGAGGCAGGTGGATTTCTGAGTTCGAAGCCAGCCTGGTATACAGAGTGGGTTCCAGGACAGCCAGGACTACACAGAGAAACCCTGTCCCCAAAAAACAAACAAACAAAAAACCAAAGTACTTTTTTTTTTATTGAAGTAGATTCTTTTCTCTCATACTGCACCTTGATTATGGTTTCCCGTCCCACTACCCCTGTCCATCCTCCCCACCTGCCTGCCCATCCAGAACCACTCCTTTTCTGTTTCTCATTAGAAAAGAACTGGCTGCTATGAGATCATAATAAAATATAATAAGACAAGACAAAGACGATCACATTGAAGTTGGACAGGACAAACTGACAGAGAAAAGCAACCCAAGAGAGGACACAAGAATCCGAGACCCACTTGCTTGCTCTTGGGAGTCCCGTAAGAACACTAAACTGGAAGCCGTTACATAATTTAGAGGGTCTTGATCTGGTGCCCTCTGTCCCCTCTGTCTCCCCGGGCCTTCTGCCTCCTCCTCTTCAGGGTTCCCTGAGCTCCGAGGAGGGGGAGATTTGATGGAGACATTCCATTTAGAGCTGAGTGTTCCCAGGCCTCTGTGTATCTAATGTCCGGCTGTGGATCTGTGTGTGTGTTCCCATCTGCGGCAGGAGGCAGGGCTCTGGTGATGGCCGAACCAAGCCCTGATCTCTGAGTACAGCAGGATGCCATTAGGAGTCATTTCATCATGACTTGTTGTTGTTGTTTGTTTTAAGGTGAGTAGTAACTGATTTTACCCTAAGTCCCTCAAGTATCTGGTTCTTGGTCGCCGACGCAGGTTTGGGCTCCCCCTGTGGAGTGGGCCTTAAGTCAAGTCAGACATTGGTTGGTCTCTCCCTGAGCTTGTGCCACCACTGCCCTGTCATCTCCTGCAGGAGGGACCAGTGTAGACCAAAGGGTTCGTGGCTGGCCTGCCGTGTACATTTCTCCTTTCCTGTGCCAAAGCACTAGGATGTAGGGGTGAGGGCTCTGTAGACAGCAGCTTGCCTTCTCCATGTTCCATGGTAGTGTGGGCTTTGTCTTCAGCAATGGGGCCTTGCTGTCGGTTGATGGAGAGCGACTCTTTTCTTGGCAGCAGCCTGAGTTGTTTTGGGGTTCCCATACTATCACTCTGGCCAACGACTCACTTAGCTGTAACCCAGTCTCAGTACTGAAAGCTTCATTTGGTGACAAGAGATGGCTAGCTGGGGCTCTGTCTCCCCATTATTTGGTGATTTCATTAGGATCACCTTCGTATGTGTACTTTTTTTTTCAGTTTTAAGGAGTTTTATTTTTAGTAGATCTGATGGCACTTAAACATTGATACATTGGAGCTGGGGTTGGAGTTCTTCCCCACTTGCATAGCTTACATGAGGTTCCAAAGCTTGATCTCCAGCACTGGAAAATGGCTTTAGTGATACTGAGTGTGTTGTCACCACTTGCCACAAAGTCATAAAGTGCAACAAAGAGATTAGGGTCACTCTCAGTGGCTCCCAGCAGGTGCTCCTTGGAGCTCCACCTGATAGCTTCCTTCAGTGCCTGAGACTCAGCGGCACAGCCAAAAGGGCGGTGCAAGACTTCGTGCAGGGTGAAGACGTTGAAGCCGGCGGCTGCGGTCCGCCCCGCCGGGTCCCGCCTGCGGCCCGAGGGCCTGGCTGCGCTGCTGCCCCATCCCGCCGCTCGCGCACTCCCGCGCCCCCGCCGACCCCTGCTCCGGCCTCGGAGCTCCTGACGCCACTCCGGCCTCTCCGGCCTCTCCGGCCCAAGCCCAGGCCCTCTGGGCCGGGGTTGCCGGCCGCTCCGCACGCGGACTCAGAGCCGCGGCCGCGCTGCCTCCCAGACCCTCCTCCTCCCTCCCGCTCCGGCGGCTCCGCCCCAGCCCCGCCGCCATCTTTAAACCATATGTACATATTTTTAGGAAGTTCCTAGTGCAATAGGTTTCCATGTCCCTCAGATGGTCCTTACTTTTATCTCTTTCTCCCCACATTCCCTCCCTCAGCCTCCTCTCCGCAAACTCCCCGCTTGATCCTCGCTTTTCAGCCTCTTACAGTCCGTTCGTACTTACTTGCTTTATTTTCCTTTAAAAGGAAACGCTTTTAAATTTTGAAAAGTTTGGAAAGTAAAAACTCTGCATGCCTCTCTACAGGCTAGAAATATATGCAGTGAGGAGATCTATTCACACCTCCCTGTTCTTTCGGAAGGGCTTCATACAGTGTGGTGCTCCGAGCCTTTTCTCACCCAGTGAAGCTTAGAGGTCAGCCCTTGCTGCCTTTGCACTGCTATACACAAGTCCATTCTATAAACAACGGGCCACTTACTGAAGGGACCCCTGCCTGAGGAGGGCTACGCTATCCTCAGTCTTTGGGTTTTGAACACAGCATTGCAGAGTGCTGGAGATGTGGCTCAGAGAAGAATGCTTGCCAGGGATCCTGTAAGGTCCAAGTCCCTCACGGTGTTGCACAGAATAACACAGAATAAGGACTCACAAGCTCCATTTGATTGGCAGAGAGTTGGGGCTGGGCAGCAGACCAAGTGGAATACAGTCGCCCAGATCCCAAAGTCCTACTTTCAGGGAAGGCTGGAGTCAATGGGCGGCCACCTCTGAGTCCAGGCAGAAAAAGAGAGACACCTCTTTCTCCAGCTGTCTCTGACCCCTAGCTGAATTATTGTGACAGTCATTGCTTTAAACACACAACCAACGTGGAAGCTGGAGAGAAGCTCAAAGGCTAAGAGCATGGGCTGCCTTGATGAAGGGCCGGAGTTAAGTTCACACCCCACCCCCACAGGTGGCGGTTCATAGCCACCTGTATCTCTAGCTCCAGGAGAGGTGACACCACCTTCTGGTCTCTCACCTGCATGTGCATACCCACACATGGATACACACATACACATAAATAAGGACTTAAGCCAGGCAGTGCTGGTGCATGCCTTTAATACCAGCACTTGGGAGGCAGAGGCAGGTGGATTTCTGAGTTCGAGGCCAGCCTGATCTACAGAGTGAGTTCCAGGACAGCCAGAGCTATACAGAGAAACCCTATCTCAAAAAAAACCAAAAAAAAAAAAAAAAAAGATTTAAAAACTTAACACACATAGCCGGGCGTGGTGGCGCACGCCTGTAATCCCAGCACTTGGGAGGCAGAGGCAGGCGGATTTCTGAGTTCGAGGCCAGCCTGGTCTACAGAGTGAGTTCCAGGACAGCCAGGGCCACACAGAGAAACCCTGTCTCAAAAAACAAACAAACAAACAAAAAAAAAAAAAACTTAACACACAGCCTGTGGAATAATTTGTAGCTCAGGCAGGTAAAAGAAGATCATTTGTTTTTTGTAGCTTATGCATTTAATTCATGTTAGAAGGATATTGCTGATAGCTACTCTAAATTCCCTATAAGATCATAATTTTGTTAAGAGGAGGCAAGATGGAAAAGCATGCCTGAGAAGGGAAGCCCTCAGCCCCCGTCAGCCTCCAGAGATGATGATCAAAGCAGGGAAGAGATTCTTTCCAGGACACCCAGCTCCCAAGCTGAGCCACTGAAAGAAGATACAGGTGCCTGTATGCCTCTTTCCAGGGCTATTATCTCATGACTAGGGTATCCGAGGCAGCCACTTCCTCCCTGACACCAAATTTCCCATGAGAAGTCCCAGTAAACTTTCCCAGCATCCTGTATGATCAGCGTTATTCCTAACCTTGTGGTCTGGGGGAGATCGCAGGTATGTTAGCTGCCCAGCTAAGTCACAGAGCCACAGATCACCCGTGGAGTATTTAAAAGGAACAGGTAATGGTTCTAAAAATATCTGGAAAGAATTTTCAGGACAGCCAAGTCCCCATGGGATCTGCACATCCTCTAGGGGGCGGAGAGGGTCTGGAAAGCTTCCTTTCTTCATTTAACATCCGTGCAAGTTGATTTAATGCCCCTGACTGCAGACAAGCTGAAACATATGGGGAAGAAATTAATCCATAAACCCAGGACCTGGGATGCCTCTGTGATGAGTATATCAGCTGCCGGACTACTCCCAGCATAGGTGTCTCTGCTTTCTAACATGTCCTTTGAGCTAAACTATGGACACAGTGTGTGTACTGCAAGCCCACAGCTTGAAAGGTGTACAGAGCCAGGCTCCATGTGAGGACTCAGGTGGCTCCTAACAAGAGTCTTTGGTCAAAGGAAGGGGACGGTTCTGCTGGGCTTGAAGGGGGCCGGGGTTGTACTGGTTTAGACAGAGTCTCACGTCACCCAGGATGCCCCGGAGTTTCTGGTCCTCCTGCCTCTATTTCCCAAGTTCTGAGAATACAGGCAGGTGCCATTATGCATGGCTTATGTAGTGCTGGAAACCAGGTCCAGGGCCATTTGTCAAATACGTCACACATGGAGCTACATCACTAGCCAGAACTAATTAAAAAAATAATAATAATCTAAGCTGGCTTTAGCTTTTGAGAGCTAGGATTACAGACCTGTGTCATCATGCCCATCTATGCCATGATGTCATTTAATTTTAATTTCTTATTTTTAAAATTATGTATGGGTGCGTGTGTGTTGGTATGTACAAACCAGAAAGGATGTTGGATCCCCTGAAGCTGAGATTGTAAGCAGCCCAATGTGGGTACTGGAAAAGGAACTCTGGTCTTCCGGAGGAGGAGTTCTTAACTTCTGAGCCATCTCTCTAGCCCCTTGTCAGTACTTTTAAGTTATGGCTCCATCTTGGTGACGTGGAAGAGTCACATGTTGCCCACTATAAACGCGTCAGGTAACAGCAGCATTGTCCCAGGGTCATCAACTACAGTTTTGTCCACTGCCAGGCTGCACAAGGGCTCCAGGCCCATGAAATCCTTTCATCCAATTTCTTTCTTGCTTGCTTTCTTCCTTCCTTCCTTCCTTCCTTCCTTCCTTCCTTTCTTTCTTTCTTTCTTTCTTTTTACTCGTTTTCTTTTTTCTTATTAGTTATATTCTTTATTTACACTTTAAATGTTGTCACCTTTCCTGGCTTCCCCCTCCCACCACCACCCCCCCCAAAATCCCATAAGCCATCTCCCCTTCCCCAATGAACCCACCCCCCTTCCCTGTCCTGGTATTCCTCTATGCTATGGTATGGTTTCCAGGACCAAGGGCCTCTCCCCAATTTGGGTCCAACAAGATCATCCTCTGCTGCTGATGTGTCTGGGGCCATGGGTAACGCCATATGTACTCTTTGGTTGATGGTTTTGTCCCTGGGAGCTCTGGGAGTACTGGGTGACTCATATTGTTGCTCCTCCTATGACACTGCAAACCCTTCAGCTCCTTGGGTCCTTTCTCTATCTCATCCATTGGGGACCCTGTGCTCAGTTCAATGGCTGGCTGAGAGATTCCCCCTCTGTATTTGTCATGCACTAGCAGAGCCTCCCAGGTGACAGCTATATCTGGCTCCTGTCAGCAAGCACTTATCATCAATAATAGTGTCTGGGTTTTGTAATTGTATATGGAAGGGATTCCTAGGTGGGGTAGAGTCTTTCCTTCAGACTCTGCTCCACACTTTGTCTCTGTATCGCCTTCTGTGGGTATTTTGTTCCTCCTTCTCTCTCTTTTTTTTTTATTGGATATATTCTTTATTTACATTTCATTTCCCTTTTTCTGGTTCCCTGCACCCCAAAGGTCCCACATGCCCTTTTCCCTCCCCTTGTTCCCCCATCCTCCCCTTCCCACTTCCCTGTTCTGGTATTCCCCTACACTGCTGCATTGGCCTTTCCAGATCCCTTCCTTCTTCTCAGACATCATTTGGTATGTGCCGTTCATCCAATTTCTACCTATCAATGCCATCAACATGATGAAAGACTTCCTGTCCGAGTTAAGGCTCACACTTGTAGAGGGTTAGAGCTGACAGCCAGCATGGCGGCAGCAGACTGGCAAGGCACTGGAGCAGAGCCACGAGCATGAGGCAGGGTAATGGATGGAACCTCTGAAACTGTAAGCCAGACCAATTAAACAAAGCCAGCCTTTATAAGAGTTATAAGGCTAGCTTCAAACTGCTTGCCTCTGCCTCCCTGGGCTGGGACTGCAGGCATACCTACCTCATGCTTGGTTTATTATTTTAAACTTTAACCTAAATTAATCAACTTAGTAAGTAAATAAATAGAATTTAATTAACTTAATTTAAAATTTAAAGCGAGTTCATAATATGAGCACTTGCTGGGTTTGGAATATAGGGTTGAAATGTCCTGCTGTTGCTCTTCATAATTGTTCCCTGTTTGGCCACGTCAGCTCCTGATTGATCCGCAACCCACACCAGAGACATCTACCCTCATCCGAAAGGGACAATCAGACCCTTAGGTCAAGTTGGGGCTGGGGAACAGAGATGGAGTCACATCTGAGCCAAGCCTGGAGCTCCCAGACAAGTGGCCGAAGAACCTGACCTACAATACTCAGGGTCTCCAGGAGCCCCAGTGAAGAGACCCCCGAGACCTTCAGGCAGAGGGGCAGACTCCTGTAGACAGCCTCAGCGGCAGATTCCAGCCACTCAACATATGCCAAGTCTTAGTTTGCCCCCTCTGTACGAAGTAGTTGGCCATGTCACCACCCAGGGATCTGTGAGAATTGGCCTGAACGGAGAGGTTCCTCAGCCCTCCATGAGGTCCCCTCATCCCTGAAGCACTTTCCTCACAAAGAAGAAAAGGCTTTACCTGCTAGGATGCAGGGGAAATGCTGAGGGAGAGGAGCAACTGTGAGCAGTATCTCCTGTCCCCCTGCAGGCTCAGGAAGGGCTGTGCCTGGAGTAGTCCCAGATCTGTTGTTGTGGGCCCCAATTTATTCAGCTCCTTCACGTGCCCGCTTCTCCCAGGGCTGGGCACATTCTGAGGTGGACATTGTATCTGGGCCTTCTACTGTCCACATGGAGTACCAAGTAGCCGAGAACCTTGGTGGATAGGTCATGCATGACTAAAGGAAGCGGGACGATGTGGGCATGGGCAGTCAAAAAGATCCGTGCCCCAGAATGCCTTCCCATACCTCACACATCCAAGATGGAAGGTTCGGAGCGGGTGCCCCAGGGTGAGGCAGGAGGCCTTTAACTACCACGGATGACAACCTAGGCTGCTCTTGATGGTACAGTTTATGCAAAGTCCGACCCAGACAGGAAGAGGTTCTATGCAGAGCAGAGCATTGGTGCAGATGGCAAAGGCTGAAGATGCTTGGACAAGATGCTCACCTGTGTGAACTCTCTGAGAGAGCCAGCAGGCAGGTGAGCGGGGAAGCGAGTTCATCCCTCCTTAATCTGAGCCATTGTGAGGGGTCAAGATGTTGACACTCCAGACTCTGGTACATCTTGGCCCTTCTAAGTCCCCACCTCAGCCTCGAGTGTCATCCTAATGCTGCAAACCTATGTCCCCATGGTTTTGGCTCCTATGACGCCAGCAGGAAGTGCAGACTGCGCATGTTAGTGCCTGCCAGGCAAGCACCCTGCCACCGCTCTACGACCCCGACCCCCGAGCCCGGGCTTTAGAAGCAGGGGCATCGCCATCTAGACAACCCTTCCAGGCCGGGTCAGATGCTGTTTCCCTTATAGCTGTTTCTACCTTGTCTCAAGACCACTCTCTCTGGCATGTCCTATCTCTATTGCAGGAGCCAAACAGCTTATAAGTGTGGACCCACAGGAATCTATCCCTTAAGGGTCCCCTCAGAAGTCAGCTTCCCAGAGAGGACTCCCCACAAACATCTCAGGATTGATGCCTTGCCATGTACACCTTAGTCTGTGTCCTTCTATAACTCATGCCTGGCTCTCCCAAAGTTATCTTTTTTCCTTTAAAAAACGTATATGTCCTTTACTCGGGGTGGGGTACTTTATGATGGGAGGGTGGGGTGGGATATGCAGACCACAGTGGATATGTGGCTGCCACAGGACAACTTGCAGGACTGTGTTCCCTCCTTCTGCTCGGTGAGTTCTCAGGTCATTAGGCTTGGCAGCATGCACTATGAGCTCATCATAATCTATTCCTAGCTCTCTACCTTCACCCACAGTCTCTAGTCTATGAGCTCCCAGGAGCAGGGCTTCATCACCTCCCTCCCTGCCCTATGGCACTGCTGTTAGGAGGGTGAACTTGTTGGAAGACTTTAAGATTTTTTTTTAGAAATGCACAAAAGAAGAAAGCATTTTCTAAGAAAAGCCTGCCTCCATTGCTGCTCCTGTACCCTCAGTGGCAGGCCTCGCTAACTTCAAGTGACCTGTGTCTGCTGCGAGACTTGGTTGAATCCCAGTCCCCAGTGGCAGGGGAGTCCTCTGGGTCACTCCCACCACCCCTGGGCCAGGCCTCTCTGCAAAGTCTCAGCCCCAGAGCCCAGAGCTCACACTCAGCAGGCCCTGCACATGTTGCTTAGGGAGACATTTGCAGCACTGTCCTTACACTCTTGGGGGGTGAGGAAGGCTTGACTCTGATTCAAAGCTCTGCTCTCCAGGTGCTCCAGGGTATTGGCCAGAGGGAGAGAGGCGTGGGGAGCCCTCTGGCCGCTGAAAACCAGACATATGTTGGAACACTTCCCACTTGGCCTTGCTAGGTAGCCTGTAGAACGCTCTGGTAATGAGAGGCACATAGATAGGGTCTTGATAGATGCTTGGTCTAGAATCTATACAGCTGTACCCTAGAGCCAACATCCAGGGAACAGGACCTTCTTTCCTGGACTTAGAGAAGGAGCTACCGTCCTGTTGGGCTCTAAACATGGGAAGCACAGAGAAACTTGATCCTGTTCCCTTTAGACCCCAAATAGTGACATTATTCAGAGATAAAGAAAAGCATTGGAGGGCAGTATTGCTCAGCTGTTTTAGAAAGAAAGAAAGAAAGAAAGAAAGAAAGAAAGAAAGAAAGAAAGAAAGAAAGAAAAAGGAAGGAAGGAAGGAAGGAGGGAGGGAGGGAAGAAAGAGAAGTTTACTGATCTTGAAGAAGACTGTAGAGTTCTCAGCAACCTTGTCAAATGGCTCACAATTGCTTGTAAATCTGACTCTAGAGGATCTAACACCCTCTTCTGTGAGATGGGGTAAGAACACCTGTAAACCCGAGTGCTGTGGGGAACAGACAGGAAGATTACTGGGGTTTGTCTGACGCCCTCCTCCAGCTCCACAAGAGTACTACACACATGCATGTGTGTACATGTATGCACACACACACACACACACACACACACACACACACACAGAGGAAAATATAAAGAAATGAGGAGGCAGGAGATGAAGGCTGCTGAGGCATCTGGGGAGGCCCACAGTGACACCAGACAGGCGGCTCACTAGGTTCTAGCAGGCCCCGACTGAAGCAGGGCGCTAATGGCATCCAGGCACCCAAACTGGCTGCAGCCCAGACTCACCCCTACTCAGGGCCCTACTCAGCTGTTCCCTCCTCCTGTATCACATCCCTGGCTTTGTTGCTGAATCAATTCTCTGTGGACGTTTCTTTCCCCAAACATTCCAGTTCTGGAACACTCCATAGCACCCCTCCCTTCTCCCTGGCCAAATGAGCCCATGCACCCAGGGGCAATTTTGTTAGTGCCAGGAACTGTTTAGCAGTGCATGTCTCTGTACCCTTTGGCCATGCTTCTGTTAAAGATGACAAGGGTGTGTGTTACCAGGCAATGACAGAGGGTGACAGTTGTACCCGGTGACCTGCCAGCAAGCCACCTTTCATGAACACCGACCTCATGAGACAGGTTGCAGGAAGCCTTTCCCTTGTCCTTTCCTGCTTGTACATGTCCCCTACAAGTGGCACCTTTTGCCCCTCCAGAGGCAAATGCTGAGGATGGCCTCTTACCCCATGCTAGAGCCAAGTTTCCTTTAGGACACACTTGACCCACAGCCATGATCCTATTTCTTAGACCTTAGATACCTCACTCTTGATACAAGCCAGAGTGAGGAAGGAGTGAAGGGCACAGGGATGCTTCCTCTTGTCACATGTGTGTCCTCTGTGGACAGCACCTGCCTCTTTTCACCCATCTGAAGCACAATACCCAAAAAAGCTGTCCCTGAAAAACAAGGAAGATTGGCAGAGGCTAAACCACATACCTGTGAGGACAGGCAGGACACACCTCTGTGTACCTCACACAGAGGAAGGGACGGAGCTGGGACCCCCATTCCTGGCCACCTGAGCCAGGCTGAGGCCGTTCAAGTAGGGCTGGGGAAAGAGCTCAGAAGAGAGTTGATAAGACCTTTCTGAAAGTCTTGCATGGACAGAAGGAGCTAGCTAGGGTGCTGGCCTAAAGCCAAGGAGCTCACAGGGCAAGAATGGGTAGCCTTGACCCTCGAGAAGGTCCCACCCACCCTGGAGACCACGGGAGCTTCTGGGTGCATTATGGTTCAGGGTAAGCATTGGGCCTGGCCAGCTAGAGGTCACTCTGACCTCGGAAATAGGCTGGCAGTAGTCATTGTTTCCAACTGCCACAGCAGGGCTGGGCTGACGTCTCTGCCAGGAGTTTCATATTGGAAGGGACTGTGCACCGCGGCTTCCAGCAGCGGGCTTCAGTGCTGGCCTCTGGGTCCAGTTTGGTGTGTTCCCATGGTCTCCACCCAGGCTCCTACCAGAACTACATCAACAGAACCATTACTTCAAATGAAAACACTTATCATTACCTGGAGGGAGAGCGGGGAGGGGGAGGGGGAAAGGGAGGGAGGGGGAAGTGAGAGGAGGGGGTAGGGCGAGGCAAAGGGAGAGGGAGAGATTCTGTGTGTGTGTGTGTGAGAGAGAGAGAGAGGGGGGGGATTGAAGGTTGATTCTAGCACCTTGCCTATGTTAGGAATGTGCTCTACACCGAGCTCCAGCTCTAGCCCATTTCCCATTCGGAAGCGAAGTCTCAATTACCAAGCTCTCCTTGAACTGCATCAGTAGCCCAGCTAAGCGTCAACCTCGCAATCCTGCCTCAGCCTCATTAATAGCTAGAATTACATGCCTGTGCTGCCATGTCCAGTGACATCATTATTTGGGGCCTTCTCCTAGTCCTTCCTTCGTGGCTTCATGGTGAGTCACTTCCTAAGAAGAGAATGGCTCATCTAAACTACTGTGCACTTCACAAGTCACAAGGCTGGCAGGGGGTCCCCTCTGTCCCATTCTATTCCAATGCCCTCTGTCTGAACCCCAAGATCCCTGAAGACACTCTACACAAGCTTGCAAAAGGAGGGTGAGGCTGAGGATGGAGCCCCGTGCTTGCCTAGTGAACACAAAGCTGAGCTCAATCTACAATGCCACATATGCGGTGGTAAGTCCCCCTAACCTCGGAGGATCACAAGTTCAAGGTCATTCTCAGCCACATAGCAAGTTTGAGGCCACCCTGGGTTATATATCTTTTTTTTAAAAGTGGGTGGGTACCAAGCAAGATGGCTCAGTAGGTAAAGAGCTTGATAACCTGAGTTCAATCTCCAAATTCTACATGGTGGGAGAAAAGCACTGACTGCCACAGGCTGTCCCCTGACCCAGACTCAAGTACCATGGCATGTGCATATGTGCACACACAAATAAATATAAGAAAAAAATTATTCTAGACAGGAATCAGGCTGGCCTCAAACTCACAGAGATCTGCCTGCCTCTGCCTCCCAAGTGCTGGGACTAAAGGCATGTGTCACCACCACTGCACAAGAAAAAACTTAAAGGAGAATGTCACTATACATTCCTTTCACCCTGATCCCCCTCACTCCTGCAGGGTTGGAGACTAGTTATAGTCTTGACTTGAACTTAACTTGTTTAGCATTAAAGAAGAGGTTCTAGATTTGAACAGATGGTTTTCAGACGGTAATGTGAGTCAAAATCAAAACAAAATTCAGGTATAGAATTGTAAACTCTTTAGGTTAGGATGGATGATAGAGTAATTTATCTAGGTTGCCAAATATGATGCACTAGATGTTATAAATGCATATCATACCTTACAATTTACATAGTTGCTATAATGATATTCAATGTATATCTGAAAGAAGATAGCCTTTTTAATTGGACAAAGAGGGAGAAGTGTGCCTGCTTGTATTATGTTAATTTGGGTCCCCAAAATTATTTGTGTGGGAGTCCACACGTCCACACTTAAGACACTGACGGAGCCTGCCCCCGACTGGTAAATAAAGAAGCCAGCAGCTCAGTGGCTGGGCCACTTTCTAACCTCCACGTGGCTAATCTTCCTCCCTCCGATATTCCCAAGTTATTACTTACTAAAACCTATATTCTATCTTGGCTGCTCCAGATCCAGACAGGCTGCTATCTCCCAGCTCCTACATGGTGGCTATGCTCTCTGTCCCTCATCTTCTTAGGTGTGTAATCTCTCCTCTCCTTCTCCCTAAATGGCAGGTCTCTTTCTCCTTTCCCTCAGTCTCAAGCCTGAGAAAATCCTAAGGTCCTGCCTCTGTCTGTTCTGCCCAGCCATTGGCTGTTGGCATCGTTATATACCAATCAGAACCAATTGGGGGCAGCGTCTCTCAGTGTCTTATGTACAGACTCCATGCAAACAATTTTGGGGACCCAAATTAATATAATACAACACTGAGGGACCCTGCCCCAACAGAGAAGGACCACATTCACATAATTATCACCATTGTGTGTGTGCATTGCATTGTATTGCATGTATATGTTTGAAGGTAGATGCGTGTGAGTCAGGGTGTGTGTGTGTGTGTGTGTGTGTGTGTGTGTGTGTGTGTGAGTGTGTGTGTGAAAGCCAGAGGACCATTTCTCAAGTGTCAACCAGCTTGGCTTTTGAGGCAGGGTCTCTCACTGGTCTGGAACTTGGCAAATGGAATAGACTGACTGGCCAGCGAGCCCTGGGGATCCACTTGTCTCCTCCCTGAAGTGCTGAGATTACAAATGAGCACCAACACACCAGATGTGGTACAGAAAATCAGACGAGTCCTCATGTGTGTACAGCAAGCATTTTACTGAGATAGTTCCATAGTCCTCTATAATATTTTTCAAGATAAAAATCTCACACCATAGCCCAGATTGACCTGGAGCTCAGTATCTTGTTCAGGCTGTTCTCAAACTAATAGCAATCTTCTTGTCTCCGCTTCCCAGGCGCAGGGATTGCGGGAGGGAGCCACGGTGCCAGTTCTATTAGCCATATCACAGTAGTGGCACTGCTTCATCATAGTGACTGCTGTCACTAATGACCTTCATCATGGGTGCATACTTACAGGAGAATACAGCGTGCACAGGGCCCACCTAGTACTACTCATGGTCTCAGAAGGGGTCTCGTGACACATCCCCATGGACCAGGTTAGACACTTGTAAAATATGGTGTGTATTTACTAAGAGTCATACGACTTTTTAGTGACTTTTGTAGTGTGTGGTGTGTATCTCAGTAGAACTATTAAAAAGCAGCCTCTCTCAGCGGCAGTAAAGACGCCTGGGCAGGCTGAGCCAGTTATCCCAGCCATGAGGTCCCATGGGAGTCCAGACTATAATGCAACTTCGACTAACCCTCTTGGGGACGTTAGGAGTTGGACAGGCCCAATTGTCCTTTTTTCTGTAGAAGCTCTCTATCCCAAGGACACATCCCTAGGGGAAGATGAACAGAGGTGCCAAGGAGGGAAAGGGAGACTTGTTGGGTAATTTTGTCAGCTCATTTTGATGCTGTGACAGACTCTTGGGACAGTCGTTAATCAGCCAGATGACGTGGGCAAGGTGAAGTGACCAGCGCCAGCTGCAGTGAGGGACCGAGGCTGGAGGCTGGGCCCCTGGGGTCTGCCCTTCCCACCTCCCCTCCTCAGTGAGGGACTGAGGCTGGAGGCTGGGCCCCTGGGGTCTGCCCTTCCCACCTCCCCTCCTCAGGGGTCAGGTCTTCTCATTGCAGTTGACCCTTGACCTGAGGTTGTTTAGCAGAACAGGATTTCTCTATCCTTGAAGCACCAAGAAGCATCCCAGGCTACTCTCTCACTTTTTCAGAGACAAGAGGCATTGGCAGTGTTTATGGCTGACTCCTACTGCAGTCAGGATCCTGTGTTCAAATCTTAGCTGGCTCAACCTCTTTACAGTAGCCATGGGGAAGTAGCGCCTCATGACCTTTAACCCAGTACTTGGCTTTGGTTACAACCTTACCTGACTCTGTTCCTTTCTAGCTCTGCACTCTTTACCTTTTTCCCCCCTGCTATTCTTCCATAGAAAAGAACTTCTGTTCCACTCTGTATCTAATTGCCAATTTCCTCCTTACTGAATCCATCAGTGGGTATGTCCACTGATTAGGTCTGATGGTCCATGGTCAGTCATTTCCTATTACTGATACTAGCTGAGGGCCAGTCCCTCAACACTTGAAATCTCTTTGGGGAACAGCACATAGCTAAACTCAGACAGTCCACCAAAAGGCGCTCACTTCACGGCCAGATCCCCCAGCACACTAGTAGATTCTCTAGCACTGTTTACAAACCAAAGTTCCCATTATCTGAGACTCATAACAAACTCCCCACTGTGGACCCTGTACAACTCAGAAAGTGTGTTAAGCAATGTCCCAACAGTAGACATCCTTGCTGGTGGCAGGCTCTGGGAACCCAGAAAGGGAAAAAAGGTCAAAAGCAAGCCTAAAAGCCATCAGGACGTGTGTCTGCAGAGTGGGTCCCACAGGGCTTCTGCAGCCCAGCCCCTATGGCGCTGCTGTGTGAAGGCCCGCCTCAGCATTGCTTGCGGCTTCTGGGCAGATGCTCCATGTTTTCTGACAGCTGGGATTTCTAGAGTCTCCATCTTGTCTTCAGTTCCATGCTCACAGCTTCATGCATTGTCCTTTCCAGTGGCATTATTATTACGGTGGCCATTTTTTAAAATATGGAAGTTGACCCGGCTAAGATCTGAACCCAGACATCCTGACTGCAATGAGACGCCCATGAACAGCCGTCAATCCTGCCTGTACCTCTTGTCTCTGAGAAAGTGCCTTATCTAAACCATCCAGGTCACAACAAACACACAAAGCAGAAGAACAAATCAACAACCCCATAAGCAAACAATTAGGTAATCACAGATCTGGTATTTTTTATGAGATTTCTAGATTCTTCTAAAGACAGGGCTGCAAAACAATGGCAGAGCAAAAATAAAACAAAACAAGGAAATGATGCAATCAAGTCAGGAGTGGTGTGGCATATCCCTACCACCCTCCTCTCGGGAGACTCAGGCAGATCAGGAGTTTGAGGTCAGCAGATGCTACACAGAGAGATCCCAGTTCACAAACAAAAGAAAGCATTTATTTGCTGACCTTGTTTTGTGTATACATTTATGTGCATATCTATTCATGTGTGTAAGTGATCATGTGTGTACACATGCATATTGGGGCCAGAGGTTGACACTGGGTATCTTTCTCAATCATATACCCACATTATTGAGGCAGGCTCCTTCATTGGTTCAGCTAGACTACCAACAAATATCAGAATCCTCCAGTCTCAGCCTCCACAACCCTAAAGTCCCAGGTGCATGCTACAATACCTGTGGATGCTGGGGTGGAAGTGAGGTCCGCATGCGTGCAGAGCTAGCGCCTTACCAATCGAGCCACTCTCTGGTCTTTTATGACTGTCCTTGTTGAAAAGCTTTTCTTAATCCTTTCTAGCCTCTGCTCACCTATGACTTAACTTAAGCATATACTTAAACAACAACAACAACTATTCCCGCTCCAAAGAAACCAAATGGAATGTGTGATCTGCACCTAGCAGAGCATGGCCGAGAAGACAGCAGTGAAACAAAGTTCAATGCACCAGAGAAGCAGCACAATTGATGGTCATCCATTGATGGTCATCCGATGATGTGCATCCGATGATGGTCATCCGATGATGTTCATCCGATGATGGTCATCCAATCATGGTCATCCAATCATGGTCATCCAATCATGGTCATCCGATGGCACCAAAATTAATTCTCTTAACTCTGTTTGGAGAGGACAGGTTTTAAGTCTTCAAATTATCTCTGCTTCTTCCTCCCAGGACCTCACATGTACTAAGCATGGCCTACAACCTAATTGCATCCTGAACTCTTCTAGCTCAGCCAGGGCAAGAAGAGTTGGAAAGATACAATGTTGTTGTTGCTGCTCAGGGCAGATGGTAGATGCCTCTGACACAACTGTAATGTTTTACATGTATGAAACTGTTCATAAAAATCAGTGCATGACCTCTTTTGCAAAATTTAAACTTATCTTTATTCCATTAACATGATTTAGGTTTTTTTTTTTTTTTTTTTGGTTTTTTGAGACAGGGTTTCTCTGTGTAGCTCTGGCAGTCCTGGAACTCACTCTGTAGACCAGGCTGGCCTCGAACTCAGAAATCCGCTTGCCTCTGCCTCCCAAGTGCTGGGATTAAAGGCGTGCGCCACCACGCCCGGCTTAACATGATTTAATATAGAGGTTTTTAGGCTAACGTGTAGGGAAATGGGTGGACCTAGAAATCATTATGTTAAGCAAACTAAGCTAGACTCGAATGACATACACCACGTTTTCTCTCATATGCAGATTTTAAACACACACTCTCTCTCTCTCTCTCTCTCTCTCTCTCTGTGTGTGTGTGTGTGTGTGTGTGTGTGTGTAGGTTGTGAACCTAGAAAATGGATCATAATAAGGAAGGGGGTGATCATAATGGAGGGAGAAGGCAAGCTGAGCCCATAGAAGACTATGTGAGGAGCGGAACCAGCCAGGAGGTGGGGGGAGGGGCAAGTCCAGGAGGAAAACAAATGCAAACGAAACATTGTGACACATATACATAATGAAGCCCTCACCGTGTATGCTAACTTTGAAATCTTATGGCTGGTGAGCCGCTCCGTGGGTGAAGGTGCCTCCTGAGCTGAGGGACCTGTGTTTGATCCTCAGAAGGAGGGATAGAACCAGTCTTACACAGGTGTCCTTCCACTTCCACATGTCTGTAACATGCATGCTTCCTCACCCACAAATAATACGTGGAAATATTTTAAAACATTAATGCCATGATCTGTGCTGGTCTCCCAAGGGCTCTGATTTAATTAGGCTGGTCGGGGACACAGACAGACTCCTGCTTTTAAACAGTAATGCAGTCAACCAGGAACCAGCATGTGGCACGGCTTACCTAGCTAAAGCAAGGCTGCTTAGCTGTGCCTGGGATGGAGATCTGCATGGAAAATGAGACTCTTAGCTTCTGGCTTCTGGCTTGATATGATTACAAATGGCTTCTTCTGACTGGGCCATGGGGTTCCCAGGAGAGGGAATCAGTCTCCAAGATGTGAGACTTTCTCTAGAGTTGAACACAACGTGCTTCTCAGAAGCTGGAGTCTCAGACTTGGGCTTCCCTGGTTTATAGTCCTTTCATCTCCCTCCTGCTCATTTTTGTCACGCCAGAGCCTAGTGTACCACGTGACCAATGGAGAGTGGACCAGGAAAGAGATGGGGCAGCAGTACTCATCACAGCAGTAATTCAGGGCAGGTCCAGAAGGTGAGCTTGGTGGGACATTACAGTGGAAGATGGCAGAAGTGTAGAGCCATACCAATGTCCCTGGCCTTGCTTGTGCAGGGCAGGGCCACCTCCTTAACTCTTCAGCAGATACCTTTCAGGACTATGCGAAGCTTGGCATGGTGGCACACCATGGGAGGCAGAAGCGGGTGGATTTCTGTGAGTTCTAGGCCAGCCAGGACATAGTAAGACCCTGTCTCAAACAAACCAAATCAGAAATAACACACGCACATGCACACGCACATGCACATGCACATACACCAACTAGATGAGTTCTAATCAAGGTCAGGAAGGAGAGGAGGAAGAAACACCCATTATTCCCAGGTACTGAGCTAAGCACTTGATACAGTTGCGGTCTTGAAGACATGCAGCCCCTGTTTCTCACCCTCATGCTCACCCTCTGACTACCTGACTAACAGCCTCTGTCCAGCTAGCCAGGATATTACAGAGGCTGAGCCTCACTCCCAGCCGCCCTCCTTTTTTAGGAGGGACCCCAACAGAGCAAGGAGCAGCCTGGTTGGGAGGCGGACTGCTGCACACCAGGAGACTGTGGCTCTTAAGTTAGAGCATGCCTGTCCTTTATTACATTTAGATATGTAATATATAACATGTACTTTATAATCCACAGATATACCATTACAACAACTAACTGGGATGGTGCCTAGAAACCCCATCAAATGGTGATTCCATACATCTGGCTAGAATGTTTATCTACATGTATGTGTTTGGTTTGGTTTGGTTTGGTTGAGATAGTCTCACTATGTAGCCTGAGCTAGCTAGGAATAGCTAGCTATATTGTTGGAAATGTAGCTCAGTTTACAGAATGCTTGTTTAGCCCCAGTACTAGAGGAAAAAAATATTAAATTTGTGATATAATACTAACAACCCTCCTGTCTCAGCTTCTTCTTCTTCTTTTTTTTTTTTTTTTATTGAGACAGGGTTTCTCTGTGTAGCCCTGGCTGTCCTGGAACTCACTCTGTACACCAGGCTGGCCTTGAACTCAGAAATCTGCCTGCCTCCACCTCCCAGAGTGCTGGGATTAAAAGCGTGCGCCACCACCGCCCGGCCTGGCTCAGCTTCTCCAGTGTTGGGGTTATAGGCATACACCAGCATACTTGGCAATGTGTTTTTGGCTTTGATGCTTTTTTTTTTTTTAAATCCTGGAGTCACAATGATGACAAGCTTGTGCGTGTGTGTTTGTGTGTGTATGTATGTGTGTGTATTTATGTGTGTATGTATGTGTGTGTATATGTGTGTATGCATGCATGTGTATGTGTATGTATGTGTGTATGTATGCGTGTGTATGCGTGTGTGTGTGTGTGTGTGTGTGTGTGTGTGTGTGTGTGTTCTGCCTGTTCCAGGTCCCTGCTAAGCACTTACTATAGCTGAACATTGCTTTAGTTCTGGAACACCATCACAGTGAATTGACATTAAAGTCCCTGATTCAGAGGGAAATGGACACTGAACTGGTTTTACCAGTGACACTGGTCCCTCCCTGATGACAGGGATGTGGGTCTCTTGTAAGGGAGTTCCCTGACAATGGCAGGGAGCTGAAGAAGGACAGGACGCTGGAGTGACCGAGGTTAGAGCACGGCACCAACGAGAGGCCCTGCACCCCACCCAGGGCCTTCATTCAGAGACAGTGAGGGCTTCATGGCACACGCGTGGGTGCAGAGGCAGGCTCCAGCCATGCCAGGGCCTGGGCTTAGGGAACAAGAGAAAACTCCTAGTAGAGCTGTGTGGGAAGCTGTGGCAGGTGAGTGTCCACTCAAAAACCTGGGGCGGGCCAGGCGTTGGTGGCGCACGCCTTTAATCCTAGCACTTGGGAGGCAGAGGCAGGCGGATTTCTAAGTTCGAGGCCAGCCTGGTCTACAGAGTGAGTTCCAGGACAGCCAGGGCTACACAGAGAAACCCTGTCTCGAAAAACAAAACAAAACAAAACAAAACAAAACAAAACAAAACAAAACAAAACAAAACAAAATACCTGGGGCGGGCCACTTCTGTGCTCCCTCTGGTCACAGAAGTAGTCAGGGGTCAAAGGAAGCACAGAGAGACCAAGTCTCAGCGCCCTCCATCCCTGCCCTCCTGGCTGTGAGTTTCCCAAGCTGGATTTTCCATTCACCAGAGAAGTTTTAAAACTTTGGAGCTTTAAAAGAGTGCGTCCTTTTCCCTTCCTATTTCACAGAGGAAGGAGTTGGGGCTCATGCTGGGTGCCGCGCTGGACGCCAGTCAGCCCTGTGGGCCCTTCACACACACACACACACACACACACACACACACACACACACATGGCTGAGAATGGAAAGATCTCAGGGAAGGGAATCCTATTTTGTCCAGTTTCAACAAAAATGAAGATAGCATAGTCTGGGGTGTCCACTCTGCATACACAGCCCGTCTACCGTAATGCCCTAAGCCCTGGACCAGATACTAAATCAATAGCTGGATCCTGCTGTCCCAGGAGTTATCCAATCAAGGAAGCCTCAGAAGAGCTAGTTCATACAGTGTGTGTGTGTGTGTGTGTGTGTGTGTGTGTGTGTGTGTGTGTAGTGGGGAGGGGCTTGTGAGCCAACCTCCAAAGCTAGGTCATGGAAGACAGAAGAGCATCAAAGTGTCTTCCTCTGTTATCACAGGTATCTCACACCCCACAGCATGTGGGAAAAGGTATCTTCTAGAACTGGGCCAACACATTACAATCCATGGGCCACACCTAGTCAGGCTCTTGTTGTTATAAATAAAGTTTTATTAGAATGCAGCCCTCTCTTCATTTACAAGTTGCCTACGGCTGCATTCCTGTGGAGTGATTGCCATGGAGACTGTATGGCCAACAAAACTTGAAGCCTTTACTTTCTGGCCCTTATGGAGAAGGCGTGCAGCCACCTGTTCTAGGAGATGTATTCCACAGGGTTGGGCTTTATCAGTGTCCTCAGGAGCACCCGTCTCTTTAACACCTAACACACCCCAGAAGAGATGCATCACTTTCTAATCTGTTGGCAAACTTGAGAAAGTATGAGTCTCCTCTTCCCAGCCCTCACAGAACAGAGGAGGAGGAGGCCCCAGGCAGGGCTCTGTCCACTAGGATCTCGTCTCCTGTGTGGTTGATCTCTTTGCCCTGCCCTTTGTAGCCTGGGGCTTCCCTGTGAGCCTTGCCAGGTCTGTGAGTCATCAGACTCACTCCCTGTCTAAAAATATCGAATGCCTCATAGGGGCAGGGCGGCTCTCGTTGCTTGGTCCCTTTTTGCAGTACTCTTTTTGTGTAAGGTTTTGGCTTTTACCATTCTGGTTTTTTTTTTTTGTGTGTGTGTGTGTGTTGTTGTTGTTGTTGTTTCTTTGTTTTGATTTGGTTTGGTTTTTTGGATTTTTTTTTCCCGAGACAGGGTTTCTCTGTATAGCCCTGGCTGTCCTGGAACTCACTCTGTAGACCAGGATGGCCTTGAACTCAGAAATCCGCCTGCCTCTGCCTCCCAGAGTGCTGGGAGTGCGCCACCACCGCCCAGCTGGCTTTTACCATTCTGGAGCCACAAGACCAGGGCGCACATAGTTTTGAGCAGGAAAGAAGTCTCGGAGGAGGAGGTCGGGAGTTGGGGCGGCAGACTTGGGTGCAGATTCTGATCTGTAAGTTCATTTGCTGTGTGACTGAGCATCAGGCTCCTCAGCTACATGGTAGGTGTTATTCAGGGTCCACACTGCAAGGTCGCTGCCACAGTAATCAAAGCAGGAGGGAGTTGCTTATGCCCAGCAGGTTGGTTCTCAGTGTTTAAGGTCCCTGAAGACTCTGCTGATCACAGATGTCTCTTTCATGCCTGGTTATGGGGAAGGGGAATAATGTGCCTACTGTGGTTGGGTTCTGCCAACAAAATCATCCAAAACTATTCAGGAAAACCAGGAAGCAGCAGGATCCCAGTGCCAGGCATTAAGGGAGCTGAAATTACAGAAAGCAAGCAGAAACTTCGGGCCCAGGCTGAACTTAGAACTAACTTGGGAACAGCAATGAGATGCACTACAGGACTCTGGAGAGGCAATCGCTGGAGCTCAGATCCACCCTTACAATCATCTACATCCTACTTCTGGGCATGGAAAGGGCTGGGATGGGAGTCCCACCTCCAGGGCTTCAGGGGAGCTGTATGGAAGCTTGTGAGTGAGCTTCAAGATGGAGCATCTTCATTGAGATGCTAAGACATAGGAATCCCCATAGAGGACTTCTGATAACACCTGACCTCCAAGTAGCCACCATATCGCAGGAACATTTAGATGATGCATGGGTGGAAATTAGAGGGTGACAAGAGGTCAGAAGGAGATGCATTTAAGGTGCAAGAGGAGGTGGGAAGGCAGCAGAGTGGTCAGATGTGTGTGCACCAGTGCCTGTCTCCTGCACCTCCATAAGTGGGATATGGGTAGAGGTCTGTGAACTCTCAGTTGCTGGTCCTGAAAAGCCTGAGGGTGATGGAAGTCCTAGGCAGAAACATCTCCCCTCAATGATGTCAGCATGTGCAGACCCATCTGGATCCACTTCCTCTTCCATTAATAGAAAAGGGATGCCTTTCTCCTATTGCCTCTCCACCCTATGGTCTAAGTTTAGGGGTGGCGAGAGGTCTCAAGAGTGGGCCAACTGGTCCTGTCTGATTGGGTCTGGGGGAATTCTCTAGAGTGTGAGAATGTGCTAGAAGAATAGAGTCCTAGAAAAACTAAGTCTTTTGGTAATCTAAAGCAGCTGAACCCAGTAGGAGGGTGTCTGGAAGGCTCTCTATTTTCTGACCATCAGCCCTCCTTTGCTGAGGGAATGCAGCAACCATAGGAAGATGATGAAAGGGGAAGGATTACCCAGGCCACTCCTTTCCTGTAGGGCCAGTTCTCCATCCCCCCACTCCCCTCCAAGCCCTGATTCGTGCCCTGACGCGTAGCTCTGGCAGATGCCATAGAGAAGGCGCTCCGGTGGGCAAATGAGCTTCCCAGAGGTGAGCCACCATTTTTGCATGGCTGCAATTGCTGTGCCTTGAAGAGGCACAGCCACAGTGGCTTCATCCCAGGACTGCTCCTGACTGCTCCTGTGCCTTCTCATGTTTGCCATTGCTGAATTCCTCATTGTTCTGACGTAGTGTGATTGGGCAAAGAAAGGCCCTATAGTCTTCTGCCTGTAGTCTGCTACGACTGCTTCCTGGGTGTTTGCTCACTCTGTTGGGCAAATTTCCTTCAGGCCAACATGATGAACTTTTATGAAATGATGCTGATCAGATGAATTAGTGACCTTATGGAGTTCCTGACTTGATTGAAATAATTTTCAGAAGTTAGTTTGATTTAAATAAATTTAGAAAGTTAGAATAATTGATAGAAACCTTAAGATGGTTTAAGTTGTTTTGTCAGAAAGATACAAAAGGGCCAAATGTGCCCCTTCCTTGTAGAATAGTAAGGGCTGCATAGGTTGGAAAAGGAACCCAGTGTGCTCTCGTTCGTTATAAGCATGTAAATTGCACTAGGAAGAAAAATAGACTTAGAACAAATTAATGATCAATAAAAACATTCATTTTAGGTTAGGTCCAGGGGTGAGGCCACGTGTCTCAGTGTGCACCATAAGTAAAGTCATGCACAAAGAGAAGGTAATTTCACTGTGAATGTAAGATCAGAGAACAGATGATTAGCCAGTCTAGCTGACCAAGACTTCAAAAATAAGATGTAAGATAAATGACCTGTTTTTTTAGTAAAAACTTTGTTAACTTATGAAATAAGAAAAAAATCTATTGCTTTAAACTTATAATGAACATATGGAATGAAAAAGAGATAAAATTACTGCTTTGGACTTATAATGAGCTTGTAGAATAAAAGACAGATGAAACGTCTAGTTAGGTATGAGTTTTAATAGAGAAGCATGTAACCAATGATATCGTTATAACTCCCTCTTGTGTAACAATTTTGTCTAGTTCGAAGAAGTCATTCTTCTTCCATAGAGAACTTTGTCTTGGGGTATATAAAGCTGTTAGAGCTTGCTTGCTCTTAGGGGTATATAAAGCTGTTATAGCTTGCTTGCTCTTAGGGTATATAAAGCTGTTATAGCTTGCTTGCTCTTAGGGGTATATAAAGCTGTTAGAGCTTGCTTGCTCTTAGGGGTATATAAAGTTGTTAGAGCTTGCTTGCTCTTAGGGGTATATAAAGCTGTTAGAGCTTGCTTGCTCTTAGGGGTATATAAAGCTGTTAGAGCTTGCTTGCTCTTAGGGGTATATAAAGCTGTTAGAGCTTGCTTGCTCTTAGGGGTATGTAAAGCTGTTAGAGCTTGCTTGCTCTTAGGGTATATAAAGCTGTTAGAGCTTGCTTGCTCTTAGGGGTATATAAAGTTGTTAGAGCTTGCTTGCTCTTAGGGGTATATAAAGCTGTTAGAGCTTGCTTGCTCTTAGGGGTATATAAAGCTGTTAGAGCTTGCTTGCTCTTAGGGGTATATAAAGTTGTTAGAGCTTGCTTGCTCTTAGGGGTATATAAAGCTGTTAGAGCTTGCTTGCTCTTAGGGGTATATAAAGCTGTTAGAGCTTGCTTGCTCTTAGGGGTATATAAAGTTGTTAGAGCTTGCTTGCTCTTAGGGATATATAGAGCTGTTAGAGCTTGCTTGCTCTTAGGGTATATAAAGCTGTTAGAGCTTGCTTGCTCTTAGGGATATATAGAGCTGTTAGAGCTTGCTTGCTCTTAGGGTATATAAAGCTGTTAGAGCTTGCTTGCTCTTAGGGGTATATAAAGCTGTTAGAACTTGCTTGCTCTTAGGGGTATATAAAGTTGTTAGAGCTTGCATGCTAGAGTTTTGCTCTATCCACCCAGTGTGTAATATGTATGTGTGTGTATGCATGCATGCATGTGTATGTGCAAAGTTGTTGGAACTTGCTTGTTAGAGCCTGCTTTGCTTCATTAACTAAGTAAGTGTGTGTGTGTGTGTGTGTGTGTGTGTGTGTGTGTGAATGAATTCTCTCTTTTTCTTTCTCACCGGCTTCCAAATACTTTAAAGAGTTTACCATTTCTTGCCAGTCACAGAGGGCACCAGCCCCAGATAATTAAGTTTTGGTTTTGTCAGTGCTGACCCCATAAATCATCTGCCACTGTCAGTACCAGCCCTAATTATGGACTCTACACTTGGTACTCCTCAGCTTACCCTGTGGTGGTGGAGCTGGCCTTTGACACAGCTCTGGCCATGTTAATAATTCTTTTTCCCTCATGGTACTGAGACAATGGAATCTTCATGCGTGCTGACCCAGTGCTCTACAGCTGAGCTACACTCTAGCCTGTGGCATCTGTTTAATGTCTTCTAGCACAGGCCTGGGTACCATCATATTTTTCACAAAGTAGTTGTTCAGGAAACGCTGCCACCTATTTTTAGGACCCTGAGACAATGTACATGAGCCCCCAAGTCCTGGCTACCTGTATTTTCTGGTAATCAGGAGAGGCACCTCCAATTTGAGTCTTCTGGGTGACAACACTGGGGACTTAGGTTCGACATGTATATTCTGGGATCCAGGCACTATGCTGTGCACTAGAGAAGCTGAGTTATTAATCTGCCTTTCAGAGGTTCCCTTGGAGCCAGAGAGCCCAGCCTGGACCTAAGAGCCGAGCCTGTATGGGAGGCAGTGTCAGTGACCAGGCTCAGAAAGCTGGGCCTCCCAGTTCACAGGAGGCAGTGCCTCAGCGTAGTTAGGATCCTAGAGTTCTGAGGCCTGGCCAAGTTCAGAAACTCCTTCCTCTCCTAAGCCACTGTGAGCTCCTGGCCCTCTGAGTACAAAAACCACCAGGGTCCCTAGCACCCACAACAGAGACAAGGAGGGGTTTGAATTTTCTCATCTGGGATAAGCAGGATTATAAACTCTTAGGAATCAGATGTGTCTTTACAGGGCCGCCAGAAACTGGGGTCAGTATAGACAACTCAGAATATCTGGGAGATCTCACTGGGATTTCCACATGGCCATAAACACACCTGAGTTTGTTAACAGGCCAGGCCTAGAGTTAATCTCAGAGCCTAGTTTCATGGCATTCTTGGGAAGTCAGTAAAACTCAAGTTGACAAGGTTCTACAACGCATTCAGGGTCACACAGATCCAGCCTTGGGCTGCCATTCTGCTCTAATGCGGGCAACGACTGGGCCACCTAAGATTGGTTTTGTTTTGAGACAGAGCTTCACTTTGTAGCCCAGGCTAGCCAGGAGCTCCCTGCCCTCTTGCCTCTGCCCCCCAACACTGGGATTACAGGTCTGTCCACCATGCTCAACTCTGGACAGCTGACCTTTTGTGAAGCCACTTCACACATGCCACTCAGGAGTTACACACAGAAAGAAGTTAGCATTCCGTGCTGCTGGGCAGGGACATGAGGTTCAGAGACAATCAGTGACCTCCCTGAAGCCATTTCATGATGACAGAGCCAATGGCCAACAGCAAAACCTGCCAGGAGCACGCAGCCCCATGCCCCTCCTGAGCAGCAGAGCACCAAGCAGCTGGATCCTTGGTCCCAACCAGCTCAAGGCCCTGTGCCTGAGTGCACAGGCTCAGCTTTCAGGAAGTCGCAGGCCCCTATGCAACTGGAAGCTCTGCCCAAGCAACCTGGGGGCCAAGCACTTCCTTAGTGTTGGAATTCCTAGGCCCAGGGCCGCCTCTACCCCACCCGGTCCATCCTCTAGGCCCTGCTTCCCAACCACTCACAAGTGACAGAAGGCAGCAGTCAGTTCTGGGGTCCAGGGGCTGAGAGCTGCAGATACCCAGCTATCCCGACCCCATGACCTGAGTGCAAGCCTGGCAAGAAGACTCCCTTAGTGTGTGTGTGTGTGTGTGTGTGTGTGTGTGTGTGTGTAGGGGACCTGTGGGTGTGCATGTGCGTGCGTGCTTGTGATGTCACTGGGTGGAACTGAAATCACAGGCACCAAACTGCCTGCTCCTGCCACCCAGCAGGGACACCCGTCCAGTTCCGTGGCTTTTAAGTGGCCTTGCTGGCCAAGCCTCGTCAGAGACACCCCTGTGGTACTGCTCACCCCAGCACCTTTGCCTGTGCACAGTGCAAGGGGCAGGTGAGGGATTTGTCTATCAAATTATGACCCTCCTGTTTTAGCCACCTGAGTATTGGCACTGTAGGTCTGTGGGCTTCACGTCCGACTCAGTGTTCCTAGAGAGTTAGCTGTGAGGGTTCTGTGTGGGTTTCCCGTGGCCAGGCTGCCCTGCATTTAAAAGAAATCCCTTCAACTGGATGCTAAAACTTTCTGATATATTTTATATTGACTCATCCATCCGCCCTTCCACAGACAGGGTCTCATGAAGTCCAGGCTAGGCTCAGACTATTTAGCTGAAGATGACCTTGAACTTCTGGTCCATCTGCTCTGACCTCCCACCCGATGGGGGCATGTACCCACATGCTCTGTTCATGTAGATCTGGCGATCAAACCCGGGTGCTTTGTTCACACCAGACAAGCATGGTTTAAGCCCTGCATACACTACAGTACACTTGTATACGTGAGCACAGCACCGAGTTAGTGACTAATGTCGGCAGATCAGACCCATTTCTCCTGGTATTTGCTGCTTTCATGTAGAAATAACTGGTGACAAGCTGAGATTTCTGGGAATTACGTTCTCACATAACCTAGTTCATTAATATAGAATATGGAACATCTGATCTTTCATATTTTAAAGATCTGTGGTTTAAAAAACTGTTATGTATGTGAGTGTTTTTCCTGCATGTCTGTGTGTGTACCACATACATGCCTGGTACACTTAGAGGTCAGAAGGTGGCATCAGATCCCTTGGGTCTGGACTTATAGCAGATGTGAACCACTATATGGGTGATTAAAACTGAAGGAGGGTGCTCTCGGCCAGTGTACTATCTCACCAGCCCCTATCTTCTAAATTTTTTGTGCATATGTGTGTCTGAGATTGAACCCTGGGTCTCATGCATGCTAGGCATGACCTTAGTGTGCCACCAACTTATGTCCAGGCCCTCCCACCATATTGAAAAGGTTAGGAGGATAAAACAGTCCTAGGACCTAAGGATTCTCTCCCTGGGACATTAGTTTCTCGTGGGACTTCACTGTATGTGCCTCCATGTTCATCCAGGGTGACATTAAACCTGTGCCCTGGGGAAGAGAGACTCTTAAGTGTACCTTCTGCCTTACAGCCATGGATGCAAGCTCTGGGCTTTCCTCCTGCTGATGTCATCAAGGACAGAGCCCTAGGAATGGCTGCAGAAGTATGTTCAAGTCCAAGCCAGGGAGGCAGAGCAGGGTCTGCAACAGCTAGACGGGAAGGCAGAGGAACTCAATCATGCAGAAATACCCTACATCCCTTAAACTTGACCTGAAATCCTATGAGGTAAAAACCTTAGATTGAACTAGCATGGTATTCATTCATTCATTCATTCATTCATGCATGCATGCATGCATTCAGGGACAGGGTCTCACCATGATTCTAGCTAGTCTCAAACGTCTGGGTTTAGGTGATCTTCTGCCTCAGTCTCCTCAAAAGCTGAAGATACATACATACATATACATACATACATACATACATACATACATACTGTAGTAGCTATTCCTGGTTGTCAACTTGACTACATCTGGAATGAACAACAATCCAGAATTGGAAGGCTCACCTGTGATCCAGATCTTTAGGCTGGATGACACATGTTTTGACCTGGATCTTGGTGTGGAGATCTTGAGGCATGGTGGCCATGAAAAGCTTAGGCTCATTCGAGGTAGTACATGCCTTTAATCTCTGGAGACTGATGCAAGGAGATCTCTGAGTTCAAGGTCAGCCTGGAACAAGCAAGGAGTGGTGGTACACATCTTTAATCTGGCACACATCTGCTGGAGGCCTACTTAAGGGTATTGGAGCTTCCAAGCTCCTCTTCACCCGCTTGCATTGTGGGACTGAGCAACTGCTAGATTCTTGGACTTCCATTCACAGCTGCTGCTGACCATTGTTGGGGAGTTGGACTACAGACTGTAAGTCATTGACAAATTCTCTTACTATAAGGAGAATACCCATAAATTCTGTGATTCTAGAAAATCCTGACTAATACACATGCATACATACACACACACACACACACACACACACACACACACACACACTGGGGTCTCTCTTAGTAACAGCAATATGGTTTTGAAGAAGGCATGCCAGAGAGCCATCGTAACTACAAGGCCAGCACTCTGAGGCTCCCTGACCTGGAGCTGTTTCTGGGCTCCTGTTACTATGAAGACCGATGAATCCAAGGACCTTTCAGGGTGTCTCTGTGAGAATTTACATCCTGTGAACCCATCAGATAGATTTGGTCCATTGTTCTTCTACTTGCACAGAGGACAGAGGGTCTGACAGAGGAGGAGAAGTCAGGAAGCATCACACAGGAGAAACAGCCCCATTCTGTCTTGTATTAGTTAGGGTTCTCTAGAGTCTCAGAACACACACACACACACACACACACACACACACACACAGAGAGAGAGAGAGAGAGAGAGAGAGAGAGAGAGAGAGAGAGAGAGAGATTGAGAGAGAGAGAGAGAGAGTTTATTGCAATGATTTGCAGGCTGTAGTCCAGCAATTGCCAGCTGTGACTGGAAATTCCAAGAGTCTAGCAGTTGCAGCCCCACGAGGCTGGGTGTTGCAGCTGGTCCTCTGTATACACCGGGATCCTAAAGGAGGCTCCAAAGGATGTGCTGGCAAAGTGAGTGCAAGCAGATGAAAACAAACGACGGCTTCCTCGTCCACTGTCCTTATGTAGCCTCCAGCAGAAGGGCTCACCCAGGTTACAGGTGTGCCACAAGATCTGGATTAAAGGTATGTGTTGAGCTGGGCATGGTGGCACACGCTTGTAATCCCAGCACTTGGGAGGCAGAGGCAGGCGGATTTCTGAGTTCCAGGACAGCCTGGTCTACAGAGTGAGTTCCAGGACAGCCAGGACTACACAGTGAAACCCTATCTCGAAAAACCAAAAAAAAAAGGTATGTGTTGACCCAGATTAAGAGCGTGTCTTCCAGCCTCAAGATCCAGGTCTCAGGTGTGCCCCACATTTCTGGATTGTAGTTCATTCCAGATATAGTCAAGTTGACAACCAAGAATTGCCATCATGTGTCTCCTGGCACAGCTTGGCCGGATGGGACACAGCCCTTCATTAATGACCATTTCTCCCCAGGCTCTTCTTGGTACTAGCTCCACTTCGGCAATAGCTCACTTCATCTTCACAATGACCCATTGGTAGGTCCATGTGAAGGGAGTTGTAGGTTGCCCCTCAACCCCTATCCTCCTTTCCTCTTAGTAACAGAAATCTTGAGTGGGTCTGTCTAGAAAATGATTGTACTAGTCAGCTAACGTCATGTAACAACTGAGGCCCAAATTTAGCAGCTGAAATAAACATGCAAAAATGTTTATTTTTCTCTGTTTTGCAGGTTAGTTCTATGATTTCCCCAGAAGCTGAAGTCCAAGGTCTACCAGGACACAGTCATCTGAAGGCACACCTAGGAGAGACACTTCTTCTGAGCTCACCCATGATACTCTTAGGCTGAGTCTGACTGTGGATAGCTGTCCAGGCTTTGGTTCCTGTGTGAGTCTCAGCCGGCTTTCCTCAGAGCGAGAGAAAGTGGGGCAGGATGCTATGTTTCTGCCTTTTTGAAAAGGCAGAAATGGATCCAACTTCCAGCATATGTGAACACAATATGGCTGCCGTTCCTATGGCCTTTCAAACTGGGGCACCCTCGTCATCTACTACTGTAAGACTCTGGCAAGCCTTAACTTACCAGAGACCCCTAAGCGAACAACACGGAGATGGGAATCGATGCAGAAGCAAGAGGACTTGTATTTAATCCAGCATGCTGGGTTCGCCTGCACATGGGGAGAGAACGTCCTCAAGAAGCCCATCCATGGGCCTTTGTCCTCAGGGCAGCTGCCATAGGCACAATGTGATTGGCAGAACAGTGTGACTTTTAAACTGATTGGTCTCTAGGTAGTGAGGTGGCAAGGACTTCCCTCATTCGTAGGTGGCCAACGGTCCATCCTGCAGAATGTGTCCCCACCCGCAGGTTGGTTCCCCCTCCTGTGGTCTGAGGAATGTTCATTAGCCTCTCCGTTCGGGAGGGGCAAGTGTTCCATGATCTTTCCAAAGTTCCTGACTGACCTCTTCACTCACCTGGGGCTCACCCAGTGGACTGGCTGGTCAATAAGCCCCAGGAATCCGTCTATCTCTGCCTTCTCAAAGCAGGGATTATAAGTGTGTGCACCAAGTCCAACTTATTTGACCTGGGTTCTAGGACTTGAATCCAGGTCCTCTTGATTGCAGAGGGATCTCTTTATTAACTGTGCTGTCTTCCCAGTTCCTACAAGGATATTGTAAGCCAGTACATTCAGTTCTGTTACTTACAAACCCAGTTGCATGCATGGCAGTACCATAGAGGAAAACAGGGTTCACAAGTCTGTAGAAGTCATTCAAGGTCAGTAGACAGCTTGAGGGTGCCACGACATTAACTTTACTTCATTACACACTGTGCCTCCCCATTCTTGTGGAGAGCTCCAGCAGGGGTCATCTGGAACGTCGTCCTATCTTCTTTGCCTGGGAAAGTCAGGTTGTTGATTCAAGCGCTGGGAGAGAGCAGAAGAGAGGGCCGGGTGTCCATTATTCTCCCGTGGGGACACTCAGTGAGGAACAGTGTGCACCTGAAAGTGGTGGATTGAGAAACATTCTCCATTTCAAAATGTTATGGGGAGGGTTGGTGTGAGGGAGCAAAAAGAGCCTGCCTGCCTGTGGCCCAGGCAAGAGCTTGGCTGCGTCAAAGGCAGCAGGGAAGACAATTGGCTCAGACCAAGTCACCAGTGAGAATTTCCCGAAGGAGGGACAGCCTCTAGAAAGCTCCAGGGCACGGGGCCACCTCCTGGAGAGGATCTTAACCAGGTTCTAGTGAGGGACAGAATGCTCTGACCAGATGAGCAAACGCTCCTTAGGGACAGCCAGTTCAGACTCTAGGATGTATCACGTAATCCAGTTCCCATCAGTGATGAATGAGCTCACCTTCTCAGCCCAGTTGCCGGTTCCCTGTGAGCATGCACCTCCAGGCACCTCCCTGACTCTCAGGATCCACCAGGTGGCCTGGGGGACTGTCATTCCTCCCCGTGTAGATCGAGGGTCTGAAAAGACTGTCGCGTGTGCATCTCACCCTCCCTCCTTGCCTCTTTATGGCTGGCCCCAGGTGGCAGGTACCGCACTCCAGGGTCTTGCATTAGCAGGCTGCTCACACGCAAAGGGCCTCCTGAATGGAGATGGTCCCTGTAACATGCCCCTGTATCAGGGACAAACTAGAATAACCAAAGGGGAATGCTGTGCTGGTTTATGTAACTGAAAAGGCAGAGATGGATCCAGCTTCCAGCACATGAGAAGACAAATATAGAAACAGAAATACCATTTCTACTTTCTCTCAAACTGGGGCACCCTCCTTATCTGCTGCAAAGGACCCCCTGATGTGGAACAGAAAGACACCATTCCACCCCACTTTCAGCATTTCCAACACGTTCCTAAGCAGGGAAAGCCCTATGGGTCACAGGCAGAGTCTGCTGGGCTGGGCATGTGTTATGTGGTCATCTCTGGCAGGGAAGGTGGACAGTGTGGAACTTCAGGTCCTAGCAAGACTACTTTCATTAAAGAAGTTCAGCTAAGAGAAATGGACTGTACCCTGCCAGAACAACAGGACACAATGTGGCTGGTGGCTTTTCTATGCATGCTTGCAAAAAAGTCTTCCACCAAATCCTGGCCATCCTGAACCTTGGTGGGGACGCCTTACCTCCTCAAAGCCCCAATCCAATGGCCTCCCTTCACTCTCCCACCTGGTCTACGCTGAGGAGCTGCCCCGGGAGTAAAGCACGTGCCATTTGAGCATGAGGACCTAAGCTTTATCCCCAAAGCCCATGTAAAAGTCTTGGTGTGCCCCCCCCCACTGGACAGACAGAAGGATCTCAGAAGCCCACTGGCCAGCCAGCCTACCCAACCTGGTGAGCTCCAGGTCTCTGTAGGAGACCCTGTCTCAAAAACAAACAAAACCCAAAAATCTATAGATAGCACCCAAGGAAATTTATACCCAAGGTTGAGTGCATGTGTGTGTGTGAGTGAGCACTTGAGCACACACGCACACACCCAGACACACACATTGCAAACATACGAATGCTTGTCTTTCTTCTTCTTGGTAGTGAAGATCAGACAGAACCAGAGGGGAGGAGACAAGTGCATCTGAAGCTCTCTCCTGCACAGGGACATTTGCTTCCAGAATCGAACTGTTTCTTGGCACACTGGTCTATTTTGGAGTAGAGCTGGCTGCCCCATGCCAAGGTTTCTTGCCACAAATAGACGTTCTGGAAGGGCCTACTGGTTTCCTCCAGCCTTCAGACAACTCTTCACATTTCATCGGGTTTGCCCTCCCCATTCCCAAAAGGAAATACCTGGATTATTTTCTGTTCTGGATAGGAGGCTCTCTGGGCAGGAACCTCACTTCACCCTCAACCCTGGTCTCCGGTACAGTTTTCACTACCCTGGGAAGCTAAGCTTAGCTCCAGTGTGCCAGTCTAGATCCTAAATTGTAGGCCCAACCACGAGTACAAAAGAGTCCCAGAAGCCCCTCCTGTGCCTCTGACCCCTCCCAATCCCTGGTCCCTCTAAATGCCTGAGGCTCACCTGTCATTCAAACTAGGAGTTGTAAGTTCTTCACACAATGGTCATGGGCAAGATGACATTCAACTGAAACACTTTACAAAGAGATGCCTGTAGTCCAAATGTTCTGGAAACTATTCCTTATAGTTGAATCAAAAAAAGTGGAGAAAAAAAATACCTGTTGGTTCCCTGGTTGACAAGGGATTGTACCCTCACAAGAACTTCATGGGGCCAAAACTGCCTTTAGTTTGTCAGGGTCCAAGGTCAGGAAATTCAGGGATAAAGCTAGTTCTGGAGGCACTCGGTGAGCTTTGGAAGGTTCCAGAACAAATACAAATGCAACAATCTGAATAACGCTCCCATTGTGTAAATAACTCAGTGTCTTCTCCAGGCCGCTGTGAGGCAGCAAGTGTCTGACGCTGTGAACCGCTGTCAGCTGTTATTTCTCCTTTTGGAGACAGAAGTAATGATGACAGTCCAGCTCCTGGCAGTGATAAGGCTCTCAGTGTGAGTGACAAGAGCTTCTCAGAGCTGGGCTCCTCTATGTGAAAGACTCATTTTCCACATGGCTCGGCTTGTTCAAACCAAAGGCACTGTCCATTTCAGAATGATGACTCCCAATGTCAACAAGACTTAGACCCAGATTTGACCATGAACAATGGTGGGAGGTTCAGTGACTTCCAAGCTCTTGTGGGTACCACGACCTGGAGGCTGTGTCTGCAGACTGCTGGGCTGTATCCCTAGAGCTCTGACTCAGTCCACCTGGAGTGGGGCCCAAGAATGTGCCTGAGTATTTTCCAGGTGTTGGGATCTGGGCCACACCCTAAGAACAAGCAGCTTCAAAACATGCTGGCCCTGCCTCTGCCTCAGCAGTGGAGTCTTAGTGTCTTGTGTTATTATTCTGCTCCGTCCTGCCTTCTCCACAACTGTCCTTAACATCTTTAACTGATTTGGGGCAAGGGTGCTGTGGGAATCGTATGTATATGGTTGTATGAACGTATGTCTGTGGAGGCCAGAGATGGCTGTCGGTGTCTTCCTCAAGAGTCTCTTGCTGAACTGGACTTTACCAATGGCCTAGATTTACAAGCCAGCCAGTGCTAGGATCGCCTGGGTCCGTTCCCTCCGCATGTGGTTATTGGCTTCTCTGAGGATGCTGGGGATTGAACTCAGATCTTCTGGCTTGGGTGGCAGGTAATTTACATCTCACCAACCCCCAGCCCCTTGCGTTTGACACAGAGTCCCACCACATAGCCCAGGTAATTTACATCTGAGCCAACCCCCAGCCCCTTGCGTTTGACACAGAGTCCCACCACACAGCCCAGGTGTTGTTGATTCTCCTGCTCCTCCCTCCAGTGCAGAGATAACAAGTGTGTGCTGACACGTTTGGCTGATTTTAATTACATATGCTTATCAGAACAGTGTGATGAGTTTGCAATGCATGTATACAGTGTTGACCTTGATCAGAGTCGGGTAGGGAGCATAATCAGTTATCAGTTGTGTTGGGAGCCTTTGAACTCACTTCTAGCTTGGGCTACACAGTGAGACCCTGTCTCAATATGTAAATACACAACCTGTCAGGTCCTAAAGAAACTCAGGACAAATGGCTGACCATGGTGCCTGTTTAACATGCCAAGGGTCACACTGGCCGCTGGCCGTGCGCAGGCTCACTCAGCATCTGGGGCTCCTCTCTGTTTCTCTCACCTCACTCAGCTCTGCACCTCTCCAGATCCTGGCTTCGCTTCCCTGGTGTCTTAGTCAGGGTTTTACTGCTGTGAGCAGATGCCATGACCAAACCAACTCTTATAAGGACAGCATTTGATTGGGGCTGGCTTATAGGTTCAGAGGTTCGGTCCATTATCATCAAGATGGAAACATGGCAGCGTCCAGGCAGGCATGGTTCAGGAGGAGCTGAGAGTTCTCATCTTCATCTGGAGGCTGCTTGAAGAATACTGGCTTCCAGGCAGCTAGGACAAGGCTCTTAATGCCCACACTCATAGTGACACACCACTCCAATAGGGCCACACCTTCTAATAGTGCCACCCCCTGGGCTGAACATATACAAACCATCACACCCTCCTTCTCTTTCCTAGATAGCAATGCCATTTCGGCTAGTGTTTTCCGTGGTTCCTCCCTCTTCTCTTTCCCCACTCCTTTCCTCCCTGGGGCTAGTTCATTCTACTGGTCATCTCTAGTCTGCTATTTTCTCTCCTTGCTCTGGATTCTTTAAAAAGCTCCAGGCTAGGCCGGGCATGGTGGCGCATGCCTGTAATCCCAGCACTTGGGAGGCAGAGGCAGGCGAATTTCTGAGTTCGAGGCCAGCCTGATCTACAGAGTGAGTTCCAGGACAGCCAGCGCTACACAGAGAAACCCTGTCTGGGGGGGGGGGCGGGGGGGGAAGCTCCAGGCTGTACTTTCCCTCATATCTACAATAAAAACCTTCCCCTCACCCACACCTAGTGTGTCTCATTTGGATCACCTGGTGCTTGGAACGCAGGCGAGGCATATATGAGCTCCCTCTCCTCATCAAACTGAGTTGCAGATGTGACTCTTCCCACCCCCCTTCCCTTCTCCCTCTTGCTCTGGCCCTGGTCGCTCCAGGCTCGCTCCACTGGGACCACACATGACTCTCTCAAGGTCGTGCGGATCATTTGTTCCTCCGGCTTCCGCCTCCCGCCGTCTTTGGCTCCAAACGCCATTTCTTTCTCCACCTGTGTCTCCCCTCTGTCTCCTCTGGCCATTTGTTCCTCCTGGTCCCCTTGGTGTCTCTCTGGCTCCTGGAGCCTCCTGAGCCTCCCAGGGTGCCCGTCACCCGGACATCTCCCTATTAATTCTCTCACCCTACTGGGCTCCCATCATGTGGACAGTGACTTCTCCTCTGTCCCTTTGTGGGACATTTGCCTCTGACAAGCCTCTTATACAGCTCGGCGTTGCCACGGGTTGAAATTCTTGTCACCTGGACCCTTGCCCCTCTCTAGTCCATTCCCCGTTCTACATGTTCTCAGCTCCTTCCTGGGGTTTCCTTGCCTCCTGACAGGAGCTCCTGCTGAGTCCCAAAGCATCCTCCTGCCCTCCTGGGCCTCTGTCAGGCAGAGGTCCCATCTGCAACTCTGTCCCTTTTGTCTTTCAGGTCCTTCCTGAAAGTCCCATTGCTTCCTGTGTGTTTCTGAGCCTTATAGGACCCTTTCTCTCTCTCTCTCCCTCCCTCCTTCCCTCCCTTCCTTTCTTCCTTCCTACTCAGACTCCGAGATTTTATTATTATAGCCTCACTGTCTTACTGCAAACACCTTGCCTCAGTACAGCTTAGTGGCCAAAAATTGACACATTAGATTTTCTTTAAAAAAAAAAAAAGATTTATTTTATTTATGTGAGTGCACTATTGCTCTTTTCAGACACACCAGAAGAGGGCATCAGACCCCATTACAGGTGGTTGTTAGCTACCATGTGGGTGCTGAGAATTGAACTCAGGGCTTCTGGAAGAACAGTCAGTGCTCTTAACCGCTGAACCATTTCTCCAGCCCCACATTTGATTTTCAAATTCTGTCTTATGGCAATAACTTCTACCACTGCACAAACAAACCCCCAAATCTTTCTATGCTTGCAAGTGTCTTATCATTAAGGGTTTTCTACTGTTAATTCTTAAAAGTCATTTATCTCTAGCCGGGTGTGGTGGCACACGCCTGTAATCCCAGCACTTGGGAGGCAGAGGCAGGCGGATTTCTGAGTTCGAGGCCAGACTGGTCTACAGAGTGAGTTCCAGGACAGTCAGGACTACACGGAGAAACCCTGTCGCAAAAAAAAAAAAAAAAAAAAAAAAAAAAAAAAAAAGTCGTTTATCTCTACTATTTCTTTGCTATTTGCTCTCAAAAAAAATTATCTTAAGACTGTGTTATAAACTATCTCAGGATTGGCAAGTTCACTGAGTATAGTTAAAAAGATGTAACATCTAATAAAAGGTTAGCTTAAAACTTGTAACAAAGCTGGGCGGTGGTGGCGCACACCCTTAATCCCAGCCCTTGGGAGGTAGAGGCAGGTGGATTTCTGAGTTCGAGGCCAGCCTGGTCTACAAAGTGAGTTCCAGGACAGCCAGGGCTACACAGAGAAACCATGTCTCAAAAAACAAAAAACAAACAAACAAACAAACAAACAAAAGCTTGATAGTTAAAAAAAAAATTATACATTTCTATGAAGAGACACTATGACCAAGGCAACTTAAGGAAAATATTTAATTGGGACTGGCTTACAGTTTCAGAAGTTCAGTCCATTATCATCATGACAGAAAGCATGGCAGTACACGGGCAGACATGGTGCTGGAGAAGCTGAGAGCTCTACATCTTGATCCAAAGGGAGCCAGGGAGAGACTGGCTTCCACAGGCAGCAATGTGTTCTCTTCCACACTGGGTGGAGCTGGGTGGAGGAAACTTCAAAACCCACCACACAGCAACACATTTCCTCTAACAAGGCTATACTTCCAATAAGCCCACACCTTCTAATAGTGCTACTTCCCATGGGCCAAGCATATTCAAAACACCACACATAGGTAATCTTAATTCGCTACAGTGTGTTGTTATATGTGATCCAACTCTTGTTTAGGAAAACAGGCGATGTTAGATAGCAACCATGGCTAGAAGCCATAGTTACTAAGGTAAGAGTGCATAGCATGTAATGCCACCACTGTCTGCGTTAAGAAGACCCGGGGGTGTAAGGCAGCTGAGGTAGCACTAACAGAGCGTCTCAGTCCTACTGACAGCCCTTAGCTCACCACTGTGTCTTCTTTATACATGGAGGAGGCAACTGCAGGTCTCCAAGACATTTTGGATTAGAATAGATTTTCATATGATGATAAATTCCTAGGGTTATAAAGGTCTACTCGGGTTAACAGAAACTGACTTGAATATATATGTCTAGCCTCTTGGTCTCTGCTAATTTTATTAAGCTTTAGCTATTTGGATAAACTTAGTCTTACAAGAGACTATGAAGCCGGTGGTGGCGCACACCTTTAATCCCAGCACTTGGGAGGCAGAGGCAGGTGGATTTCTGAGTTCGAGGCCAGCCTGGTCTACAAAGTGAGCTCCAGGACAGCCAGGGCTACACAGAGAAACCCTGTCTCGAAAAACAAACAAACAAACAAACAAACAAACAAACAAAAAAAGAGAGAGAGAGAGAGAGAGAGAGAGAGAGAGAGAGAGAGAGAGAGAGACTATGATGTTCTGTAATTGTGCACCATAAAAGGATCAAGAAAGTAAGGCTCACAACCCCTCTGTGAGCTATATTTATGGTCTTATAAAGTTCCCAGTCTCGCTGTGGACTGCGACTTAAGAATCTTCAGTTAAATCTTCAATCCAAAACTTTAACAAACTTAACGGGGATAAAACTGTAAAATCCCAATTTTATTAAAGCTACTAACACTTAAATATAATTAAGACATGCAAGTTGTTATATATATGATAAATGATTGAGTTCTTTAATGGGTTCAGAACTATGCTCATAGCCATGCTAAATGCAAATGTAATGTATGGTTCTGTGTTTCTGCCTCCCTCCTGGCATGTCAGAATGCCACTAGGGGAAGTGAAACAGATGTTAGGCTACGTTCCTTTCTCCCCATTGGAGTGCTGGGTGAGAAACTGCACGGACTGGGACGGAGGTGGTTCTCAAACTCCTAGGCACCCAGAAACCTCTGGGAACCTCAAAGAGTTGAGAATGGGGGACCTCAAGCCTGCGATGAGCCTGAGGCGGGGAACCCAACGTAGCTCAGTGTAAGTCCTGGGGGTGTGGAGAGGCCTTTTGCAGAAGACTTAGGTGCAGCTCTGTATGATGAAGCCCTCCTCCAACAGCAGTCCTTGATGAAAGAGACAGTCCTTGCTTGTCCAAACTGTTTATTCATGGCAGAAAAGAATGCATATGACTTAATCAGGTGAGCCAGAGATTAAATACCTTTTGCAGGGAAGGGATTCACAGAAAGGAAAGCTTATTGGCTAAACCCTTTGGGCCTACCTGGATACCTCATTAGCACAGAGAACTCTGGGTTTCTATGCTACATGACCAGTTGTCATGATCCTCTTAGTGGGTGTCATGGTCACAAGCTCCAGGACAGGAATCTAGTGAACTCACTTAAGAGTTTGGGGTTCTGAACTTTGCTACTACCTGACTAGTACCTCTCCCTGGTGGCACGGTCCATGGTCCCACAGTAGTTCATTTACAGGGACAAGCTTTATTTAGTCTTTTGTATATGTCCTCAAGGTTAAGCCTAAAGCAAGTAAAAGCAAAGATGGTTTAAAGTCAAGTGTACTTAATAGATGGATGGTCTTTAAACTCTTCAGAGGCCTGCTGAGCATCACAGCTAATGTTTAATGAAAAAGCTTCTCATGACAGACAGAGATGCTAGATCCTAACACCACCCTGAGCTCTCCAGAAAGGATGACGGGCACAGATGACGCCCCCTGCGTTGTGGCAAAGAGCTGCCCACGCCTCGGCCACCTCCAGACTTTGCCGGAGCCGTGGACACACACTGTTGGTTTGGCTGACCCACTCTGACCACTTCATTAGGAAGGTCAATTTCCACAAGTTCCTTTACCACGGGGAAAGTCTCAGACCTGAGTCTGGCAGCCGAAGGCTAAAGCTGCCCGGGGTAGCAGCTGAAAATGTAATGCTGTCCTGGATGATAGCTGAAGACGTATGACCTTTGTCCCCTAAGGAGCCTACGGTAACTGTCCAGGTGGCAGTACGTTTCTGTCACTTTAATTGATACAAAGGCTATTTGGATCATACTTCCTGCTCTATTTATCCTTCTCAGATCTCTGATGAGGTTGACAGCTGACTGTAGTGTCAGTTTGGCAGCCGCAAGTATGCAGCTTCTCCCGCTAAGACTGCTGCCAGGACGGTTAATTTCATGTGAAACATCAGGCCCCACTCTCTAGGACCTCTGGGTCTCCTGCTGACAAAGGCAGACACAGACACAGCTTACCTTGCTGACAAGTTTCACACTAAAAGAGATAAACTCACAAAACAGATTTCAATGTAGCTTTTTACTATTCCTTTACTTAAAGAAGCTTGCTTTGCATGACTAGTCTCTGTAATCAACCGATTTCTGTCTCATGATACAAGATTAAATGGAAAAGGAAAGGGTTAAAGTTTATCTACGTCATGAGGTCTAAGAAAGCAATTTAATATATCAAATGCAAGTTTGCATTCTTAGGTCTGAGGATGTGAAAGCTTACATTGTAAGGGTCTAAGAAAGGGATTAAAAGTATATGAAAAATGAAAAATATTTCAGATTTCTTTCCCTCTCTGTTACTGTTATATTAAGACTTCAAAAGTTCAGAGTTTTAATATTAATCAATGGAGTTTAGATAAGTTATCAGTCAAGCACTGGTAAAGAAATAACTACTATTTTCACAGTCACAAGTTCAATTTCAATTTTAAATTTTCTTTGGTTGTCTTCTAACTATATATTTAAAAGTGCTTTTGTTTGTTTGTTTGGTTTTTTTTGTTTTGTTTTTTCAAGATAGGGTTTCTCCATGTAGCCCTGGCTGTCCTGGAACTTACTCTGTAGACCAGGCTGGCCTTGAACTCAGAAATCCGCCTGTCTCTGCCTCCCAAGTGCTGGGATTAAAGGCATGTGCCTCCACTGCCCGGCTTAAAAGTGCTTCTTATTGTACTAAAAATATCTCCATTCTACCTAACAATCAGTCATATATATATATATATATATATATATAATCTATTTATCATCTATCACCTATTTATCTACATATCATCTATCTGTCTGTCAATCTATCTATCTATCTACCTACCTACCTACCTACCTACCTACTTATCTATCTCCAGCCCTCTGGACAGAGGAAAGAGTGAGCGTTCATGGTTTAACCCAAAGTTACAGCATTTTCTGACTTGAAGGCATGAATCTACTTCAGCTGTTTATAAGACACATGTTAGCTGCTTTTTTTACAATAAGGATTTTCAGTACAGATTATGATCCGTGGTAATGCTAACATGTCTAAAACTTTTATCTACGTTGTAAACTTAAAACATTCATATCAGCTTAAGGAAGTCACTACTTGGATCCACCTGCCAAATGGATTCCAGATAAGTATGCCTGTCATCCCCAGCCTAAGTTTCCTTGCCTATTGCCTATTCCTGAGGGCGGAATCGCTCTCTCTTTCTTCCTCTGTCTCTGTCTCTGTCTGTCTCTCTGTCTCTGTCTCTGTCTCTGTCTCTCTCTCTCTTTGCTTTGGGACTACTTCCATACCCACAACTACCAGGACCTGGAAGTTTCAAATGTACACCCAAGAGAAAATTTTCCCCATAAACTCTTTAACTTTACCTTCTGTCCCTAGTCTATATCCATCCTAGCAGATTTCAATCAACTGAATATAGAGAGAATATCTTGTGATGATGTCTGGATGCGTCATCTGTCAGTTGAACCAAGGCCTATAGGAAAGAGTGGACTAGAGAGAAGGTGGACATCTAGGAGGCAGAGTCCTCAGAGAGCCAGTCTCAGGAGATTCACCCTGGAAGACATAAGGAGAGGGCACATGATACCGAACACAGGTAGCCAGCCACATGGCAGAGTGTAGCCTAGATTAAGTGCAATAATTTAAGAATATAATCTAATAAGAGAAAGCCTAGCAATGTGGCCAAGGTATTTGTAAATGTCTAATGACTCATTTCTGGGAACCTGGGGCTGGCAGAGTCAAGCACACTTAATTTCTACAACGGAAGAGTACAAACTGCTCCAGACCTGCCTGCAGTCGACCCCACCAGGTGTCCCTTCAGAACCTGCATCCCAGACTTGAATCTCACAGAACCCAGGCAGCCAGTGAGGCAGATGCCCCTCTGCCTGCGTTCCTCTCTCTCCCTGGCTGTGAAAGCATTTCAGCTTTCTTGAACCCTGGCAATGACAATGGCACCCTAATCTTAGTTAAGAGACAGTTGTAGAACACATTGCATTACGGTTTTCTTTTTGTTTTTGTTTTTGTTTTTGGTTTTTTTGAGACAGGGTTTCTCTGTAGAGCCCTGGCTGTCCTGGAACTCACTCTGTAGACCAGGCTGGCCTCGAACTCAGAAATCTGCCTGCCTCTGCCTCCCAAGTGCTGGGATTAAAGGCATGTGCCACCACCGCCCGGCTTTTTTTTTTTTTTTAAGATTTATATTATTTATATGAGTATACTATAGCTGTCTTCAGACACACCAGAAGGGGGCACCAGATCCCATTACAGATGGTAGTAAACTACCATGTGGTTGCTGGGAACTGAACTCAGGATCTCTGGAAGAGCAGACAGATGGCTTAACCACTGAACCATCTCTCCAGCACCACCTCTTTTTACTTTTAAACCTTTATTGGTTCTTTGTGAATTTCACATCATGCACCCCAGTCCCTCTCATCTCTCCCTTCCCTCACACCCATCCTTCACCTTGCAACCTCTCCTACAACAGAGGGAAAAAAATCTTGTGGAAGCTGAGGTGTGTCACAGTGTGCCCCAAAATAGACCATTTTGTCCACATTTCTTTATTTGCAAATGTTTATTGCAATGACTTATTGGTCTGGTACGAGGACTCTAGCTCCCAGGATTCTATCAATACTGGAACCTCACAGGGACTCCTCTCAGAAATCCCGAAGTTGTCCTGTGTCATGGAGATCCTGTAGTGTTGTATCTGTAGAGCCCGCCCCTTCATGCACTCCAGAAGTTCATTGGTGGGGCAGATGTTGGGGTCTGGGCCTGAGAGGTGTCTGAGCTGGTCAGGTCTCCGGCTCTCCCACCCTCACACTCTTGAGGCTGACCCCTGACCCCCAGACCAGGGCCCGCTCTCCTGAGCGTTGCAGCTGCTGAAGGACAGGGACAGCTCTCTCACTCTCATGGCCCTGGGGAGAGCTGTAGTGCGTCACAGCGTGTCTCACAATATACCCCTTTGTCCACATTTCTTTATTTGCAAAGGTTTATTATTGCAATGACTTTTTGGTCTGGTATGAGGTCTCTGGCTTCACACTACACTCTCATGACTCTCATGGGAGAGTTAGCAATGGATAACGGAGAGGAGGGGGAATCTCTCCTTTGTATGCACCACCATCCAGCAGACAAGAGGCAGGGCTGCTTCTCCTGTGCTCCCTCCCCCCCACTAGAAGGCTAGCTCAGGACCTTGCTGTCCAGGTAAGGTCCAGGGTCTGCTGTTCTATAGTTGTCCAGCCACCATGGAGAACTGGGTACACCTGGAAGGAGAGCTGGGGATGGAATGGGATGGGGGGGCGAGAGAAATAACAAGACAAACTTCTCTGATCAAGGTTCAATGATTAATGTTCAGCTCTGAATATATAGGGGGACACCCAAGGACCCATCCCATTTCGCCTGGATCCTGTTGCTTTGTTTCAGCTGGATTCTGTTGCAAAACAAGCTAGGCAGGCAGTCTGCTTCTGCGGGAAGCAGCAGGTGGGCAAGGCTTCCATCTAGGTTGCAAGATTGACTGAGGCAAACAATTAAGGTCTGTTTAGCCCACTCAAGTCTGGGGGAAGGGCACAATTCTCCCGTTTTTTGATATTTTAAAGATGAGCTGGACCAGAAACAAGATTTACTTGTTCTCCATGATCCCGTCTAGGAAATACGGTGGCTGGTGACCGTGTCTGGCTTAGGTCTGGGTCTACACTCCTTCTTACCTGTCTTTGAGGACACACGCAGCTTGTTTGGCACTTGCCTCGGACTTAGGTCGATAAGAGCTCAAGAACACTCTTACCCATCTCTGACCACCGGCCTTCATAAGCACACCTTTCCCCCATTCAGACCAAAGCCCCACAGGACATATAAATATGCACTCAATGCATTTCTTCACAGAGATGAACAACTGCCATGGTGAACAGCTGAGTTTGCTGAAGGCAATCCTGTGTGAAGGCAACCAATCTGCTTAAGACACAAAGTCTAAGGTCAAAAGCAACAGGATTAGAGTTGTCTGTGGGAATGTCCCAGGTATTCAATTCAGCTGCTAATTGGCCAAAGACCAAACACAAGGTCTGGCCACCGGGTATATGGGAGGTGGTTCTGAGAATTGATAGAAAACACTTCTCCCGTAGAAGTGGAGACACTGCTCCAGGTTAGCTCAGCCGGCTCTGGCTGATAGGGATTTTGAGCCGTCTTCATCATTGGAATCATAATTACTAGAAGACTCAGGATTTGTGTCCACTTGATGGATCAATCTTTCAGGCAGTCATCAGGCTCCATCTTTTTGTGTGTGTGTGAAAAAACACAGAACCTTGCCCCCATATTAAAACAGGGTTGGGATCACGCCATATGCCAATAAATGGATCCTTCCACTTGACCTAGGCATGAGTATACCTAGGTCAACTAGGATACTATAGACACTCAACAAAGAGTTCCTTGGCATCCTAATTTTAAAAATTTGAAGATAAAAAAGCATGATTTAAATAATGTATATGGGGATATAATTCCCCCTTTTGTTTTTTAAAATATTGTTTTAAAGTTCCACAATATCTTGTCCTTGAGAATTATAAAAAAATCCCAGTAATATGAGTAACATTAAATTGTTGACCAAACATCTCAAATGCTTTTCTAATAGCCAGTTCCATTATCTGTCTTAATCTAATTTGGAGCACCAAACATAGAAAAATAATGCAGGCAATGACTGATTACATTTTTAGTTGCTTCTCCTGTTAAAGCAGTTGCAACTAGAAATCCTGAAAATGTGTCAATATTCACGTTTGCATACTTTACTTTTCTAAAATCAGAAATATGAGTATTCATTTGTAATAATTGATTATGTATAAATCCTCAAGAATTAACACCATTATGTGGTACAGGTAGAAACTGAGGACACTAAGAACAAGTCCTTCAAATTTGATGTGGACATTTTCTAAAAATACCAAGTTATTGTCTCAAGCCATTACTATTTTGATGATGTAAAGAATGAGATTGTATGGCTAACTGCTCCCATGAAAGGCCTATAAATTGCCTGGGATACAAATCTGTTGTGGCATACCTTAAGGGGGTCTGTCCAGGCAATCCAGAATGAGTTCTTAAATGTCTAAAGAGATAGTCCTTTAAAGGAGCAGTACTTTCTCTTAACTTGAGTTGTATTTACATAAATAATTGCAAAATTTGAGAATTAGCAGTATTTTTAAAAGGAACCATTTTGGAGAGACTTGGGGAACCACACAGGTGGAGAGAGGGAGAGACACGGATACCCAGATGGCTTCAGACGTATTTCTGGTATTTTGAAGAGGTTAGAAATATTGGGATAAGACTTTATCATTGTAAATTGGCATTATGTAGTTGGGAGTTTTATATACATAAAGATATTTGGTTAACTATTTTTTTAAAAAAGGAACAATTTCAAACAATTGTAATCCCTGATATATATATAAAATCAGTACACAAATTAAAGCTTGATTTTTTTCAATATTTTAAAAACAGTGACCACAGCATGTAATTCAATTATTTGTGCTGAAGTAGAGGGAAACTCAAGAGAATAAACATGTGATCCTGTAAGGCCTCCTTTTGGGGGACCCCCTACTCAAATCTCGGAATAGCGCTCCCCAAGAAACTCGAGAGACCAGCTTGATGCAAATGCATGAGGTAGCTTTAATAAACGGAGCTCCGGGCCAACACTTACCCCATGCAGGGGGCAGAGGGGTCAACCCCGAGGCTCAAATATCGGGGTTTTTTATAGAAAAAGTTAGGGAGGTTGGCATGGTCACACATGATAGGTTAGTTCAAACGGTGACAGGCAGATTCTTGGCGTGCAATTACATCAGCGGGCAATACATGGGATCAGTCCATCCGAAATGCAGGAGGGCAGCTTATCTTTTGGAGTTACAATGGGTGACGTCAGCCAGTCCAGATGGTTTGAGGCTCAGCGGAGATAGTCCAGACATATTCCTTATCTTTATGGCCTGCTGGACCCCAGGATGCCTTAACAGCAAGTCCGGGTGCATCCTGGGTTTGTTCTGCTCTTATTCTTTCCCAGGACTGTTTGTTTCTTTTAGTCCTGGGCCCTGAGAAATTTTAACTTCTTTCATTCCCCTCTTCTTCTTGTAACTAATTCTAATCTTAGAATTTATAGAGCGGCCTCTTTATATAAAATATTTTTATTTTTTATAACTATAGGTTGATACTGGTGTTGGAGAACCATAAGCTGTACTGCATTTATCAAATAAGGATCAAGGATCAGAACTAAGCATATAATAAGAATTGGCCCAGCAAGGGCAGAAAATGAAGTGGTCACTAGTGGGGACTTGTGGATCTTCTTTTCCTGAGTAGGCCCCTCGGACCTTGATGTCTCATTTATTGAAGTGTCTCGAGCCTAGAGAACAGAAGCGGGGAAAGCAGCACATATAGAGGCAGTTTTTTACCAGTAGAGGGGGGCAATCATAGAGCAATTTATAGGGGTCAGTCCAAACCATCTAGGGGTGTTCCCCACCCTGAAGAGCACAGGTAGGAGAGCTATCTAATTATTAACTCCAGTCTCAGTGGTCAATTTGGTGAGGGTCTTTTTCATTAGTGTTCTAGCAACTGTTCTTGAAGTCTTCTTTCACAGATCTAGTAACCTGTCTGGAAGTAGTGAGGAGTCTCTAACACGCCTGAAGCATTAAGGCAAACAGTTTGAGCCAAATCTCATGCCGTGACACATCTCCTGGGAGGACTCAGTGGATGACAAAGAAATTGGGGTACTATTCAAAAACAAAGGGGAGAGGCACCACCCAGGCCAAGCCAGTCTCTAAGGTCAATTTAGTTAAGGTCTCTCATAGGGTTTTGTTTATTTTCTCTAGCTGCCTTGAACCCTGGGGACAGTACATTCAATAATGTTTCCAGTTAGTCCCCGATATCTCTGTCAATTTCTGACTTACCTTAGGAACAAAAACAAAACCATTGTCTGATCCAATTACCTTGGGCACTCTGAAACTCAGGAAAACTTCTTCTAACCCTGGCAGCTGTTTTCTGCTTGCTGGGGGAAGTCTCAACCCATCTAGTTTAAGTATCTATGAACGCTAAAAGATATTCATAACCATGTTTTCTTGCCGTAGCTTTATAAAACCTTTATATACTCTAGGCAGTTTTCTCCTAGGTCTTTTGCCCTGTTTATTCTTTGCTGTATAAGCATTCACTTGCTGGCATATCTTATATTATTTTATTAATCCCTTAAATGAGTTCATCTGTGCATTTGGCCTAGTGAGTCCTTGGCTTATTTTCTGGGAAGTATAATTCTCTCTTTTTGTGTTCACCTTCTCTTGGTAATAGTTGTTAGGGTGGCAAACAATCTCAGTCTTTTTGTTCTTCAGCATATTTTAAGTGAGGCTATCTCTTAATTTTGTCTCATTTTTCAGTGGGTGTCTCTTGCAGAGCCACAACCAATATGGGCCTCTGTATAACTATTTTTGGAGCCATTTGCTCTGCCTGGCTATTGTCCACTGAGTCTTTTCTCTTTGACGTCCTGGGCAGTGGGTAATACTCACAGTTGCTGGCTTCATTAGGGCATCTAAGAGGTCTAAGATTTCCTGTTGGTTTTCTCTGATGTGAGCAATCCTCTTGGCATATACACCTGTGGACATGGGCTGTGGCAAAGGCATACCTGTTATCTCTGTGGATGTTGATTTTCTTGCTGTCTCCAATTTCCAAAGTCTTGGTATGGGCAATTAGCTCCACTTTCTGCGTTGACATGCCAGGGGGTAAAGATTCTTTTACCCAGATGCCATTTGTGTGGTCCATCATAGCAGCACCTGCTTGTCTCTGTCCTTCATGGAGAAAATTTCTCCTGTCTGTGGCGACTTTCAGCAGGGGTCAGTCTCTCTTTTTGGGCCAGTTGCTGCAGCCCGTTGGACAGGAAGTTTATCTGCCCCCCCCTGCCATTTTGGAGAGTATGTCTTGCTCCAATAGAGATGGTAGGAACAGCCTTGGGTGACCTTAAATGAATGGGTTACTCATCCCATTCCTAGGTCCATTGTTCTTCGGGTAGTCCATGATCGCATTTTGGTGCCAGTGACTCCTTGAACACAAGATCTTTCTTGGAAACAGGGCCATTGGGTTGGAAGACCGAGTGTTAAGCCCCTGTGTCCATCAGAACTGAGTGGGTTTTTCTTTTTCTCTCTTGGTTATCTTGGGTTGGGGGAGGTACCCAGAACCCCCATCTCCCTTGGTTGTTGTCTCCACCCAGGGCTAACATTTTTGCCATTTGGGGCACTTTTCTCAAGACTTGGGAATTCTTGCTCCCAGCTTCTATTTGTTAGAGCACCTCCTGGCTCAGTGGCCTCACTCCTTATAGTATGTACATTGATCCTTTTCTGTCTTTTAGCCAGGATGTTTTTGCAGCTTTTCTTCTCTGTCAATTTTTTTTTTGTCTCCCTGTCTCAGTAAACTATATTAAATCTTTTCATAGACTTTTTAACAACCTGCACTACCAAATCACTTTATAGACCGTTTAAATAACCTGTACCAAATATATATATATATATATATAGCAACTAAAGTCTCTCTTGTCTGGGGTCATAGGGTGTATAGCAAAATGCTTCTATGAGCTGCTCTAGAAAGGCTGCCAGCGACTCATCTGGTCCCTGCTTAACCTCATATACCTTTGTCAAATCTGTGGGCTGCCATGCCCTCGAGACCTGCCAATGGAGTCTGGTGTTGGTCCTTCAGGTGCCTCTTACCTTTCGTCTAAGGGGGTATTCTTTTCTGGCTTCCTGTATTACAAATAAAACAGTCTCAAAGAGATTAATTAGTCTCCTGGGAAATTTGTCTTTAGTAAGAGAGTCACCATGGAATCAGGATAGGTGGTCTCAGATCTTTTCCTCCACTCTATGGTCTTCTCTAAATATAAATTGAGCATACTATTATCATTTTGTAAATTATAAACTATAAGATAGGCCTAACATCTAATCTCTGTCAGTCAAACAGAATCTTAGTTGTCTTTATTATCTTAAAAGACTATAAAAATTAACACCTGACTCATATTTTGGCTATAAATTTTATGTCACCTGAAAATTATTTATTTTAATGTACATCAGCTTTTTCAAGATTAAAGAGCTTGAGGGGCACAGGGATGGTTTCCTTCAGCTTTTTCCTGATGGAAAGAGCTGAGCTGACTATGAGACTAACATTTTTATCCCCGTTAGAAATCTAAGAGTGACCAATATTAACTGAAAATATATAGAAAGCTTAACACAGCTTGTAAGACTTAGCTAAATAATAGAGACTGCTAAACACCTGAATAGTTTATATTTCAAAATGTTGGAGCATTGGTCTTCAGCCTTTTGGCACAAGAACATCTGACAGACTTAAAGAATCAGGAATTATTAAGCCATATAATAATCTATAGACACATTGAGTTTGTCTCTAAATGAAGAGAGGCAATCTCGTGGCACGCTCTCTCTCTCTCTCTCTCTCTCTCTCTCTCTTTCTCTTTCTCTCTCTCTCTCTATAACAGAAGCAACTCTACATAAACTTATAGGCTTAAACTTCTTAGATCTATAATAATAACAGCAAGAAAGGACTGGGTGTAAATCCTGCATCTTTATACCCATGAAAACCTTGGTTTTGTATCAAAATGAAATAAGAATTTATGCTTTGAACTTAATAATTTATATCTGTCTTTAAATCTGACCATTTTTATATTTTTCTAGAAAGACAATTTAAAAATAACTCTCTTTAGCTTAAGTCCCGGAGAAGTGGGTGGCCACTCTCTGTAACTTCTTCAAGCTAAATATGTGTGTTGAGATATGAAGGGAAGTCGTATTTTCTGTAATATAAATCTCAAAACAAGAATTTAGTACCACCAAGACAGATTTTTCGCTTAATATTTTAGAATCTAGTCTTTTGGAGTTTTCTTATTTTGACCTCTCTCCCAGTAGGATAATACAACTGTAAGGCTTAATAGGCTGCCAACTGGAAAAGTTCCGAGAGAGCGTGAGGGGGCTTGGAAGGGGAGGGAGCAGGCACACCCTCTGGAGGAAAACTTTCCCACCAGTTTCAGAGAACTCCCGGAGTCTCCCGGAGCCTGGGAAGCTCTGATGTGGTCAGAGAGGGCCAGTCGGGACCTCCAGTGTGGTTCTCCACCCCTGGCGTCCCAGCTCCACGCAGCTGCTCAGGGTCCATCGGGCTGGCGGGGCTGGCTGCGCCCGTGACTGGGGAGGCGACAGCCCCTCCCGGGCAAATACCGCAGTCCCTGGGCCCCGGAGTGCCGCTGGAGGGGCCTCTTGTGGAGGGCGGCGGCCGCTGTCAGCTGCTTCTTCTCTATGAGGATTTTGTAAATCTCATAAAATGGAGCACGCTCCGAAGCTGCACAGCGAGCAGCGCTGGGGCCCTAGTCTAGGGCCGAGGCGGCCGGTGGCAGTGGCTCCACCAGGAGAGCCCGGACCGCCTGTCTGCTCCCCGGGAGGGCCACAGCTGCGTTATCGCTCTCTGAAGCTGATACGGGAGGGCACGGGAGCTTACTCAGCCACCGCCAGTACTGGGCTCTTTTCTGTTCACTCGCTGTTACTGAGGGAATCCTGGTTAGTTTTCCCGGGTTCACTAGGTTCGGGCATGAGCGATCTGTATTGGTTAGCTTGGGTGTCACCTAGTGGTGTCAAGTTTCCACAATGTGCCAGTTCCCCGGTTGATGTGCCAGGGTGCCAGGGTGCCAGGAGGCCAGGTAAGCAGGCGGGTGCATCCCGGAGACTGCGTCTTGTTTAAGGGCTTTGTCTATCTAGGAGGTTGTATCGGGAGAGTTAAATAGGGCTGGTAGTGGCTGCACACCCTATTGGGAAAAACACAGGGGCTGGTGGCAGCTTGATTAGATCGACCAGAAGTCCTGCCCTAGAGCCTTTTTTTTTGCAAGGTGCCAGATGTTTTAGGAATGTGGTAGGCTGAGAGCAGAGAAAAAGGGGAGAGACCCCCTCCCTGCCACGCGGATCCACCCTCCCTTCTACCCGCAGGGCCCCATCTTCCAGTCCGGTGGTCCTGGCCAGAGACTCTGGGGGGGGTTCCCGTCCTCCCCCCCTCCTGCCGCCGGCGAGGTGGGGGGTGGTCCCGGGGTCTTGGGGGCAGTCTCCTCCTTGTCAGGTGCTCCCCGCCATTTTAACACATCAAGACAGGCTTACAGCAAAGAACAAAAAACCACAAGAACAGAACAAAAACAACTGACATTAGCATATCCAAGCACACTCCTGTCTGGACTTGAACAAACAGCCTAACGGAAAGCGACCTCTGATGGAGTAGGATTCTGCGTCCACTCCTGCCTGCGTAAGAGGAGCTCTCTGTCTCCTTTGTTTTGAAAAACCTCAGCCAGGTGGCTGCCCATCCGTGCAACGTCTCACACAGGCTGCAGTTTTGCGGGCGAGGCGTCCCTCCATCCGCGGCCAAAGGGTCCTTATGACCGCAGAGGCAACTGCACAGAGTGGGATTCCACGTGCACTCCCTTCCATCTGTAACATGGAGTGGGATTCCACGTCCACTCCCTTCCGTCTGTAACATGGAGTGGGATTCCACGTCCACTCCCTTCCATCTGTAACATGGAGTGGGATTCCACATCCACTCCCTTCCATCTGTAACATGGAGTGGGATTCCACGTCCACTCCCTTCCATCTGTAACATGGAGTGGGGTTCCACGTGCACTCCCTTCCATCTGTAACATGGAGTGGGGTTCCACATCCACTCCCTCTGTTACAAACCAAGACACACATATATACACATCACACACATATACACACACAGAGGCACCGCACTCAAACACTCATACCAACTTACCTCCAAGGGGTCTTCGGGGTTCCTGGGGGCTACGCATTTCCAGGCCAACACACCAAAATGTAAGGCCTCCTTTTGGGGGACCCCCTACTCAAATCTCGGGATGCCGCTCCCCAAGAAACTCGAGAGACCAGCTTGATGCAAATGCATGAGGTAGCTTTAATAAACGGAGCTCCGGGCCAACACTTACCCCATGCAGGGGGCAGAGGGGTCAACCCCGAGGCTCAAATATCGGGGGTTTTTATAGAAAAAGTTAGGGAGGTTGGCATGGTCACACATGATAGGTTAGTTCAAACGGTGACAGGCAGATTCTTGGCGTGCAATTACATCAGCGGGCAATACGTGGGATCAGTACATCCGAAATGCAGGAGGGCAGCTTATCTTTTGGAGTCAGACTGGGTGACGCCAGCCAGTCCAGATGGTTTGAGGCTCAGCGGAGATAGTCCAGACATATTCCTTATCTTTATGGCCTGCTGGTCCCCAGGATGCCTTAACAGCAAGTCCGGGTGCATCCTGGGTTTGTTCTGCTCTTACCCTTTCCCAGGACTGTTTGTTTCTTTTAGTCCTGGGCCCTGAGAAATTTTAACTTCTTTCAATCCAATTACATATACTGCCTTCCCATTAGATAAGCTATCTGTAAATACTAAGCACTTTCTCTACTGGCTATATACACAAACTTAGAGGAAATACAAAGCCATTCAGAAAAGCAAATTGTAACAACTTGTTTTTTGGATAATGATCATCAATTTTGCCTAAAAGTTTTGCCCTGCAATAGGCCAAATATCAGTATTCTGCAATAACCAATTTAATTGCTGTTTGAAACAAGGAACATATATTTCATCAGGTTCTTACGACATTCTTTCCAAAATACATTCAAAATTCTATACTACAATTCTTTATTAACAGCAACAGCTTCATAATAGGGTGTTAAAACTTTAGTAACATCAAAGGCTTAAGTCCTTCTGTGGTGAGCCTAAGGTCTTAGCCAATTAACATCTCCTAAAAGTTTTTGAAAATAATTTGAAGTAAATCATCTTTTCTTTCTTGAATTTTCTGTGCCACAGTTTTTCGAGGATAATACTGAGGCCCCAAATATTGAAAAAAAATATTGCCTTTGAATCTTTTCTGGAGTAACAACTACTCCAAAAGTTTAAAACTCATTGTAAGAGCAAAGGCTTGTAATGAATAATATAGACTGAAAGATTGAAAGTCCTAGCTTCTTGTATTGAAGCAGAGACAATTTTTTTTAACATAATGTAAGGCTAATTCCTCAAGGAATGATTACAAGCTCACTAGAAGCAAATCTTTTACAACCATCAGGATACAAATGACTATAAAAACAATCTAACCTAATAACTTTATATGGAGCAGGCAGGCAGGTTGTGACACCTCTGCAAGTCCCATATCCTCAGTCACCTTTCATGAATCTTAAGTTCGAACTTAATTTTGAACAACACCTTGATCTGTAATAATGATGTTTTGGAGGCAAGGCAAGGGCCCAAAAGTCTTCCTTAGACAGGGTTTGCAAGACAAAAGCAGTACCACGGAAATGCTGAGGCTGCTCTGAGCTTTTCATTAACTCAAATGTAAATATTTCTTAATCTGAGTTTATTGCCTGAGGCCAATGGTTACCGCTCCTGCAGTGAGGGCAGATTCCAGGAGAGTGATTCTATGGTCTATGCCTCTAGTTTTTGGACAGTCTTTCCTAAAATGATTTATGCCCCCATACTTAAAACATTCCGTATCACCTTGGGACTGTGAAAGCATTGATTGTACTATCATCCCCTGCCAGGCAGCAACCATAGCCAGACTCTGATTGTATGAGGGTCCAATTTCTACCAATGACGAATATAAGTCTGTCTTTGCTTTGTACAGCTCGATGGCCACATGGCCGACTAATTTAGCATTCTCATAAGACAATTGTGTAGCAAAAGGAATCCCTGCTTGAGGGGATCTAAAAATTCTACTAGCTATTTTCAGTAGTCTATCCACAAGTTCCTGAAACAGTTCATTAGGTGCCTGTTTTATTCCAAATAAATTCCCACTGAGATCTCCTTTCCAATCTTGGGGGTTAAATTTTGCTTCTACCACTGTATCCAATAAAGCTTGTGTAAAAGGGGGCAGCAGGCTGGTACTGGCCACCGCTGTTTTTACCTTTTATTACTCTTGCAATCAACCTAATTACAAAATATGGATGAGTTAAGAATCCTGAGCTTGCGATCAAACTGCAAACAACAGTCGATGGAACACTGGCAGCTTAACCATAATTTTTTAAGTTTCTTTTGCAATATTCGAGCATAACCATAACTTTGGAAAGCAAAACCCAATTTTAAACAGTCCATTCTCTTTAAAATCAATACCAAAGGCATTACTTCCACGTTACAAAGTTTGGCTACCAGTTCTTATCTATGAATACATGATAGTGCAACTTTTAATACCTCATTAAAGAGACCATTATTTAAAATCTTATCTCTTATAAGTCTAGTTTCTAGAATAATAATTACACAAACTATTAACCCAATTAAGAAGTATCCTTAGAGACCTGGTTTCCTGGGCTGTTTCATGCCACATGTTATTGTTTAAAATTACTCCAACCCTGAGATACCAGTTTTAAGCTAACTTTCTGTTACCAACATTACAAAATTTTAATCATACTCAGTAACTTATAAGCCAATATTCTATAACCAAGACATGCAGGACATATTTATACCTTTAAGACAAATCAGAAACAAAATGAAGTGGCTACACAAATCTTATAAATTTAGACCAAACAAAATTTTTACTTTTTCTAGCTGTAATTTCAAGAGAAAAAGCACTTTGTCATTTGCTAGACCCAATAATCACAACTGCAGAGATTTTTTTCCTAGGAAAAACTAACTATCAGACTACTTGCTCTAGAACTTGAGAAGCTGCTGGCCCCTTTAAAAGCAGTTTTTTCTCCAGCTGTGCTTGATTCCTAGATAAAGGTGCAAGGCAAATTAAATACACCTCCGTTGTGCAAACTGAGACTGAATCAAGAGATGGATAGGCAACAGATAAAGTTTTAACCATTTACTCTTTTCAACATGAAACACAGAAGTCATTCCAACAACGAAACAAAAACAGGCACAAATTGACACATGGACAGATTGGTGCACCAAAGACAGACAATATAGAGAGGGAAGAGAACTTGATGTAACCAGAACTAAGAATATCTCTGGTGGGGGCCAGGGAAGAAGAAGCAGGACAACTCCTGATTTCCTCCTGTACCTAGGAGAGCTCTGAAATTCATTTTCCTTCTATCTTTCTCTTTCTCTCTCATGTCATTTGCATGCCTAGCATTTTTTTCTTTGTGTTTTATTGTATTGTATACCCTATTCCTCTCACCTGAAGCAGGTCTTGGAGGTTGTGGACAACTGCCCATATAAAATTCCCCATCCCAATGTGCTGTCACCCCTAGCTGATATCAGCATTGGGCCAATGCTGACTCAGTCTAGCCTGTATACTTTTTGCACCCCTGCAATAATAGCCCTCAAAAGATAATTTTTTTTATTTTGAAATATTTAATTTTTAAATTTTTTATTATATTCAAAACAATATATATATTTATACAATCATAAAAATGATGGACATGTTATTAAATGAACATAAAAAGATAAAGTCTTTTTGTTTGTTTGTTTTGTTTTTAGTAGAGCTTAAAATCTTGGCTCTTACTCTGGTATAAACCCAAAATAAGAAAATTTTTTTAGACACTGGAGATCATTGTGATAAGGCTGTACTTCAATGTCCCTCACATCCTCAAAGGATTTTGCCTCCATTGTACTAAGCTAAGAGTTGACAGTTCTGCTGCACCAAGAAATGAATCGTAGACACAATTATTTGGACACAGATTTCCTGCTATGGTCAAAGCTATTTGACTTGAATGATTGTCATCATTCTCAGCCCACAGGGAACAGACTACATTCATTTAAAAAATGGTGTGCGTATTAAGATGGTCTATCCATGAAGTCATTCATCAACTGTGTCAATGAACAATGGTTCTGCTTGGAGGGTGGCACAGCCATTAGGTGAGGGTAAGATTCTGGTTCATTGGCTGTGATGATTTTGAAAAGCAGTCATCTCATATTTTTGAATTTCAATCGATTAGGATATGTTGGTAATATTAATTTTCATATTAAGAGATATTAAGGAAAAGTGATTGTTACTTCTGTTATTTTAGTTGTTAGAAGTGGAAATTCGGTTTATGTGGGTTTGTTGAAAGATTACTTCCTTGATTTTTCTAGGGTGTAGTTTCCCTCCTTGTGTTGGCATTTTCCATCTATTATCCTTTGTAGGGCTGGATTTGTGGATAGTGTGTAAACTTGGTTTTTTCATGGAATATCTTGTTTTCTCCGTCTACGGTAATTGAGTTTTTCTGGGTATAGTAGCCTGGGCTGGAATTTGTGTTCTCTTAGGGTCTGTATGACATCTGCCCTGGATCTTATAGCTTTCACAGTCTCTGGTGAGAAGTCTGGTGTAATTCTGATAGATCTGCCCTTATACGTTACTAGACCTTTATCCTTACTGCTTTGTTTGTCTGTTTTGTGTAGCCCTGGCTAGCCTGGAACTCACTCTGTAGACCAGGCTGGCCTCCAACTCAGAAATCCACTTGCCTCTGCCTCCAAAGAGCTGAGATTACAGGCGTGCGCCACCACCCGGCTACTTACTGCTTTTAATATTCTTTCTTTGTTTAATACATTTGGTGTTTTGAGTATTATGTGATGGGAGGAATTTCTTTTCTGTTCCAATCTATTTGGAGTTTTGTGGGCTTCTTGTATGTTCATGGGCATCTCTTTCTTTAGGTTATAGGGAAGGTTTCTTCTATAATTTTGTTGAAGATATTTACTAGCCCTTTAAGTTGGGAATCTTCACTCTCTTCTATACCTATTATCCTTAGGTTTGGTCTTCTCATTGTGTCCTGGATTTCCTGGATGTTAGGAGCTTTTTGTTTTTTGTGTTTTGACTGTTGTGTCAATGTTTTCTATGCACCCGAGATTCTCTCTTCTATCTCTTGTGTTCTGTTGGCGATGCTTGCATCTATGACTCCTGATCTCTTTCCTAGGTTTCCTAGCTCCAGGTTGTCTCACTTTGTGATTTCTTTATTGTTTCTAGTTCCATTTTTACATCCTGGATGGTTTTGTTCATGTCCTTCACCTGTTTGATTGTTTTCCTGTAATTCTTTAAGGGAATTTGTTGTTGTTGTTGTTGTTTGTTTGTTTGTTTTTCGAGACAGAGTTTCTCTGTGTAGCCCCGGCTGTCCTGAAACTCACTCTGTAGACCAGGCTGGTCTTGAACTCAGAAATCTGCCTGCCTCTGCCTCCCAAGTGCTGGGATTACAGGTGTGCACCACCACCGCCCTGCTCTTTAAGGGATTTTTGTGTTTCCTTTTTAAGGGTTTCTACATGTTTACCTGTGTTCTACTGTATTTCTTTAAGGGAGTTATTTATGTCCTTCTTCAAGTCCTCTATCATCATCATGAGAAGTGATTTTAGGTCTGAATTTTGCTTTTCTGGTGTGATAGTAGTGTATGCAGGACGGGTTGGATGGTCGAAGAATTGGGTTCTGATGAAGCCAAGCGACCTTGGTTTATCTGATTATCTCTAGTGCTACCTGCCCTCGATATATGTGACTGGAGCCTGCCCTTCCTGTGATCCTGGTTGTGTCAGAACTCCTCAAACTGTCTCTGTGATCCTGTGATTCTCGGATCCTGTGATCCTAAGATCCTGGGTGTGTTAGAGATCTTGTGTATGTCTGAGCTCTGGGGAGTCAAGCTGCCTCTGGGACCCTGAGATTCTGATGTGACGAAGTTCCTGTGATTCTGGGAGAATTAGAGCACCTGGCAGTGGAGCTTCCTCTGGGTGTTGTGGGATTGGCCCAAAAGATGAAATTTAGAGCGCTAACATTAATGCTGCACGTTGTGTACCTAGTAGGATACATAACTTCTTCTGTTTTCTGTGGTGCTCCACCAAAGACAGCATCCTTCAATTGGTCTATGTCCAGTTGCCTCGTTCTGGCACCACCTTTAGCAGTTCAGTGGCCATGGAGAACTGGGTATACCTGGAAGGAGAGCTGGGGATGGAATGGGATGGGTGCACTAGAGAAATAACGAGCCAAGACTAACTTCTCTGAACAAGGTTCAATGTTTAATGTTCAGCTCTGAATATATAGGGGGACACCCAAAGACCCATCCCCTGTTTTGGCTGGATCCTGTTGCTTTGTTTCAGCTGGATTCTGTTGCAAAACAAGCTAGGCGGGCAGTCTGCTTCTGCAGGAAGCAGCAGGTGGGCAAGGCAGGACACTTCCATTTAGGTTGGAAGACTGACTGAGGCAAACAATTAAGGTCTGTGTAGCCTGCTCAAGGCTGGGGGAAGGGCACACTTTCCTGAGTGTTGGAGCATGTGAGAGGTAGAACCAGCTCTTCTTGTAGGTGGCAAGGATTGATGTGGGAAGAGCATCTCTCCCTCGCCCATGCTGCTTCTGGGCAGCAGTTATGGGGTCGACTCTCTCATGCTCACGCCCTCAGGCCAGCTCACCTGCACCCCACATCAGGGTCAACTACTGTGTGGCCAAGTGAGGTGCTGGGACAGCCCTCTTGTCTGCCATGGGTGGCAAGGGGTAAGGGGTATGGCATCTCTCCTTCACCCATATCACTGCACAGCAGACAAGTGGCTGGGTCAGCTCTCCCATGGTTACACCCTCAGGAGCTGCCTTGTCCACACCCCCACTCCCAGGGTCAGCACTAGTCTGCTGTACAGGAGAGGTGCAGGACCTGTTCTTCAGAGCGCTGCAGCACATGAGGAGCATGCATCTCCTGTTCTCATGACCCCAGGGCCAGCACTCCAGGGCTGGTGTGAGTGTGGAGGAGGTACGGTATCTCTCCCTCACCTACACCACTGCATGGGAGATAAGCAGTAGGGTCAGCTCTCCCAAGCTCTTATCCTTGGGGCCAGCTCACTGGAGACTCTGGCAGCGTGTAGGGCTTGCTTTCTTGAGCACTACAGCTGGCTAGGAGCAGGGCCAACTCTCCCATGATGCCCACAAGGGGGGTGGGGCCAGTTGTGCACAGCCTTCAGACATCAACACGTTCTTGGGTGGCAGCCCAAAGACACCAGAAGCTTCTTGTTGCCTCCTGGGAGGGGCTATAGTGCTTGTACCACAGAATAGTCTTGGGTTACACAGCAAAACAGACTCTGAGCTTAGGCCTGGGTAACCCAAGGTGTGTGTGCCAGAGTGTGTGCATGAGCAGACGGAAAAGGGCGGCAAGAGGCTCTGCGACCATGAGGTGGGCGCGCCCAGCCAGAGCTGGCCAGGTGAGGAGGCTGGCGAAACAGCTGGCGCCTGCAAGCCCCTCCATTTCCTCAGTCTAGACTCAGACGCAGGTGACCCCTTGGGTCGTTAAGTAGCCAGCACTGATGAAGGGTATCTGTAGCATTGAGATATTAATGGAGGTAAACGTTCAGGTAGGAAGAGTCTTTACATGAATACAAAACCAGCTCTTAAATTGAAATTCCCGAGTCTGGCTTATCAGGTATGAGAGGCTGCATAAAGGGCTGTGCAGGCGTCAGGGCAGAGCATGTCAGTCAGAGCTGGGTTGGGGGGCTGCCAGTTACCCGGGAGTCACTGCCGAGCAGCTCTGGACATCTGCACGGTCACTCTAGGGCTCCCATTCCATCTCTGAAAGGACAGTACCAGAAAGCCAGTAACTGTTTCTCTGGCTGGTATTGGAACCAAAGTGTTGCCATAGGAAAGCTGGGCAGGCCTGGCCCTGACACCAGGGGCTCCCAGCGCATGGGCACGGATCAAGCCTTCACTTGCATACCCAGGCTGGCATGTGGCTGAGCTTGATCTAGGGTTTCTCTGGTTCTCATTAAAAAATCAACATGAAGACTCACTCCCCTCACCCTCGTGTGTGTGTGTGTGTGTGTGTGTGTGTGTGTGTGTGAGTTCTTGCTTTTCACCTTGAGTCAGGGTCTCTGAATGTTCACTACCATGTATGCTAGATTAGATGGCCTGAGCTAGACAGCCAGCTGGCACTCACCAGACAGCCGGCAGGCACTCACCAGACAACCAGCATTAAGTGCTTCACAAGTTCATGTTTCCAGCTTGGTGGACACAGCCAAGCTGTGGATAAAAAGCTGAGCTATGCTAGCAAACACCAGACAACTGGGGGGGGGGGAGCTGAGCTCATGCTAGCAAACACCAGACAACTGGGGGGGGGAGTGACCCCCCCCAGCTAGTGGGAATAGGAAACAGCTTTCTGCTCTTTTATTCTCTATCCTCAACAAAATTATGACACACCAGTGAACTCTGCATCGCTGCAAAAAGATGCCAGTGGAGTAATGGCACTAAAACGTATTCCTTTGTGTTTTATGTTTACTGGTGTTTTGCTTGCATGTTTGCATACCATGTTCATACACTGCCCATGGAGGCCAGAAGAGGGCATCAGATCCCCTGGAATTATATAGACACAGTGTGAGCTGCCCTTTGGATGTTGAGAATCAAACCTGGGTCCTCTGGAATAATAGGCAGTGCTCTTAACCTCTGAGCCACCTTTCCAGCCTTCCATGGAAATTGTCATGAGATTGAAAACCCAAGTCATTCACAGATATTAAACTATTTCAAAATTTCCGTGATTCCCAGGTTGGTACAGATGGCTCAGCCTGGCCTCTGCATAGCCAAATGTTACAGCCTCATCCCTTCCAAGATCAAGGTTGGTGCAAAGACACGGTGCAGGGGACAGGGGTGTGCCCAGGGCGCCCAGACTTGGCCACTTAGCAATGTGAAGAGCAGCTTCTGAAAGGCACACCAAGCACCCACACTGATCACCACTGAAGTACTGAAGCCTCTGCAGATGGTGCTGGAAGGAAAAGACATCTCTGTGGAGGACGGGAGCAAGATCCAGCTCCATCCTCACCAGACACTGAAGACATTCACCCCAAGGTGGATGGTACACTTAGACATGACTGCGTCCACATCTCCAGAAGAAGGACAGTTTTACCACTTTAGAGTGTGTTAGAGTACAGGGAAAAAATGTAAAATCTATTCATCAAAATTAAGATAAGACCAAGTGATTCAGTACTAGGTACATAAGAGTGAGGAGCACAGTCAGGCGTGGTGGCATGTCTGTATGTAATTCCAGTGCTAGCAGGGCAAATCCCTGGGGATCACTGGCCAGGCAGCTTAACCCAGATCATGAGCTCCAGGCTCAATGACAGACTGTCTCAAAAAGTAAGACAGCAGAGGAAGACTCCTGAAGTCAGCCTCTGACCTCCACGTGGATGTTTGCACAGAGGAGCACACGCACAATTTTTTTTTTAAAAAAAGGGGAGATGCAAGCCATACATTGGGATGAAACAACTGCAGAACACCCGACAAAGGAAAGATACTGTGAGTGTGTGCGTCAGCCACATTAGGCATCAGAGAAAAGGCTGATGTGGTGTTTGCATATAGTGCACACCTACAAAGGGCTAAGTCAAAGACCGATTCCAGCAAATATTGGCAAAGAAAGGAAGTCCTGGGACTTCCCAGGCTGTTTGTGATTCCACATAAATGCTGGCTGGCATGTATGTGGTGGCCAGCCTTCCCCAGAACCCAAGATCTGGGGAAAGAAGCTGGGGCAAGCTGACTAAACAGATTAAACAAACTGTGAGTTCTGGGTTCAACAAGATACCCTGCCTCAGCAAACGAGTCAGAGGGCAGCTGAGGCAGACACAGGACAGTGATCTCTGGCCTCCCTTTTACCTGCATGTGAGTGTACACGCACCTGAACACATGCATGCCCACATTCCGGCAAAGATGCAAACACACATGTACATATGCAACAAACAAACAAGTGGCATAAGCACACTGGAGAAAGCCGTGACAGCTTCTCAGAAGTCATGCACACCAACCCAAGCCCTTCCTGGGACATGCCTGCCCCTTGCTACTTTTCCCCCACTCAAAGATTTTGCTCTCTGAAAAGAAAATCAATGACTTAAACAAAAATATTTATAAAAATTTTATTTACAAAGTCTGCAACTGGAAATAATGTACATGTTTATTGGGAACGAATGAACTGTTAGAATAGACATGCACAAAAAGAAAAAAAGAGGTTAGGTAGCTCAGTGGTGAGGTACCTGCCTTCCATCACAGGGCCCTGGCTAAGATGCTGTGGTGGTTTGAATAGGTTTGGCCCCATAGATTCATGTGTTTTATGCTTGGTCCGTAGAAAACGGCACTATTAAGAGATGTGGCCTTGATGGAGGAAGTGTGTCACTCTGGGGGCAGGCTTTGAGGTCTCATATATGAAATAAGCTCAAGCTCTGTCAGTGTGACAGTCTCCTCCTGGCAGCCTTCAGATCAAGATGTAGAACTCTCAGCTCCTCCAGACCATGTCTGCCTGGATGCTGCCGTGCTTCCTGCCATAATGATAATGCACTGAGCCTCTGAAATTGTAAGCCAGGCCCAGTTAAATGTTGTCCTTTATGAGAGTTGCCTTAGTCATGGTGTCTCTTCACAGCAATGAAACCCCACCTAAGATACACACCTAGCACCTAAATGAATGATGAATAATAAAGGAAATGCTGCATGCACAACACAGACAAAGCCCAGCGGTATTATGCTGAAAGGAGACTCACCTCCCTTGTTTTTCAGCTCTAGGGATGGACCTCCGGAACGCAAACATGCTAATGGAGCACTCTGCCATATAGCTAGCTGCATCCCCACCCCCGGCTTAGACCATCTCCAGTTCAGACTTTCTTACTCAGCTTTCATAAAATCCAAGAGATTAATCAGCGGTGGAGAAAAACAAAACAAAACAAAACAAAATAACAACAACAAAACCAGTCCTGGGTGCCCCTGAGGCTAGGAGTGGGCCCGGGGTTGGCGGAGCAGGGCTGAAGGGACCATTCTGGGGCAGTAGTATTGGTTAATGATTCAATGGCACCTTAATGAGTATTTCACTCAATGTATGATTCTCCCAGATCCCTAGATGTAAACAGCTACTACCTGGCTAAGACACAGCGTATGTAAGGGTAGGGTGCGGTGCTGTCGGTGACAAGCAAGTCCTTCTGAGGAAGAGAGCAGCACCTCTGGCCTGGTGAAATGGCCAGCCTTCCCTTTTCCTGCCTCTGTCAGAAGCTGGCCAGAACCTAATGCTTTTTCTACACTCTGGACTTCCTCTCTTTCTCTGGCCTTCCTTACCATATGCTGCTGGTCAGCTACACGTCAGACCTTGATGCAGCTCAAATAGCTTGTGTCTTTTCTTGTGCTCCTGTTTGAGTTCATTCTTAAATTCTTTTATGAAACTAAGAAACTTAAAAGGGGAATCCCAATTTCTCCTCTACCATCTTGTGACCCCCAAATTCCTGTACATGAATGTTTGCAACTGAGAAATTTTTCAAAAACTAAGATGAACTGGATGGATGAGTGGCTGGGTGAACGGATGGCTGGGTGGGAGGGTAGTAGAGGGCTGGATGGACAAGCATATTCAGAATATACAGTTCAAATGGTGAATAAATGGAGATTCCTGAACAGCACTTTGTTAATTTTCCTGAGATGTTAGAGGGGCAGTGAACAGATATCTGAAGGTGATGACTGTGTGCACTGTACCCTGAGTGTGTCTTGGGGTGCAATGCAGACATTCATCACTTTCAGATAAAGAAGCTGTCTCCTTCTCATGCGACATCTCCATGTATACAGGACCAGGGGTTGATACATGCACATGAGGACACACATCAAGCCATGTGCATGTACACAGACATGCCAGCTCATGGTGTTTACTGAGTATGCACATAGACATGCCAGGCATCCCCTTTTCATTTTGTGTATTTTTAAAAGATTTATTTAGGCATGTATGTATGTGCGCATGTGTGTTGGTGCTCATAAAGCCAGAAGGAGGCGTTGGACTGCCTGGCTGGGCATGGGTGCTGGGCTGTGAGCACTCAACACTGGGCTGCATCTCCAGTTTCCCCTTTCCTTTAAAAAGTCAGTGTCAGACTGAGCTGCAGCTCAGAGCTGGAGAGTGTAAGCAAAGCCCGGGCCATTTCCTCCGCTAAGACCAACCGAGACCAAAGGCAGTCTCGGGCTCTTGCTAATCTGAAGACTTGGTGGAGCCAATGGCCCTGGCTTGTTCCCGCATGTTTCCAGTTTACATTTCTGTTGAGCTTTGTGAGTGAGGGAAGTGCAGTCAGCGATGGGAGCTTGAGGTGAGGCCCAGCTGGAGGGGTGTGCCTCAATCACAAAGAGAAAGTTCCAGGCGGTCTTCTAGGAAATTTTCTTTAATGTCATCTGAAATTATTTTTTCACTTTTATTTTCATGATACAAAAGCATTATATGCCCAGAAGTGTCTGCTGTGGAGTGTCCTGAAGAAGCATGTGACGCTCTGTCACTGAAACCTGTCTGAATGAGGGCTTGGTGCACGCTGTAGGCCGGCCACTCTCTCTCTCTCTCTCTCTCTCTCTCACACACACACACACACACACACACACACACACACCCTGACACCCTGTACCCAGATACAAGTACACAAAGACATACAGTAAAGACAGAAGCTGCTGCCCCGGGAACGCAGCATTGTGCATTGAACCGGAAGAGCCAGCCAGCCTCTCACCCTCACATCACCACACCCCCTGAAAGGCTCCTAACCGAGGGAAAGTAACTTGAAATGTCAAGCTCTCCAAGCCTGGGCATCTGTTGGGATGACCCTGAGTTAGCACAGGAAGATCCCCAGCGAAAGATAAGCCTGCACGCTGTTTCTGGGCAGCAGTGGGAGGATGCCAGGCACCTTTCAGGCAGGAGAAGCTCAGCAGGCAGAGGGTGGCTCTCCTGGCATGGTTCACAGCCGACTTCCTCCCTGGGTGGACCAGGGCAGGCAGGTTTTCCAGGAGCAGGAAGTAATTAGTTAATAACATACACACTTGCAGAAGCCCTCAACCAGGACATGTTCTAAAGGTCAGTTTAGATTAAAAGGGACAAGAGATAAAGCCAAAAACGTAAAAAATAGCTTTTGCAGGAAATAAACTGGTTCCAAAACTCTCCCATGGCACATCTGGTTAAGTGTCTACCGTATGGCTTCCAAGCAGGTAGGCTGGGCTGTCGAAGCAGTACCTTTGGTGTGCTCAGTCTCCATTACCATGTGTCAGGGACTTCAAAGAGCACAGCAGGGCTATCTGAGACACTTCCTGTAGGTGAAGGAGAAGTGGATTAAGGACACGGACAGTCACTAGAGGAGCACTGGTGACCAGTACACCCTCTGTACACAGCAGGTTCTGGACTTGGGGGCACACCGAGCACAGGAAGGGGAACCACAGGAATCTCCGGGAAGGCAGCACACTACTCGGCCTGCTTTGGCCGCCTCGGTTGCTCACAGACAGTTTAAGCACTCAGGCACCTCTCCTGCTGTATACACAACATTTTCTGCTGGCAACCAAGCTGGGCTTTTAATTCATATACTTCACAAAAGCCCACCAGGCGGCCACACTGTCCCCATGACAGTGACGCAAGAACAGACACAGAGGCGAGGGACCTAAAGCTACCCAGGGCCCGAGGAGAGTCCAGAGCAAGCACCAGGCTCTTTGCTACTAGCAGCAGCCTTCACGTCCATCCACGAGAGGTCGCGCTTCCACATCCAGACTGGCGTGAGAGTGCACTGAGCGGAGGAAAAGCATGCTCACAATGGAAAGCGTCCAGGCCTGTCACTGAGGTGGACAGAGAAACCGGCAGAGCCAAGGCTCTGAAACAGATTCAAACCCCTGGCAACAGCCGACATGTCCTTAAACTGGGGGATGGGTCAATAGTAACATATCCTCAAAATGGAGTACTACTCAGCAATACACAAAGGCTTAATGCAAATCACACAGACCTCTATTGTATCAGGCAGAAGGGAGGAACTCACAGGCTTCCTGCTGTGTGAGTCCCTGGATAAGACAAATTAGGAAGGCAGATGGCCGATTGGAGAAACAGACAGCAAATCAGCTCCCAGGCCTGGGGGGGTCTGGAAAGTAGCATGAAAGGATTTCTGGAATGACAAAACTGCTTCTGTCTGATTCATGGTAGTTTTTATATGACTTCACATATATGCAAACATATCAAACTTTACATCTAAAATTGATTACTTTTATTGGGCACAAATAGTCTTCAAAAACTAATCATAAAAATGTTTTACTTAAATGGTCTAGAGTAGTGGCTCAGTAGTTAAGAGCGCCTGCTGCTCTCGAGAACCTGAAATTGGTTCCCAGCACCCATGTCAGGCAGCTCACAAATACCACAATCCAGCTCCAGAGAACCTGACCTCTTCTTATAACCTCCTAAGGCACTCCCACATACAGGCATACACACTACAACAAATAAAAGAAATCCAACAAAACTGCTAACCTAAGGGTGTCAGCTTGGAAACTGGAGCAGTGTTTAAACTTCAGCGAACCTCAGGGCTCCCGACCAGCGTGCAGCGCTGCCGTGCTGTATTCTACAGAGCTGGGGAGCCTTGCTCAGTGTGTGTGCAGGACAAGGAGTGTCTCTTGCTTTGGCTACCTCTACAGATGCTGTTCTGGTAGAAGCCTGCTAGCCAGTGGCTGGCCCAACAACATTCTGAGAATGGTCAGGTCCCCACCAAGGCCCTGAGATTTCCTGGAGTTGGGGTCTCTCCAGGCCCCTCAAACCCTACACTCAGCTAAAGCAAGTATATGATGGAAATCACCAGTTCATTCATCTTGACTTGGGAAATCAGCCCATTCCTGTTTCCTGAAGGCCACTGAACTCAGCAGAAGTGGCAGACTGATCTTCCTTTACCATTGAGGGCATGTGCCTTAAATCACCCTGAGGGAGAGGGAAGGAAAGGGGGAGGAAGGAAGGGCTGCCAGCCACCCCTGTCACTTGCTCCTCCCTCCCTCCCTCCTGAGGTCGGGGTTAGTGTGGCCCCGCTGGCCTCTGCCCAGCCACACTTGCTCCTTGAGAACCGCCCTTGCAGGGCTGGGGAGCACATCACACATTGGTAAGTAAGCTCCACGGGACTGATCACTAGTGTTGCTCCGCTCCATCATATGCGGTGTTTCTGACTTACAACAGCTGCAGAAACTTTCCTTTGTAAAGAATTCCAAGTCCTAGGCAGTTTGAACAAACATCCACTGCAAAGCAGAGAAGTGCAGGGGCTTTGGAGCAGGCAGTCCTGTGCAGAGCTCTGGGCTCTGACCGCTCAAGGGCAAACTCCACAAACCTGTCTCCTCTCTGTCACTGGATAGCAGCCGCCTCAGCGCACGTTTATCAAGCCTGGCAAAATCCAAAGCAGTTTGAGGGGCCGGTGCCTCCCGACACAGCAGGTCACAACAAAAACCCAGCAAACACTATTTCTCCTGCTACTTAGATACTTTTGTTACATGCAAATATACTTGGTATTTAATTCCTAGTGTATCTTAGCAAAAGGTTTTGGTAAACATTTGGCACCATTTTATGCGGCACCTGTGGAGGTTTCTTCGTGAGTGATATTTAGACTGTTTTCATAATGCCTCTCTCTGCTGTGTTATCAAGGTGTTGTATGATTATTTCAGGTAGCCCCAGTGTTTAGGATATGTGTCTAGATTTACACAGAAGCTGAGCAGTGGTGGCACACGCCTTTAATCGCAGCACTTGGGAGGCAGAGGCAGGCAGATTTCTGAGTTTGAGGCCAGCCTGGTCTACAGAGTGAGTTCCAGGACAGCTAGGACTATACAGAGAAACCCTGACTCGGGGGGGGGGGGGGAAGATTTACACAGAAGCGACTCCTTATGTTAATTTTCAGCAACACTCTGGCTTTTTATGGAACCAGGGCTGCTTCTAGCATCTCAAATTAAGATGCAGCCCTCCTGTGTCTTAAGGGCTCACGTCCAAACACTCAGCCCTCAGCCTGTGCTGCTACTTAGAAGGCTGTGGGGCCTTTAAGGTGGAATCTGGCTACTGGAATCAGGTCTTTGAGGGTTAAACGCACCCTTATTCCGGCCTGGATCGGCTCTTCCATTTCCTATCTGCTAATAATGCCAGGTGCATCCTGCTCTAGCCACAGAGACAGAAGCATGTATACATACCATCATGCTGAAATCCCTCAGAAACCATGAGCTCAAACCAACCCTTCCTCCCTTAAGCCGTTTTGCCAAGTACTCCAGTACAGCAATGAAAGAGCTTTTCCCACACTAGTCCTCAGTACCTCAGGCACCATGGGTACCACATGCGGTTGCCTTCAAGTGAAGCCCTGCTATCATTTTGCTCCCACATGATGAGCTTCCTGAGGCCTGAGGTTGGGGGAGGGGGGAGGATATCGAGTCAATACCAACCTGCTGGGGAAAGCTCCTTCTTCATCCTTTTTAACTTCTTGGCCTTTCTCCTTCCCTCTGGGAGGGGCTCTGCACAGGAATCTGTCTGTTCAAGCTCGGTGTCAGATATCTCCTCGGATTCTCTGTCCTCCAGGCCAGCGTCCCCTGGGCCAGGACTCGGCGCTCTCTTCCCAGCCGTGCCAGCTGCTGTGAAGCTGAATGGACAAGGTGAGCTGTGTGGGTGGGGCGGGAAATGCCTCAGAGATCACAGACCCTGTCAGCCCGGCCCGGTGGGCGGCCTCTGAACTACAGCAGCTACGAGCACACTGTGTAACTCACTTCTCTTCCACAACGGCTAGCTGTTAAGTTTACAAAGGAACCTGCTTTGTTTGAAGTGTTTATAGGATTTGACATATTGAATTAAACTACTATTATAGGTCTAATTTTTCCTCAAGAAAATATATTTCTTGAAATGAAACTGAGGCCCAGTAGTCCAAGTGGCTAGCAAGTCCTGCCTCTAAGCACGGGTCTTGTCCAGAGGGGTTTCCCTAAATGAAGGAGAGCATTAAAGACAAAGACAACCCGAAGCAATTCCCTTAAGCCAGACCTTCAGCAGAGCGGGCTGGAGAAAAGAGAGCTGGCCTCACTCCTATCAGCTGCCGGCAAGCTACCCAACGTGAAATCTGGCTGGCCAGTTCTGTTCCCCACGATCTTCTGCACTTGACAGCCACTGAGACAGCCCACCTGTGTGAAGAGGAGGCACTCCGGCACTGGCCTCCCGCTTCACTCTGCTTCACTTCTGCAGCTACTGCTATCTGGGTTCCTGAGATGGATGGGGAGGCGGTGAAGAGAAACTAGGGCCAGGGCGACATTATTGCTGATTGAGGCCCCAAGTTTAATGGAGGTCTGATAATCTAAGAGTTTGGGCAAGTCCTTCCCCCCCCACACACACACACACTCCGGAGTGTGTTCTGAGGAACTGGTCTGGCTGTTCGTTGGGCGTTGGCTCCACTGCTCAGGCAGCTGGACAGGTCACCTGCTTAATTCAGGAGGAACAATGAACTTCACTTTTACTCTGAGTTCCACCCTAGGTAGAGCAGGATCCTGAATAGCACAGAAATCCCCGCTCAACAAAGGCTGGGAGAGGAAGTTCACCTTGATCAATGTTGAGTTCCTATCAAGTGGCATGACACCCCAAAATGGCTTTGTACAAGAGAGGTTTGGTTTATTTTTATTTTGTAGCATTCTGCCAGGGAGATGGGGACATCTAACAAAACTCAGAAGATACACCTCCAACAATGCAAAAAATATCTGTGTGTCATTCATCACGTCACCTGTAACTGCAGAATACATCAAAGCCAACTGAGTGTCCAAGTTCAGGAAACTGAACGGAGACACTATAAAACACACCATCTAAATGATGCGCAGAGTACCAAGGAAAGACTGAAAAGAAAGGAAGAACCAGAAAAGAAGTGTCTATGCAGTGGCACAGAGTTGGAAAGCCTGCGTCAGCAGTGAGTGTGCTGGGGCCTTGCAGACGAGCACACACTGCAGGGAGACGAGCATGGGGCAGCTGCGAGAAAGCTTACTGTATGAGCAGGGAGATGGAGGTACCCAGGAGACCCCACAAGCTCCAGGACCATGTGCCCCATGCCACAAACAAGAGACCCTGGCTCAGTTCCTAGAACCCACATCTGGTAGCTCACAGCTGCCTGTAACTCCTGCTGCAGGTGTAAGACCCGAAAGAAAAACGGGGGCACCCCAGCGCCCTATGCCTTGGAAGGTGTCACCCCAATCACTCATGAGAAACAGTCTTGATGCAACCGCAAGAGGATTTTTATTCCAGAGCTCTGGGGTCACAGCCATTTCCTACTCGGGGTAGATGACTATGAACACCGAGTGCAGAAACAGGACTGCTTTTATAGATTTACAGCAAAGCCAGCCTAACACAAGCCACTCCATAGCTTCCAAGCCAATCAGTTTAAATCATCCAAGCCCGTGCTCTCTGAGAACCAATCAGTTTCCTATATAGAAGCTGGATAAACTAGTTAGGTCATTTCCACTTATGTGGCCGCCACACACAGGGTCACGCCAGGGTCATGCAGGCATTTCCTGTTACGCATTACCTGTTATGGGGCCAGCCTGCAACCCTCATCCTTTCACAGGGAATCCAAGGCCTTTGAACACAGTCTCTCTCTCTCTCTCTCTCTCTCTCTCTCTCTCTCTCTCTCTCTCTCTCTCTCTCACACACACACACACACACACACACACTAAAAATCTTTAAACATAGTTAGTTCTACAAGCAAGTGACCAAGTGTCAATACAGAAGTGGGAAAAGAAAGGAAGGAGAAAGAGGAGAGTGCACATTTCAACTTGATTCAGAAATACGTTATCAGCCTAATAACACATGAAAACAGCAAGGCTGGCATGGCCGAGGCTCATCTGTGGGATGTCCTCTCTAGGCCCCCTCCAGCTGAGACATGGCAGGGCTCTTTCAGTCTGCAGTGCCCTAGCCCTGCTCATCCGATAGCCCCTGAATTCCCAAGGTTCTCGGGAGCTGCCTGCAAATACCCTACTGTCCTATCTAAAACCCCTGCTGGCTTTCTCCCACAGGCTGTCCTGCGGGCACATGGCGCTGCCCTGGACAGCAGGGTCCCAGTTGGCTAATCTCATCCTTCCTACTTCTCTCCAGTCTCTGTTCCTTGACAAATATATTCCTTCTAATGTTGCCAAAGTTCCCACAAATTGGAAATGTGAACAAGCTCAAGGCTGTCTTTGGTTCTCTACTACAAATCTCAACAGAACCTGCCTGCACAGCTTCCAGGGCCCCATCTTCTCCTCCCATGGCTCAGGCACAGGCTTACCTATGCATCCCACCGAGCACCATGTCCACAGCCCAAGGGCAGTCTGCACTTCCTATTTCAGTGTTCCTGTTCTTGCAAAGTGCCTGTTGCCTTGGTGCTTCCTGCTCAAACACCACAGTCACAGGTTCTGCGACACCCCTTATCCTCCTCCACGCCACATGCTATGCCTGGCTTTCTCAAATGACATTCCTGTTTTCTTAGACTAAACAGAAACTGGGAACAGAAAAAGCATCCATTAGCAGAGAAACTGCTAAACACCTGGGTGCATCCTTACTGCGAGGCACCCTGAGCACTAACAATCGAGGACTCATACATTTAAGGGAGTGAATCAAAAAAAACGGTTCAAGCGGATATAAGTGTGAGAACTTCATTTTGCCATTTCTATGAAGAGATAAAAACAAATATATATGAAGAAAACTGTTCCCAAGGGATGATGGGGATGGGAGGGACAGGTCTGGTGGGACCTGGGGCTGGCCTGAGCTACACAGTGAGTTCAACAAGAGCCTGGGTAACACACAGAAACTGTCTCAAAAACAAACAAAAACAAGGACTTTTTGCATACCAATTCAGTGTAGTACTTGAAGTCTTAGCTACAGCTAAGATAACTGGAGAAGGTCAAGGGAAGAACTCAAAGTATCTTTATTTTCAGATGCTATGATACAGTACACAAGTGGCCCTAAAAATTCTACCAGGAACTCCTACAGCTGATAAGTGCTGTCAGCAAAGCAGCTACCTACAAAATTATTAGCCCGCCTATATGTAAATAACAGATACACTGAGAAGGGAATCAGAGAAACAGTACATTTCATAATAGCCTCAAATAATGCCATTAATATTTTGGAGTAACTCTAACCAAGCAAGTGAAAGCACTTATATGTTAAACACTTTTAAGACACTGAAGAAAAAAAAAAAAAACAACAACAAAAACTAAAGCTTTTAGAAGATGGAAAGATCCCATGCTCAAGAAACAGTAAGATGAATACAGTAAAACCCAGAATCCTGCTGGGAAGGAGTGGTACTCACCTTTAATGCCTGCCCTCTGGAGGCAGAGGCAGGGGGATCACTGAGGTCTAGGCTAGCCTGACCTGCAGATTGAGTTCCAGGACAGCCAGGGTTACAAAGGGAAAACAAACAAATAAAAACCCAAAAAGCTACCCTACCAAAAGTAGACTTTTAGATTCAATGTAATCTCCATCAAAATTCCAACACAATTCTTTTATAAATTTTGAAAGAGCAATTTTCAGCTTTATATAAATACATACACGCACATCATAGCTAAAACAATCCTGACTAATAAAAGAACTACTAGAGTTATTATCACCCCCAATCTCTAACTGTCCTTTAGAATTATCGTAATAAGATCAGCATGGTACTGGCACAAAAACACATGTGGATCAACAGATTCAAAATGGAGACCCAGTCATAGATCCACACATGGATGGACATCTGACTTTTTATAAAGAGCCAGAAATAATACACACTGTTAGAAAGATAGTTATCTTCAACAAATGATGCTGGTCACATTGGATGTTTGCATGTAGAAGAATGCAAACAGATCCATACTTATCACCCTGAACAAACTCAACTCCAAAAAGACTTCAACATAAAATCAGATACACTGAACCTGATAGAAGAGAAGGCGGGGAAGGGTCTTGAACTCATTGGCACAAGAGAGAACTTTCAGAACAAAACACTGTTAGCACAGGCACTAAGATCAACAATTAATGGGATCTGTGGTGGCTTGAATAGGTTTAGCCTCCACAGACTCATGTGTTTGAATGCTTGGTCCATGGGAAACTGGCACTGTTAGGAGGTGTGGCCTTGTTGGAGGAAGTGTGTCATTGTGTAGGCAGATTTGAGGTCTCAAGCTCTGCCTATTGTAGAATTTCAGAGCCTACTCCTAGCTTTAGCAGACAGTCCCCTTCTGCTGCTTTTGAATCAAGATATATAACTCTTGGCTCCTCCAGCACTATGTCTGCCTGCAGGACACCATGCTTCTTCCCTCCAGGATGATAATGGACTGAACCTCTCAAATTGTAAGTCAGCCCTAATTAAATGTTTTCCTTTATAAGAGTTGCTTTCAGGGTTGGGGATTAACAAAAAAAAAAAAAAAAAAAAAAAAAAAAAAAATTGCCTTGGATGTAGTGTCTCTTTACAACAATAACACCCTAAGACAGGATCTCATGACAATGACACTGAGAAGCTTCTGTACAGCAAAGGACACTGTCATTCGGACAAAGAGACAGCCTATGGAATGAGAAAAGATTTCTACCAACTCCATATCTAATAGGGGGATAAAATACAAACTACATAAAGCACCAAAACCACCAGATATCAAGAAAAAAAATCCAGTTTAAAAATGGGGTGTAGATCTAAACAAAATATTCTTAAAAGAGGAAATTCAAATAGCTTAAAAACACTAAGATATGTCCAACATCCTTACCTATCAGAGAAATGCAACTCAAAACGACTGAGAGAGATTTCATCTTACACCTGTCAGAATGACAGCTCATGCTGTTGAGGGTGTGGAGCAAGGGACCACTCCTCCACTCAAGGTGGGAGTGCAGATGTGGACAGCCATTATAGAATACGGGAATCAGTGCGGTGTAGTGGTTCCTCAGGAAGATAAAACCTGATCTGTCTCAAAGCCCAGCCAGCCCACTCTCGGGCATATACCAAAAGGACACTTGCTCATCGCTCCTCTATTCATAATGACAGAAATTGGAAACAACTTAGATATTCCTCAACAGAAGAATGGATAATGAAAATGTAGCACATCTATACAATGGAGTTTACTTAGCCATTAAAAAATGACATTATGAATTTTTCAGGCAAATGAATGGAACTAATCATCCTAAGTGGGGTATCCTAGACAAATATGGTATGTATTGGCTTACCAATATGTGGGTGTTAGCTGTAAGGGAGGCAAGGATAACCAAGCTCTAAACGCTATAGAACCTCAGAAGGTAGGTATAGAGCAAGGGACTAGAGCAGCAGTTCTTATCCTGTGGGTCATGAATATTTACATTATGGTTCATAACAGTAGCAAAATTACAGTTCTGAAGTAGCAATGAAAATAGTTTTGTAGTTATTACACTGTACCTTTGGCAATAGCAACAAGAAACAAAAGTTTGTACATCTTAGTACAGATGCAATTATCTTCCCTGAAAATTCTATTAGCTCTTTGGCTAAACCTGCAGATAATCCCTGAGAAGGCTCACCACAGTGACTCCCTCTCAAAGATGTGGAGTGTAGAACTGGGGAGGACAGTCCTTCATGATGGAGAAACTGACACCTCACCAGGGAGCCTATAGTGGCCATCAGCAGTAGTCACAGTGGCAGCCACGGATGGTTTTTCCAAGTGTCATCTACAATACTGTCTGGCAGGCTTAAATGAGAGATATTCTATAGAGCTGGTGACCTGTGCTTCTCAAAACAGTAAAGATGACCAAGGTCAAAGGAAGGTACACACAGCAGTCTCTCTGACCCTGTGGAGGCTCGGCAAAGCTAAGCGTGCATCTTGAGGAAGGGCTTGGTGTGAGTGTCACTCCATGTCCTGCACTAGCCTCACTGCGGCTCTTAGTCTGTATGCCATGGCTGGTCACCAACCACATCACAGCTCCCAGGGCCTGTCAACACAAAGATTCAATTCATGCTCCGACAGAAAAGCACAGCTCCTTGTTTCTAGTGACAAAACCATGCAACATTTAAAAAGGCTAAATGGAAGCCAGGCGTGGTGGCGCACGCCTGTAATCCCAGCACTTGGGAGGCAGAAGCAGGCGGATTTCTGAGTTCAAGGCCAGCCTGGTCTACAGAGTGAGTTCCAGGACAGTCAGGACTATACAGAGAAACCCTGTCTCGGGGGAAAAAAAAAAAAAAAAATCAATCAATCAATCACTCAATCAATCAATCAATATAAAAAAATCTTCCCTAGCTTTCAAAAACAATGTTTATGTACTTCACTGAAGACATTTTTTTTTTTTTTGGTTTTTTTTTGGGGGGGGGGGAATTACAGGTGTGCGCCACCACCGCTCGGCTTTTTTTTTTGTTTGTTTGTTTTGTTTTGTTTTTCAAGACAGGGTTTCTCTGTGTAGTCCTGGCTGTCCTGGAACTCACTCTGTAGACCAGGCTGGCCTTGAACTCAGAAATCCACCTGCCTCTGCCTCCCAAGTGCTGGGATTAAAGGCATGTGCCACCATGCCTGGCTTACTGAAAACATTTCTTAAAACCAACTGGTGAGATGGCTCAGTAGGCACCTGCACCTGCTACACTAGAATGACAACCTGAGTCTGAGTCCCAGAACTCCGACAGTGGAAGAAGAGAACTACCTCCTGAGAGTTATCATTAGACCTCTACACAATCTGAGGCACATGCATATACCTCACGTATCCATATTATATATACACAACAAGTAAAAATAACAGTGAAAACAGGACCCAGCTCCATCACACTTCTGACGCTCCATTATTATTACTTGAACCACACTTTGTATCTTCTTTTCAACCTTGCTATGCTTGATCAGAATGCTCTTTATGAGAGTAAACAAGAGGATAAAATCTATGCTAGGCTTTTCTGAGACTTCCATTGTCAATACAATTAATCTGGTTGTCTTCACTTTAGACTTAGCTTCATATAGACTGCAGAGAAGGGCAAAAAGCAGCCACATTCTTCACCAAAGTATCACAAAAACAGTCTTTAGGCCACATTCTGAAATTCATCTCCACTAGAGCTAGATCTGCACAGTTCAAATCACTCTCAACAACAAAGTCTTCCATATTCCTACTAGGATAGCCAATTAAGCCCCACTTAAAGCATTCCACTATTTTCCATACCAAAGTCCCAAAATCCACATTCCTCCAAACAAAAGCATTGTCAGACATACAATATTACAATACCCCAGTTCCTAGAACCAACTTCTGTCTTAAAGTTTTACTGCTGTAAACAGACACCATGACCAAGGACAATATTTGACTGGAGCTGGCTAACAGGTTCAGAGGTTCAGTCCATTATCATCAAGATGGGAGCACGGCAGAGTTCTGGCAGGCATGGTGTTGGAGCTGAGTTCTACATCTTCATCTGAAGGCCACTAGGTGAAGACTGGTTCTCATGTGGTTAGGAGAGTCTTGTTGCCCACCCCTACAGTGACACACTTCCTCCAACAAGGCTACACCTTGTAACAGTGCCACTGCCTGGGCCAAGCATATTCAAACCATCACAGAATGTAAAGGTCTCCAAGTCCACTGACTTAAGTAATAACACCAACAGAAGATCAGCACTTGTCTTTAAAAACAAAATCAGCTGTAGAAATTGGCTTTGTGATGAGGAAACACATTTCTCTGAGCTTCCAGGTCCCCTGTAAAGTGGCACAGATGCTCTCCCAGCCTCTCCAAGTCACAAGGATACTGCTTTATTAGCTTATATTTGGCTCGCCCAAAAGTTGAGATACTATCCCATTTCCCAAAAGAGAGCATCCTCATTTCCTCAAAGATTCCCTACACTCTAATCTGGGTCTCACGTCCATTTATTGGGTTACCATGGCACTGGTACAGACACAATATTAACACTTAAAAGTAGAAATGACTCTAGGAAAAGACTCAAAGCTAGTTCCCAAACAAACATCCACACAGTACCCTCACTCTACCCTGCTCTTCAAGATATTCATTCTATCTTTTCAGAAACTATCATCTTGTTTCCTTTTGTTCTTTCAATCTAGCAGAAGGAAGTACCACACTGTCACCTGGGCAGGGCCAGACTGGAAGTGAGTTAATCTGCACAAACTGAGGTCAAGAAGAGGTGTACGAACAGTGTCTCCATTGCAGAGCCATGCCTCCAGTCCTTTCCATGACTTTACGGGATTAAAGGAAGAGAAGGCAACCTGTGTGGCTTCATGTAAGAGGAGGAGGAAGCTGTGTTCTAAGTGCCACTGTGGAGCCTCAAGTGTCTCTGGTTCACTCAGCACATGATCTGGAATAGCACATGTACTGGGGTAAGGTGCCGGAAGGGTTAATATGAAAGAAAGTGTCAGCTACTTTCTCCAAGAGTCACAAGGCAAAGAACTCTGAAAGCTGGCACAAGGGACCACTGAGAATGCAGGGTGCATCATAAGCTTACCAATATCTGAGGAGAGATTGGCTTTTCTGCTTTCCTAATGAATGGGATTTACTGTGAATGGACTTGGGAGGCAAGAGATAAGGGCTGGAGCCTGACTTTTACTGATTGTCTGACTCTGAGAAAGTTTCTCTTTTAGAAAGTAGATTACTGTCGTGCTGGAGAGCGGGCTCAGTGGGTGGCGAAGGGCACTGGCTGTCCTTCCAGAGGACCCAGGTTCACTTCAGTACTCATGTCAGCTCACACCTGTGATTCCAGTTCAGAGGATCCAGTGCCCTTGTCTGGCTTCTGCAGGTACCAGGCGTGCAAAACACTCATGTAAAGACCAACCCAAAACAAAACAAAACAAAAAAAGAAAATGGATCGTTGCAAAGATTAAATATGAAAATCGCATTGCACATGCTCATGTTTGGTGCACCGCACACTCCAGGACAGCAAGGGGTTTCCCCCATTGCTTCCGTGCTCTGTGCTGAGGGGAAGACAGCCATTTTGTCAGCGCTGACGCTGATCTGAATGTTCAATCATCTAAATCTTCAAACAGCAGCAATTTTGATTGGTCTCACTGTGGTCCAGTGTTTGCTCAGTGTGTTCCCTTCCCTCCTTTATAGAATGGTAATTTATGCTCAGTGTATGTTGGAAGTACAAAATTTACTTTTTGATTTTACAGGGGATTACACTTAAGAGATTGCCCTGAATCTCAGAAGAGATTTTGAACTTTAAGGTGGTGTTGAGCCAGGCAGTGGTTAATCCCAGCACTTGGGAGGCAGAGGCAGGCGGATTTCTGAGTTCAAGGCCAGCCTGGTCTACAGAGTGAGTTCTAGGACAGCCAGGGCTACACAGAGAAACCCTGTCTCGAAAAACAAAACAAAACAAAACAAACAAACAAACAAACAAAAAAGATGGTGTTGAGGCTGATAGACTACAGGGGCTTTTGAAATTGGTCTAAATACATTTTGCATCATCGGATGATCATGAGTCAGTGGAGAGCAGAATGTGGCATCTGAATGTTGCAGTATATCTCCAACCCAAATTACCCAGTTAAGAAAATCACAACTCAATTGATAGGAATACAAGCTACATGCCTAGGCTGGGCAGATATACCACTACATTACTCTATTCCCATCTATGAGATCCCATAGAACTTACCTTACAATTTCTCTAAGCTACAGGCTTCTCTCCATTCTCCTTTCCTCCTCTGCTGATCCTCTCCTCCTCTTTCCCTTCTCCCCCCAAAACTTTTCAGCTCCACCTTCCCAAAGGAAAGACTGGGAATACTGAGGACCCCTAGTGGGGGAAATTACACGCTGTTGTAAATTAGGAGAAGAATGGAAATTACTTACCTCTTAGAGAAGAGGATTTAAACTATGAATTTAACATTAGGATTATTTGCTTTTAAGATAGATTAATATACAGATTTTGTCCAAATCATGTGGGGGAATTTCGCCTGTGGTGATGAACTGAATAGGGAAGTAGTCACTGACTCCAGAGTAGAGAGTGCAGTGATAACAATTGCCTGCTTGGTTCAGGTATTAATTAATAGAAGTCTGTGGCTCAGGTAGAGAGCACAACAGATGGATGATATAACAGGATGGCTAATCTAGGCAGAGAGCCAAACAGAAAGATGGTATAAAGATATATTGCTTTAATACGTTTTAACCAAATTCTGTCTAATGTGGCCTCCGTAGGAATTTTGGGTTTAAATCCTGCTCTGACTAGCTGCCTGCTTATAAGCGGGTACAAATAGAAGGGTGAACCAACTGTATTAAGATGATATAAAGACAGTTTGCAGCCGGGCGGTGGTGGCACACATCTGTAATCCCAGCACTTGGGAGGCAGAGGCAGGTGGATTTCTGAGTTCAAGGCCAGCCCGGTCTACAGAGTGAGTTCCAGGACAACCAGGGCTACACAGAGAAACCCTGTCTCAAAAAAACAAAAACAAACAAACAAACAAAACAAAAGTTAGGATAGATGACAGAGGTCCTAGTTAATTGACAAATATGATGGACTGGGTGTTAGGACTATCTTGTACTTTATAGTTTTAAAAAATGGTAATAGCTGTGTTAAATTTATATTTGGAGAGAAAATTTTTTAATTAAACAGAAAGGGTAAAATGTTACAGTATTTTCCATGTCCAATCATATTAGGACAGTGGAAGGCCTGTGATTGGACAAGGAAAAGAAGTGGGCGAAGCGAGTGGCTGTGAGAAGAGGGTGTGCGGGCTTACATGAGGGGGTAGCAGGTCAGAGAACCAGAATGGCTTCGGGTGTTTTTCTGTTTCTTAAGATTAGAAATATTGGGATGAAGCTTATCACTTTTAATTGGCTCTGGAATGACTGTACTGACATCTTGTAACTGTGTCTATAATAGACACAGATGGAATTGGCTAACTAAAGAATGAAGAGCCATGCCTTACCGGGTAACTGGAATGAGCGGGCACTGGGTGGAAGCAAGAGGAACTGAGGGAGGGGCCTCCACTGGAGAGGTGGACAGGGCAGATCACAGAAACGTGGGCCTAACCTGCAGGGAGAGTTTATGGTTCCTTTAGCGGGCTAGCAGGAACCCTGTGGCCCAGCGTGCCACTGCGGTAGAGTTGGTGGGGATTTCTTTCTTAATATTTCCCACAAAATCTGAACGAGACTGGCCCCACCGGCACAGATATTTGGATGCTTGGTGCCCAGTTGGTGGTGCCCTAGAAAAGAATTAGGAGGTGTGATTTGGCTGGAGAAAAGTGTGTTACTGGGTTGGGCATTGAAATTTTAAAATCTTCCAGCCATTCTCAGTGCATTCTCATATCCTCTCTCTCTCGCTCGCTCCCTCGCTCCCTCCCTCCCTCCCTCTCTCCCTCCCTCCCTCTGTGCAGTTGAAGACGTGAGCTCTCAGCATCCAGATCCTGCTGCCAGGCTTCCCTACCACTGGAACCATAAATCAAATAAACTCTTGCATGTGTGTGTGTGTGTGTGTGTGTGTGTGTGTGTGTGTGTAAAATGAGAAGCAGCAAGGGGGTGTGGTGAAAGACTAACACAGGTAGGTGCAGGCAGCAAGGACGGGACAGTGCTGACGCAGCCGGGCAGTGAGAAGGCCAGTACACGGCCAGCAGCTCCATGTGGGCAGCCCACTATCAGCTGGATGGCACCCGCTAACTCAGGGTTGTACAGGGCTGGCCCATTGCTCAAGTGTCACCCACACTGTCCTGTGTACACAGTTCCTATGATATAAAGTTCTACCCTCTCTATGTCTCATTGAGGCACACATGGAAAGAACAACAATGTCAGCGGCCATGCAGACGCCCCAGGACTCCCAGGGACTAAGCCATCAACCAAGGGGTACACATGCCAAAAGTGTGGCAGAGGAATGCCTTGTCGGGAATCAGTGGGAGGAGAGGTCCTTGGTCCTGTGAAGGCTCAATAGATGCCCCAACAAAGGGAAATCGAGGGGGGGCGGGTGGGAGTGGGTTGGGTGGAGAGACTTATATTTGGAGGCAAAGGGGTGGAAGGAGGGGTTGGGGTTTTCAGGGAATGGGGAAACGGGGAAGGTTTTAGCATTTGAAATGTAAATGAAGAATATAATCAACAGAAAAGGAAAGAACAGAGGTGCACGTGGGGGGGGGTACCCCAGGCAGCAGACGCGGCACGCGTTCAGCCCGTGCTGCAGCCGAAAGCCATGCTTCAGGGGTTGAGACAAGGCCTTGCTATGTAACCCTGGCTGGCCTGGCTGGTCACTGTGTAGCCCAGGATGTCCTAGAACTTGCAGTAATCCTTCTGCCTCTGCCTCCCAAATACTGGGATTACAAATGTGCATTCCATGGGCTACCTCGCGGATTTCCGAATGGACCAAGGGTCACATCTCAGACCTCAGGCAAACCACAAGCCTGGTGTGGGCGGCATCATTTCCCCCAGGACTGCTCCACTGCAGCCCCTGCCAGCTGTGGGCAGACGGGCAGGATTGGTGCTAAGCACCAACTACCAAGAGAGAGCTGCTAGAGAGATGTTAAGGATTTCTACGTCTGGCAAATCTCAGATTTACACATTTCATAGTTTATTTTAGCAACATGTTGACCAAAATAGAAAAACAAGTCCAGGCGCATATCATCTGGGAAATTCAAACAAGAAATTTATTCTGTGTTTAGTTACCAGTCATGGAGACACAGCACTCTGCTTCCTATAACTGAAAGGTGATGAGGGCAACCTGTGTCAGAAGTCATCAACACTCATTACAGTTATAAACAGCCACAAGCACACTCAGATAAATGTGAATAACTGGACACTGGCAAGGACCTTTAATTATGGTTAACCAAGTAAATAACATGAAACTTTGGCAAGAAAACACTAATTCTCAAACTACTGCTATTAGAAAACATAAAAGCATTCCAACATACATCAAAACAACTCTAGTGCAAGACATCAGACCTAGTCTCATGTTTCTTAAAATAAACTCCCCAGATGACATGCCGATTTAAAGTGTTAAAGGGATAGCTAGCATTCTGTGCCAAATGCCATATTCTACACACTGGAAACATTTGGTAGAGATAATTACAAAACTCTCTGCATCTTCAAATTTAAAGAAAGGTAAGTCATTGTCAAAATATTCCAAATTTTAATGAAACAATTGCAGATTCCTTAAAAACTCAGCTTGAGAACCACAATGCCAGCCGCCCCAGAGACGAGGCTCTACAGCGCTCCACTGCACAGCTACTGCTTAGCATGCGAGAGGCTCCAGGGTTAGTCTCCAGGACCAGACAATAAGCCCTAAAAATACACATGGACGATTTTTAGTAAATCACACTGCTATCTATCGACTGCAGCTGTGCTTCATCACGGCCTGCAGAGACGGCTCTAGATCCCAGCGAGATGAACTCAGACTTCCATCTGAAAAACCATCCCAAACAAGAGGGAAGACCAGGTGTAAAACATGCGGAGGGCTGAGGGTGGGGCTCAGTGCCAGAGCGATTGCTTCACGGGCAAGCATGAAGCCCTGGGCTCAATCCCAGCATCCCAAGAGGAAGAAGCATGTAACAGGTGAAGCCTGCATCAGGCAGCAGCTGGACAGGAGGGCATGGTTCTCTGCCTGAGCTCTTGTCCTAGTTCTCTAAGGTTCTTTCCTCACGAGGAAAGCTTCAAGTCAAATTCTACTATAAAATTTTATTCTGTTGCCTAGATCTCTTCTTTAAAAAATTTAAAGAAGACATCACGTTTTTTGCCACCTGTGATTCCAATTAACCACAATGAAGAAAAGCCCCAGCATGGCATCCAGACAGAAAGGACCTTCTTCACTTCCCCATCAGTCTACACGTCGACCAGGAAACAGTGTGAGCCAGTGACCCTTAGCTGTCAGGCGGGAAAGAGAAGATGGTGAAGACAATGATTCAGCGGAACAAAGGGACAGTCATAATTTTTCTTTATTTTGGAGGTCTGTATTTGTGAGACAAAGTCTCACCCTGTAGCTTAGGCTGGCCTTTAATTCACAGCAATTCTACAGCCTCAACCTGAACTGAGTTTCACAAGGCTCTGTCTTGCAGTTTCCATGAATTTTACTACAAGGTCGACAGTGTAGACAAGAATTCAAATAACCAGGTATAACTCATGAGTATGTTCTCATCAAGGAACCTGCTGCACACCGAAGCCCCTTCTTTGCTGTGTAAAGAATTATGTTCCAAGGGTTCAGAAGCAGAAAAGAGCACCACACAGAAGGTAACATTACAGAGCTGTAAACGGCTGCAGCAGCCACCACGAGGTGTGGGCATCTGCACAGCTGGAAAAATGAAAGGGAACAGTAAGCACGCGGCAAAACTGGGCTTCTCCGAGTGTAAGCCGCCTGGAGGATGTGCACCTGAGTGTGCATAGTGGCTTACCACCGTTACTTAGCACCTTTAGATGGTAAAAAGCAGCAGAATCCTTGGGGGTAAAAAACTAAGCCTACATGATAATTGAGTTTATAGGTAACCCACACAGAAGGATTTTTTTGTTGTTGTTGTTGTTTTTTGTTTTTTGAGACAGGGTTTCTCTGTGTAGGCCTGGCTGTCCTGGAACTCACTCTGTAGACCAGGCTGGCCTCGAACTCAGAAATCCGCCTGCCTCTGCCTCCCAGAGTGCCGGGATTACAGGCGTGCGCCACCACGCCCGGCTCAGAAGGAATTATTTTAAGTGACTTTCAATCACACATTCTTTCTTCCAGCACTAGGGGCTCAAACCTAGGGTCTCACATCTCCTAGGCAAGCACTGTACCACTGAACACCAAACCCCAACCTCCAGTTCATAGTGGAGGTAAATGCTCAAATAACTACAAAACTGCCAAAAAATAATTAGATTAGTTATGTACTAACAGTCATTATGAAACTGTTTTATATGTACAAGGATAAAGCTAAGAAATACCTTAGTATGATTAGGAAACAAATCATTCAACAAGAAAAGAAAGAAGGCCAGAGCAAGTGGGGCCGGACTAAGAGAATACTTGATTGCTCTTCCTGAGGTCCTGAGTTCAAATCCCAGCAACCACATGGTGGCTCACAACCACCTGTAATGAGATCTGATGCCCTCTTCGGTGTGTCTGAAGACAGCTACAGTGTACTTACATATAACAAATAAATCTTTTTTAAAAAGGAAAAGAGAAACAAAGTTAAAGTGGAAGAAGTTAAGTGACATTAAGCTTAAGGGAATTGAGAAATATCAGTGTATGCTTATGTTTAAAAGGAAATGGAAAACATCAGTGCATGTTTATGCTTCAAAGGAAAGAAAAAAAGATTCCTTGGCTAAATCTTTTTATTCAGAAAGATTATAAAAACCACAATACCAGCAAACCCCCTGAGCTACAGTAACGGTCTTTAAGTATCATTTCTTTTCTTCTCTTTTCTTTTCTTTTGTTTTTTGTTTTGTTTTGTTTTTGTTTGTTTGTTTGTTTTGTTTTTCCAGACAGGGTTTCTTTGTGCAGCCCTGGCTGTCCTGGAACTCACTCTGTAGATCAGGCTGGCCTCGAACTCAGAAATCCGCCTGCCTCTGCCTCCCCAGTGCTGGGATTAAAGGCGTGTGCCACCACCGCCTGGCTAAGTATTATTTCTTAATAACAGGATAGCACACCTTAGAGAAGCAACTGACTCCAAATAGACAGGAAAATATGTGCAGGAAGAACCTGGACTGCCTTGCTAAGGCAGACATGAAAGAAGTTGTTGCTAGGAGCAACTGTGGGGCTAGAGGCAGCTTAGCTGCTGAGTATGTGCTGTTGTGCTCGCTTCAGCAGACATATACTAAAATTGGAATGCTATAGAGATTAGCATGGCCCCTGCACAAGGACGACATGCAAATTCGTGAAGCACTCCATTTTTTTTAAGAATATGTGCTGTTTTTGCAGAGTTTGGTTCCCACGACCACACTGGCTCACACCTGAACTCCAGCTCAGGGGAACGGCCATTTTCTTCTGGTCTCCAGGGGCATCTGCGCTCATGTGCACATACCCAGAGGGACTAGAATCCAGAGAGTGTCCACTTGTGGTTCAGGACCCTTTTGGGTCAATTGGAAACCACAGATATTGCCATTAGGATTTATAATAGCAGCAGAATTAGAGTTATAAAGTAGCAGTGAAATTTTACAGTTGGGGGTCACCACATGAGGAACTGCATTAAAGGGTCGAAGTACTAGGAAGGTGGAGAGCCCCGGGCTAGATGGGTGGATCCGTGGTTAAGAGAACTTGCTGGAATTTAGTTCCCAGCATCCATATAGAGGCTCATATCTATCAGAAACCAAAGTTCCAGGAGGTCCTGTATGATCTTCCATCCTCCGTGGATACCAGGCACTCATGTGCTACACTGACAGACATGGCAGTAAAACATTCATTCACATAAAATATATTTTAAAAATAAAATAAAGTAGATGTGGAACCAGGTCCCCAAGGAAGTCATGGCGCTGTGGCAGAACTGGCCGCTCCAGAGACCCTCCTTGGGCCAAGATCAGCAGGAGTGTGGGGAAAGGGGGAGTCCAGGAGCTGTCAGCTACACACAGGAGCCATGGGAGATGACACAGTCTAGAGTGCAGAGCACAGACGGAGAGGAGTTAGTCACAGGACAAAGGGTCTGGGAAAAGAGTGAAGGGGACACAGCAGAAACTGCCAGGAAGTGTGGTGGTGTGGCTCTGTCCATGCAACCAGTGACAAGGCTGGACCGCATCCTCTCCTGGAGTGAAGCCTCCATCAGCCGGGAGGAGGAGCAGTGTGGTACGCAGCCAGGCTGCCTGAGAGGCTGCGGTGACCCGGCATTCTGAGCCTGGGAACCACAGGCAGCACCAAGTCTATGTGCAGCGCCGCCGCCACCACCACAGTGGGCGGAGCTCCAAAGGGACCAGGGTTCCAAGCAGTTCTCAGTGGTCTCCCCAGACAGGTTCCCACAGCAGACATGAAGACGCCTCAGCAGAAGCTCGGGTTTGTGTTTTTTAGTTCTCACTAAAACCACTAAACCAAGAATACCCCAGCTAAGGGGCCTTCACCCACTATCCTTTCATGACCACTTCCTCTTTGATAAAGCATTGACATCTCATTCCTAATAAACAAAGGTCTAGAAAATCAAAAGTAAAAAAAAATCTTAAAAAAACTTAGAGAATGACTGGGATTGTATCAGAAAGTCTTTGATCTAAGATGACTGAAAGACGCACATGGCATACACACACAAAACAGAATAAATATGGGAATTTAAGGAGGCTGCATGGTGTATGGTCGGTCAGTCTACAACCATGGATTATATTTCTGTATAAAAGCAGAAAACAACCTGAAAATACAAATATAGGAAACAATTCCATATATAATAGCATCAGAAACATAAAAATTAAATATTAAATTATTAAAAGTATTACAAATATAAAATGCAGAGTGCTGCTCTGTGTCAGATCCTGCATTGCGTGTGTCTCCCAGACTGCACTGCAATGCCATCCCAGAGGAAGGTTAGGGCCACGGAGTGGTGGAGGCAGAGACCATATGCCACGCCCCAAGGATGTCAGCCACGCCTGCCCCTGCCAAGGTGGATGCAAGGTGAAAGGTCAATCAGACAAGAGTGCAAACAAAAGGGTGGAGGGGGCGAAGGCAAACCACAGGCCTGCCTGCAGAAAATGGAGGGACAGAAGGCCGGGGCCAGCCTCTGCAGAAGAAAAAGAAGCCAAGTCCGACTAAGCACCCATCATGTCTGTCAGTGGTCTCTGCCTCCCTTCTTGTACAATCCAGAGGAATATTTTTATCAACTATTTTGTAAATTCCAGTTTTTTAGTAGCTCTAGAAACAGTTTTACAAGGTGAGGGAATCACACCTCATCCCATTTTTTAAGTGTAAATGTTTTTTTTGTTTGTTTTGTTTTTTTGGTATTTGGTTTTTTCGAGACAGGGTTTCTCTGTATAGCCTTGGCTGTCCTGGAACTCACTCTGTAGACCAGGCTAGCCTCGAACTCAGAAATCCGCCTGCCTCTGCTTCTCAGAGTGCTGGGATTACAGGCGAGTGCCAGCACCGCCTGGTGTAAAAGGTTTTTTTAAGAGGTTAAATCATGCCGGGTGCCAGCACTTAGGAGGCAGAGGCAGGCGGATTTCTGAGTTCGAGGCTAGCCTGGTCTACAGAGTGAGTTCCAGGACAGCCAGGACTACACAGAAAAACCCTGTCTCGAAAAAACAAAAACAAAAAAAGAGGTTAAATCATTTTCTGGTTGTTTATTTTTTGGTACAACCCCCGCCCCCCCCCCCCAAAAAAAAAGCAGGATACTGAATGAGGAGAGGCCGTGACCGTCTCAGGGGTCACAACATTCTGTAGAGCGGGCTAGTTTTATATCCTACAGTAATAAATAGCAATTTGGAATCTCAGTCATGTATTCAAATCTGGAATATTTTCAGCTATATCTGGTCTCCTGTTTCTAGAAGAACCATTTCCTACAAACTTCTCCTTGGTCAGAACTGACTGTAACATCTCTGGTCATGGCAGTACATTTTCCTAACAGCCGTGATAATGTTCTGTATTTGAGTGTGTTCTGCATAAGTGTGAGTCTGTGGAACTGCGGATGCTGAGCATTTGGTTGTTAACTGAGGTCTTACGGAAGCTCGTCAAGTCTGAGGCTGGAGGTCACTCAAATACGTTCAGAGAGACAACAGGCAGCCTCATTCGTGTACGTGAACACAACGCGACTCTTCAGAGTCTGGGTACATGTGCTAGGAATTGGAATGTCTGTATACTCCACTCTTCGGCCAATAAAATCTCAGTTATGCAAAACTGAAAAACTGAAAAATTTGAAAATATTAGTGTAACTTGTTTAAAAGAAGCAAAGGAAGACAAACTCCCTGTTTGAAAAAACAAAAAACAACAACAACAACAAGAAAACAAAGTTAGAGCCTGGGTGTTAGCTGATGTCACCACTTGTTAGGAAATGCAGAAATAAGGCAGTTTTGAATTTGCATAAGAAAAGATATAACTGCAGCAGAGACTAGAAGAGACACATGCAGGACTGTTGATTTTTCACAAAGGTCAAACCATTGAGTTATGAAGAGTTTAGTGGTTTTTCTCTTTTGTTTGTTGGTTCTATTTTAATTTTAACTTCCTGCTTGTCTATAGGTGCATACAATGCCCACGAAGGCCAGAAGATAGCTTCAGAGCCCCTGGAGCTGGAGATACAGGTGTTTGTGAGCTGCCATGGGAACTGAACCTGGTTCCTCTGCACAGGCAAGTGTCTCTAGTCACCCCACTCCTTTGTTTTGTACTTTTAAACAAATATTATCAGAACAACAACCAGGCAGCCCTATAGGAAACACTAGATCTTAGCCTCCACGGATTAATCATTCTTACCACCATGACAAAATGTCTAAGAAAAGCAATTTAAAGGGCAAGAAGATCGAGTCTGGCTCCTGGTATCCGGAGTGTCATCTGCTGGCTGCCTGACCCCTGGCTTTGGATTCTAGGTGGTTTTTACTGTAGCCCAAACAGCAGAGACACTTGGTGGAATGAGGCTGCTCAACCGTGGTGGCCAGAGCAGAGGGAAGAGACAGTGTCCCAGAGCCCCCTGGAAGGGTCATTCCGATGACCCACTCCCTCTACACAGGGCCCACTTCTGAAGCATCAGCCGTCTCCCAGCAGCAGCAGCAGCAGCAGCAGCAGCAGCAGCAGCAGCAGCAGCAGCAGCAGGTGAGAGCAACCTTTAAAACAAGAGCTCTTGGAGGGCATTTAAGATCCTCAACATTTCATGAGACAAGCAAAATTCATCTGAAATGGATCATGACCCGAACAGAAAAGCACAAACCAGAAATCCTCCTGAAGGCAACAGGAACAAAATCATGACTGCCTTAGGGTTAAAAATAAGAGAGAGAGGAAAAAAATCTATTAACCATTAAAAAAAAGCCATACGCAGCATATCATCATGGTAGCAGTCAGCTTTCTGTTGTGATAACACAGCAGGAGCAAGACAGCTGATAGGAGAAGCATTTACTCGGGTTTACGGGTTCAAAGGGATTAAAGTCAGTCGACTACCATTTTAGAGTAAGGAAATGGAGGTCCAGTGAGCTGAGCAGCAACAGAATGAGAGACTCGGATCAGAGCTGCACCCATCAGCATCTTGTCTCTTCCTTTCCCCGGGTGCCAGGGCTGAGCGTGCACATCTTGAACCTCGAGCATGAAGCAGAGAGCAAACTGCTTCGCAGTACAAACCACTGAAAGTTCCAAACCTCCCCAGGGAACACACTTCCTCCAGTGAAGCCACACCTCCTAAGTCCCCCAAATGGGGTCCAAGCTCTCAAATGGCTGAGCTTATGAGGTAGTCATTCAAACTACCACAAAACATTAAAACATCTGTTCAGTAAGATATCACTAAAAATCGAATAAGCACACCAATCACAAACTCTAAGTGTTCAGTGCATAGTTCTGATGGAGAATACTTAGAAGAACTACAAATTAACAGAACAGCCAACACGGTTGGGGGCTGGGGAGGGATGACACTTTATAAACCTCCAAAATAAACTGTTTTTATTCTAGAGGTTTATACCTGATGGCCAGCAAGTCTATTAAACAGGCAGCCAAGGGCTGGAGCTGCAGTTCACACTGAGCCGACTAGAGTCCTAGCAATGCAAAATTAAATGTAGCCACTGCATTGGTCACGAGAGGTACAAATCAGAACTGTGATATGATGCAAACTCATAGTCTAGTTGAAACAGAAACTGTAGCATTAGATGTTGGCAAGTATGGGAAACAATGGAACTCACACATTACTGGTGGGCTATAAATTTTTCTACAAAGCTCAAAGCTTAACAATCACACAGACGCCATACCTCCCCAGGTCCACATTCCTAGTCCTATTCAGTTAAGAGAAATGAAAGCATGCTGACAATATTGTTTTACAGCAAATAGTCTCAAACTAGAAACCATCCAAATGTCCACCAACTCAACTAAACGCTGTACAGTCACACAAAGAATAGTACTCAAGAATAAAAAATTTTAAAAGTTAATGCACATAAGACCAAATCTTAGAAACAAGCTTTTTTTTTTTTTTTTTTAAAAAAAAGAAAAGGCAAACACAGTACTATGTAGAAAGAGCAATTCTCAAATTCATCTGGAATAACAAAAAACCCAGGATAGCTAAAACTATCATCAACAGCAAAAGAACTTCTGGGGGAATCAATATCCCGGACCTCAAGCAATATTACAGAGCAGTGGTATTAAAAACTGCATGGTATTGGTTCAGTGACAGGGAAGCGGATCAATGGAATAGGATCGAAGACCCAGAATTGAACCCACACATCTATGGCCAATTGATCTTCGACAAAGGAGCTGAAAACATCCAGTGGAAAAAAGATAGCCTTTTCAACAGATGGTGCTGGCTCAACTGGAGGTCAACATGCAGAAGAATGAGAATTGATCCACTCTTATCTCCTTGCACTAAGCTCAACTCCAAGTGGATCAAAGACCTCCACATAAAACCAGACACACTAAAACTAATAGAAAAGAAACTGGGGAAGACCCTTGAGGACATTGGCTCAGGGGAAAAATTCCTGAACAGAACACCAATTGCTTATGCTCTAAGAGCAAGAATAGACAAATGGGACCTCATAAAACTACAAAGTTTCTGTAAGGCAAAAGACACTGTCAAAAGGATAAATCGGCAACCAACAAATTGGGAAAAAATCTTCACCAACCCCACATCCGACAGAGGGCTAATCTCCAATGTATACAAAGAACTCAAGAGGTTAGACCCCAGAAAACCAAATAACCCTATCCAAAAATGGGGTACAGAGCTAAACAGAGACTTTTCACCTGAAGAAATTCGGATGGCTGAGAAACACCTTAAAAAATGTTCAACATCACTAGTCATTAGGGAAATGCAAATTAAAACAACCCTGAGATTTCACCTCACACCAGTCAGAATGGCTAAGATTAAAAACTCAGAAGACATCAGGTGTTGGCGAGGATGTGGAGAAAGAGGAACACTCCTCCACTGCTGGTGGGAATGCAAGCTGGTACAACCACTCTGGAAATCAGTATGGCGGTTCCTCAGAAAACTGGGCATGATACTTCTGGAGGACCCAGCCATACCACTCCTGGGAATATACCCAGAAGATTCACCAGCATGCAATAAGGATACATGCTCCACTATGTTCATAGCAGCCTTATATATAATAGCCAGAAGCTGGAAAGAACCCAGATGTCCCTCAACAGAGGAATGGATACAAAAAATGTGGTATATATACACAATGGAGTACTATTCAGCCATTAGAAACAATGAATTCATGAAATTCTTAGAGAAATGGATGGAGCTGGAGAATGTCATACTAAGTGAGGTGACCCAGTCTCAAAAGAATACCCATGGTATACAGTCACTGATAAGTGGATATTAGCCTAGAAGCTTGGAACACCAAAGACACAAATCACATATCAAGTGATGTCCCACAAGAAGAAAGGAGTGGACACTGGTGCTAGAATGGACCAAAACATCATTGTGGGAGAGTACAAGAACAGTAAAGTGGGAGGGGGTGGATGCGGGAGCAGGGGGAGGGAAAAGGACATGTGGGACCTTTGGGGGTGGGGAACCAGAAAAAGGGAAATGAATTGTAAATATAGAATATATACAATAAAAAAAATCAAAAAAAAAAAAAGAAAAGAAAAAGAAAAGGCAAACACAGTACTATGTAATTCCTTTCTCAAAGGTAAACCAAATAGGCTAAATTAATCTTCTGTCTGTCTGTCTATCTATCTGCCTACTTATTTTGTGGTTCTGGGAATGAACTTGGGGCCTTGGCCGCTCTGTTGCCTGAGCTAGACACATGCAGGCACACGGCGGTACGAGGATCTAGGAGGAGGCAGAAGGTACTTGGCACTTGGGAAAGGAAGAGACAAGATGTCCAGGGAAGCAGCTCTAATCTGACCTCTCACTATATTGCTGGTCAGCTCACTGAACCATTCCGTCTGCCTTGAGGCTGATGCAGGAGAGTTACTGGGAGAAGCTGGGGTCTATATAACCTCACAAACGTAAGACAATGGAGTACTCATAAGCTAGTCTACATTTCTAGCACTGACGAGGTCTCTAATTCAAGGGCAACATGGGCTACATGGCAAGATTGTAGAAGAAAGAAAAGCAGCAGCAGCAGCAGAAACCACTAACAACAACAACAAGAACCAAGCGGTAATCACAGTTATTGGGCAAAGGTATTTTCCTCACAAGAGTCAGGTACTCACTCATCATGAGGCACCCAGAGGATGGGTGCTGGAGTAGCTCGCCCAGCGGGCGCTCACCTGTTGGTGTGGTAACAGGGGCCAAGCACGTGGGGCCGCTTTCTGTCCACCTCCTTCCAAGTGTCTCCTGTCCACTTCCTCTTGACCTGCTTGCCTTCCCGCTTCTTTCCCACATACTCAGCATAGGTCTGGATCCGATAACTTTCGGCGTACTTGCTGGTATTAACAGCTATGAGGAAGAGAAAAAAAATCCTTAGAAAAAAATGAAGAAAGCAATCAGGGAAGGTGGCCCTAGGAGTCCCCAGCTCGGAAGCTGCTGTCTCCTCACATGGACCACGCCATCGTGGCTTAGCCTCCCCCGTGTGGGGGCTCTGCAAACTGGAAAGCACTGCAAAGACACATGAAACACTGGCGCTGTGGGTATTTACATCTAGCAAGACCACCTGAAAAACCTCTCATTCTCAGGCTAAGAAAAGGAAAACAAGCAACCATTAGGCACCACATGCAAACTCTCACTATTAAACACCAAGTGGTGCCAAGGCTGCATGCACATTGGTATGCCGCCACCCAAACAGCTCTGATACACATTTGTGCTCCATGTTCCATAGATACTATGCTTAAGTTCCACGTGTGTCCATGAGACAGGAATTGTCTTTAAAGATGAGGAACAACCGTCTGGGAAAACCAGCTCATTCAGTAAAGTGATTGCTTTACAAGCAAGAGGATCTAAACTCATACTTCAAAAAACAAAAACAAAAACAAAAACAAAAACAAAACAACAACAAAAAAAAAAAAACAAAAAAACAAAAAACCAAAAACCAAAAACAAACCAGGAACAGTGGCATGTGCTAGCAGTCCCAGCAGTGAGGACCTAAGACACAGAGGCAGGCAGATCCCAGGAAGCACAAAACCCAAAGCCAGGGCTTTCCACTGAGCTCTGTACCAGCTCCGGTCTGGTCACTGGTGTTCCAAGGGCATGCTGCTCCTTCCTTGAGGTTAGTGGATGGAACGCAGCAGCAGTAACAGAGTAAGGACAGACAGGAGGCCTGTCCTAAGTGGAAGGCTCCATCAAAATGGGTACAGTTTGGGCATGTGCTTTCCTTGCCCACCATATGTTATTGTAGGGAGATGCTAAGAGCCTTGCCTGCTCTCCAGCCTGCAATCCAGCTGCATGTGTAGAAGCTCTAGGTTATATAGCAAGCACCTGGCACATTTCTCCAGAGCCTCACAGGGTGCCTATCAATCATGCCATCCCCCCATGAAGATCTGAGAAAGCTACTACTGCTGCCTCTACACTTGGCCACCTACTTCCACCCTATCAGAGCACCTCCATAGCTACCTTGGTACAGCGGGAGCCATCCCATAAGGAAAGGAATGAAGGCCGGGTACAGCAACACCTGCATTTTTAATCCTGGCCCCCTGGGCCTACATAGTGAGTTCTAGAACAGCCAGGGCTATATAGAGAAACTTCATCTCTGTCATGGCCCAGATACCCCAGGCCAAGGCTCACTCCGTGTCTGTGGCTCCTCCCATCCGTCCCACCCACCCCACCCCCAACCCCAACCCCACCCCCACGGTCCTCTGCTCCTGACTCCCTCCGGGCCTCCTCATCCTCTTACCCTTTCTCTCTAGGCTCCTCCTCTCTTGCTCCTTCCAGCCTCCCTCCCACCCCAGCCATGTTCATTCTACCCCAGCAGTTCTCACCTGTGGGTGGTGACCCCACTGGGGGTCAAACAACCATTTCACACCATCAGAAAACACATTTGCATAAAGATTCATAACAGTAGCAGAATTACAGTTATGAAGTAGCAACAACAACAAAAAAAAATTATGGTTGGGGTCACCACAACATGACAACAAGAGGTCACAGTATTAGGAAGATTGAGAACCACCAATCCAGACTCTTCCAGATGCCTGTCTGTACACTCCCCTCATGTTTACAATAAAACAACAACAACAACAACAACAACAACAACAACAAAGCTCTCCTCATCCATGCCCTAGAGTGGTCATGTACTCATTTTCATTCAATCAGAACAAAAACAAACAGTAATGAAATCTCTTCAGATTACAGGTTGAAATAGTGACAATGAGTTTAAATGACATTATCTGAGTCATGGGAGAAATCTACAACAGTCATACTTTTCCACATGGGAAATAAGTCAGAATGGGAACACCAGTTTTGTTTGTCTATATCACCCACTGCTTCTGATGAGAAACTGCAGCTCCAAAGGCAATACAAAGCACAGAAACGCATATTTACCTTTTCACCGTCCTGCCTACACCTCCCAAGCAGCTGGAAGTATGGGTGTAATTATTTCAGTTTTTTTTCTAGAGACAAAGTCTCATATAGCCAAGCTAGTTTTAAACTCCTAATTCCTTCACCAAAATGCTACAATTATAGGCCTGTGGCCACACCCAGTCTAATTCTTTCAATGTTAAATTCCCTTCTGCCTTCACACTTAGGATACTGTCTCTATATGTACATCATTTTCTCTTTAATTACCAGATCATTTACATATGCACTTCATCATCTTTAGTGGTTGGTTCTACCTCTTCATATCTTTCTCCTTAGGCAGTTTCTCTGCAGGCATCGGGCTCATAGGTAGCATTTAGGTCTAGACCAGAAGACAGTAAGCTGCCCAAATGAGACACACCACACAGCGCCATTTCTTATGCCAGACACATGTTTCCATAGAGTGGGAAAATAAAGAAAGGGCAGAAAGGAAAAAGGAGCCCAAGAATCAGCAAGAATAAGTCTTTCCCTTGGTAAGTGCTCTTTAGAGCAGTGGTTTTCAACCTACTGGTCATAACCTCTTTGGGGGAGGTGGGGTGTGTGTGTGTGTGTGTGTGTGTGTGTGTGTGTGTGTAATGACCCTGTCGCAGGGGTTGCCTAAGGATGTGGGACCATGAAAGGCAATCTGGCCTGGTTGAGGGAGGCTTACTCCAGAGACCCAGTAGAATATTCTATAAGGGACAGAACCAGTGAGCCATGCTCCTGGACACTCAGGCTCCTGACACCAACTCCATACTCCTGACTCTTCAACTCCATAGTCCTATGGCCATCAGTCACAGGTAGAGCCAGGCCCCTAGGGTTCTGGCTGGGCTCCACCCCCACAGTCACCTGGCTACAGCCAGGTTTTCCCCAGCCCACACTATGAAAGGGGATGCCAGGCCCCTCCCAGCTCTCTTGCTTTTCTCTTGTCCTCCTGTTCTCTCTCTCCCATTCTTCCCCCTCTTTCCACGTGGTCATGGCCAGCTCTCACCCCTCTATCTTTCTTCCTCTCTTCACTTCTCTATCTCCTTTTCTTTTCCTACTTCTCTATAACAGCTGTAGGGAAAACGGGCGGGCCTGAGTACCTATATAGGGATGGCGAGGGAAGCTGCCTGGCTAGCAGGGAAGGTCCTTGCTCAGAAGGTGGGGCCTTTCTGGCGTGGGCCCCATGTACCTGTAGAAGAAGCCTGGCTGGGAAGTCTTTGGTCCTTTCTGGCAGAGGCGCTGAGGCCTGTTCCATTATACCTACATGGTGGGTTCTGATAAGAGGCAGCTCACGGTTTCAAAGCTTTATTATACATGGTCCTATGTGTGACTGATGGCCACAGGATTATGGAGTTGAGGAGTCAGGAGTATGGAGTTGGTGTCAGGAGCCTGAGTGTCCAGGAGCATGGCTCACTGGTTCTGTCCCTTATAGAATATTCTACTGGGTCTCCGGAGTAAGCCTCCCTCAACCAGGCCACACACTGCCTTTCACGGTCCCACATGAGACCACTGGAAAACACAGGTAGTTTTACCCCATTAATACACAAAGCAAATCAATTGGTTAGATAAATATTGTGAAGCCTTACACAGAGAGAGATACAGTTATATAGTCACAGATACATGACACATCCTGGGAAATATGACCCTGCTATGCTTAGTGGTAATTTTACTACTTTATAACAATGTACCTGAAAGTTCTCGGTGACCCCTAGGATTTCCTACAATGTCCAAACCCTCAGTATCAGTTAAGAAACTGAGAAATGACTCCTGGGAGTCATGCCTACACAGCAAACAGACTGCTTTCTGATTGACAGCACGGCGCTTATGAACCTTAAAAGCACTCTATATTTTTCTCTCAGGAAACTCCCAAGTCCTACCGCTAATGTATTTAACATAAGCAAGTGTTCTTTTGTGTGTGTGCAGTGTGCATGTATATGGATGCATGTTTAAGTGCACGGAGCAACACATGTGCCCAACAGCTGGCACTGACTGTCTTCCTCCACAGCTTCCCACTTTATTGGGACTGAACCAGAGCTTGTGAACTGCTGCTGGTCAAGAGAGGCAGCCTGCACCAGGGATCCTGCCTCTGTCTCCTGAGTGTGGAGACTGCAGGCAGCTGGCCGTGCCTACCCAGCTTTTACATGGACTCTGGAGATCTGAGCTTCGGTCCTCATACATACACAACAAGCATGAGTCACCTCCCCAGCCCGTAGTTTCATTTCTAAGCATGCTTAATAAACGCGTTTACATCTTTACATTGCACAAAGCTGGGGTTTAACAAAGCAAAGAGAAGAGAACTGATAACTTCCATGGAGGTCAGCTGTCCGGCAGACAGTGCCCTGTGTGGGGTGAGGAAGCCTCAGGCCTTTTTTTCAAAAGGACAGGAATGCTAAGGTTACATCCAGATCTCCGGATGAGACCAAAGACCAAGGCAAAACCTCCATAGGTCTGAATTAGAGATGAGAGTCTGACTAGTAGATCTGGTGGGGGATTCACTGACCACGGGACTATAATAATACATAAAGGAGAACAGGAGACAACACATGTCAAAGTGCAGGCAGAAACATAAACACAGAGTCCAGTTTCTCTCCTATTCCACCCCAGCATGTTCAGCCAGCACTGGATAATGGAGGAGAATGAGGAAAAAGCCCAGAGACTCCCAGCTCCCAGGCCCAGGGACTGCAATAGGCAAGTGACTGTGCCACACTATGCCTAGTTCCCCGCAGCCTCTACCAAGCAGGGCCTCAGCCCAGGGTGCTCTCAGAAAACAAATGCATTATGGAGGGCTGCCCAAATCACACAGCTGGGACATGTTCTGTTAACAAGGGAAGCCAGGTGGTAAGCCACTGCTACATCAAAAGGACAGGAGTGCCCTGTTGGTAGTTCTCAAGGGGACTTGACCATGTGCTATTTGAATTATGTTTATCGCTAAAAACTTTTTTTAAAGTATTGTGTATTGGAAACAAGGTCTTGCCATGATAGCCCTGTCTGGCCTGGAACTTGCTATGTAGAGCAGGCTGACTATGAACTTGGAGTGACCCTCCTCAGTACAGGGATTATAGATGTGTGCTCTATTACTGTCTTGCAAATTACAGCTTGACTCCTTCAGGGTTTCGCTTTAACAGTATCCTCTGGACAGGAGGGGGCAGTGGACTGAGGTCACATTTGCCTGGGACCTCTCTCTCCCTGATCCCCCCTGAAGTGCTCACCCTGGCTCTGTCTGCAACGGGACCAAACACTGGAGCTAACAGGGCATGGAAGGGTGGGACCCTCAAGCGGACGGCTGCCTCTGGTCAATACTCGCTGTAAAAATCCTTTAGAGGTGGCACAATGGGGAACAGCAGCCATCTCAGAGAGCCAGAGGACAGCGAGCACTTCTCTCATACACAGAAGGAAGAAGGTGTGTGTGAGCACATATTACTCCACAGATGTGTGCACAGGCCACACGCAAAGGAGCATGGGAATTTTCTCATGGATAAGCAGGTCCACATCTCATCTCTTCTCCACCACAGTCCTGAAACATCCAGTAAGGGGGCAAGCAAAGCAGTCTCCCCTTCCAAATCCTCACTCTGCACCGCTGCCTGCTCCCTGCCGAGGAGACATGACTCCCAGTGTCTGTCCTCTCAGCACACACCCACGTGCTGTCATTCTACCGTCCACACTCCTCTCTTCTTCCCATCAGCCTCCGTTTGCAATGACTGAAGCACTGAACCCCCATGCTTACCTTCACATGGGTTTTACTGGAGAAAAACACTGTAGCAGTAAAATAAAACCAATATGCTGTGGAGCGGCAGTTCCCAACCTGTGGGCCACAGCCCCTTTGGCAAGCCTCCATCTCCAAAACCACTTACATTACAAATCCTAACAAAGTTACAGTTATGAAGTAGCAGCAAAAATAATGTTATGTCTGGGGATCAAGGCATATGAGGAAGTGCATTAAAGGATCGTAACATCAGGAAGGTGGAGAGCCACTGCCCCACAGTCACTAAGAAACCAGCGTTGGAGAATCACACAAGTGCACCTCTGCATTGCCAGACAGAAGACACAATGGAGAAACCTGAGGCAACCACAGCTAACTATCAGACAAAGCGAGCACACAGAAGGACGCTGTGCATTCTGCGCTGACAGGCTGTTCTGGCTGGTGCAGCCTCCTCCACAAGGGTTTATCCTGAGACAGAATGGCCAGAAGGGGGTGTCATAAGTCAGTCAGACCAATCCAAATCCAAAGACAACTACTGTCTGAAGCTTTCAAAACAACATCACTCCTGGGCTGGGAGCCTCTGAGGTCCTGGGTCTAGTTTAAACTGAGTCATATAAGTAAGCATCCAAGGAGGGAGATAAATTACACTGATCATTCATTAAAACTTCTACTTTCGGCTGGAAAGGGTGAGACACACCTCTTATTGTAGTGCTTAAAAGCAAGATAAAAGCAAAATAAAAATAGCCCGGAAGGATACTGATGAATAAAGTGTAATGTGTCAATCTGATGGCCGTCATCATCATTTTGTTTGTTTTCCAAGAAAGGGTTTCTCTGTGTAACAGAGCCTTGAAACTCACTTTGTAGACCAGGCTGATCTCAAACTCACAGAGACCTGCCTGCCTCTGCCTCCCGAGTGCTGGGATGCTAAAAGGTCATTTTTTAAAAAAAAATTATGATTAAAATTTTCATCTAGTCAGTCAATAGCTATTGGTTTATTTTAGTTTTTTGTGCTGCTGTTATTGTTGGTTTTTTTGAGGCAAAAGTCTCACTATGTAGCCCAGGGTACAGTGATTCTCCTGTCTTAGTCCACCAAGGGCTAGGATTACAAGAGTAGGTCACTTTATTTCACATTAAACATGGTTTGTTTTGTTTCGTTTTTTTTTTTAAATAAAAGGCAAAGCAGGAAATGGTGGAGCACACCTCTAATCCCAGTACTCGAGAGACAGAGGCAGGTGGATCTCTGTTGAGTATGAGACCAGCCTGGTCTATATGATAAGTTCCAAGACAGTTAAGGATATATAAAGAGACTCTGTCTCAAAACAAACAAACAAACAAATAAACAAAACAAACAAACAAAGAACAAAAATAAAACAAAACAAAATAGGAAGTAAAGACATTTTCCTTTCTAGTCTCAGAACACAGAAGTTCTGTCATTGGGTTTACCTGGTATGGAATAGAGGCTCATATACCCGTAGTAATGTTTTCTATAATAATGAGGCAGAAAATTTGCTGTTTCTATATTTACTGATTGTGTTGCTGAAGGCTGAACACAGGTTTTGTTAAAGCTAGGCGTGTATTCTACTAGTGGGTTACACATTCTTAGCCTCAGAACAATTTGTGTTTGCTTTGGCACAGTCTCATTCTATACCCCAGGCTAACCTTGAATTTATGTCTAGCATGGACAGAGCTTGAACCCACAGAATCCTGCTCTCCTGGTCTCCTGGTCAACTGTGAGCGACCACACCTGGCTTAAAACATAACTAAGGAAACAATAATTCTAGCTCAGCCAAAAAAATGAAAATAATAAAAGTTATGAGAACCTTTGGACATATTATCAGAAGGTCAATGCCAGCAAGGACCAAGTAAGCTTTCTATGAGAATAACCATTATGCTGGGTGGTAGTAGCGCACTCAGCACTTGGGAGGCAGGTGGATCTCTGAGTTTGAGGCCAGCCTTCTCTACAGAGTGAGTTCCAAGACAGCCAGGGCTACACAGAGAAACCTTGTCTAGGGGTAAAAAAAATAATTATGATATCTCATTTAATTTATTTGGTATTTGACTATAGCTCATCTCAAAATTTCTAGGCTACAGGCTAGAGGCTGGAGGGTTAGTTCAGCTGACAGGTGCCTACCTAGCGTCTATGAAGCTCAGGGTGTGGTCCCTATCGCTGTATAAATCAGAATGGTGGGCAATCTATGAGTTAGGACTCAGGAGGTGGGGGCAGGAGAACTGGGAGGAATTCAAGGTCGTCCTCACCTACACAGGGAGCTTGAGCCCAGCCTGGGCACACAAACCCCATCTCAACAGTAAATAAATACATCCCAGTTTACACTACACTCAATCACCACTCATCATCTCATGTAGTGTTTATATGTAAAAGTAACACAGTTATCACAAACTGAACAGAAATTCTTTTATCACTTCTATATATAGATAGACATGTATGTATGTATGTATGTATGTCAGCATCAAAATGATAATTTCCAATCTTTTATAGAAATTAAAAATTATTGTTAGGCCGTGCGGTGGTGGCACACACCTTTAATCCCAGCACTTGGGAGGCAGAGGCAGGCGGATTTCTGAGTTCGAGGCCAGCCTGGTGAGTTTTACAACAGCCGGAGCTACACAGAGAAACCCTGTCTCAAAAAAAAAAAAAAAAAATTGTTGGAAGTGGATTGTTGAGAATAATTTATTATTACGAGAATATAAAATGTTTTAAAAAAGAATTAAGGTAAAAATTTGGAGAAGCTAATTACAAAGAAATAAAATTATTCAGAAATAAATAAGAAAAAGACCAGGAACAGTAATGCTTACCTATAATTCCAGTTGCCTGTGAGGCTGAGACAGGAGGATCTCCAGTTTAAGGCTAGTCTGGGATATAGAGTAAGACTGTTTGAGGGATGGCTCAGCAGTTAAGAGCACCGACTGCTAAATTCAAATCCCAGCAACTACATGGTGGCTCACAACCATCTGTAACGAGATCTGACTCCCTCTTCTGGAATGTCTGAAGACAGCTACAGTGTGCTTACATATAATAAAATAAATAAATCTTAGAAATAAGACTGTCTCAAAACAAGAAACCTCTGTTGTATGTACTATTCTAGTCAGCCAGGCCAGGTCCCAGACTAGGCTCACCTTGCTGGTCCCAGAAGGAATACACAGCACATTTAAGAGCTTCTATTCTATATTTTGGGCTGGCAAGATGGCTCAGCTGATAAAGACATTTGCTACCAAGTCTGCTTAGCTGACTTTGATCCCTAGGACCTACATGGAGGAGAGAACAGACCCTTGGAAGTTGTTCTCTATATACACACTAGAGCACTTGGGGAGCCTCCACAGAAATAACTGACTTAAGAAAAGAGATTTACTACCCACAGCACAGAGCTGCCAGGGCGATGCTGCTGCTGCTCATCCTGCTGGGGGAGGATAACCTGGGATGGGGCACTGCAGGAGGGCTGCAAGCACAATGGTTAAAGTCAGGCCTGGGGAGCAGGCAGGACAGCCAGCTCTGGGGGGCAGGGAGCTGTGCAGTAGCCTGAAGCTTTCTTGGAGCTCCAACCCCCCCTCCCCAATCCCTGGATATACTATATTTATGGTGCTTCAGAGACCTTGAACCAGATCAAATAACTCGTTGAAATAAGTATTTGGAAGTAAAAGCTGTTTGAGCAAAATAATATACTGCATGACACACAGCAGTGTGCAACACCACTTTAACACATGGATGTGTGATAGAGAAATGAGGAGGACGGCCAAACAGAGCAGTGAGTGTATGCAGAGAAGCAGACGCATAGGTAGGGAGCACAGCCGCAGAGGGATCAGGCAGCTCAGGCCTCCAGCCGCCTGCCTGGGCCCATCCCACTGCCACCTGCTAAGCCCGAGGGCCAGAGAGCTGTCCCTGCTGGCCCTCTTGATGCTCTGCCTGCAGGGTGGCATGGTGGGCAGAGCGGGTGGTACACAGCAGCCTGGAGCTCTAGTTGGGGGGATAGAGGGGAGATGCTACAGTGTAGCTGCTCACAGTTGATGTCTTCCAGCAGGTGGCTGGGGGAAGGAGTCGGTTTTCGTTAAGAGGGTGCCCACGCAGAATTTGACCACGCTCCAGCCAGTGTGCGGGCAGCACACATTGGACCTGGCGGAAGGGATGGGGCGGGAGAGTACAAGGGTGGGAGAGCAGACCTGAGAGGAATGGGGCATTGCATGAAATTCCCAAATAATAAAAATATTATGTTGGAGGAAAAAGAAGATTTACTAAATTAGTCCTGCAGTTGACCATTAGTACTATATATTTACCTATCATGTATAATGTCTAGATTGGATTCCTAGCACACCATATTAAAAAACAAACAAACAAAAAAAAAAAAAAAAAACCAACCACAAAACTTATGTTGGAGATGGAGACAATAAAAGGTTTTATTTATTGCAAATGTGGTTACTGCTTGATCAACTAATACTTTTTCCCTTGGCCATGAATAAACCTATTTATTACCCTTCAATGTTATGACAACAGTTAACAATTCAATTCCCAATTCACTTTCATGTGAAAGAAGATTTGAGTAATACACATTTTTAATCTAAATTCCATCCAACGCATAACAAAGACCTCAAGTAGAAGGCAGTCATGACACTAACTCTCACCACGTAGCATTTCGTATCCGCAGGCACATGGCTAGCCACCTGGAAGAAATGCGGACCCCAGCACTCTGCCTCCATCTGCTGGTAGGGCAGGGAAAGGGCCTCTGTGACCAGAGACCTGGTCAGATGACAGAGCAGCAGCGACTACATAAGGAGTCTGACTGAACAAATTAAACTGAGCAGTACCAAAAGAAAACAAAAAAGAGGAGTTAAGCTTTATGATTACAATTAAAGAAAAAGAAATCAGAGATGCTCTTTAAATTCCTTGAATTATTTGATGAAAATTTATGATTGCTCTCTTTTAAAAAAATCAGAGATGCAAAGAGAAAGACAATTACTTAGTGAACATGACAAACTAGGAAACTCAGAGTCAGATGCTCCTTTTTACCTATGATAGAGGCTGGCTTTGAGTCTTCAACTCTTCTGCCCCAGTGCTAGGACCCAACCATTACAGTCCTGTGGCACCATGTCTGACTGTACCTGGTCTGTTGACTTATCATTCTGCTTCTCCAAACCCACAGAAACTCTGTGCTATAAATCTACATATTGGTTTGCTGGTACACATATGGAATCCAAGCATTTGGGAGGGGGGAAAGCAGAAGGATCAGAAGTTCAAAGCCAGTGGGTATGCATTGAGTTCAAGACCAGCCTGGGCTATGTGACACCCTGTCTCAAAAAAAAAAAAAAAAAAAAAAAAGACAAAACCAAAACAAATTGGGTGGTGGGAAAGATCACCAATGTCAAAGGTTCTGAATACCACCCAATCCATAGGATTGTCCAATATAAGCCATTTCTGAATCACTACCCTTTAAAGAGTCCTGAAGTCACAATTCCCACTCTCCTATTATCTTTAATGCTCACACCCTAAAGCATTAGGTTATGTATGTCATGAGCTAACACAGAAGACCAATCTAAGGTCTCACTGTCTGGAAGGTCAAGGATAAGACAGCCTGGTCTGCTCTATGGGTCCTTTGCACTCCAGCACCCTTAAGAACGTGCTGCTTCCACGTAGGATAAGGAGACGATCTAGACAGCCAAGAAACCCAAAACCACATGCTATGTTACACTTCTGTAAAATAACCACCACCACCTGCAAGAATAGGTCAGTGGAAGTCTTTCTAGTCTGCAGAAGGTCTTCAGTCTGATCTCTAGGATAGACCAAGAAAAGAAAAAAGTCCTGTGGAACATATTCAAGAAGTCTATGGATCCCTACAGTCTTCAGAGAATAACCAATAAACAATAAATCACACACGGTATTAGCTTTAGTCATTGAGCTGAAATAAAGACAAAGTATGAGATAAAATAGAGTCAAAAACATGAGCCAAAAATATCTTTGGCTCTCTTTGGCCTACTGAATTATGAGAGTTAGAGGATTCAAGTAGGACTAGATGCCTAAAAGGGTCAAGGCAGCTAAAATAATATACAAGCAATCCTGAGAGCCTTCAGGGTTGAAAAGTAAGTGACGCTGCCTCTGTTCCAGAAAGCTGTGCATTATAAAGCTATTAGTCATACACAGAACCAAGACAGCTTGAGGGTACGAACTGCCATTTGGCGGAAGACTTGATTGCCAGGCTCTGCCAAGCATGAGACTCAGTCACATCCTGCCCAGTCTCAGCACAGCTACAGTTTTAGCTTGTTTTAAAAAGAGGCAACAAGCCTGGTGGTGGTGGCGCACACCTGTAATCCCAGCACTCTGGGAGGCAGAGGCAGGTGGATTTCTGAGTTAGAGGCCAGCCTGGGCTACAGAGTGAGTTCCAGGACAGCCAGGGCTGCATAGAGAAACCCTGTCTTAAAAAAAAAAAAAAAAAAAGAGGCAACATTCTTGGGGATGCCCACAGAAATATTCACCAGTCAGTATGCTATAGTCCAGGGCATGCTTCAAAAAAAAATAATGATAATAATAAGGGAGGGAAATCTGGAATATAGAAAATGTCTAGCCAGGCGTGGTGGCTCACGCCTGTAATCCCAGCACTTGGGAGGCAGAGGCAGGCGGATTTCTGAGTTCGAGGCCAGCCTGGGCTACAGAGTGAGTTCCAGGACAGCCAGGGCTATACAGAGAAACCCTGTCTCGAAAAAACAAAAAAACAAAAAAACAAAACCCTGTCTCAAAAAAAAAAAAAAAAAAAAAAAAAAAAAGTCTAGGCTAGCCCAAGAGCAGGCCAAGAAGAGGTTAACACAGGAACCATTATATCTTTCTTAGTGGAGCTTTAAATACAGCCAGATAGAGATGGACAAACAGCTTAGCCAGTAAAGGTTTGCCTGTGTCTTAGGGTTCTACTGCTGTGACAAGACATCGTGACCATGGCAACTCTTACCAAAGAAAATTTTAATTGGGGCTGACTACAGGTTAGGAGATTAGTCCTTTATCATGGTGTGAAGCAAGGGAGCACACAGGTAGACATGATGCTAGAGAACGAGCCAAAAGACCTAAGAAGAAAGCCTGCCGATCTATCCTCCCAGAAGTGGGGCCTTCTTTGGCCCATCCACGCACTGACACGGAGCTCCCGGTCTGGGCTATCTGCTGACAGCACTTTACTTCACCCTCAATGCTTCTCAGCACTGACACGGAGCTCCCGGTCTGGGCTATCTGCTGACAGCACTTTACTTCACCCTCAATGCTTCTCAGCTGTCAGGTGCTGCTGCAGAGAGGAATGGCAAATGGGATTCCAAAACAAACCGTGCCCGGTGGGAGGACTGCTGCAGGTTTGAGGACAGCCTAGACTACACAGTGAGCTGTAAGCCAGTTTCTATTACACACCAAGACACTGTGTCATGTGCTCTAGTTATGGTGGGGCATGCCCTCGATCCCGGCACTCATGAGGCAGAAATAAGGAGATCTCTGAGTTCAAGGCCATCCTGGTTTATAGAGTTCCAGGACAGCCAGGACTAGACAGAGAAACTCTGTCACAAAAAAGAAAACAAACAAAAGAGAAACAGACAGACAGACAGACAGCTAAGATGAAGTCTAAGTCTTTGCTCAGATATGGATATGGACAGGATGTGGCTCCTGGTAACATTCAGACTCAAAATGCAGAGTTCCCACAATGAGAAAGCACACATCCCCAAATTCATCTCACAGCTGGGTCTCTGAAGCAAACATGCTCTGGTTACAAGTCCCCTGCACCGTCCTCCAGCCTCACAGGAATGTGACATGTAGTAAGGGTCACATCCCTGAATAAATGGGTGGGACCACTGGCCATGAGTTCACACCAACAGAGAAAGAATGGCACTTTGCATTGGAGTATAGGTTAAATATATAAGAGCTAAGCACGAGCAGAAGACGCCGTGAGCAAGTGCCAACAAGGAAGACGACAGTCAGACTACAGAAAGATCTACACAGCCTGGATGTCATGTGACCGACCATCCAATCAGACAGAACTGGGGTGTCCAAAATAGAGAACCTAACAGGTAGAGGGCTGGGCCCCATTAAAGTCCTCCCTCCCTAGCCAGCTCCACAGGTGGTAAACAGTAAGGAGGAGCCAAAGCACCATTCCCAGCACACCGGCACCGGCATGAAGGAACTCAAGTGAGCCTGTGACAGGATGCAAATGACACATGTCCCCACGGGCTCTCACAGTGCTTGAACACTGTGCTCAGCTGGTGCTGGATGTCTGCAGAGGTTGTGTGTGGATCCTTTAGAAGGAGCCTTGCTGAGAGAAGTAGGTAGCCGGGGTAGACCCTGAAGGTCTTCAGCCCAGTTCCACTTCCTGTTCTCCTTCTGATTCCTGATTCGGATGCAACTCGACCAGCTGACTTCCTGTTACTGCCCCAACAACTTCCAACTGTGAGCAGCTAACTGTATAAAGTAAACACAGTCCACGTGTTCCTGTGTCCCTCTGGGAGGGAAAGGGATTTCCCAGACTATACAAAGCATAACCCTAATTAGCAAATATAATTTATATTAGAATTCTTTGTAGCCTAAGTCAATTAGAGTACTATACACTGCAAAAATGTTGTTTTCTCAAGGTGAGTAATAAAGTAGTGTAGTTATAAAGGGCTCTGTCCTGGGCTGTTATTAGTATACTCTTAAAGAAGCAATAAGGCCTAGGCCAAGCCTGTGTGCTACCAAGGCCACCCCAGGAGTTAAGATAGCAGACGTTCATACCAGGTACACACTCCTGTCCAGACGTGAATTATGAGAAAAGCCTTTTGCTTCCATGGCAGTTTCCACTGCTACAGCTGTCCGGCAGCACTCGGTCTGTTCTCTTCATCCAGATAAATGACAAGCTCAAGCTATAGCACAACCACATTCCAAACTGCTCACAGGTATTTTGGAATGCTTGTATAGATATACATGCGGGCAAAATATGCATGCACATAAAATAATAATATTTATAAAGGAAATTATATTATCAAAAAATAAAACAACAAAAACCAGAGTAACTGAAAGATATGTGACAACCATTCATACCACCAAATTACAGCCATTAGTACTACCAGATACTGCTTCTTATATGACTCTCCTCCTTTGTCCATGTCTATTAGATGCCTATTTGTAAATGTGTAAAATGAGCTGAGAAGACAGGTCAGTGGTAGAGGACCTGCCCAGCATACATGAAGCCATGGGTTCATTCCCAGCACTTGGAGCATGCCAGAGAATGGGGAGGGGATAAAATGAAACTCCCTCTTCGTAGTGTGTGTGTGTGTGTGTGTGTGTGTGTGTGTGTGTGTATGTGTCTGCGTTAATGAAGGTGTGAGTGCATGTAGAGAGGTCAATGAAGGATGTCTTCCTCAATAATTCTCCACCGCAATTTCTGAGACAGTGTCTTACTGAACCCAGAGCTCATATGGGCTGCAGGGCTTGCTGATCAGGGAGCTCCAGGATTTTGCTGCAGGATTAGGGATGCATCCTGCCAAGCTTTTACAAAGCCAGTGAGGAGGATCCAAACTCAGCCCCTCATGCTGAGCTGAGCCAGCTCTCTACCTCCACACGTCATTTATACATCAAAGGGACCTTTCTTGCACACAGCACAGCACACATGAAGAAAGCAGGATTTCGTGAGAAAAAAGGATTTAAAGAATGGTAGATTTTTTTTAAATCTACTTTTTTCAAGCCAGGGGAAGGGAGGCATTAAACTATTTCCTCCCCTCCTGTCTCTGTTCTGAACGTATCTGGACACTTACAGCAGAATTTCAGTCTAAGATCTCTGGGAGAAGCTTCCACACGGTGATCCTCCCTATAAACTCTCCAGACACCAATGACTGAAGGCTGAGGGCAGCGATATGAAACAAGTGCCCCCACACCTGTAAGGCAGCCTTAGAGGGAAGAGTCAGAAAAAGGGTGTGGCACGCCAAGACTCACACCCAGCACTTGACACTTACACAGTCTCACTCACTCACTGGTCACAAAGGGGAAAGGCTCCAACGACTTAGTAACATTCAAACGAGGGGGTGAGGCAAACAGGTGCTGACCACTGGTGTCTGCTAGAGAGACTGCGAAGGACAGCAGCCTAGCAGCCACACCATCTGCTGGGGCACAGGAGACAGCGCTGCTTCCTGGGCCTTTCATGGGTATGGCACCCCCTCTGAATGAGGGACAATGTAACAGCAGGTCAGAGCAGCTTGCTGGGTCCAGGGTTTGGTCAGCCCAGCCTGTGAGCCATGCTCTCTGCTCAGGCTCATCTAGAACAGACCAACCATGTGTTAGACGTGCAAAAGGAAAAGGAAAGAAAGATGAGAGATGAAGGGCTGTCCCTTAATTTCAAGCAAATTTGCTCGAGTTAATTCTTCAAAGCAAACTATTCCTGACTGTCTCCAATCTCTGACTCCATGGACAGTCTGTAAAGAAAGAGCCCCAAGGATGAAGAGGGAAACTAGTGAAAGGACTGAACGAAGCACAGAGCGTTACAGAAAACAAAAGCCACACACATCAGTCACAACCAAGGCCTCCCTCAATTCCAGTATTAGTCAGGGTTCTCTAGAGTAACAGAACTGATAAAGTTACTGTCTGTCTACACACACACACACACACACACACACACACACACACACACACGAAATTTACTAGAATGACTAGGAGGCTGTGGTCCACTTAATCCAACAATAATTGTCTATGTATGAAAGGTAGATCCTCCTACTTCAAATTAAAATGATACACTCCCTCCCAGATCCATCATCCAACTGTCATTCCAGATACACTCAAGTTGACAACCAAGAAGAGCCATCACAGATCCACTTCTTGTACCTTGATACGCAATCATATCTTATAATGTTGTAACTTACAAATAATAATCAAGTCATAAGGCCTAAGCATGATATAACTATCATACATGCAAACCAGACACATTATATATTTAACCAGATCATAATACCGTCCAAATATGATATAACTACCGCTCATACCAAACTACAAACCCTTTTTAAATGTACACTATGGGTAATGTCCTTTGAGGGAGAATCTTTTAGTATTTCAAGTTTAAATATAATAACCACTGATATTCTCCTAATTTATGTCATATTACACAATAAAAAAAGAAAGTAAGATGTCTGTCTATCTGTCTGTCTGTCTGTCTGCCTGCCTCCCCCCAACCCCTCTTGGTCTTTTTTGTCAGAAATAACTTTCACAAACTCTAAATTAGGAACTGAAGCTTACTGTCAACAGTTCTTGGAAGCCATGGCCCATTTATTATGTTGTGTAGCATTTACAGACGTAGCAGCTTCCAAGATAAATTCAATTTGGCCTCAGTCTAAAGCTATGAACCAGTGTAAATGGAAAAAAAAAAAAAAAAAAAAAAAAAAAAAAAGCTTTGCAGACAGACTTGGCTTAGAACAGCCTCTACTTGGTCTGCTCTGGACTGTGCTATGGAGCATCCTAGCTGTCCCAGGCTTGTTCCCTCAGCTAAAGAGTCAACCTGATACCCAATGTCTGGGCAAAGCCCCACCATCAACAAATGCTTTAAAGTGTTATTTTATTTTCAAACCTTCTGTAGTCAAAAAGAAGAATGAAACTCCACAATGGCAAGACTTACAGAACAGACAAGATTCACAACCTGCCTGCTCACATCCTAAACTCATGTGTGCACTGGGTGCCTTCCCTTCCCATCTCATGCCTCCTCATACTGGAGGTGGAGCTCAGGCTTGCTTAGTCCAAGAAGCCTTCCCTCTGACTGCTGTCTCCTGAGCCACCTTCTACCACAGTGCTCCGGTCTCTGTGACCTGCAGTTTCAATGACGCTATATCTTAAGAACTTTTGTAAACATTCTTTCTCTTGTCACAAACAACACTGAGCATGAAGATCCATTACATCTAGTGTCACACAATGATAAATATGAAAAAGGGGCGTACATTTGTCTGACAATATGATTACGAAATGTATGACCACACTTTAATCCCAGCACTGAGAAGGCTGAGGACAAGGGAGGCCGCACTGAGCTCAAAGCTGCTGAGGCTGCAGAACAGAGCCCTGTGTTGGATGGAAAGGACGGAGGAAAGAAAGAAAGGCATGCCTACACATATTTATTTTTAATTATGTGTACACGCACAGGCATGTGCACTTGAGTGCACGCACCTTCGAGGCCAAAAAAGGGTGTCAAATACCCTGGAGTGGAGCTGGAGGAACTGCATGCAGGTCATCTGTAAGCTGTCGTACTCTTAACTGCTGACGGGTCTCTCCTGCCCCAGAAAGTATGTCCAAATGTGGCCTGCTCATGCTGTAAGTACTTAAGTTAGATGTTAACAGGTAATTAAAAGTAACAATATACCACAAGTAGGCCTTTTTATTTAGTTATTTATTTTTAATTTTAATTTTTTATTATATTCAATACAATATATATTTTTATACCAATCATAAAAATGATGGACATGTTATTAAATAAACATAAAAAGATAAACTCTTTTTGTTTGTTTGTCTTGTTTTTAGTAGAGCTTAAAATCTTGGCTCTTACTGTGGTACAAACCCAAAATAAGAACAATTTTTAGACACTGGAGTTCACTATGATAAGGCTGTACTTCAATGTCCCTCACATCCTTAAAGGATTTTACCTCCATTGTACTAAGCTAAGAGTTGACAGTTCTGCTGTACCAAGAAATGAATCGTAGACACAATTATTTGGACACAGATTTTCTGCTATGGTCAAAGCTATTTGACTTGAATGATTGTCATCATTCTCAGCCCACAGGGAACAGGTTACATTCATTTAAGAAATGGTGTGTGAGCCGGGTGGTGGTGGCGCACGCCTGTAATCCCAGCACTTGGGAGGCAGAGGCAGGCAGATTTCTGAGTTCGAGGCCAGCCTGGTTTACAGAGTGAGTTCCAGGACAGCCAGGGCTACACAGAGAAACCCTGTCTCAAAAAACAAAACAAACAAACAAACAAAAAAAAATGGTGTGTGTATTGAGATGATCTATCCATGAAGTCATTCATCAACTCTTTCAATGAACAATGGTTTTGCTTGGAGGGTGGCACAGCCATTAGGTGAGGGTAAGATTCTGGTTCATTGGCTGTGATGATTTTGAAAAGCATCCACCTCAGGAAAAGAGTAAACTATAAGGTCACCTTCTTCAAAATTGATAAAATAATTATAAATATCACACAAAACATTCAGTCTCAGTATTTGTTGGTCTCTTATAAGCTACCTCCAAAATTAATTGTCCACATTTCTTTTGGCTGTGTAAATAATTTTGAAATATGTAAGCTGTCCTGAAAACCATAGTATAGAGTAAAAACATCAAATAAACAATCCTACTAATAGAGAGGCTGAGATAGGAGAAGCATGATTTCAAGACCATTACGTGGTCCACAGCAAGACACTGTCACATACAAACAAGCAGGAAGTGTATATGAATTATACAACATTGGACATATTTCTCCAATTACCAAATTAGAGAGACCACTGGGTGACAACCAACAATTTTCTAATTCCTCATATTTTTGAATTTCAATCGACTAGAATATGTTGGTAATATTAATTTTCATATTAAGAGATATTAAGGAAAAGTGATTGTTACTTCCTGTTATTTTTGTTGTTGGAGGTGGAATTATGTTTGTGTGGCTATCTTCTTTTGGGTTTGTTGAAAGATTACCTTCTTGCTTTTTCTAGGGTATAGTTTTCCTCCTTGTGTTAGCATTTTCCATCTATTATCCTTTGTAGGGCTGGATTTGTAGAAAGATATTGTATAAACTTGGATTTGTCATGGAATATCTTGATTTCTCCATCAATGGCAATTGAGAGTTTTGTTGGGTATAGTAGCCTGGGCTGGCATTTGTGTTCTCTTAGGATCTGTATGACATCTGCCCTGGATCTTATAGCTTTCATAGTCTCTGGTAAGAAGTCTGGTGTAATTCTGATGGGTCTGCCTTTATATGTTACTTGACCTTTTTCCCTTACTGCTTTTAATATTCTTTCTTTGTTTAGTGCATTTGGTGTTTTGATTATTATTTGCCAGGAGGACTTTCTGGTCTGGTCCAGTCTGTTTGGAGTTCTGTAGGCTTCTTTTATGTTCATGGGCATCTCTTTCTTTAAGTTATAGGGAAGGTTTCTTCTATAGTTTTGTTGAAGATATTTACTGGCCCTTTAAGTTGGGTATCATCACTCTTTTCTAAACCTATTATCCTTGTGTTTGGTCTTTTCATTGTGTCTTGGATTTCCTGGATGTTTTGGGTTAAAGAGCTTTTTTGCTTTTTGTGTTTTCTTTGACTGGTGTGTCAATGTTCTCTATGGTATCTTCTGCACCTGAGATTCTCTCTTCTATCTCTTATATTCTTTTTCTTCTTCTTCTTCTTCTTCTTCTTCTTCTTCTTCTTCTTCTTCTTCTTCTTCTTCTTCTTCTTCTTTTTCCTTCTTCTTCTCCTTCTTCCTCCTCCTCCTCTTCCTCCTCCTCCTTCTCCTCCTCCTCCTCCTTCTTCTTCTTCTTCGAGACAGGGTTTCTCTGTGTAGTCCTGGCTGTCCTGGAACTCACTATGTAGACCAAGCTGGCCTCGAACTCAGAAATCCGCCTGCCTCTGCCTCCCAAGTGCTGGGATTACAGTCATGCGCCACCACACCCGGCTGCTATCTTATATTCTGTTGGTGATGCTTGCATCTATGACTCCTGATTTCTTTCCTAGTTTTTCTAGCTTCAGGGTTGTCTCACTTTGTGATTTCTTTATTATTTCTAGATCCAGTTTTAGATCCTGGATAGTTTTGTTCATTTCCTTCGCGTGTTTGATTGTGTTTTCTTGTAATTCTTTAAGGGATTTTTGTGTTTCCTCTTTAAGAGCTTCTACCTGTTTACCTGTGTTCCCTTGTGTTACTTTTCAGGAGTTATTTATGTCCTTCTTCATGTCCTCTATCATCATAGGAGTGATTTTATATCCGAATCTTGCTTTTCCAGTGTGATAGTGTATCCAGGACTTCCTATGATGATGCCAAGTTACCTTGGTTTCTGTTGCTTATGTTCTTACGCTTGCCTCCCACCATCTGGTTATCTCTAGTACTACCTGCCCTCGCTGTATCTGACTGGAGCCTGTCCTTTCTGTGATCCTGGTTGTGTCAGAATTCCTCAGAGTCTAGCTGTCTCTGTGATCCTGTGATTCTGGGATCCTGGGATCCTGAGACCCTGGGTATATCCCAGCTCCTGGGAGTCAAGTTGCCTCTGGGACCCTGAGATCCTGGTGTGACCAAGCTCCTAGGATCCTGTGATCCTGAGATCCTATGATCCTGTGACCTCGGGTGTATAAAAAGTACCTGGGAGTGGCCTCTGGGTGTTGTGGGACTGGCTGCGGAGTTTACAGACAAGGTCTGCTCAGGGCATGGGCCCAGACCGGAAGGACCTCGTGCCACTAGTCAGGCAGTCCCTGTGTACCTGGGTTCCGCTGGTCCCAGTTACACCTGGTGTTGGGACAGATGTTATGCCTTCCTCACCTCTGATTCTATCAAGTAGGCCTTTGTTTTTTGTTTGTTTGTTTCTTTGTATTTTGGATTTGGTTTTTTCGAGACAGGGTTTATATAGCCCTGGCTGTCCTGGAACTCATTCTGTAGACCAGGCTGGCCTCGAACTCAGAAATCTGCCTGCCTCTGCCTCCCAGAGTGCTGGGATTACAGGCATGCGCCACCAACACCCGGCTGCCTTTTTAAAGCCTCATAACACTCTATAATAATTTCTAAATCACCTAATAGTATTAGGTAAAAGAATTTGTGAGGAGAAAATAATTCCCAGTGTCAAAGCACAGCCCTAGTTCCTTGACTCTGATGTACTCTGAAAAAATGTATGCAGTCTCCCACATTGCTGCAATCCAAACACAGAAAGGGAAAGAGGCATTCCAGGCAGCTGACAAAATAACTGGAAACTTTAATACACTCAAGAATTATTTGAAGTCACTGTTGCTTTTTATACTAATTCCAGCTGAAAATGATGCATTAATACAGAGATAAGAACACAGGATATAGAGTTAGGGTAAAGTCCTGGACTGAGGCCTAGGCAGGTGGCTCTTTGGTAAAGAAACATGAGGGCTAGAATCCAGAACCCTAGCACTCACACAGAAAACTAAGGCACATCACCTACACACTGTCCTAGTCAGTATTCTATTGCTATGAAGAGACACCATGACCAGGACAACTCTTATAAAAGGGAGCATTTCATTGAGAGTTTGCTTACAGTTTTAGAGGGTTAGTCCATGGTCATCACAGTGAGGCGCAGACAGACATGGTGGAGCAGTAGCTGGGAGCTAACATCCTAATTTACCTACCGGCAGACAGATTGGGCCTGAAGTGGGCTTTTGAAACCTCAAAGCCACCCCTAGTGACACACATCCTCCAACCAGGCCACACCTCCTCATCCTTCCCAAAATGTTCACTAACTGTGGACCAAGCATTCAAATATATGAGCCTATGGGAGCCATTCTCATCCAAACCACCATAACACCTCCAGTGCTGGGGGGGGGGGAGGGGGGAGGGGAGGAGGGGGGTACGGACACAGACAGGTAGGCCCTCACAGCTCACTGATCAGCCAGTCTCGAAAAATCAGCAAATGAGGTTCTGTGACAGACTCTATCTCAAAAAGTAAAGTGGAGAGCAATTGAGGAAGATACCTGATGTCAATTTCTGGCTTCCAAATGCACTAGTGCATGCATGCATGCACACACACATGCACACACACACATGCACACACACACATGCACACACACACACACACACACACACACACACAGTTTTCTCAAGCACTCAGGTCACCGTCAATCCTGTGTCTGCTGGCATCTGATGTACATGACAAAGTGCCAGTCATGCTGCCACAAACATAAAGTAGGGCTTCGTAAACAAACATCTTTTTAAAGAAAAGACAGTTTCCCTGAAGATTCAACAGAGAAAATGCTATCCAAAAACACAATAAAAATTATTTCATGTTCAACTTTTCAGAATAGCATTATACCAAAGTTCAAGAAAATTTCTACAAAACTAATTCCATAAATTCTACAATAAGAAATGATGCCACTGAGCCCGGCGGTGGTGGCACACACCTGTAATCCCAGCACTCTGGGAGGCAGAGGCAGGCGGATTTCTGAGTTCAAGACCAGCCTGGTCTACAGAGTGAGTTCCAGGACAGCCAGGACTACACAGAGAAACCCTGTCTCGGAAAAAAATCAAATCCAAAAAACCCAAACCCCTCACCCCCCCCCTCCCAAAAAAAGAAAGAAAAGAAAAGAAATGATGCCACAAAGCAATTCTACTCAGCCATAAGTGCTGTTCTGGCTGGGCAATGGTGGCGCACGCCTGTAATCCCAGCACTTGGAAGGCAGAGGCAGGCGGATTTCTGAGTTCGAGGCCAGCCTAGTCTACCGAGTGAGTTCCAGAACAGCCAGGGCTACACAGAAAAGACCTGTCTCGACAAAACCACACACACACACACACAAAAAAAAAACAAAACAAAACAAAAAAAAAACTAAAAAAAGAGCCAGGCGTGGTGTCGCATGCCTGTAATCCTAGCACGTGGGAGGCAGAGGCAGGCGGATTTCTGAGTTCGAGGCCAGCCTGGTCTACAGAGTGAGTTCCAGGACAGCCAGGGCTACATAGAGAAACCCTGTCTCAGAAAAAAAAAAAAAAAAAAAAAAACCAAACCAACCAAACAAACAAACAAAAACCATAAACACCCTTCTGAGGAATACAACCAAATCCAGAGTCTCCACAAGAGAGTATTCATAGTGTGTAAGAAACAATTTCAAACCAACTCAAAGACCAAGACCGGGCAGGATAAAAAGACCTGTTAGAAAGCATAGAAATGGGTGGTACAAACTATTTTTCATTTCAGTACAATATTTTAAAAACTACACTTTGTCATGAAATAGGGTTTGTGAGGTGATGATTCTGCCCAACCACGTCCTGGGCAAACTTACAGTGAGTTAGGCTAAGCAATGACATCCAATGTCATTACTTCACATGTGTCTAATTTAATAGCCCTGCCACAGAACAAGTAGCACCTGTGTACAAGATCACAGAAGCCTGTTAGACTGCCTTACTACAAAAATAATGCGTCGAAGGGCCTGGATACTGAAATAAGTTATCTAGTCTACACAACAGAAAGATGGTAGGGGGGAAATGCCAAGCCAAACACCATGGAGGTACAACAGGAATTCTGGGAGTAACAGCAAGGGAATAGGGAAAGAAAGTCTGAAACAACAAACAACAAACAAACAACAAACAACAAACAACAAAATTTTAAATAGGGGAGGTTAATAAGGAGACGCCTCCCTTGCTGTGTGCTCTTTGAAAGTAATTGACAGACAATTACGAAACGCACAGAAACCCAAAAAAGAAAAAGAGAAAAAAAAACAAAAAACAAAAAGGCAGGGCATGGTGGCGCACGCCTGTAATCCCAGCACTTGGGAGGCAGAGGCAGGCAGGATTTCTGAGTTCGAGGCCAGCCTGGTCTACAGAGTGAGCTCCAGGACAGCCAGGGCTACACAGAGAAACCCTGTCTCAAAAACCCAAAAAAAGAAAAAGAAAAAAACAAAAACAAACCGCCCAGGATGTACTGAGTCTCAGCAGCGCCCGCGCCAGCTGGTGCAGTGGCCGCGTCAGCGCCTCGAGCTGGTGCAGTGGCCAGCTTTCTCTTTAGCACAAGTATTTGTAGTGTGTATTGAATGAGCCACATACAATTTTTGTAGCTTATTATTTCAAAACAGATTAAAGATCTACAGTAAGAATGTAACACTTATAAAGGTTTGCATTAATGAGGATTACACAGAAAACCTTTGTTAATTTGTGTATATCTGATAATTGGCACTTTTTTTTAAAAATATTCTAACAGAAGCATTCCATTTAAGAATGTTTAACTTATAGGACCAAAATATAAATAAAAACTTTCAATTATGTGTGATTAAACACACACACACACACACACACACACACACACACACACCTACTGCTCTAGGGGATCCAACTCCACGGGATTCAAGGTTTAATTTTTAATGTTTCATTAGTAAACCTAAGTTAATTCTTTAGTAGCCAGACATGGTGATAACACACCCATCCCAGCACTTGGGAAGTAGAGGCAGGCAGTTCCTGTGAATTCAAGGCCAGCCTGGTCTACATAAGACAGCGCCTTGCTTTAAAGAAAACAAACATCTTGTTTGTTTTCTTTAAATTACAGATAATTTTGTTATTTTTAAAGACAAAAGCAATTTACATACCAATGAGATAGATGTGCTCATCTCACACAATGCCACCAGAGGCTGGGTTAACGTGCTGGGGCTGAGGAACAGCCTCAGGGAAACGTGACCTCTTTATTCCCATAATTAATCCACTATGCTCTGTCAGCAGAGAACTGAGTACATTAGAATGGTGTAGCAAGAACACAGGCTAACCTGGAGTCTGAGGTGTTACAGGCAGTTGATGAGGGTGCTGTATCACAGGAGAGAGAGCACGCACAGCACAGAACCACAAGCTATATGCTCAGGATGAAGGCTGCCTCCAGTTCATTAGTGTTTGATTTTGAAGTGTTTGATCATTGTATACTCGGAAACCATTCTTCATTGCCAAATTTTCAAACTGCACTTTGTTACATGACATTACATGGCATCTTGAGCCACAGTTTACCTTTAGACTAGTGAATCAAAAGCTCATCTTACTAATGTTTTCCTTTATTTCACTGGCAAACTAAAAATAAAACAAGCAGAAATGCCAGTGAGCCAGCCAGCTGCCTGGAGCCACAGCTGTCATAAAGGTGACTTCCCCCCACCTCATTAACAAACAAAACAGACGTCCAGGACACTAACCAATTTGTACTTGTTCCGGTTGGCTGAGAGAAACGAAGGCTGAAGTATCATCAATCCAGGATATCTGAATGTTACCTGTTAATGTTGAATTAAAAACAATGTAAGCCTCTGAGCATTTAGAAAACCACACAGTCATCTCAGTCTGGTGTAGTTCAGTAGAGTCCAGCAGGGTGAAGTACTGGAGACCTCAGCACTACCCAGTTTACCAAAATCTTTCAACCCACTATTTATTTCTGTTAAAACAAAACTGTTCTAAAACTAGCAGGTGGCTCCGTGCATAAAAGGGCACTTGCTATGCAAGCATGAAGACCTTATTCAAAGGACTGTAACTCCAGCACTGCAGGGCTGGAGACAGTAGGATCTCAGAGGCTCATTGGCTAGACAGCCTAGGACAGCTTCAGGTTCAGCAAAAGATCCTGTCTGAATAAGAGTGCCTCAGGAGGACTCTCCAGCTCCTCCTCTGGCCTCTCAATGGTGTAAGAGGTGTATGTCCACGTGCACGTGCATGCATGCACACATGTGAACACGTGCGCGCACGCAGACACACACACACACACACACACACACACACACACACGCACACTCACACGCACACTCACACACGCACACACACACACCCCACACACACATATGCACACTCGCGCAAGCAGACACCCATGCAAGCTTTCAAGAAAAAAAAACCAGGAAACCTTTGAATTTTTTGTTTTAAAATCAAAATAGGGATGGGGAGAAGGCTCAGGCAGCAAAGTACTTGACCTTAAAGACCTTAGCTTGGTCCAAGCACAGCATAAAAGGTGAGCGCAGCTGAGCATGCCTGCATACACAGTGCTGGAGGGTGGGCATGTAATCCCGAGAATCCTCTGGTCAGCCAGCCTAGAAAAACTGGTGAGGTGTGGGTTCAGCAGGAACCGTGCACTGAAAAGGCAGAAGTATAGTGTCAGTGAGATGACTCAGTGGGCGAGTGCACTCACTGCCAAGACTGATGACCTGAGTTCCAGTCGTAGGACTTGTACAGAGCCTTTGAGTGCTGCTTGACAGGAATCTGACATTAGGCATGACAGGAAAGTAAGTCCAGGCAAGAATCTGACGTTAGACTATAATGGGGAAGTTATCTTAGGGTGGAATAAAGGATGCAGGCTTCAGGAAAGATTTGGGGCTTGGACAAGAAGGTGGGCTCAGGCATTTTGACCATTCTTACATACTCTCGGAAACAACGGTCACTGGAGTAATCACGGGACTTTGCTTATTGCCTTGCTTGTTCCTTGACTATTTGTGTTTATTGTCTTGATTGTTCCTCATTGTACTAGTATTGCCCTTAATACTTGCATGTAATTAGAATAGTATAAAAGCGGAAAAAATTAAACCTGCCTCAGTCTCAGAATTGACTGGGGTCATGCTACAATGTTGTCTAATTGTCTTTTTTCTTTTTAATCCTCACTCCTGCGGTGGAGAACCTATTGACTACGCAGGCTTGGTCAAGGACTCATGAGGTAGAAGGAGAGAACCAGCTCCTACAAATTATCCTCTGTCCGTCACACACATGCTATGCCATGCTATTGTTTGCCCATACACAAGAAACAAGTATAATTGTTTTTAATTTTAGAAAAAAAATAAGGTAGAGACTTATTTAATTGAAGAAGACATCTGACATCAACCTCTGGACTTTACACTCACATACACATACACACATGTATACATACATGCATACACTCAAACACACACTAAAATAGTGATAATAAATTTTAAAAATTAAAAGAAAGAAAGAAGCTTCACTCCAGAGCATGTTATAATTCAGAGCAGTTTTATGCCAGGGTTGGACCCTGGTCTTATGCCAAGGTCACACTCAAACAAAACGCAGAGATCACATACAATCAAAAGTTGCTATTGCTACTTCATTTACAGACTGCTATGATCTGGATATTCTGTCCCTGCCCCTCCATTATCAGGTATTCAGATATTGGGAACACCAAGGGAGAGAACAGACGAGGCATACTCACAACAACTGCTAAGTAACAACTGTTGAAATGGCTCAGTGATAAAAGTGCTGGCTGCCTGCCATTCCAGAGTCCATATGAATGAAGTACAGAGCTGATTCCTATAAGTTGTCCCCTGACCACATGCACTCCATCACACACACACACACACACACACACACACACACAAAAGCACACCTACACACGCCTTTAATCCCTGCACTTGGGAGGCAGAGGCAGGCGGATTTCTGAGTTCAAGGCCAGCTTGGTCTACAGAGTGAGTTCCAGGACAGCCAGGGCTACACAGAGAAACCCTGTCTCAATTTTACAGGATCTACTTCTAACCAACTATATATACACCAAGAGGAGTCAAAGCCTTAACACAATTATCACAAGTTCTCCGCTCACCGAAGGCGCTGAAGAGTTGGTACAGGTCACTGGTTTTCCATTCTTTGGGGAAGGTCACATGGAGAACATGATCCCGCTTAGGCTGCACTACAGGACACAAAATAACAAAAAGGTGACAGTTGAAAAGTAACCCAAGTCCTGGCTAGGGAAACAGCTCAGTCTGTAGGACATTTGCTGCACAGGGACAAGCCCTGAGTCTGACCTCCAGAATCCCTATTAAAGCAGGTAGATGTGGAGGAATGTGTTCCTAGTGCCAGTGCCAGGGAGGGGGAACAAGAAGGGTTTCTCCCTAGAACTCTCTGGCCAACCAGTCTAACCTAATCAGTGCTCCGGGCAGTCCAGGTCTAACTCAAGGTGGACTCTCCTGGGGAACACCAACCAGGGTTGACTTCTGGCAAGGAACCAAGGCAAGCAGGGACTTTGCTCGTCTTAGCCCACAGGGTGTGCGGACACAGGTGCACACCAGCACACTGTGCAAGCACGGCTTCGTTCATCAAACCGGCACACCCTACCTTGTGAAATTATCACAGATAGTTCATGGTTAGCAAACAACTAAGAGAATCAGTAGAGCGCCTGCTACTGTGTAGACATGGCTGATGAAAGGACAGAGAATCCCACCTCGGTTCACACGGGCTTGGAATCCAGGTGTGCACTGCCACACCCAGGCAGTAGCAGGCTGCTCTGATGTTAGGTAATCCACAACATTTGATTGATAGCAATTTTTAAAAAATTCAACTTGCTAAACTGAAATTATGTAATAACTAGAAAACAGAATTTAACAAATTACTAAGATAGATAGTATATTTTAAAATATATGTATTGGAATATGTATTAGTAAGTATTCAACATTAGGGGGATGAAACTATGAATATATATATAGCCTGGAAAATATAAATCATGATTAACAAAGGCCCAAGGTCTCATGAACTTTTAATTATGCAATCTCTACCAATCACAAACTACTGCTCATTTTTAAGTAAAAAATATCATCAGCACTCTTTTTCCAGTTAGACCATACTCTGACAATAATAGATACAATGAGGAAATCAAAATATACTTACAGTCTGGCCCTTCCAAGTTTAAATAGGGAATATCCATGACCCTCATAAGAAATAACCTACCAAAAGAAAACAAATAGTTCACAAACTAATTTATTTATTCATTTTTTAAAAAGCATCTATTAAAATGTTAGTAGAAGCCACTTGTTATTGTGGTTGTTTGAATGAGAACAGCCTTCATAGACTCATATGTTTGAACACCTTATGAACTCTAATGGTCTGAAACCATTAGCCCAATTAAATAAATTCTTTCGTCTCCAAATTTTCCAGGTCATAGCATTTTGTCACAGCAACAGAAAAGTAAATACATTTACATTATTCTATTTCTTAAGAAAAAAAAAAAGAATTCTTAAAATTTACTTCAGAGATTTTTTTCCTTTTTAGCTAAATATGTATTATAAAGATAAAAATACAAATTGTGATATCTTCAGCACGCACAACAGTTTCTGGCACTCAGCAGTTTCTCAATAATGCCAACTAGATTAATGAAAAATTGAAAGAAGTCTGTCCTACTAGTTAGTCCAGAGAAACAACAAGAAAGAAAGTACTAACTCTTTCTTGTACCAACATACGAAAAGGTTTCTTTACAGTTATATTTGTGAGGGGAGGATGACATTTATTTATTTTTATTTTTTACTACAAAGTCACTGGATGTAGGGTAGATCCCATAGACTGAAACAACTGACGGTCCTAAACGATCACATTATTATTGCCATGTAAAACATGTCCAAAGAACAAATCAATCATTGATAAGGAAAGTCATTATGGAGCTAGGGGAATGGCTCAGTGGAAAAGACTATGTGCTATGCAAGCATGAGAGCCTGAATGCAAATCCCCAGCATCCACAGATAAAGCCAGGTAAAGCTGCACAGACTAAGGGTTCGCTGGTTGTGCAAGAGACACTGTCTCAAGGAGACCTGGGGAGACAAGGATCTCCAATATCTTCCTCTGGCCTCCACATGCTACACAGGTACACTTGCTCACCTGCCCGCCTAGCCTACCCCCCATACAGATGTGCATAGACCCACACACACATGGCAATCACACAAATATAAAACATGGCAAGCATTTTATGTATAGTTTCTGAAATGGATACAAAGGCACACTTAAAATAGTACTTGTTAATTACATCTGTCTGCAATGTCTTTCTTTTATTAGCTAGATTATGAACAAAAACAGGCTTTCTGTTGTATCTGCAATGATACTAATGAGCTCTACTTGGATAACAATATGTTGCATTCTTCTGTTAGAGGAGGCATTATACAGCAGATTAAAAAGGCAATCTAAGTGCTCAGCAAGCAATTAGTTTGGCTTCAGTGACCTGCAATTAAGGCACATTATTCCAGGCACTCAAAGGCAAGCAGTATGATTAGCTAACAGATAAACCACTGGCAGAACAACTTTGGTCTGTTACTGTAAGAAAAAATAGTCAGTAGAGAGTTTGTGTGGACCTCCAGTATAATAAAGCAAATCCTATAACTAAGAAATCAAATGTATTTTTAACTCACTAATAAGGCTAGAGTCCACTACTGCGCTTATGTAACAATGTCACCCAAATGAATCAATGTTCCTACAGTGTAAGGAAGTGATAAAACAGAACCATAGCACTGAAAGTCAAAATTAAAAATAAAACAAAGATTTTCTCTTCAGACCAATAAGATATCGGGACAGGTAAAGGTGTTTGCCATCCAAGCCCGGTGGCCCGAGTCTGATTCTCTAACAGGAGGAGAGGCAGGAGGAGAGAAAGAACTTCACAGCATGCTGTGGCAAACACTCAAATCTACATCATGGACACGTGTACTGAGGCTTGGCCTTTTACAACTATGCTAAGTACTGGTTGCTCCCACAGACCACACGGAGACTCGGGTAATGCTATGTGACCTTGATCCCCAAGTTATCCCTGATTGGTAAATAAAGATACCGACAGCTAAGGGCTGGGTAGAAGAGACAAAGGCAGAGTTTAGGGGTCCCAGGCTTAGAGCTGGAGAACCATGACATGGGAAGAAAGAAGATGGAGAGAGAAGAAGCTGCCATGGGGTAAGAATCTTAAAATAATGGCCATGTTGGTTGGCTAATTAAAGTTAAGAGCAGCAAAGATGAAACATGTCATATTATATAATGGGATTGTTGGCTGAGAGATAAACATAATAGCATAGAGGGTAGATACCTGGCCAGCTCCCGTGATGATTAACACTTATTATAAATATAAAGGTTGTGTGTATCTTTTATCTGGGAACTAAATGGTCAAAGGCAGGGTAGAAACCCCGGATTGAAATATTTTCAACAACACACATGTACAATAATAAATTTGGAAAATTCCAAATGGAGGCTGGCGAGCAGCTCAGAGACTAAGATACTAGCTGCTCTTTCTTGTAGAGGACCTAGGTTTGATTCCCTGCAACCAAACACATGGTGGATCTCATGTCAGGAACTCCAGTTCCAGGGGATCCAATGTGCTTTTCTGAACTCTTCAGTACTACACACACATGGTACAGATATAGCAATGTAGGCAAAACAATCATACCCATAAAAATGTTTAAATTCTGTGGAGGAAAAGAGACTAAGAAATATGTACCAGAGCAGGAGAGATGGAGGGAGATGGAGGGCTCAGGAGTTAAGCACTTGCTGCTCCTTTAGAGGATGCGGGTTCAGCTCCTAAAACCAAAACAGCAGCTTACAGCCATCTAAGACTCTACTTCCAAGGGGTTTAATGCTATCTTCTGGCCTCTGAGAGTACCAGGAATGCCTATGAGATATACATGCAAGCAAAACACTCATATACATAAAATAAATCTAAAAAAAGTTTTAAACTATCACTGCTTATCCTTTTGCCAAAATCCAGTATAAAAATTAGTGAATGGCAAGATAGGGGAAATTGATTGTAGATCACTTGTCTATTACATGTGGAGTCCTGTGTTTAATCTCTAGCATCATAAAATTAAAAAAAAAAATTAAAGTCAAGGAACAAACATAGAGATAATTTAAATTTTTATTTCAATTTCAAGAATAAAAGTTGACCTGGGTATGGTCACAACTATAATCTCAATCCTCAGGAGGCAGGTGGCTATACGTAAGTCCAAGCCTAGCCTAGTCTACATGGGAAATCCCAAGCCAGCCAGTGCTACACAGTGAGGCCCTCAGACCCTCTGTAAGACGCCCACTGTGATGCTATAAAGAAAATAATCAGCGTTAACTGGCTGCTAGGGGGGTAAAGGTCTAAAGAGTCTTTTTTTTTTTAATTTTTAATTTTTATTTATTTATTTATTTTTTGGTATAGAATAGAGTTTATTCGGGGAAGAGGATGGGAGTTAATGATGTAATGGAGGCAGAGAGAGGCAGAGAGAGAGAGAGAGAGAGAGAGAGAGAGAGAGAGAGAGAGAGAAGGCCAGCCATGAGCACATGGAGAGGGGGGAGGGGCAGAGAGCCCAAGAGGGGCAGAGAAGTGAAGAGAGAGAGGTGGGGGGGGGAGAGAGAGAGGGAGGGAGGGAGGGAGGGAGGGAGGGAGGGAAGGAAGGAGGGAGGGAGGGAGAGAGAGAACAAGAGTCTTTTTTGTCGTTGTTTCTGTTTGTTTTTCTGAGACAGGGTCTCACTATATATCCCTGGCTGGCCTGGAACTTACTATGTAGACCAGGCTGGCCTCAAACTCACAGAGACCCCCTGTCTCTGCCTCCTGAGTGTTGGGATGAACCACCACCATCTGGTGGTACCAACAAAGGGAAGTTCAACAGCAAAGAACAGGCTCGAACAGAACCTTGAGGACAGGTTATTACAGTTTAAGAAGAAAACCCCAGGACAGGTGGCTGTGAATCTTGCTCTGCCTGGGAAGGAAGGGAAGACAAAAAGAGAAGGAACAAAAGCCAAGAGTCTCAGCCAGGCAGCATGGAGGTCAGCCTGGAGGTCAGCCGCCTGGCAGAAAACCGCACAGCAGGGAAGAGGGCTCTGGAGGGGGAAGGGGCCCGCAGCATTGGTTAGTGGTTAAAAGCATACTTGGGCTCTGGCCAGCATCTGAGAGAAAAGACAAGAAGACAAAGAAACAGTTATGCCTTTCTAAGGAATGGCTGGCAGACGCAGCCAAATATGGCAGCTCATGAAGAAGGAACCCTGGAAAGGAGAACATCACTTGAGGCGAGCCTGCCTCTCTGGGAGTGAGTCCCGAGCTAGGTCCCTGGCTTGCCCCACTGGACTAGCCCTCAGTGGAGTAGACTAAGACCTGGAGGCAGTTCATTCTTTACACTCCATGTAGCAAACAGAGGGAAATACAGAGACTCACCTCATGCAGTTCTAAGAGGACAGTGATTGGTCAGCCCGAACAAGACATCTGGACAAACCCGTAAAGCTCTGGGAACATTTCAGAAGAGGGGTTGGAACAAATATAGAACGCGCCAGAAGACAGAAAGAAGGGTTGCAGAGCCCTAGCTCCTAGACAGGACACAGCGGCGCGGCAAACATGAACTCACAGGAGCTGCACCTACTGGCACTGGGCCATACACACCAGGGCTGTCTTACAGTCAGCTCTGGATAGGGATCAGGCTCAGAAGGCCCTGCCATTTACTGCTGAACTACTGGCGACTAAAGGAGGAAGAATCAACACCAGCTGCCAGCCACTGGTGAGCACACTAGGTGCTAATGCATAGCTCCAAACCCAAGGTCACTGAGGCAGACCCAATTAAACTCTGTCACAAAACAAAAACAAAAGGTCATGGATATGGGAAGAAAATCATAAGAAAGAAGAGAGGTGGCAGAGGACAGAAGGAGATGAGGGAAGGCAGAGGAATGCACTATGTACATGTCCAACACTGTCAAAGAATATGACTTGGTAATAAAAAAGTAAGGGAGCATTCATCCTCGTGTAAAACATCCAAATCTCTTCTGAAAACGGTGCATCAGTCTTTTTTTTTTTTTTTTTTTTTTTGGTTTTTCAAGACAGGGTTTCTCTGTATAGCCCTGGCTGTCCTGGAACTCACTCTGTAGACCAGGCTGGCCTCGAACTCAGAAGTCCACCTGCCTCTGCCTCCCAAGTGCTGGGATTAAAGGCGTGCGCCACCACGGCCCGGCCAGAAGTCACTCTCATGTGAGTTATTAACAGCACTTTTCTCAACTTTCACATCTAGACTGCTGAGAACTAAACAGCCCCCAAAGCAGGAAGGACACAGAAGTCAGACCTGTGCACATTTGCTCTGGAGGAGTCTCACACCTATGAGAGGAACCCTGATGCTGCAAAGCTGGACCACGGAAGATGCTCCCACAGCTCCACCTCCTGTACGGGAACCTGTGCGGCTGCTGCCCCGTGGAGCTCAGCTCATGAGGGACCACAATGTACACCTGAGCCACGGAGGCCACACTGAAGAACATCTCTAATCCACACAAGACGGAACTGACACCCATGACCTTCATCAGACATGGAATCCTTCCCACCCCCAGGGAGGGCACTGAGGTGAAAGGTTATTCTTTGATGACACAATAGCTTGCCTTAAACTGTGGCTCATCTGAATCATTCCCTATCTGTCCAAGAAAGATTACAAAGTAATGCCACTATATGCTACAATGCTCAAAGAAACACAAATGTAAACGTGATACACAGAAAGTCTGGTCTGACAAGCCTGCAGACCTGAGTTCAATCCCCAGGACTTACATCAGGAAAGACGACAACAGACTCCAGCAAGATGTCTCTGACCTCCACATAGATTCTGTGGCACACATACTGAGACTGGAGGGATGAAAACTTGGGCAAGACTACATAACAAGACCCAGCAGGGGCCGGGGAGTCCTGCAGGTAGGCCTAGACACTGCTCGCATGGAGACTTCCCCAGCAGCTTCCCACCTTGTTATACTGTGTGCAAGGCTGCCACCCTGCACTTCTGGAAGCAAGTTGGAAAAAGACTGATTCTGATTAGAAATGAAAGACAACAGTTCTCAACTTTCTGATCTCTAAATAGGAGACCACTCAGTATGATAACGAAAAGCACAGGGAGAAAGCAAGACACTGGAAATCAGTGAAATAAGTAGCTAGGGGCTGGAAAGACAACAGCTCAGTGCTTAAGGGCACTACTGCTCTTAGAGAGGATGAAAGTTGGGTTCTCAGCATCCACATTGGACACCTCAGTTCCAGCTGAAGGGTATCCCATGCCCTCTTCTAGTCTCTATAGGTACTCACACATGCATAACAGACACACAGAGACACACACCAGATACAAACACATTCATACATTCATACAGATACATAGACACACTCACACACACACAAACAGATACACATACAACAGATTCATACACACACACACACAATACACACATAACAGATATACACATAATAGATACATACATACACACACACACACACACACACACACACACTCCAGTTGACAAAAAGGGAATAGCACCAAGAGTCTACTGCCGCAGCTACTTGGGAAGCTAATAAAAGAGAATTGCAGCCGGGCGTGGTGGCGCACGCCTATAATCCCAGCACTTGGGAGGCAGAGGCAGGAGGATTTCTGAGTTTGAGGCCAGCCTGGTCTACAGAGTGAGTTCCAGGACAGCCAGGACTACACAGAGAAACCCTGTCTCGGAAAAAAACCAAAAAAAAAAAAAAAAAAAAAAAACCCAAAAAGAAAAAGAGAGAGAGAGAGAGAGAATTGCTAGAAGCCAAGAGTTTGAGTCTAGCTTGGGCAACATAGTAAGACTCCTTTCTTTAAAAACAAAACAGAATCTGGTAAGCTCTGGAAGGAAAACATGGTATAACAGAAGGAGATACTGATAAGATACTCATGTCCAAAGAGAAGGTCTCCACAAGACCCACCTGCCAGGGTAGCAAGGGCAGCTCTACACAATGCTGACCAATAGGCCTACAATAATTTCATATATATCTTCTCATAGGCATTCATAGGTACACACACACACATACACACATTATATACACACATAGAATGTATATGTATATATGTGTGCAATTATTTTCATTTTATGTGTGTATATATATATGTCAGGCCTGGTTCCTAAGGCCACTGTGTAGGTGCTGAGAACTGAACCTGGGTCCTCTCTACAGGAGCAGCGAGTGCCTTCCGTAGCTGACATGTTTTGAACTTGTAAGCTTATTTGGTAGTGGTGTAGTCTGAATGGGCGTGGCCCCCAGAGGCTCATGTGTTTGAATGCTGGGTCCATATGGAATGGCACTATTATGAGGTGTGGCCTTGTTGGTGCAGCTATGACCTTGTCACTGTGGGGGCAGGCTTTGAGGTCTTAAATGCTCAAGTTCGGCCCAGGGTAGGAGAGTCCTCTTCTGCTGCCTGTGGATCCAGATGTAGAGCTCTCAGCGCCTTCCCCAGCACCGTGCCTGCCTGCATGCTGCCACGCTTCCCACCGTGATGATAACAGACTAGACCTCTGACACTGTGAGCCAGCCCCAATTAAATGTTTTCCTCTTTAAAAATTGCCTTGGTCATGGTGTCTCTTCACAGCAATAAAATCCTAAGACAAATAGGAAATATTGATCTCAATTAGTAAATGTAAAAGACACCAAAAAAGTTGTACTGGGAATTCAGTAAAATGACAGTTGATTTACTTTGGGCTGAGAAACTTCAATTTATTTTCATGTTTTAATCTGTTTAAAAAAAGAACTGAAAGTCAACTTCAGCTTCCTGAGATTCTTTGAGGCCTATAGGACAGGTAGAGAATTAACAGTAGTTCCCTTATTTAAACAGGTGGGAAGAAAGACTTTCATGTTCAGTGGATGACCCTTGGCCACCAAAGGGGCAAGGAGACCAGAGCCGGGACTTGCAGTGCTTGCCACGCCTTGCCTCCACTGTAAGACACTCTCCAGGCCCTTCCCACCCAATGTACAACATAAATCGCTTCAAGACATCGGTTGAAGCCTGGTGTGTGTATAGGGGTACACACCTTTAACCCAGCACTCAGGAAGTGGAGGCAGGCAAATTTCTGTAAATTTGAGGCCAACCTGATCAATAAAGCAAGTTCCAGGACAGTCAGGGTTACACAGAAAAACTGTCTAGAAAAACAAAAACCAAACAAAAAAAATCTATGTTGATGGTAGGCTTTGAGTCCATCGGAAGAAGCTATGTATGTATGTATGCCAGAATGCACACTCTAAAGCAAAATCTGACCCCCTAAGTAGTGACCCCAGATACTTGTGGGGGGGTGATAGTTAATGCTCCAAGGGCTGATTAGATTAGAGCTGCTATGATGGCACACAGCCTAGACATGGGAAATGAGACTGCTGCCCGATAAGGAGCTCTCAGGGGGAATGAACTGTCAAGGCAACTGCAACGACAGGACAGGGAAGAAAGCTGTGTGGCCACAGATGAAAGGACTACCATGCTAAGTCTGCAGGACAAAACAATCTGCTACCTGGGCTTCTGGTCTTACACCAGTATAATACTGCACACCTGCGTAGAGAACGCTGCAGAGCCATGGGCTGAGACACCTCGAGGGGCTCAAATATAGGGTCTAGCTTTTTGCTCCAGGCCTGACTGACCTGGAAAGAATTTTAGAGTCATGACATGTCTTAAGGAACTGTATCTGTTCTGGTTTTTCTCCCTACAAGAAGGAAAAGCTCACGTACTTAAACTATTCATCCTCCTAAAAACTAAATATTTCACTCTTTGCCAAGTACAGCTGAATCCTTCTCTATACAAAGCTGGAGCACCAAAATGTTAAATGCTGTGTGACCCATCAGAAAGAGTCCCTAACCTCTCTATGGGAAACTTAACTCTTTAAGCAGCTACCAGCTCTACTGCATTTTCCAACAGGGCACAGAAGTAAAAACATGCATAGGACTAGAGTATGCCATAGCTCATTGTTAAACACATTCATGTGTTACTAAAACAACCAAGAAAAAAAAAACAACAACAACAACAAAACAACCTTGCCATGAGGTCGGAAGCATGCTGATATGACTCACAAAATAAACACACTCACTTGGTCTACTAGACTTCCCATGCAAGCAGGCATTGACCAGAAGGGACTTACTGACAAGGTTTATTTTGTTTTCACTCAGGCAGGGGGTACAATTTTCAATGTAAATAAAGGATCACCCATATTTGTCCAGAAGCCAATGCATGTCCTCCTTAAACAGAATTGACACTAAAATTTAGATTTATAAAAAAATAAAGAAAACCAACAGTTCATTGGAATAGATTCCATCTAATGAACCATATCAAATAACAGCAAATATAAATCTTAAACTAAACATACAAAAGTAGTGTCATCAAAGCCTGGGAATCACAGCCATGTCAGAGGAAGCTGGTTCCCATGCTACCCAACAGTCAAAGATAACATCTTTCAGAAACATTGCTCAGGCCAAATGCTGAGAGAAAGAAGAAATCTACAAGAGAGACACAATCCCCAATCTGCCCTGTTCAGATTGTGTGCACAGGAAGGAATGGAACCTTCAGCCAAGAACAAGTAAACACTCTTCCTGACTCAACTGTCCGGGGACAAAGTCAGAGCTTTCAAATGCAGATACTAACACTCACCTACAAGAGTTGCTGTCAGAAGCGCAATTAATTTACGTGACATTGTAAATGGTAGAAGGTGTTCAAAAGGTATGCTATCCCCTAGCTGGGTTACAGTACTTGTTTTCACACGTGCGTGTGTGTGCGTGTGTGCGCGTGCGTGCGTGCGTGCGCGCGCGCGCGCGCGCGCGTGTGTGTGTGTGTGTGTGTGTGTGTGTGTGTGTGTTTGTATGTTTTCAAGCCATCCTTGGCGTTTTCAAGAACTCTCCCCTATATTGTTCACACGTGCGTGTGTGTGTGTGTGTGTGTGTGTGTGTGTGTGTTTGTATGTTTTCAAGCCATCCTTGGCGTTTTCAAGAACTCTCCCCTATATTTTTTGAGATAGAATCACTCACTAACACTGAAGATTACCAGCTGGTTAGGCTACCTACACAAGACCCTGGGATGATCCTGCTGCTGCTTTCCAGAAAGGAAAACCACGTACACCATGGCCAGCTTTTTAAGTGGATGATAGGAATCTAAATTCAGACCCTGAATTCAGTGTGCACAGCAAACTCTTTACCACTGAGCCATCTCCACAGCCCTGCCAATAAATGTTTGGCAGTCAAAAGTTCAAAATGAAATTAGACAAGATGGTACAAACCAACTTGAGTACCAACTGATACCTATTATGAGTAATTTGGTAAACCCAAGACAGAAGGGTCCTTTCCCTTGATGAACAATGTATACAGAACTACTTTAAAGTCAAATGTAATAGTGCAAATGGGAGGCCAAGGCAGGAAGATAGAAAATTCAAGGCCAGCCTGGGCTATATAACAAGATCCATCTCTCTGGGTGATGTGACTCTTGTCCAGCAGATACTCCCTGGTACTACTGCTCTCCCCCTACACCTCTGCCACACTGCTTCTAAGCCAACCTCTCAGTAGAGACGGTCCCACAAAGACACATCTATGCATCTGGAGGATTGGGAGTCCAAGTAGTGATCATGATACACCACAATTACAAAAGAAAACACTTCTGGTGTTTCTAAAATGTCAATAGTTTTAGCACAATAGACTCCACTGGAGCAATGCACTACTCAAAAACAAACGGGCCACCAAAGGACACATCCATAGGAAGATGAAAGGTAAAATGAGAGAAATCAGGCTGGGGTGTCTGAGGGTCAGAGTTCTGCTGGGGAATCAAAAGGTTCTACAATGAGAAGGTGTTGGTGGTGGCTCAATATTGTATTTAGATGGCAAAGACAGAAAAAATTATGAGTGTTTTATTACAATTTAAAACAATTAGCAGCCCTGGCTGGTAAATGGCTCAGTGAGTCAAAGTGCTGGCCACAGAGGCCTGATGAATTAAGGTGGTTCCCCAAAAGACATAGAATAGCAACAGAAACTGGCTCCAAAAGCTGCTCTCCGAGCACCACACATCTGTGGAGAGTCACACCTACATACACACATACATCCACAGGAGAATTCTTAAAGATTAACTTTATAAGCCAAAACATTAAATTATATACTCTAGGTGGAGAGACGAACCATGTTATGCTGAACTTGTCTCAGTAAAGCAGGTGAAAAAGAAAAAGAAAAGAAACAGCATGTGCTGAATAATTTAGTAGATGTCATCTCCTCACGACCCTTGCCTGATGAAAACACCACTGAACTCTTGACAGCCATCAGATGACAGCCACGTGGCTCTAGGAGGAAAACAAATCAGACGAGAAGCGACCATTCAAGTCTTCTCCCTACAGGCACAGTTCTGCTTCTCTTTCTGGTTAAGGGTTATAATTTAATACAAAAGTCCTATTTAAAGAATATGGACAAGCCGGGCGTGGTGGCACACCCCTGTAATCCCAGCCCTTGGGAGGCAGAGGCAGGCGGATTTCTGAGTTCAAGGCCAGCCTGGTCTACAGAGTGAGTTCCAGGACAGCCAGGACTACACAGAGAGGAACCCTGTCTTGAAAAAACAAAAAACAAACAAACAAAAAAAAAGAATATGGACAGTGCAAAACTACGATTTTACAGTGTCTCCTGTAAGGACCAAACAGCCCTCCTTCCACTCCATACCTGTCCCGAGGATCAGAGGCAAGAGAGACCTGTGTGCTGGGCACGGAGGAGCATGGTACACTGCGTCTCTCCACCCTCAGTCCTGCAGCCGGTCCTAGCAGGCACACTGTGCAGGTGAGAAAGATGAGACACAGAAGAGCGAGGAAGCAGTTTAACTCTTAAACTCAGACAGAAAACATTCCTGTGGCCCCGTGACACTGTGCTTCTAGCAGCACAGCTGGCACTTGCACTATCAAGGGGCAAGCTGTAAGGAGGGGAGACCGAGCAGTGTGACCAGGACAGAAGGTAACACAGTGCTCTCTGGGGACTGAGCAGAAACAGGAGAGTGTGTCCTCTCTCACATTACCACCAAGCACTCCTGACCCCCCAGGAGCCGAGGCTCTACTCCCCCAGTCCCAAAATCACTTCAATGAAGCAGTGCATACCTTTAGTCCTAGGAGGCAGAAGAAGGATCTCTATGAGATCAAGGCCAGCCTGGTCTATACAGCAGCTTCCACAACAGCCAGGACTACATAGAGAGACCCTGACTCAAAAACAAAACAAAAACAAAACAAACAAACAAAAAAACAAAAACAAACAAAACAAAAAAAACAAGCAAAAGCAAGCCAATCAACTTTGATAAATTTTGAGCCATACATATTATAAAAAACAAAACAAAAAACAGGGCCATCAAGGCCTAACAACCTGAGTTTGATCCTCAGAACCCACATAAAGATAAAAGGAGAGAACTAACTCCCAAAAGTTGTCTTCTAACATCCACATATGAACCAAGGTATACATGAGCTATGGTATGCATGCATCTGGACTACCAGTATTCTCCAACTATTAATAAAAAAAAAAAAAAATTAAAAAACCTAAAGAAAGACCCTGTCTATTGCCTTAAGTGCATTTGGCCTAATGCTGCTTATGTTATAATGTTAATTTTGATCCTCAAAACTAGTGTCTACACAGAAGACACTGAAGGACCCTGTCCCCAGTTGGCTCTGATTAGTAAAGATGCCAGCAGCCAGTGGCAGGGCAGGACAGACAGAGGCTGGACTTTTAGGATTCCCAGGCTCAGGAGAGAAAGGAGAGTAAGCAGCAGAGTAGCCATGAGAGCAGCATAGGCTAGACCAGCCATGTAAGAATTTAAGCAAAGCCGGGCGTGGTGGCGCACGCCTGTAATCCCAGCACTTGGGAGGCAGAGGCAGGTGGATTTCTGAGTTCGAGGCCAGCCTGGTCTACAGAGTGAGTTCCAGGACAGCCAGGGCTACACAGAGAAACCCTGTCTCGAAAAACCAAAAAAAAAAAAAAAAAGTAATTTAAGCAAGTGACCCCAGCCACTTCCCTGACTGGGTCTAGGGTAGCAGACATGAAATATAGACTTTAAAGGATGCTACCTCTGAACACCAGAGAGGAGTGTTTGCTAGCCAAGGGAAGAAATAAAAGTGCCTAGCCGCTGGGCAGTGGTGTCACACGCCTTTAATCCCAGCGCTTGGGAGGCAGAGGCTTCTGAGTTCGAGGCCAGCCTGGTCTACAGAGTGAGTTCCAGGATAGCCAGGACTATACAGAGAAACCCTGTCTCAAAAAACCAAAAAAAAAAAAAAAAAAAAAAAAGTGCCTAGCCATTAAGCTAGTCAAGGCATATCAAAATTAACTGCCCGGCGTGTGTGTGTGTGTGTGTGTGTGTGTGTGTGTGTGTGTGTCTTTCTTTCATTCACAATCCAGGTAGCTCTTGGGCAGGTACACACATGTAACCCATCAGGAGCATAGTGCAGGTTGACTACAGTTAAAACTGCCAGAACATGGGCACTTTCCTTAGAAGAAAGGAATAAAACAAGTGTGTTTTATTTCGGGGACTGAACTGTAAGAAATCTTCTCCCCTCTGTATTTGCTGCTCTTAAATATGCTGTCACAACCTTCTATAACTGTAGCATTATCGTCATCTGAATTACAGGATATTAACCTTTCTAACTGCCCAGTTATAAATGATCTTGCTTCCCTGACCAGGCTGGCACAATCCTCCTCCTTGAAAGCAGATTATACAAAAGGAGACACCTCACACTTGCAGCCTCCACACTCACATCTATATCCAAAGGGTTAACTATTTCACTGCTAGCACTAATGCTAAAAATTTAAAACCTACATCTTAGTACAACCACAGTAGTTTTTTAGGGAGCAGAGCAAGTGGCAGTGCTGAGTAGAGGTGGAACCCCCACGTTCACCAAGCTTCACAGAAGGTTATCTACGGAGATGTCAGGATGCCTGGCAGACAGACAGACACAGGCAAAGGCCTGACACTCCTCCTGTGGCTCATAACAGTCAAAGCAGAGCACATTTTTATCTCATTTCAGCCTGAAAGGGTTTGGCCAAAATATCTTTTCTAAGTTTGGTTTTTTAACGCATTAATTAAAATAGATCAAGGTTATAAAATAGACCGTGTCCTGAAGATAGAGTCCCCATGGAGACGAGCAGGGACTGGCACCAGAATCTCACTGCCATGCTTCAGTTCCTTTGATTCTCTCGGACACACATACACATGCACATACATATGGACGCCGCCGGCTGGAGGTGTAGCTCAGTTGCAAGGTTCAGCACACACGGGATAGATACAAGGCTTCATCCCCATTGCCAGTGGGTACACGCAGTTTTTAAATGGAAATATGACTTTATTTTTGCTCAAGGTTTACACTTTTCTTGGTTAAAAGTTCTGCATATAATTATCGTTCTCTATGTGCATGCTATGTGTATGTGGGTGCACATGTTACTGTATGTGTGTGGAAGTCTGAACTCTATAGAGTGAGTTTTCTCACTCTACCTTTAATGGGTCCTAAGAACCAAACTCAGGCTGCCAGGCTTGTGTGCCAAATGTCTTTACCTACTGAGCCATCCTGCCAACCTGCCTCAAATTTTACTTTTAAAACAGAAATCTAATGACAGCAAAACAAACTACTGTTTGTGATGTGTGAGGGCAGCGTGGTGTTCAGCAGACTTCACCCAGTGTGGGAAATCTACATTTAGAGAAATAACTATTAAAATTAATTGTCCTTGAAGAGAGAGACAAGACAATTAGAAATTCAAGATCTTCCTCAGCTACACAGAAAGTCTGAGGACAGAAGATGCATGAGACCCTGCTTCAAAAGAAAAATAAAAAATAAGATAAAAATGAAATAAGTTGACCTTCAAAAAACAGTGCCTTTTATTCTCCTATCATAATTATAGCCTCTGAGGCTTACTACCCCTCCAGCTGCTAACCTAGGCTAGTCCTGGACGCTTAGCGCCTCCAAAGAATCTTATCTAGACCTACCCTGTGTTCCGCCTCCGAGATACACTACTGAGTAAGCTCGCCTTTTTTAGGTCTTTCTGAACTCTGGCTGGCTGGGTCAGCTCAGCTATTTGGCTCAAACTCTTCTCCAAACTGATTCAATCTGGCTTCTCTCCTGGCCTCTCCTGAATTGCTCTGCTTGGCCTCAAACTAATTCTGGCAATATGTTTTACTCTTCGGGCTCCTTCTTATTCTTTGGCTTGATCTATCTTTACCTGTGTCCAGCTTGTTCTCTCTCCGCAACCTGTCTCTCTATGACTGTCCTGGTGAAACGCCTCCTTCTCTGCACTGCCCCTTGAGTAGCTTCCCTTTCCTCTCTTCTCTGGAGAGTTGTGCAGATCCTATTCTGTCAGATCTTTCTCTGATTCATCACATTGTCTGCCACTCAATTAGATATCCCTTTCAAACGTGGGTGTTTCTACAAACTACCTTTATTACTTGGGATTAAAGGTTTATACTAAGGGTGTGTCTGTGTTCTAGCCAGAGGGATTAAAGGTGTGTGATAAGGGCTGAGCTGCACCACAACTAGAAACAGGCTTTTCAGTAAATAACACAATCCCAGGGTTCACAGTGTGATCAAATGTCCAGTAACAAGAAAAGTTATACTTTTCCAAAATCATTAACTGATATCATGTTGGGAGCCAATGTTTGATGTTTATAAATGGGGTAACTTGAAAAATGACAAGAAGAAAGTTTTAATATGATAAGTCTGACCTGCAAATAAGAACAATCTAACTGCTAGGAAGGAAGATGTTGTGGTCTAACCACTTCCCCCCACCCCAGAATAGTTGTAGCCATTTTGTTCCACGTCTGACAGCTATTTTATATTGTTGCTGTAACATGCCTGCCAGTCATTGACACGGAAAAATAACCTTAGAACAGGGTCATGCTGATCACATATCCTGTTAATGTTATGTTCTGTACATCCTGAAGCTTGTTAATCTTAAGGAATTCCACAAAGCTTTACATAGAACCCATGGAGTTAAAGGTCAATATGAACTGTTATGGCTTGAGTACCAGGCAGTACCCCCTGCACCTGCCTATGAGCTCATTGTGGTTTCTGTGGCTCCTAATAAGCCCAAGAGTCACGACGACAATACTCATGCTTTGTTATTTCAATGTTTAAAAATTCCCCCATTCACCACCTCTTACCTCACCAGGACTGATAATCAGCTTAAAGGTCAGATGATAATACTTACTCTAATTAGTAAGCTAAAACGTAATACTGCTCCCCCTTGCCTTTTAAATGTTTGAACCTAGTTTTTCCTATAAAAAGCCTACTTGCAGGACAGATGAGTATCACAATTAGGTTATTTCTTTTTGTGGTCCTGGTCTGCTCAGTATCAGGGTGTATGTACAATAAACCATCCCTGTCTGAGATCAATACTCCTAGGCTTTGTGCAGTGACTCATAGACCACAACAGAAGACATGTCAAAAGTAGCAGTGGTCCCCACAGCAAGTTCATCAGGAGACATGACTGCAATGGCCCACGATATTACAACACATAGTAGGAAAACCACAATATTTTCTCTTCCAAGGTAAGACAAATATCTTTCTTTAAAAAAAAAAAAAAATAGGCCAAAAGTCAGTTTCTTAGTGAAAGTTGTAGAATTCCTGATCTTATCCCTTAGTCAACTATTTAAGATATGTACTTAGTTACACTTTAGCCCCTCAAAAAGTAAATCCTAAATGGACAGATGTCCTCAAGCTAAATAAAGCCTTATGTTTTCAGTGGAGACAGTGTCACTGTAGCTTGGGTGAACCTAGAGCTCACTCTATGGCCCAGAGCTAGTCTCAGACTCCGTCTTCCCAGGACGTGGATTAGAGGCCTGCAATCTTAGAATGAGACTGTTGTACAGCATCTGGAGGACACTCGTACAGAAAAGCTCTTGATCAGACTGTTCTGCTCTGTTGGGGACATATGAGTCTCAGAAGCTAGATGCAGTCACCCTCTAACCCAGTCGGTATCCATAACGCCTGACTTTGTAAGGAGTTGTATGTAGTAGAGAGAGAACTTCTGCTTCAAATATTTTTAGGAACTAAACATTTCAATTTGAAAAATACTGTTGAACAGAGAATAAAATACCACGTCCGTAAGAACGTAAGGGACGCTCAAAACTTCAACTGTATATATTGGCACCAGTGGCTTCCATGGCCTATGGCACAGAGTTGAGAATGACAAAGATAAATGCTGCTCTGAAATAAGAGGTAAACACTAAGAAAATGATTTTTCATTCTTTTTTTTTCCCCAATCTTAATGAACTGGCCAAACACCAAAGATACTTTGTGTGTTAGCACAACTCATTTTCCATGCCAAAAAACTTCAACTTAATTTCCAATACACATCACACTGTTACATAGCTCTCTTTTGAAAAGGTCATCAGTATCATACATATTTCCTCTGAACTTCCAAATAAAATACCAACAAAAATAGAAAAAAAGAGGTACTGGAGAGACCACTCAGTGGATAAGAGCACTGCTGCTTTTCCAGAGGACTCAGGTTCAGTTCCTAGCACCTACATGGCAGCTCACAACTGTTTGTAATTCCAGCTACAAACTCCAGTTACAGGGGATCTAACTCCTTCTTCTGGTCTCTGAAGGTGCCGGGACAATGGAGCTTCTGCACACGGTGTACAGAAATGATGAAACTCCCAACTCTGAAATCGCTGTTTCATCCATGATACACGTGCCTGCCTTGGTCTGTTTGGATCATACGGAATCTAATATCAGCTCTGTCGGAGAGGCTGAGTCAAGATGAAGGTTGAGGGCTGTGGCACAGAGCCAGGCTGAGCTGCCTAAGCGGCACATCTTTAACCTTAGTTTAGACCTTGCCAAGCAAGCACAAATCACACTTCGAAATAACAATCTTTGAGATTCTTGAAAAATGCTCTGAACTTAAGACTTCTTCAGAAATCGCAGGTTCAAGTTTCTCCCTTATTCGATGAGATGGACAGAACACCAGCATGCATGAGACCACGGTTCAGTCCCCTGCATACCACAGAAGGAAGCGGAGGCAAACAGAGCCGGTGAGCAAGCGGTTACAAGTACGCTTTCTAGATCAGCGTCCTAGTTATCTAACATCTCTTTAGAAATAATATGTAATCAGTTAATAAGGCAAATACAAATAAATAATAATGTCACATGTAAAGTTTGATAGGAAGTGCGTTTAACTAAAACACAAGCATCCCTTGAGATAATTTAAATGCCAAAACCACTATCTGTTATTTTTGGAAAAGACATATGCCATCAGAAATACTTTCTTTCCAAAAAGTCAATTTTAACTTTCAAAAAACGTCTGAGCTGCTAAAGATGAGAACTATTTAATTAAAATGTACCCTGGATCCAGGTCTCCCAAGATATGGGTCTTGTCTATAGTGTGAGAACCAGGTTGCAACCCCTCCATTACTTACTTGGTTTTTGTTTGTTTGTTTGTTTGTTTGTTTGTTAAGTATAGAATAGCGTTTATTCAGGACATGGGAGGGGAGTTAAGGAGGTAGTAGAGGCAGAGAAAGGCAGAGAGAGGGAGAGTAGAGAAGCAGAGGCCAGCCATGACCACATAGAGAAAAGGGGGAGGGGAAGAGGAGAGAGGGGGGAGGTAGGGAGGAGGGGGGAGAAGAGGAGGAGGAGGAAGGGGAGGAGGAGGGGAGGAGAAGAGAGAAGAGCCCAAGAGGGCAAGAGAGAAGCTGAAAGTGAGAGAATAAGAGATGCAAGAGCGCCGGGCGGTGGTGGCGCACGCCTTTAATCCCAGCACTTGGGAGGCAGAGGCAGGCGGATTTCTGAGTTCGAGGCCAGCCTGGTCTACAGAGTGAGTTCCAGGACAGCCAGGGCTAAACAGAGAAACCCTGTCTCGGAAAAAAAAAAAAAAAGAGATGCAAGAGCGATTACTTACTTGTTAAAAAAGGGTTCAATGAGCTTCGATCTGGCGGACACACACATTTTTGGAGGACTAAGTAAAGAACCTAGTGAAGAGAAGCAGGATATTATACATAGTCCACGGTCTAAGTGCAGAAGCTCAGACGTGTGTTACATTCAGTGATGGTCCACACACCTTACGACAGGCAGTGCCAGCTGTTCCTTCCCGAGGGTCTCCACCTCAACTCTTCCCGTTCCCCTCTCAACACCCTCCTGCTTCTAGAAGTACAGCCAGACCCCAGGCCCACAGTGGTGGCGCAGGCTGCCACCCCTTCCCAACCCCCACATGGAAGCCAGATCCCAAACAATGATATCCATAAATGAGCTATCTGGGGGTCAAGTAGGGTAAGTGGTTCCTTCACAAGAAACACAGGTGCCTCGTCCCTCTGGCACTCTACAGTGTGAGGATATGTTTGTTTGTTTTTTTTTTTGTTTTTGTTTTTCGAGACCGGGTTTCTCTGTGTAGTCCTGGCTGTCCTGGAACTCACTCGGTAGACCAGGCTGGCCTCGAACTCAGAAATCCACCTGCCTCTGCCTCCCAAGTGCTGGGATTAAAGGCGTGCGCCACCACGCCCGGCCAGTGTGAGGATATGTAAATGACCACTGTCGGGAGCTGGTGTCCAGTGTGGGTCCCTCAATCCTGGGCTTCCAAGTCTCCTGCACCAGGACAAACACGGGTCTGTTATCTAAGCCTGGTCTTTGGTAATTCATCACGCCGGTTGAGCTAACAGGAAGAAGGAGAGATCCACTATATTTGCCAGAAACATCTCTCAAGTACCTAGGTAATTTGCCATGGCGATGAAGCAGAGTCCGGTGATGTAGGCATCGTACCCTGCCTCGTGAAGCTGCTCAGAGGCTGTGTCATAGCTTGGAAAGCCTTCCGCACTTTCTAAAGAGAAAAACAGGAATGATCAGATTCCCCAGAGCATCACAAACTATGAAGACTAGTAAGCATGGTGTCCAGTCAAGTCCAAACTGCATTCTCGGGTATTGTATGTGTGGCCTGAAGACACAAAGAACCTGTCTTATTTCTCAGTTCTATCCACATAAGACCTTATAATATGAGATAACAAAATCCCTGAAAATAGGAATTTCAGTTCAGACCAAAAAAAGGGCCTCAGTTTCCTTACCAAGATTCAGCTGTAGGCCTCCACAGCCACACTGACTGGAGCCATTTGCAATCTTATGTTTCCCACCCAGTGACAATTACTCCTTGCTATTCTTACCACACATGCTGGACAAGCAGAGATTAAGCAGGACTCCAAGCTGGGCACGGTGGCCACACCTGCAACTGACGTATGTGGGAAGTTGAGGCAAAAGAACCACAGCCAGTCCGAGACCAGCTTAGGCTAAGTAGTGAGTTCTAGCCCAACCTCAGCTACAAAGTCAGACTGTGTAAACAAAGCAATACAGACCCGCAACACTGAGAGGTCATGTGATGACCACCAACCTCTCCTCCATCGCTCACACAAATGTGACCCTGGACAAAGCACTGCACCCCTAAAAATGAGACGGTAAGCCACCTTCGCTCGTAAGGCTTTGAGGGAGTGTAGCAACGGGCAAGATGCTTCTTAAGTTTCCACCCAGGACCTGCCGCGTGCTCACAACCGTTCCCCATCAGTACCCCATCAGTACCCCAAATAGTCCCACAAAACAAGCAAGTCCAACTAAATGCAGCAGGCACCGCTGTGCCAAGCTTAGCAATTTATACAGACAAAAGCACACTCGCCGGGCGTGGTGGCGCACGCCTTTAATCCCAGCACTTGGGAGGCAGAGGCAGGTGGACTTCTAAGTTCGAGGCCAGCCTGGTCTACAGAGTTGAGTTCCAGGACAGCCAGGGCTACACAGAGAAACCCTGTCTCGGAAAACAAACAAACAAACAAACAAAAAAAAGCCCACTCAACCCCAAAGTAATGCTGCCCTTAGCCCACGGGGCCACTGCATACAAAACATTTATAAGTTGATTCTCAGTCACACTGATACATACAAGCGCTGAATGAATGTGAGAATAATAATCTGCTTTTGAGTAAATTCTGTACCAAAGAAATATGAGAATAATAGGACAGGATACACCTCTTACTCATAACTAATTATTTCCTAGAATCAAGTGGGAAATGAATGTTAAAAAAGGCCACTGCCTCATCAGAAGCAAGAGCGGAAACTATTGATGGAATGGCTAGAACCATTTATGCTTTTTATGTAAGAATTCTTTAATTTCCTAACATACCAAATATTGGGCTTGACACTTGCTATCAAAGAAAGCCTTTTAACACTGTAGTGCTTAAGTAAGACCCAAGACACCACCTACTGAAGCTCATTATTCCCTAGATCAATTATCCCATTACACAGTTACACACAGGGCAGTCTCCCTCCCTCTACCAAGCTCACATCATAACTGGATTCTTGGACTATTACCCAGAAGGGTCATGCCCACGGCCCTACCCACCCTACTGTTCTGCATCACCAACTTCTGGATCATCAGTACTGCGATCAGTGTCTTTCGCCACAGTCCATAGAATGCTAACTGCAGGTCAGCAGTACAGTGTGGGTAACAGGACCGAGGACACATCGCCCCAAAACACAGGGGTGAGGCCACACATACCCACACAACTCATCTGATAGCACTGCCGGTTTTCCTCAGTGCTAGTGTCTAGTTCAGAGGACACAGGTGTGTGCTCATCTTGGCAGCACGCCCAGTTCTTGGGTTCTCTGAGACCCAAAATGTATTTTCATTGCACCTCTAATGACCAGTCAGTGACTCTCTGTCTCTGTTCAAACAATGCACCAGATACAAGGATACATCAAGTTTGGGGAGAATTCCAAGCATTAGGAAATAAAAATTTTAATTGCCAAATGTCACAGTGAATGGCTACCCAACTCTCTTACATGATGTGGATATAGCTGGACATGGGACTAGAATACCATCTTCATTCTGAAAGCCAGCCATGGCCTGAAAGCTAACACAGCCAAAGTCCACAAGCAGCACATTACCATCCAAGACACTTCACATAACATGTTAGTAATTTCCAAAGTGTGATGGTTTCCAGGTTCAATATTCTTACCAACTTTAGGAGGGTCAAAAGGTGTCTCTTTCAACCGCTTTTCCAACTCTGCAAGGGATGTGTTGTTGATGACATCCTGCAAAGCAGTAAGTGGAGAATTAGGACATTTCATCTCAGAACGAGAGATTAAGGAGAGCCAATTTAGGGTATACATACGGGAAAAGCATCCCGTACTGCCCTCTTGTGTCTCTTAAAATAATAGACACCATTAGAATACATTGGTGAAAGGAGGGAGTTCAAGGCTCACTACTGAAAGGTGTGATGACTGGAAAGACTTACAGTGTAAACCGAGAAACTCAAGCGGTCCTGTGCTCACCTGGAATCCCAGCTACCTGGGAAGCTGAGGCAGCAGGATGAAGAGTTTAAAGCCAACCTCATTATAAAAGCAAAACTATAGGGGAAAAAAACTGTGGCAGAGGGAGAAAAAACCCTCCATGTAGGCTGAGGGGTTGGGGGATGACAGCACTTTGACAGGCACTGGAGAAAAGCTACAGGCACCGGGCCTGGTGGCACACGCCTGTAATCCCAGCACTTGGGAGGTAGAGGCAGGCGGATTTCTGAGTTCGAGGCCAGCCTGGTCTACAGAGTGAGTTCCAGGACAGCCAGGACTACACAGAGAAACTCTGTCTTGAAAAACCAAAAAGAAAGAAAGAAAGAAAGAAAGAAAGAAAGAAAGAGAGAGAGAGAGAGAGAGAGAGAGAGAGAGAGAGAGAGAGAGAGAGAGAGAGAGAGAGAAAGAAAGAAAGAAAGAGAGAAAGAAAGAAAGAAAGAAAGAGAGAAAGAAAGAAAGAGAGAAAGAGAGAAAGAAAGAAAGAAAGAGAGAAAGAAAGAAAGAAAGAGAAAGAAAGAGAGAAAGAAAGAGAGAAAGAAAGAAAGAAAGAGAGAAAGAAAGAGAGAGAGAGAAAGAAAGAAAGAGAGAAAGAAAGAGAAAGAAGAGAGAAAGAAAGAAAGAAAGAAAGAAAGAAAGAAAGAAAGAAGAAAAGCTACAGGCAGTTCTTGTTTTTTTGTTGTTGTTGTTTTGTTTTGTTTTATTTATGTTTTTTGAGATAGGGTTTCTCTGTGTAGTCTGGGCTATCCAGGAACTCACTCTGTAGACCAGGCTAGCCTTGAACTCAGAGATATGCCTGCCTCTGCCTCCCAAGTGCTGGGATCACAGGGGTGCACCAGCACTGCCTGGGTGCAGACAGTTCTTAACTTCCAGGATGTGGATGTGTGCTGACAAAGATACACAGAACTGGAACGCACTGTCCTAGTGCGTTCAGGGGATTCAGAAAGGCCTTAACAAGAGTGTAAATACATCGATTTAAATTATCTTTATTAGAATATATGTCCAAATATGAAAAATAAGAAGGCAGGTGGAGAAAGGACAGACTATCCGCAGGCATAACCTATTCAATAACTACATTACAAGCTGGGTAGCGGTTGAGCATGTCTTTAATTCTAGCACTTGGGAGGCAGAGGCAGATGGATCTCTGAATTCAAGACCAGTCTGGCTTACAAAGCAAGTTCCAGGACAGCCAGGGCAGTTATACAGAGAAACCCTGGGGGGGGGGGGGACTGCGGGATCATTCAAAAATGGGAAAAATAAAGATAACTTCACACTTTTATATTATTTCTGTTCTTTTCCAATTTCTCTCTTCTTCCTTTCTACTTTTTTAATGTGTTTGAAGTTGCAAAGCTATTTGTGGTAATACCAAAAAATGCCCAAGAGAGCTGAACATGATAGCACACACTCGCATCCCAGCACATGGGAGGCGAGGGGGCGTGGGGGGAGGTGGGGGTCTCGGGAGCTCAAGGTCACTACTGTCAGCTACAGGGTGAGTTCAAGGCCTCCCTGGCCATACCAAGAGTCTGTCTCAAACAAACAGAAATTTCAAATTATATCATGTGAGTGATAGTTCAGGCTTAAATAATACCTTAAAAGGCTGTGTGCTGGCCATCAACTTAGTATCCAAGAGTCTGAAAACAAAATACATTTTAATAAGGTAAATAATATATATATCAATATTGAAAATGTACTTTGTTAAAATATAAAAATACTTAAAATGTTTCATAAATAAAACATTCTTCATATATTAAATATTTCATAAAACACATAGAAGTGGACAGATGACGCAAACACACTGGTCACTGTGAATGAGCGGCAGTGCGGTCGGCGAGCTGAGGACAGAGCCCCACCTGCTGGCTTCCTTCACTCACCCAAGTGTTGTGTGCAGTCCACACTAAGCCAGGAACAGGTTCCAAACCTGTACCTGGAGGAATGAGCTGGCATCTGTCGAAAATGTGAGGCAAACACTCCACATTCTACTGTTCTACAGGATCCAGCCTTGCAAACTGCCACTGCCCACTGCTATCACCTGTCTGCACAGGCTGAACTCTCATGGAAGTCAAACCTTCACTGGGAAGTTTCCTGCTACTGTTTCTTACAAGGCCAGCTAAGCTCCACTGTCAACAGGACTGGATTTGAAATCAACTATGAGCACAGCTCTGTGCCAGTCTTTGAAGAAATGTCCAGAGGAAGAAAGACCCACCTAGAAAGCAGGCAGCACTACCACCTCTGAGTGGATAAATAGGAGAGAAAGGCAGGTAAGTCCTTTCTCTGCTTCCTGATCAGTTCTGTGTATGGGGCCAGGGAGCCTTGGGACCAGAAGGAGCAGGCCTGGAGCAAGAACTGGGACAATTGGCAGGAGTTGGATTGCTCCCCTCAGGCCCTGGTGCACATTGTCCTGTACCCTGACCCTTGCCTCCCCAGAGCAGGTCATGTAGGCAATAATCAGGTTAAACTTCCTCTCCCCTTATAAGGTCAAGTACAGCAGCACCTAGAATTCCTCCTCATGCAAATGAGGCAACCCCAGGAGCCCGGCCCCAGCCAATAATGTGCTCCCCCCATATCCCCCACAGAGGTTGAACTAGCTTTTGTCCCCACCGTAAACTGAACCAGCTCTCCGCAGCAGTTCCCAGTGCATGTTCTTTACCTGCACTCACCACTGACCAAGATCCTGCCTGTGCACACCTCCTTCCCTTCAGTCTAGCTGGGGGTGCTCAATGTGCCTGGCTACCCGGAGGGGGAGGAGCAGACACTGGGTGGCAGGAGTGAAGCTGGGGAATGCCTCTGTCCTTAGCTCTGTCAGTGTGAGAAGGGCCCTCCAGCAGTCCTCCAGACAGCAGGGCGCAGGAGAGGAGAGGGGCTGCCGACCACTTCCTACTTTCACTCTAAGTGAGAATCCCATCTTTAATGGATGATCAGTCAACTATGGCAAAGCTGGGATGTTCCATCCAGTAAACCACTTCCCAGCTTGGTCAACGAACTACATTTGCCTCACTGAGTGTCTTAAATGTCAGGGCTCCTGACAAAGGCTTACCTGGGGAAGACACATGTTGTCATCTCCTTAAACTCATTCAGGTCCTGAAAAGCAAGAAGACGGCTGTTACTGCTCTCCTAGCACCGCAGCGCTGCTAAGCGCTGAGAGCATCTCCAGTTCTCAGCTATTTCCTCAAATACTAACCTCACGCCTCACACGGGCCTCAAGGTAAATAGTAAGATCCACATGGAATTAAGAAATAGTTCTTAGGAGCTAAAGAGATGACTCTGAAGTTAAGAATGTTGTTGCTCCTGCAGATGACCTAGGTTAGGTTCCCAGCACCCACATGGTGGCCCCAAACCACCCATATCTAGTTCCAGGCACCGGATGCCTTACTCAGACCTCCTAATGAACGAGAGCCACCTGGGAGGAGAGAACCGACTCCCACAGTTGTGCTCTGACCTCCACAGGCTCACCTTGGCAACACACAAAACACACAGACAATACACAAAATTAGAAGTTTTAGCCGGAGCTGGGCGGTGGTGGCGCACGCCTGTAATCCCAGCACTTGGGAGGCAGAGGCAGGCGGATTTCTGAGTTCGAGGCCAGCCTGGTCTACAGAGTGAGTTCCAGGACAGGCAGGGCTATACAGAGAAACCCTGTCTCGAAAAAAAAAAAAAACAAAAAAAAAAACAAAAAAAAAAAACCATAGACCTTGGACATGCACATGATCCCCGCTGAGGTGCTCAGTAAACTGCACTAAAAGCTGGGGGAGGATATCTGATCAGGCTGTGAACCAAGATTGTGTTGTTTACTGAAAAACCCTACACACCCTTAGTATAAACCTTTAATCCCAAGTAATAAAGGCATTGTTGGCTATGATGTTTGAAGACCAATCTTTAACTTCCGATTTGAGTTATTTCGCTGGAACCCTTGCATCCTAGAGTGACGGATGGGTTGTCAGGGAAGTGGTGGTACCTTAAGACCAAGCCCTAGGACAAGCAGCCACAGACCCACTGAGCAAGCGGCAGAGCATACTGCCTCAGGGGCTAATGGGGCAACATGACCAACAAACATCTAGAGAGCCAAATCTTACAAGCAACCAATGAGGAGTCCAGACTCACAACAACTTTAAGCAGGACTGAGCTAGGAGGGGGAGAGCACTTGAACCTAAGCGTTCAAAGGCAGGCTGGGCCAGGCTACACATAACACCCAAACTCGTGGGGCTGGGGAAATGGCTCCTGGTGGTTAAGAGCACTTGCTGATCTTCCAGAGGACACAGGTTCAATTCTCAGCACCCATATGGTAGCACGAAAATATCTGCGACTTCAGTTTCAGAGAGTCCAACACCCTTCTCTGGCCTCTGCAGCATCAGGCAAGCAAACAGGGCACATTCATACATGTAGGTAGAACACTCACTCGTACACTTTAAAGATGATTTTATTTGTGTGTGTATAAGGGTGAGTTTATGGGCACCACATTTTTGCACATGCCCTTGGAGGCCCGAAGGCATCGGATCCCCTGGAGCAGGAGTTACAAGCAGTTGTGAGCCACTAATGGGCAGGAACCAACTCAGGCCCTCTGAAAAAGCAGCAAGTGCACTTGACCACTGAGACACCTCGCCTGCCCTGAAATAGGTTGTGTTTTTGTTTGTTTGTTTGTTTTTGGGTTGTGTGGTGTTTGTTTTTTTTTTTTTTTTTTTTTTGGTTTCTGGTTTTTGGGTTTTGGTTTTTCGAGACACGACGGTTTCTCTGTGTAGCCCTGGCTGTCCTGGAACTCACTGTAGACCAGGCTGGCCTCGAACTCAGAAATCCGCCTGCCTCTGCCTCCCAAGTGCTGGGATTACAGATGTGTGCCACCACACCCAGCTAGGTTGTGGGGTTTTGTTTTGGTTTTTTTAAGTAGATAAAAATAAAGCATAGTGTGATGACTATTCTTGGTTAACTCAACTACATCTGGGCACATCTGTGAGGGGGGCTTTTTTTTTAATTACATCATCTAAGTGGCAAGCCACTTCTACTCTGAATTTTTGAGGTGAGAAGACAAACCTTTAATCCTGATTTTTTGAGGTGGATGATAAATCTGGGCCATCCCTGTTGGCAGACCACATAAAGGACATGGAAGAAGGAAACTGTTCTCTTTGTACTTTTGCTATTACTGGCTCAAGTCCATCCCTTCACTAGCATTGGAGCCTACCTCTTTTTTTTTTTTTTGGTTTTTCAAGACAAGGTTTCTCTGTGTAGTCCTGGCTATCCTGGAACTCACTCTGTAGACCAGGCTGGCCTCGAACTCAGAAATCCGCCTGCCTCTGCCTCCCAAGTGCTGGGATTAAAGGCGTGCGCCACCACGCCCGGCGGAGCCTACCTCTTAAGGATTCTGGCATGTCCTAAAGACTAGATGAGACATGCAGCCTCTTGGATTGAACAACTACTGGATTCTTGGACTTTCCATTAATAGACAGCCATAGTGTGTCTAGATGTAATAAATCGTGTGTGTGTGTGTGTGTGTGTGTGTGTGTGTGTGTTCATTCTATCAGTTCTGTTCCTCTAGAACCCTGACTAACACACGTGAATTGGCAAACTAGAGCCACACAACCAAAATTTGAATCACCTGTTGGGGATTGTGCAAGAGGAACAACAAAACAGGTTTAGAACTCATGGACTGTGGCCAAGCAGTTACAACCATGATGGGAGTGCCTCAGAGAGGAGGAGCCCTGAGGACTGTGTGTCCTGAGGACTTCATGCTGCTGTGGAACATCGCTCTGCTTGCTGCCCCGACGATCATGACATCCCCGTAATCTATGTTTCCAGGCCCTCACTGGGCAATTTCATTGGCATTCACAACAGTGATTGATCAAGCACTGCAGCTGCAGCAGATTAGTGATTCAATCACCACCCTCAGGAAGAACTGAGAGATGCAGATTGTTAGTAAAGTAAGGTTAAGATGCTTTTGTTAGTGGCTTTGACAAAGAAAATCTAAGGGAACAATTTAAAGTTCAGAAAGGCACACTTTTGATAACTGAGCAAAGGACTTTTTGAGGGCAGAGAATGAGAGAAATGGCAGCCCAGCTAGCACTGGCTGACACTCCCCAGCCTCCGGGTAGAACTTAATAAACAACTGCTCATGAGTAGGTGTGCACCTTGAAGATTTAAAGTAAAAATGACTGATTGGTTTTTATATATAAAAGTTTAGATGTATGATTCTTTTAGGTTTTATAATACTTTTAAAGATAAATAACAAAATCAATGATCCTTTGGTTGTAATTGCAAACTGCAGCCAGTAATGTAACCATGTTGTAATTTTTATATTGCTTGAAAGATTTTGCTAGGATATATAAACTGTGGGAGAAGGAACAAAGTTCTTAGAACTGCCGAGTTCTTCACCCCACAATGTGTGTGGTGCACATGCGTGTGCGTGCTTTCCCCCCTTAAGGAAAGAATCTGTTTGACCTAAAAAGATTTCTGTATCTATGTTCCGCCAACTCCATGCCTCTCCTGCCATATCCTAACATGTTGAAGCTGGACATTGACAGCCACCACCTCATTTTTTCCCTTAAGTCAGGCATTATCCAATGTAGCAGCCTCTGGGTTATAATGGCCACTAGAGAGTTGTCATAGCACTATATAGCATAGAAAACAAGTAATATTTTACTTTGTGGTCTTTTATAAAAATTCTGCCAATGTATAGTATAAAAGACAAACTGAATGCTAAATGGGGAGACGGAATGGAATCCAGGATGAACTCCAGACGAGAAGGACAGCTATCTGAGTGGGAAATGAGATCTCAGGGATGAGGGACAGCATGGCGTCATCAAGATTACCCACTGGACTGGCAGAACTCAAGCTGACATGAAACGCAGGATTGCAGCTGGGAAATGAGAGAAGAAACACAACACGGAACTGCTTTAAAGACAGCGAAAGAAGAACAAAGGGGGAGCCAAACTTTTAAATCTCCGTTAAGATATATAAATCTTAAAAATGCCTTAGTCTGAGGGCTGGAGTCCAGCATGAACTGCACCTCGCTCGGCCTGAGAGGGGCCTGAGGGGGGGAGAGGGATGGGTGCTGGAGCACCGGCAGTGTTTGTGGCTCAAGTCACTGCAGAGAGCAGGTCTTTGAAAGACAAAAAGATGAAGGAGGGTGGAGGTAGAGTAAGGGGGCAAAAGACACAGCCACAGCAGTTTCAGAGCAGGGGAGAAAAGCCAGTAGAGGGGTAAAAAAACACATGATAATGACCCAGACGAGTTGGCTCCAAGAATGCCACCATGTCCCCAGGGAGCCTCAAGGTGCTCAGCAGTAGCAATCATGTGGTACCATGTTCCCGCCAGCTCTCCCCAGTGTAATTTTGGAGATACCTATGCACTATCCTATGTGCAGCAGTAAACCTACCAGGAAATCAATATTTAGCCTTGCTCTGGCAATACCTGACAGCCAATCAACCCCTTAAAAGAGCTCATGTATCAAAACAGCAAAGCTGGCTCAGCAGCTCAGAGGACTTTCACACTATCTTCCTAGGTCCTAGGAAAAAATATTTTAAAGATGATGTTCAGTGATGAACAGCATGTGCTGCTCTTTCAGAAGATCCAGCATCCACCTCACAGGTCAGAACCTTCTGTCACTCTAGTCCTAGAGTGCATTGCTTCTGAAGCTCCTCGGGTACCAGGCATGCACACATACATGCAGAAAAAAAAACATTCATCATATACATAAAATAATAAAAACGAAGCAGGTGGGTTTGCCGCTGCAGACACTTACCGCAGGCAGAGGGCAGTAGAACTGGTGAATTGTGTGCATGACATCCAAGAGCATATTGTGTCCAACAACCAGCTTCCCCTGGGGAAAGACGGTCAGGAAAAGCATGTCAAAGCTGCATCAGGGCTCATGAGCTTCAGATGAGACTGAGCGGGCCGCTGCCCCCGGAGCCCGCAGGCCTCATTGCTCGTCCTGCCTCGGCTCCTCAGGTGCTGCGGTTAGAGGCGCACAGCTCATCCTTAGTGATTTTCTTACACTTCTTCCATTTTTATTAATCCTGTCATTTTCAAATTTTTGATGTAGTTTCTTGTTGTTGGTTTTGGTTTTTTAGACAAGTCTTGCTACGCTATCCAGGGTGCCCCTAAACTTCTGAGCTACAGCAATCCTCCCACCTCAGCCTCCCGGCAAAGCTGAAACTACAGAGAACAGTGTGCTTGGCTGGAAGTAGTGTGACTGAGGCAATTTTTAAACAATAAACTCTGAAATCCTGAGAACTTTGACTTCAAATATACACCTTTAAGAGTCTTAAAACAACAAACAAACAAAAATCTACCGAGCTGGGCATGGTGGCGCACGCCTTTTTTTTTTTTTTTTTTTTTTTTTTTTTTGGTTTTTCGAGACAGGGTTTCTCTGTGTAGTTCCGGCTGTCCTGGAACTCACTCTGTAGACCAGGCTGGCCTCGAACTCAGAAATCCGCCTGTCTCTGCCTCCCAAGTGCTGGGATTAAAGGCGTGTGCCACCATCGCCCGGCAAAACAAAACAAAACAGGCGCACGCCTTTAATCCCAGCACTTGGGAGGGAGAGGCAGGTGGATTTCTGAGTTCGAGGCCAGTCTGGTCTACAGAGTGAGTTCCAGGACAGCCAGGACTACACAGAGAAACCCTGTCTCAAAAAAAAAAAAAAAAAAAAAAAAAAAAAAAAAAAAAAAAAAAGATTCTTTATTAAATTAATAAAATTTTTAAAAATTCCTACTAATATACAATATCACCTTAGATTTCCCAGCCCAGTGATTCCTCAGGGAAGAGACAGAAGATGTTGCTGTTTCAGTTTTGGGGGTTAGGAGAGTAGGAATTGAGATAAGACCTAACATAGCCCAGGCTAGCCTTGAACACCTATGTAGCTAAGGATAACCTTTACCTCCTGATCTTGTGCTTCTGTTCCCCAAGTGGTGAGATTAGGCCTGTGCTACCATGTTTAGCTTTGCTTTCAAATTTTGCTTGTTTGTTTTTGTCACAATAGTGGGTTAGGACGGATGTTATGTTTTGTTTGACATAGGGGTCTCTCTCTGTAGCCTGGGCTGGGCTGGAACTCACTGTGTAGCCCTGGCTAGATGACTCCATTTTTTTTTTTTTTTTTTTTTTTGGTTTTTCGAGACAGGGTTTCTCTGTTTGGTCCTGGCTGTCCTGGAACGCACTCTGTAGACCAGGGTGGCCTTGAACTCAGAAATCTGCCTGCCTCTGCCTCCAAGTGCTGGGATTACAGGTGTGCGCCACCACGCCCGGCTGATGACTCCATTTTTAACATAAACATTGTCTTAGGGTTTCTGTTTTGATGAAATATTATAAACACAAAGCAATTAGTGGAGAAAACAGTTTATTTGGTTTACACTTCCATATTGCTGTTCATCACCAAAAGAAGTCAAGACAGGGACTCCGACAGAACAGAAACCTGGAGGCAGGAGCTGATGCAGATGCCATGGAGGGGTGCTGCTTACTGGCTTGCTCCCCATGGCTTGCTCAGCTTGCTTTCTTGTACAACCTAGGACCACCAACCCAGGAATGGTACAATGGGCTGGACCCTCCTTCACTGACCACTTATTGTGGAAATGCATTGTGGAGTCATTTTCTCCACTGAGACTTACCCTGATGATATTAGCTTGTCAGTGTAAGCACCAAACACTACAGTAAAGTTTTTTACAACCTTTTAATGGTTCTCTATGCAACATGCCAAACTCAGAAGTCAACTTGATTCTTTAACATGATTAATCTTATACAAAATATCCCAAATCTAACAAGATGGGTTTTTGTTTTGTTTTGCTTTGCTTTGGCTCAGTATCTGTGTAAGCCTTGAGTCCCAATGCAATGTTAAAATGCTAAGCACTGTGGCAGCAGACTCCAATCAGAATGCAGAAGCTGGCAAGAAAAGGCTTGGAGAAAGCATCTTGACTAGATACTATGATACCAAAACCTGCAAGAGCTGCAGAGAGGTTGGAGTCTGGTCAGAACTACACTTCTCACAAGCTCAGGAGACGGCTCAGTCAGTAAAGTAGTTGGTCATATAAGTATTCGGATCTGAGTTTGAATCCCCAGAATAGTAACATACAGTTCTAATAGTCCAAACACTGGGGAGGGATCAGTAGTCATCCAGCCTAATCAATGAGGATCAAGATAAGAGGGAGGAGGAGGGGGAGAGCAACTGAAGGAAGATGTCAGATGTCAACACCTGTCTTAGTCACTGCTCTAGTGTATGAAGAAACACCACGATCAACACAACTCTTCTTATAAAAGAAAGCATTTAATTGGGTCTGGCTTATGGGGTTAGTCCATTATCATAATGGTAGGGAACATGGTGGTATGCATGTCACTGGAGTAGTAGCTAAGAGCTACATGCTGACCCAAAGGCAAAGAGACTGTGGGGTTGGCACGAGCTTTTGAAACCTCAAGGCCCACCTCCAGAGACACACTTCCTCTAACAAAGCCACACCTACTATTTCTATGAAATAGTGCCACTTAAATAGGTGACTCTATGGGGACCATTTTCAATCAAACCACATCAACCATATCCTGCACATAGAACTGTGTGTATATGCACAGTGTCCAGTGGCATCTAGAGCCAGGACAGCACAGAAGAAACTCCAGACTAGAATCTTAGTTTCAAAATCCATTCTAGAGGCTACAGGATGAACCAATGGCTAAGACTAACATCCATGCTGGGTGGCTCATAATCACCTGTAATTCCAACAGGAAAGACACCTGAGAATGTTCTCTACTGGCTTCCTCAGGCAACCTCATAGGAGTGGCATATAAATACAGACAAAAATAAATGTTCCAGGCTGGGCAGTGGTGGTCCATGCCTTTAATCTTGAGTCTAGCCTGTTCTACAGAGTGAGTTCCAAAGAACAGAGGACTATACAGAGAAACCATGTCTTGAAGAACAAACAAAACTCCATTCTCCTGGAACCAGAGCTCCTTTTTGAAGAAATCACTGTTTTCAGAATGAAGCCAGAGGAAATACAACATGACACCAAGAAATGTTCAAAGTAAGGGGGACAGGAAACTTGCTCAAAGGACATAAGAGCCACACTAAAAAAAAGGCACCAATTAAAACTATTCCAAACTGAACAACAAAATAAGCAATAAAAACACTAGGTTATATATAGGACTGGAGAAATGGCTCGGTGGGTAAGAGCACTGACTGCTCTTCCATATAACATAGATCAGCACTGACTGGGTATTATTTGGTGTGATATAAATATCCCAGAGGAGATGGAGGGAAGCTCCAAAGGCATCTCAGTGGGTAAGAGCGCACACTAATCTGATTCAGTTCCCAGTATCCGCACTGGGCAGCTTACACCCGCCCCACAGCAAGCTGACACTCTTCCGTACTCTGTAGGCAGCTGCACTCAAGTCCACACTACACATTCAGGCAAAGCACCCATACACATGAATAATTTTTATTTAATAAAAAAAATTTAAAGAGTACTAGATTCCACCTTCAATACTGCAAATAAATAAATAAATAAATAAATAAGTCTACTGGCTTCATAGAGTTTATTGATATTAAAAAGTGAAGCCGGGTGGTGGTGGCGCACACCTTTAATCCCAGCACTTGGGAGGCAAAGGCAGGCGGATTTCTGAGTTCAGGCCAGTCTGGTCTACAGAGTGAGTTCCAGGACAGCCAGGGCTACACAGAAAAATCCTGTCTCAGAAAAAAAAAAAAAAAAACAGAACAAAAAAAAGAAAGTTTTGTGCAGTTATAAAAGGACATCATAGGGCAGGGTGATCCTGTATTTTTGTGCCTTTGTATGAATAGGATATATATGTGTGTGTATATATGTGTGTGTGTGTGTGTGTGTGTGTGTGTGTGTATATGTATACATATATATGTATATGTATATATTATGTATGTATATATACACGCTAACTTACAAACATTTATTTCTCAGTATGTTTGTGTGTGTGTTTTTGTGTGTCTGGTGTGTATGTGGGGGGAAGGCACACATGTGGTTGTGTGTGTATTTTTGTACTTTTGCAACAGAGGTTTTCTGAAAACTGATTTGGAAATAATTCAGCAATGACGATGCCTGCCCTGGTATGCTGGACAGCAGCAGCCCATGTCAGTAACTCTCCTCCAGACTAGGTAAACACTCCAAGGGTGACCAAGGGAGCAATCTGCAGTAGCAGTTAGATACAATTCGTCTTCAATACTGTGCTTAGCCACATAACCAGAAAACAAACAAATGTGGATGACTCACCGAATTAGCAATGGCATGGATGACTCTTGAAAATCCCACCGCGTCGTTTAGTTCCTCCTAAGTAAAAGAACGAATTAACAGAGCAAGGGCTGCAGGAGGGCCCAGAGAATAAAGGTGCTCGCATGAAGGCCTCAGGGTCTGTGCTCTCAGAACCCTGGAAGGCTCAACAAGAGAAGCACGCCTCGGAGCTCACCACATACCTGCACATGCATGTTCCTGGACAGTGAGTCCTCCCCCATCTGTCTGTCTGCCTCTGCCTCTGCCTCTGTCTCTGCCTGTCTCTGCCCCCCCCCCTCTCTCTCTCTCTCTCTCTCTCTCTCTCTCTCTCTCTCTCACACACACACACACACACACACACACACACATTCTCAAGTATGATATAAAGGTTTTTAAAAGTTGGTGTATGTGTTTCCCTTACATACAAAGGCACATTGCATTCCTTATTTGAATGAACCTTCCCCGAAATGAAATTTTCTTTTTTATTAAAAGATTTATCGCCGGGCGGTGGTGGCTCACGCCTTTAATCCCAGCACTTGGGAGGCAGAGGCAGGCGGATCTCTGAGTTCGAGGCCAGCCTGGTCTACAGAGTGACTTCCAGGACAGCCAGGGCTATACAGGGAAACCCTGTCTCGAAAAACCAAAAAAAAAAAAAAAAAAAAAAAGATTTATCTATTTATTTTATGTATAATTATAGCTGTCTCCAGACACACTAGAAGAGGGCATCAGATCTCAATAAGGATGGTTGTGAGCCACCATGTAGTTACTGGGAAATTGAACTCAGGACCTCTGGAAGAACAGTCAGTGCTCTTAGCCACTGAGTCATCTTTTCAGCCCCCAAAATGAAATTTTCAATCAAGTGGGATAGCTTTACTATCACAGGATTTGTTATACTAGTCCTTAATTGCATTAAAATGAGTATCTAGAGACCTAGAGAAATACTTCCCGAGTTAAGAGTGCTACTCCTCTTGAAGTGGACCTGGGTTCCATTCTAGCACCCACACCACCAGTTCTAGGGGCTATCCCAGCCTCTTCTGATTTCCAAGAGTATATGTACTCATGTGTATACACACACACACACACACACACACACACACACACGAATGAATGAATGAATGAATGAATGAAAGAAAGAAAGAAATATTTTTTTTTGACTTGGAGAAATAGCTCCGAGGTTAAGAGCACTTGCTACAGCCGGGCATGGTGGCGCACACCTGTAATTCCAACACTTGGGAGGCAGAGGAAGGCAGATTTCTGAGTTCAAGGCCAGCCTAGTCTACAGAGTGAGCTCCAGGACAGTCAGGACTACAGAGAGAAACCAAAAAAAAAAAAAAAAAAAGAGCATAGGGCCTGAGTTCAGTGCGCAGCAACCACACTGTAGCTCACAAATGCCTTTCAGCATCAAGGGCTCCATGCCCTCCTCTAGATTCTGAGGATATCTGTGCAGGTGTGGCATTCACTCTAAAGACAACACAAAACACACACACACACACACACACACACACACATGCATAAGTAAAAATAAATCTTTAAAAATAGTATTAATCTTTAAAACAATAAAGTTAAAATAATCTACACACAGAAGTTTTAGATGGTAGAATAAGTGATAAACTACTCATTAATGACCTCCGTAAACAGCTCTCACAGTTTACCCATCACTTCATACACTGGGGTGGAGGTTATTTATTTGTTTTTAGAAACAGGATCATGTATACCTCATGCTGGCCTTGAATTCCTGACCTTCTCACCTCCATCTTCCAAGTGCTGGGATTAGACCATGCAACATCATACCTGCTTACAGGATATGTTATAATTTCCAAGTCAATAAAGTTGACTTATAAAAAAAATAAATAACTTCAGGTGGACAACACAGTGCATTGCTGTAATCCCATCAATTATGGGACTCAGGCGAGGGAATCAGGAAATGCACTCTAACACCCTACTGGTCTTTAAAACACAAAACAAAACAAAACTAACTTTGGCTAGTGTCCATCTGCTGGCTAAATGAATCCAACAACTGAGATCCAGAAATGCAGAGAAGTTAGTTCTGTCTACAGTAGCATTTCATATGCGAAAGACTAAAACGTAGGCACTGACCTGCTCCTTTGTGTGCTTCTCCTGCTCGCGCCTTCTGCGTTCCTCTTCATCCACTTTGCTGATAACTAAGTGTCTCTCCTTCTAAAAGACAAATAATGCCCAGGGTTCTGGAAACACTTAACCTCTTAGCATCCAAAGTGCTTGGATTACTCTGAAGGGCAATTCTGATGTATTAGGCTACACAGTGAGTTAGAGGACAGCCTCAGTTACACAATGTCAATGAGCCGAAAAGAAAACAACCACCAAATTTAAGCCAAAGCATAAGCAAGCACAACAAAAACTACTGTGGTGCCAAGCTGTGTGGACACACGACCCCCATGCATCTACATGTCCGTGACGTCCAGTATTTTAAGATGTCGAACCAACAAGCATCAGATGAAATCAGCTACAAACCATGAAATAAGACGTCACATAATGAGCACTGAGGTCATGCAGGTTTTAAAATGCTAAATAATTACTTTTAAATAAATAAAGCACCTGCATCATATTTTATGAACACAAGAAAAACCTTGAATAATTATAGCCTTCTTTCACATTAATTATAGTTTATATTTATTAAGCATACGTCAAGGGCCAGAGAGAAGGCTCATTAGATAAAGAAACCCAATGACAAACCTGACAACCTGAGTTGTATCCCTGGGAAGAGAGAACCAACTCTCACAAGTGATTATCTGATCTCCACATGGCCCTTCTGCCAACACACACACACACACACACACACACACACACACATACACACACACACACAAATAAATAAAAGAATACATTCATATGTGCATAAATATATAAATATATACACAATATACACACAAATATAAATTTTTATATTTGTGTACTTATATATTTGTGTATACATATAAATATATGCATTTATAGATACATATAAATATATAATAAAGTATACTTCTGTAATAATACACACACATATATGTTTAATAAAGATGCCAACAATATATAGCAGTGCAGAAGAGAGGTAGGTGCAGTTCTGGTGCCCAGGCTTGGGGTCGGGGAGAGGCGAGGAGCAGAGAGGAGAAGGCACCCCGTGGCAGGCAGGTCATGGAAACTGGGCCGTGAGGGCTGGCCAGCTGGAACAAGAGCTGCCCAGATGTTTAAAAATCAGGGTTTTGATGGGGAAGTGGAAACTAATAGTTTAGATGCTGATATCTGCCCAGCTCTAGTGCTTTAAAGACTTATCATACATATAAAAGGTTGTGTCTTTTATCTGGGAACAGAATGATCAAAGTGAGGCCAAAGCCCCAACTGAGGTGAAGCATTTCCTGTAACAGCTCAGGGCACTGGCTGCTCTTCCACACCCCATGGTAGTTAACAACTGTCTGGCTTCTGTGGGCACTGTACGCACATGGCACACAGACATATGTGCTGGCAAAACACTCATGCACATAAAATAAAAATAAATCATTAATAAAAATAGATTAAAATAAATGTATATATTACAAATGGAAAAAAGTTCACTTCCGTTTATTCACTAAATAATTGTATTTGGTTGGCACTGTTTGTTTTGTTTGAAACATAGTATCTCTACATAACTGTTCCAGAAATCATTACATAGACAAGGCCCGCCTGGAACTCAGAGATCTATCTGCTTGTGAGTACTAGGATTAAAGGCAAGTACCACTACTCCTGGCCTGAATCATTAAAGCTATAAATAGAGTTGGGGAGGTGGGTCAGTGGTTAAGGGCACTGACTGCTCTTACAGAAACCCTGAGTTCAATTTCCTACATCTACATATGGTAGCCTACAAACACATGTATCTCCAATTCTATTCTGACATCCATGGGCACATGGTACACATACTACACACAGGCAAACGACGTATACACATAAAATTAAAGACTATAAGCTACATTTGCTTAAGATTACCATGCTTAGCCCCACTATACAGATGAGAAAAATCAGGCTCAGAGAAGACAGGTGGCTGGCCAAAGTCACAGGTCATGGAAGGCAGTGCAAAGGCGAAAACTATCAACACCTCAGTGAATCACTGTTAGGTAAGTGTGAGCACTGAACAACTCCTAATTACCTTGTCAGTCTCTAATGTCTCAACATGAATGCCTTTAGGATACCTGAAGGGAAAAAGGAAAATTTCACATCAATGCACGATTCAGTGACTGCTAAGACCCCCCAAAGAATTCAACAAGCTGTCATGTGGCTATAAACTAAAGTTTTACTAAAATTGGGCAATCACCAATAAAGACTTTAAAATAAGCCTACTGACAGCACCTCAGCTGCTATTTCCCTGCCTCTTACAGAACAGGGAACTTTACCAGTTTTGTGTGTGAACATTTTAGGGTTTTAGCACTTTCTAAAATGCTTGGCATTTTATAACGCAGTCAGCCCACTGCCAGAGGCCATCTTACTTCCAAAGGCCTACTTTGTAACTGAAGTGGTACCAGTCTCCGAAGACTTAGCCCTCCACTGTCCTGTTTAAAAATTATTCCCTCCCAGAACTTGGGAAGCAGAGGCAGGCAGATCTCTGTGAGTTTGAGGCCAGCATGGTCTATGAAACAACTTCCAGGACAGCCAGGACTACACAAAGAAACCCTGTCTCAAAAAAACAAAAAATAAAATAGAATGAAAATTATTGTTCGGCAGTGGTGGCGCACACCTTTAATCCCAGCACTTGGGAGGCAGAGGCAGGCGGATTTCTGAGTTCGAGGCCAGCCTGGTCTACAGAGTGAGATACAAGACAGCGAGGGCTACACAGAGGAACCCTGTCTCAGAAAAAGAAAATGAAAAGAAAAAAAAAAAAGAAAATTATTCATGTACACCACTGTCAGATTTTTTTTTAAATTTTTGTTTTGTTTTGTTTTTAGTGTGAAAGAGAGTGAGAGAGAAAGATATAGAGAACAGAGGAAATTACATATGTTTTAAGACATCTACCAAATGGTAACAGAAAATTAATTAAATGAGTACTCAATTTCAGAACTGACTAGGGACATGATAGGGTCACATGACCCACAACTGAAAAATTCAAAAGACCAATGCGGCCAAAGATTATGCTTCATTTATTAAATCCTGTCCTAGAGAGGACTCTTACATCTAATTTAAATACTTACTTCCAACTCAAAGTCTGATAAATAAGTTTTCTTTGGAACCTATAAAACAAAAGAAAAGGAATGAGCCTGGATTATTAGAAGTAAACCCTAACTGATCAATCAAGGGGTGGAAAGGATTTAATTTAGTGCCCTCACTAGAACGGACAGGTATGGACAACCATCACAAGCAGTTCTGAGGTAGGACTCTACCATATATCATCTGTCTTCATCAAAATTTTAATGTTATTATATTGCTTTTAGAGGATAGGTAGAAATTATGATCAGCTACTGCTTCCTGCAGCTGTATGAAGAGTTTAGAACAGATGCTTGCTTTCTGACACCTCTGTGAAGCATGCCACGGATGAAAGGAGGGAAGAGGCTGAGATGCTCTCTCATTTGATGATTTGTACTTTTCTCTGCAGAGAAAGAACAGAGAGCCGGGAGGTGGTGTCTCACGCCTTTAATCCCAGCACTTGTGAGGCAGAGGCAGGAGGATTTCTGAGTTCAAGGCCAGCCTGGTCTACAAAGTGAGTTCCAGGACAGCCAGGGCTACACAGAGAAACCCTGTCTCAAAAAACCAAAAGGAAAAAAAAAGAGAGAGAGAGAGAAAGACCAGAGATGGCCTGACAATGAGTTCTCTCTTCTGAAGCCCGCATCTGTTTAGCTCTCCTCCAGGCCAATGAGCACAGCCTAAAGTCTAAGTTGCAAACAAAGTATTCATTCTGATCCTCAGAAGAAAAACACTACTGCTGTGGTAGTGCTACAGTTAGCACTCAAGTCTTAGGAACACACCTGTGACAGAAAGACTATAAGGATGTTGTAAAAAAACCACGAACAAGCCAGGTGTGACAACACAAGCCTTTAATCCCAGCACTCAGGAGGCAGAGGAAGGTGGATCTGTGTGAGTTCCAGGCCAACCTGGTCTACAAAACGAGTCCAGGATAGCCAGGGCTTGTTGCATAGAGAAACTCTGTCTCAAACAAACAAACAAATAAAAAACAAAACAATAACAACAAAAACCACATGCATAAAAAGGCAGAACTCCTCCTTTCCTAAAAAGGAATGCATGCAACAAACAAGCCAACTGACCCAGTGCAGGCGTCAAGCTCCAGGCTCCTCTTCTCTTCACTTTGTAGGAAAGCCTCTATCTTCTCTCTGATGAGTAAGATTCAGACAAGGACCATCAGTGCCTTGAATGGATGAAGTGATCAGAACAGTGAGTGTACTCAAAACCTATACTCAAAATAATCAGCAATAGATACGTTCAAAAGCAATGTAAATACGGGTCTGGGGGAGAAGCCAGTGACAGAGCACTTGTCAAAGATGAGCGGAGGCAGGACTGAGAGAGAGAGAGAGAGAGAGAGAGAGAGAGAGAGAGAGAGAGAGAGAACAGCACACAGAAGCAGTCTAGTTTTTTCCTTTTTTGTTTCCTTTGAGACAGTCTCATATATCCCAAGATGACCGCAAACTTGCTATGCAGTGAAGATGGCTTGAACTTTTGATCCTCCTGCCTCTACCTCCCAACTGCTAAGTGTCATATACTCATATATGCACCACTATACCCAATTCATGCAGTGCTGGGGACCAAACCCTAGGCTTTGTAGATATAGACAAGCATTCCCCAAGAACATATTTCTTATGCTTACAGATCCTCTTTCCATACATTCTGAACAAAAAAAAAAAAAGATAATCAAAACCAAAGAAAATAGGTATATTTTGACATATCCTTTGGATGAAATTGGTGACACTAGCAAAATTCTAACAAATCCTCAATTTATCAATTTTAGAGCTGTAGAGGCTAGTTAAGAGTCACAACCATGAGGGTGAGTGAAGACCCCAGCACCAAGGCAAGCCAGGCATGGCTTAACCAAGAGCCTGAGCCCCAGTGCTGCTGGGGGAGCAGTGCAGAGGCGGAGGGTCATTAGGGTATGCTGACTGCCAGCCAAGCCGAAGAGTCAAGCTTCAGGTTCAGGAAGAATTTCTGCCTCAAAGTAATAAAATAAGAAGAGATGCAGGATATCCAACCCCCTTCTTCTCTGACCTCCTCATGAGCATACCCACACATACATGTGTGTATACCACTCACACATACACAGAATTTGTAAGTATTTTAAGAAAGGATTCACCAATGCTAGCAATATAATTTTGACTTTTCTAATATAGCTATTATGCTGGTAGCTACCCTATACCAGATTAGATACTCATCTCAGAGCACATCTGTTTGTCAAAAGCTTCACCGCGAGAAACAAGTACATATGGAACATTCTAGCAAGCTTTGGTCCGGGAAGATCTGTACACCAGCTGAGACCTTCCCAGTACAGAGAGTAAGCCCAAACAGATCTACACACCTGCTGAGACCTTCCCAGTACAGAGAGTAAGCCCAAACAGATCTACACACCTGCTGAGACCTTCCCAGTACAGAGAGTAAGCCCAAACAGATCTACACACCTGCTGAGACCTTCCCAGTACAGAGAGTAAGCCCAAACAGATCTACACACCTGCTGAGACCTTCCCAGTACAGAGAGTAAGCCCAAACAGATCTACACACCTGCTGAGACCTTCCCAGTACAGAGAGTAAGCCCAAACAGATCTACACACCTGCTGAGACCTTCCCAGTACAGAGAGTAAGCCCAAACAGATCTACACACCTGCTGAGACCTTCCCAGTACAGAGAGTAAGCCCAAACAGATCTACACACCTGCTGAGACCTTCCCAGTACAGAGAGTAAGCCCAAACAGATCTACACACCAGCTGAGACCTTCCCAGTACAGAGAGTAAGCCCAAACAGATCTACACACCTGCTGAGACCTTCCCAGTATAGAGAGTAAGCCCAAACAGATCTACACACCTGCTGAGACCTTCCCAGTACAGAGAGTAAGCCCAAACAGATCTACACACCTGCTGAGACCTTCCCAGTACAGAGAGTAAGCCCAAACAGATCTACACACCTGCTGAGACCTTCCCAGTACAGAGAGTAAGCCCAAACAGATCTACACACCTGCTGAGACCTTCCCAGTACAGAGAGTAAGCCCAAACAGATCTACACACCTGCTGAGACCTTCCCAGTACAGAGAGTAAGCCCAAACAGATCTACACACCTGCTGAGACCTTCCCAGTACAGAGAGTAAGCCCAAACAGATCTACACACCTGCTGAGACCTTCCCAGTACAGAGAGTAAGCCCAAACAGATCTACACACCTGCTGAGACCTTCCCAGTACAGAGAGTAAGCCCAAACAGATCTACACACCTGCTGAGACCTTCCCAGTACAGAGAGTAAGCCCAAACAGATCTACACACCTGCTGAGACCTTCCCAGTACAGAGAGTAAGCCCAAACAGATCTACACACCTGCTGAGACCTTCCCAGTACAGAGAGTAAGCCCAAACAGATCTACACACCTGCTGAGACCTTCCCAGTACAGAGAGTAAGCCCAAACAGATCTACACACCTGCTGAGACCTTCCCAGTACAGAGAGTAAGCCCAAACAGATCTACACACCTGCTGAGACCTTCCCAGTACAGAGAGTAAGCCCAAACAGATCTACACACCTGCTGAGACCTTCCCAGTACAGAGAGTAAGCCCAAACAGATCTACACACCTGCTGAGACCTTCCCAGTACAGAGAGTAAGCCCAAACAGATCTACACACCTGCTGAGACCTTCCCAGTACAGAGAGTAAGCCCAAACAGATCTACACACCAGCTGAGACCTTCCCAGTACAGAGAGTAAGCCCAAACAGATCTACACACCTGCTGAGACCTTCCCAGTACAGAGAGTAAGCCCAAACAGATCTACACACCTGCTGAGACCTTCCCAGTACAGAGAGTAAGCCCAAACAGATCTACACACCTGCTGAGACCTTCCCAGTACAGAGAGTAAGCCCAAACAGATCTACACACCTGCTGAGACCTTCCCAGTACAGAGAGTAAGCCCAAACAGATCTACACACCTGCTGAGACCTTCCCAGTACAGAGAGTAAGCCCAAACAGATCTACACACCTGCTGAGACCTTCCCAGTACAGAGAGTAAGCCCAAACAGATCTACACACCTGCTGAGACCCTCCCAGTAGCATGGGACAGGTCCAGATGTGATGCAACGTGCAGTTATTGTCTGGATTCAGATATGGCACAATTAAAGCCTGCAACTCACATTCACACCTCTGCATATGAAACACAGGTTGGTGTCAAAGACAGAAATCCTGCCACAATCAGATACTGCTTCTCACGTCACCTTGTGTGCACCTGTGCATGTGAACACAAAGCTGGTGAGAGACAGACATCCCCCAATAGGCCATGACAGCCTGCCTCTCATGTCACAGCTACCTAGGTCCTTGCAGATGCTGCCAGTGTATGACAGCCCCCAGTCCATGCCCTGTGCATCTCTCATGTTAAGGAACTTACATTACTTGGTCAATAAACTTCTTCTGATCCTCAGGAATTGTCACAGGACATTTTGCCAGAGCTCCTGCCCCATTGGCTTGAGAACGTTTTTCATCAAATTGCTCTCTCAGCTGCCTTTCTTCTTCCTGATTCAAATATGGAATCCCTACACATAATTTTTTAAAGAATAAATTAAAAGAAATAACAATTTTGCACACGAAAATTATTTTTAAATTTTTATTTTTATTTATATGTATGTATATGTTTCTTTGGTATAGGTACCTGTAGCCTGTATGCAGGTGCCTGCAGAGATCAGAAGAGGGTATTGGATCCCCTGGATCTGGAGTTACAGGCATTTGTGATCTGCCAAATGTGGGTGGTGGAAACTGAACTCCAGCACTCTGGAAAAGCAGGAACCTCTCAACTTCTGAGCTGTGCGTCCAGCCTTTCCACAAAACTTCTGAGCTGTGCATCCAGGCTTTCCACAAAACTATCTGTTTTTGTTCTTTTGAGTCAGGTCCTACTTTGTAGCCCTGGCTGTCCTAGAAATCATTATGTAGATAAGGCTAACCTCAAATTCACTGCCTCCCAAGTGATGGGATTAAAGGCGTGCACCATTTCATCTGTGGTTAGACACAAAACGTTTAACTAATGAGAAATCTATCATACACAGACCATATTTTAACTATATTGAAAAAACTCAACAGAGAAGTGATCGTGAAACATGCTCGCTCGTGCATTCAGTCACTGTCGCAATACAAAAGGCACTGGTGCTGCGTCGTGCATGTATGAATGAGAACATAAAGGACAAGCAGAGGCAACCTGTTCTTCAGTAAAAGGAACTAATGATCAGACAGGCAGAAAAGGCCACTGTGAAGAAAACTCAAGACACAAGTAAGAAAAATATGTAGAGGGGCCGGGCAGTGGTGGTGCACGCCTTTAATCCCTGCACTTGGGAGGCAGAGGCAGGCGGATTTCTGAGTTCAAAGCCAGCCTGGTCTACAGAGTGAATTCCAGGACAGCCAGGACTACACAGAGAAACCCTGTCTCGGAAAAAAATGAAAGTTATGCAGAGCAAGGGAGGGCCCTCTCTCTGAAAGGTAAAAACATAATACAATCCTCGCTGGATCCTAAAGTTAATTGACAAGAAAATCAATCCAACTTAATATGCTTTCCTCAAGAAATGCACAGAACTGGGCACTTCTGATCATCCTGTTGGATGTTTAAGCTTCCCTCGCAGAGAGACACACACACTAGGTATACAAACAACGCCAGGCAGAGATGAAGCTCCTAGGAAATGCCTGGAAGTCATAAGCCAATAATGCAGCCCTTCAAAGAACTCGTAGAGGAAGAGTTAGTGAGACAATGCCGCTTGCTCTGTAGCCAAGGCTGGCACTGTACATGGCAATACACCCGCCTCAGATTCCCAACTACTGGGACTGCAGGCAGCCAGCCGGTGCCACATTGGATTCTCAAATATTCTTTTTTTCCTCCCTCTTCTTTTTGCAATAGTAAGGCAGAGACCCAGTCTCACATACAATAGCAAGTGTTCTTCCGCTGACTTACCATCCTGGCACCTTCGCTCTCAGACATTTAAGGGAAAGGAAAGTGATTCCACTATGTCCTACTATTCCACATTCCAACACCACCATTCCACAAATGTCACCTCCCTGATAACGAAGCCTCATGCTCTGCAATGAGGATGGGACATGAGAAAGCCACATCTCTCTTCAACATGCTGTCCAATCCCCCACCCCCAAGGCGAGCCACTACAATCATGCCCCTACACAGACCATACCACTCCCCATGAGGTGCCTCTAATCGTAAGATCTACAGTGATGGACAAGACTTTGTTAAGAATTACATGCACCTGTCATGCGGGCAAAAACTAGAAAAATTCCCACATTTGGACACAGACGGGACTAAATCCTACACACATCAAGTGAGCAAGCCTCAATCAAGTCACAGTTTAAGATGCCACATTATCATCAGGGAAATGCTATCTACTCTCCTGCTCCACTCAAAATTGTCAAGGTTTACAAAATTAGAGGGTGGAGCTGAAGCAGTTCAAGCATTTGCTGCTCTGGAGGACCTGAGTGCATCCTCCTCTGAGCTCTGCAACTGCCCACACAGACGTGCCATATGCACGGATGTAAGATATCATAAAGAACAAACGAGCCGGGCAGTGGTGGCCCATGCCTGTAATCCCAGCACTTGGGAGGCAGAGGCAGGCGGATTTCTGAGTTCGAGGCCAGCCTGGTCTACAGAGCGAATTCCAGGACAGCCAGGGCTACACAGAGAAACCCTGTCTCGAAAAACCAAAAAAAAAAAAAAAAAAAAAGAACAAATGGCAGAGGTTCAGAGACATATCCCCTCAGCTAAATGCCTGTTATGAAAGCACCAGGAGGGAGTGCGGAACCCCAGGCCCCACTGACACAGCGGAAGAGCAGCATGCATCGGCAGAGCCTGCCCACGAAACCCATCACTGTCTCAAAACAGAAAACAAATTAAGGTCATCCTTGAACTACAACAGCAATTTTGAGACCAGCCTGGTCTATATATTAAACTGCAACTTAATAAAATGAAAAGGCTTTTCCAGAGGTCCTGAGTTCAATTCCCAGCAACCACATAGTGGCTCACAACCATCTGTAATGTGATCCAATGCCCTCTTCTGGTGTGTCTGAAGACAGCTGCAGTGTACTCACGTAAATAAAAATGAATAAATCTTAAAAAATGATAATTCTCAAGCAAAATGAGATTTACTTCTGAAGGATTTTGAAGGTTTATCCGCTACAAAGCTAAGTCACATAGACAATCTTACCACTGCAAAATACTTTATTAAAGTCAAATCCTTGGCTCGCCAGGAAGTCAATACTGGAGCTCTGAAACAGACAACACACGTCAGTGAGACTTGAGGCATCCTCAGACCAGCAGAGACACAATGCAGACAAGTAACCATGACAACCCAACAAGAAAGCAGATCAAAAGTCAGAAGATAGTCTTTAGCCATAGCTTCCAGGACTATTCATTTACTTAAAATACCACAGTTCTTCCCCCTTAGTAGCTTTATAAAACATTCTTTGTGTTTTAAATTTGTTAAAAATGCACTGAGTAGACAGCTAATTCCCCAATAGCAGGAGGTTCCTGCTGTCTTGCTACTACACTGACTGCAAGGCTGTAAACAGAAGTAATACACATTCATAAACCTCTATACTGACTTGGATACAAAAGGCCCATATCTTATCATTAGTAGTTCAGGGGCACTGGTGAGTGTGTGAGTGTGTGTGTGTGTGTGTGTGTGTGTGTGTGTGTAAAAGAGGGGTGGTGGTGGAATGGCACGCACATGTGGAAGTCAGAGGACTACTTGCCGAATTGGCTCTCTCCTTTCACCCTCAAGTGACCTCAGAGCAAACTTTTACCAGTCCTGAAGGTCCAAAATCATAATTGGATATTGTTTTCTTTTGTTTCATCTTGGTTTGTGTTGTTTTTTTAGACATGGCCTCAGGTAGCCATGAAGTTCCCCAAGCTCCTGCTTCCTCTAAGCGATGAACTGCAGCTGTGCACAGCCACTCTGTCTCTGGGTCCTGGAGAGGGACTCCAAAGCTCCATTCATTCCAAAAAGCACTCTACCAAAGGAACTACAACCCCACCCTCAGTGTTCTCCCTGGCTGTTTCTGAGAAGTGGGATTGAGCCTGGGGCTGCACACACACAATGCAAGTGCTCTACTACAGAGCTGGACCCTCAGCATTCTGATTTGGGGGTTTGGGGTTTTGTTTTGTTTTCAGACAAGGTCTCACTGAGTTATCAAAGACAGCTTTGCACTCACTCTGTAGCCCACTGATGTACTGAGCTCTTGTTCCTCCCTGCCTCGGCTTCCTGAGTAGCTGGGATGAGAGGCCTGTGCCACCAGACCTAGCTAGTTGAATATTCTTAATGTTCAAGACCCAGAAACAAAATCCCTAAGTAAGTAAACCTGACGAAGCAAATATATACTGCACCTAGAAGAAGCCGAAAAATGCAAGTAGATGTATTAAAACTGAGTAAATAAGCCGGGCGGTGGTGGCACACACCTTTAATCCCAGCACTTGGGAGGCAGAGGCAGGTGGATTTCTGAGTTCGAGGCCAGCCTGGTCTACAGAGTGAGGTCCAGGACAGCCAGGGCTGTACAGAGAAACCCTGTCTCGAAAAACCAAAAAAAAAAAAAAAATTATAAATAATTTTGAAGATGGTATCAGTTTAACCAAATCCTGAAGCTCTTCCACAAAGCAAGAAAAGAAAACAATACTGCAGCTGCTATAGCTTCCTGAAGTCTTATATATTCATGTAAACACTCCTCTGTAGGCAAATTGAGCGGGACCTGAATGTGTGGTTTGTCTACCAAGGCTGCTTGAATTTTTCCACTAAAAACCTCTTCTCACCCAAGGAATTTCACATAACCCCATGTATAGTCATGTAAACTAGGTAGACAAATCAACCATTTACTAGTAAATAAATCACAATGACATTTATTCCATGAATTTTTTTTATATACACACAATTATTTTACCATTTATTAAAGACAAAAGCAGATTTGTGATACACATCTAGCAAAAGGAGCAAAAGTTCAAGGTCATCCTGGCTACTTGGTAATTCTAAACTGGTCAGCCTGGACTATATGGGACCATGTCTCAGAAACCACAGAGAGAAAGAGAAGGTGGAGGAAAGGAAAAGAACTCAAAAAGCATATAAATAGTGTTGTTTCTCTCCCACACAATTGTGGGTATATAACATTCTGCAGCTCACTCCTCCACACCTGACCTCGCAGGTAGAATTTCCTTAATTTTCAAGGAAACAATAAGTTGTTTGCCTCCAGGTCACATATAACTTAAGGGTGAGAATTGAGAGTGATTGTGGCATAATTTTAATCTACTCAGACTCTAGCACCTAACTCCTTTGTACAACACAGTTCTACAGGCAGGCAGGCATGCATGCATGCATGCATGAATGCATGCGTACATTATGTGGAAAGGGGCACACATCCCTATACATATCTGTATTTTCATACCATTCTCTACTTGGCTGTGTGTATGTATGCACTTGACTGTATGAGCTGTATACACATGTGTGCACAGGTGCATTCAACTCACCCATGCAATCACATGTGGAGGCCTGAGATCAACATTGAGTATTTTCCTCAATTACTCTCAACCTTAATTTTTGAGACATGGTCTCTCCTTGCATCCTTGCCTTTTCAGCCAGACTGAGTAGCCAGCAAACACTTAGCCCCAGAACTCACCTATCTCAATGTGTGGTCATGGGATTACACAGTGTGGTTGGCATGTCCTGATTTTCCATTGGTTCTTGGGATCTGAACTGATACCCCCTCAGCTATCTCTCTAGAGTCTGTACTTATAGACTTAAATAAAACAAGCAAACAACAACTTTAGGGCCAAGGGATAATTCGGTTCACAAATTGCTTAACAATCATGCATGAGGCCCTAGAATTACAGGTGTGTCCCACTCAGCATGTCAATCTAGATCTTGGGGGTTGGGGGACTGGTTGGTTGTTTTTTGTTTTTTGTTTTGTTTTGTTTTGTTTTGTTTTGTTTTGTTTTGTTTTTGGACACAGGGTCTCACTATACAGCTCTGGCTGTCCCATAACTTCTTATTTAGACCAGGCCAACCTCAAACTACAAAATCTACCTGTCTTTGCCTCTAAGTACTAGTACTAGAGTGCTGGGACTTAAGGCTAGTGTCACCATACCCACCCAACTAATCATCTGATCTTAACAATCATTCAATCTTAAGTATTCCTTAATAACAATAGAAAACAGGAAAAAAGTCAAGAAACAGCCTGCTCTATAGAGCTAAAGATACTCAGTTGGTTGAGTCCATGCTTAACATGCATGGCCCTGCAGTTCCTTCCCTAGCATTGCATAAAACCAGGTGCAATGGCTCAGGACTGCAACTGGGAAGCAGACAGAGGCAGGAGAACCACAAATTCAAAGTCATCCTTGTGTGTAAAACTTTTGTGAGGCCTGCGTAGGGCCAAGTGGCCTTGTCTCAATGACCGGAGGCTACACCTTTCTCTGCCTGTTCCTTTTGCTCTTCCAGATCAAAGCCCAGGAACTGGGCCAGGAAGATGACTCAGCAGGTCTAAGAAGTCTAATGGCCTGAGTTCAATCCCTAGGACTAGAGAATCCCTAGAAAAAGAGAATACTGTCACAAGTTGTCCTCTGACCCCCTTGAGTGCACTTGGTAAGCACAAGTAATTACATACGTGTACCCAAGTACACAGCTACACATATATGTATGTACATTCATGTGGCAGCTCACAGCTGCTAGGAATTGAATCTGAATCCTCTGGAAGAGCAGAGGATTACCCACTCTTGGGCTACCTCTCATCCCTAGTCATGGAACCTATCCCGGCAAAAAAAGAAAAAAAAAAAAGTAACTAGTACAATATTTTTTTTTAAAAAGTTTAAAAATATTTTTTAAATCAGCATTTTAATTCACATTTGAGACATTTAACTTTGGAATACCTTCAAGAATATCATCTTCCTTAAGGAGCACCTGGATGAATACTCCCCATGTTGCTATGTCACAGCTCACACAAAGGGTGGAGTCTTCTAATCTGTTTCAGTATATTTCCTAAATGCCAGTTCTAAGGAGGCTGAGACTGGAGAATTACAAATTAGTGGTCAACTCGGCTGCATAGTGAGGGAGAGCAGCCAGACTACACTGTGACACTATGTCTCAAGACAAAGACCAGCCAGAACACCACCTGAGGCAGCGCACTGAATTCCTGGTTTTGTATATTATTAATCTTGGACCAAAATCATAGTATCTTCATTTAAAATAATTTTTCTTGTAATGGGTGTAGTGGTGCATGCCTTTAATCCCAGTGCTTGGGAGACAGACACGGGGAGAGGGGGAAATAGGGGTGGTTGTCTCTTAAGTTCAGGGCCAGCAAGACTATACATAACAGTTCCAGGCCATCCAGGGCAAGTCTTATAGGTAGACAGACAGACAGACAGAATAACTATTGTTACTTCTAAAAATAACTATCCAAAGTTGTTTTCAAACTGAGCCAATTTTACCCCAATTGAACATCTACAAACACTGTTTAAGTATTCTACAATAAGGTAACTTGTAAATAGCTAGTGTCTGATTTCAGGAAAAAGGAAGTACCAGGTCAGAGATATGATGACCTCATAGAGGCATCCTTACATATGCATGAAGCCCTAGACCCTATATCCACATAGTAGGATAGGGAAAAGGAAATATCAACTATAGCTTCTATAATAACTTAAGAAAACTAGCTAAAAGACCAAAATAAACATGATATGGACCTATAACTCTAGCTTCAGCCATAAAGTGATAATCTGTCTTTTAAAAACTAAAAAAGTAGCCAAGTTTCATCAAACCTGGCTTAATTCTAGGATCCAGAAAGTAGAGTCCAGAAAAGACTATGAGTTTGAGGACAGACTATTCTACCAAGTTCCAGGCCAGCCAGAGCTGAGAGAATAAAATTACCTTCATTTTTCCATTTTGCTCCCAAGTATTCAATTATCTCTCTATATCATTAGGTTATGTCTTTCATTATTTTAAAGTAACAGTATGCACATTTTGATTACTTTTGAGACAGGGCTTTTGTATAGCCTAGGCTGGCCTCAAAATTTGTTGTGTAGCTAAAGATGACCCTAACCTTCTGATCAGCCTCCCCTACGTCCCCAGGTCTGGGATTGTGAGCATGCACCACCATGTCCAGTTTATGCAAGTACTGGAAATCAAATCTAGTGACTTCTGCCTGTTAGGCAAGCACTGCCCCTACTAAATGACAGGCTCAGACCTCGTAGTGTTGCTTTAGGAAGAAAGCGCTCAGGACTCTGTTCTCTGGGCTCCCACAGCCACAGTAACACTTTCATGGCAAAAAGAGGGAAGACCGAGATGCGCCCATGTTCCTGTGGGGAGAGAAGCTAGGCTGCAGTATTGCAGGGGAGAAGAGGCAACCCCTCTTCTATTACACGCCCTCATGTTCACTCTCCTTATCCATGAAAACGAAGAATCAAGCAGGCAGAGGGGAAACTTCCTTTGAGAGGTGTCTGCCAAGCCAGCTATCACACGGGTGTAAGGGTAAGCCACTCTGTGTCTCTATTCTCGCTCTCCTCAAAAGGAAAATGTAGTCTTGTCCACCTTCTGTTTCCTAATTAGTGACTCAGGAGAGTGGACCCAGGCTTCAGAAGTTTGAGACTCAGCCAGCCAGTGGGCGGTAGTGGCGCCTTTAATCCCAGGACTTCGTAAGCAAACTCGCTTTGTGAATTCGAGGCCAGCCTAGTCTACAGAGTGAGTTCCAGGACAGCCAGGACTACACAGAGAAGCCGTGTCCTAAAAAATAAAAAACTAGCCGGGCAGTGGTGGTGCACGCCTGTAATCCCAGCACTTGGGAGGCAGAGGCAGGCAGATTTCTGAGTTCGAGGCCAGCCTGGTCTACAGAGTGAGTTCCAGGACAGCCAGGGCAACATAGAGAAACCCTGTCTCGAAAAACCAAAAAAAATAAAAAATAAAAAACAAGCCGGGCATGGTGGCGCACACCTGTAATCCCAGCACTTGGGAGGCAGAGGCAGGCGGATTTCTGAGTTCGAGGCCAGCCTGGTCTACAGAGTGAGTTCCAGGACACCCAGGATCACACAGAGAAACCCTGTCTCGAAAAACAAAAAAACAAAAAAACAAAAAAACAAAAAACAAAAAACAACAACAAAAAGAAAAAGAAAAAAACAAACAAAAAAAAAAAACAAAACAGAACAAAAAAGTGTGAGTCTTTCAGAAAAAAAAGCTCTAGCCTTGGAAACGAAAACAAGGAAGGAGACGGCTATGGGTCCTGAAGCAGGGCTCCACGCAGAGGAAGACAGCAGGAGTCCCAAATGAGTCCCTCTGGAGCATCAAACACCCAACTCAACTTTATTAATAAATAATTTATTATTTACTATAATTATTTTCATGTAATTATGATATAGTATAAATTTGTTGGCTTTAAATGTTAGCTATAAATATTAAATATTTATTAATAAATAATAAAGCTCATGACCTAATTTCTATCTACCTATTCATAGTCTATCTCTCATAACATTATGAAATAGAATTAGCAATGTCATTAATTTAAAAACCTAAAAATGAAGGTCTGAGAGGTGAGATAATATTTACGCAAAACCTAAATCTTTTTGTTTGTTTGTTTTCAGGGGAGGGTTTGGGGTTTCTTTGTTTGTTTGTGGTTTTTTTGGGTTTTTTTTCTTTTTTTTTTTTTTTGGTTTTTCGAGACAGGGTTTCTCTGTGTAGCCCTGGCTGTCCTGGAGCTCACTCTGAAGACCAGGCTGGCCTCTGAACTCAGAAATCCGCCTGCCTCTGCCTCCCAAGTGCTGAGATTAAAGGCGTGCGCCACCACCGCCAGCTGTTTGGTTGTTTTTAAGATATAGTCCAGACTGCCCTCAAACTCCCTACGTCCTCAAGGATGGTTTCTAATTCAACTCTACTTTTGCTTCCTTCCCAAAGCTGAAACAGGCATGTGCCATGTGTGGTGCTGGGAATGGAACATAGGGTACTGCTTACAGTGGCTGAGCACTCTATTAACTGGCCCACAGCTCCAAGAGCTAAATCTAAAAAAGAAAATTCTACATTTCCACTTCATCCCAACAACAATTCACAAAAGGAAAATGCAGATCCACTACTAACCTGGCAAACAAATTTGACATCTGGTGAGGACCTACTGAAAGGCTTGGGGAAAATGTAGAAGTTAAAGGACTTCGTTACATGCCTGGGAAAGAAAAGAAAAAGAGACTTAGGGATGACATCAGGATACAACTTAGGAATTCCCACCACCCACTACTTTAACCTACTTGGAATCTGTGTGGTCATACTTAAAAGCACAAAGGCCGAACTGAAACAGCAAAAAGTCCATGGAATGCTGGAAAAGGGAAATAAAACATCAGACACAGAAGAGCCAGGTTTCTCATGAGAACACATTGTTCTTAATCTGGTGGTTTTCTGGACCCCTAAGCGTAACTACAGCAGAACACTTCTGACGGGAAACACTGGGAAACTATATCCCACAGTCCTATTCATGTGCGCAAGGAATTCTTAATTTCATTTGAGTTCTTAATTTCATTCCCAATTAAGAACCCAGCTTTCGCCCAGGCGGTGGTGGTGCACGCCTGTAATCCCAGCACTTGGGAGGCAGAGGCAGGCGGATTTCTGAGTTTGAGGCCAGCCTGGTCTTCAGAGTGAGTTCCAGAACAGCCAGAGCTACACGAGAAACCAAAAACAAAAGAAAAAGGAAAAGAAAAAGAGAATATCCACTTGCCTTTTTAAGCTTCTGATATCTCTCTTCTGGGGTGTCAAAACCACTTGTTAAGGCCGTTACTGAGGGTCCATCACTAATTCCTAGATCATAAAAAATAGGAGATTGGGCTGGTTAATAAATGCTAGAGCAGCCGGGCGTGGTGGCACACGCTTTTAATCCCAGCACTTGGGAGACAGAAGCAGGTGGATTTCTGAGTTCGAGGCCAGCCTGGTCTACAGAGTGAGTTCCAGGACAGCCAGGACTACACAGAGAAACCCTGTCTCGAAAAACCAAAAAAAAAAAATGTTAGTGCAAAACTGTCAAATGCTAGCCTGTCAGTCTTCATTCGGTGCCTATTCGTACTCCCATTAGTTAAAATTAATTCAAAGTGCCTGTATAACACTTTTAAAAAATTAACAATAATTTGCGCTGTGGGTGTAGTTCACTGGACTGGTAGAAGTGTTTGCTTGCCTTGCACATGAGAGGGCCTAGGTAGGATTCCTACACTCACAAAGAAATAATTACAGGATAGAGATGTCTCCGTCAGCAAACTGCTTGCTGTGTAAGTATGAGGCCCTGAGCTGGAATCCCCAGAACCTATGCAAATAGCTTCGAGCAACACTGCAGAGATAAGTGGACCCTGGAACACACTGGCCGACCAGCCGATCTACCTGAAGCAGGGAATTCCAGGTTCAGTGAGACAGTGTCTCAAAGAGTATGATTAAGGAAAACCATTCAATGTTGAACTCTAGCATCTGTTTATGCACATGTGTGTACATACACTTAAACACCACAACACATGTACAGCACATGTGTATCTCCTGAACTAACCAATGAAGATCTGAACTAAAGCAGTAAGTAATATCCTTATTTGCCATCTAAGTAAAGCACTGGCCAGTCTCAAAATACTTCCACTTACATGATGTGTCTAGAGTGGTCACAAAGACAAATGATGGCAGACAGAGGCTAAAGGGGGCAATAGAATAATTCCATGAGCCTGGAAGCCTGACGAAGAATCAAAATTTGTATAAACAGATTGAGAAAACCAGGAATCCTAGTACCTTATAGATCCCCCGGAACACTCCACTACTTCCTGTATGGAAACCAGGCACAAATGACTACCAGCCAGTATGAGATTTAAGGAAAGTCAATGAAAGAGTTGGGGATATTCACCCCACAATCCATATACCCATATACTATGTTAAGTATGCTATCACTAGAATGATATACATACACTGTTTTGAGCCGAGCAGTGGGGGCGCACGCCTGTAATCCCAGCACTTGGGAGGCAGAAGCAGGGGGATTTCTGAGTTCGAGGCCAGCCTGGTCTATAGAGTGAGTTCCAGGACAGCCAGGGCTATACCGAGAAACCCTGTCTCGAAAAAACCAAATCCAAAACCCGCCCCCCCCCAAAAAAATACATATACTGTTTTGGACTTAAAAGATTTTTTTTTCTTAAAGTTCACCTCTGGTCCATAAAAGTCAACCATAACCTAAAAACCTGGGGGCGGTGGTGGCACATGCCTTTAATCCCAGCACTTGGGAGGCAAAGGCAGGCGGATTTCTGAGTTCGAGGCCAGCCTGGTCTACAGAGTGAGTTCCAGGACAGCCAGGGCTACACAGAGAAACCCTGTCTCAAAAAAAACAAAACAACAACAAAAAAAAAAGAATAATTCCATTAGTATCTGTTTAAAAAAAAAAAAAAAAAACAGAAATGGAGAGTACCGGCTGCACAGCAACATGTGTGTAATTATTACTACCAAACTCCAAAAACACTTAAGAACAACTGAAATAGGGCTGGGAAAATGTCTCAAAGGGTGAAGTGTTTGCCATGCCAACAAGAGGACCTGAGTTTGGACCTTCACCATTTGAAAACTGAGCATGGAAACACACAGTAACAGGACTCCACAGCTGTGATCCTGGCACCTTGTAACCCCGGCATAGATCTTATCAGAGAGACAGATAGATTTGGGGGCCTGCTGGCCAGCCATCTAAGTAAAATAGCCAGCTCTAGAGTCAACAAGAGCAATGTGTTGGAAACTTATTTTAAGCATAAGCAAGAGGAAGATACCTGAAAAACAACCTCTAGCCTCCACTCACACAGACAACATAGACAAGCCATCCATATACGTGTGTGTGTGTGTGTGTGTGTGTGTGTGTAGTAAGTGCATTTCTAAATGATAAACTTGGATAGGTCTATTTGTCACACAAACACACACACACACAAAGTAACCTAAACCCCTGCTTTTTAACCATATACAGCTAAATTAGCTTAAACAGTACCAGAACTATAATCTCTATTCAAAAATTTCACACCCTGACCAACCACAAACCCACCACATCTCCCCCAGGCTTTTGCCATGACCAGTGAAGGAGACAAGGAGCCTTAGCTATACAAGGTGTAAGCCCAGAGCTTTCAAGGGAGTGATACCTGAAAACTCCCCATCGATGGCGAAGAAGTCAGCCTCCTCTATGGCTTGGTACACTTTGTGAAGATTAGTCTTAAAATCTGCAGAGAAATCAAGAAGAGGCTCAGAACAGGTGGCCTGCCTTCCTGCCCACCAACTAAAGGGAGATGGGAGAAAGGTCCGGAGGAGCTCCCAGGGCATCGACTAATACAGACAAGTGTGCAAGGACCATAAGGGTCACCGCCTCCAGGGGTGACTAGATACAGAAGTCAAGCCTCGAAATATGCACGACTGGAAAGGGATAGGCCTGAGTAGGTGAGCAGAGACGAGAAAGGCATGGATGCCAAGGGTGCACGCTTTGTAGAGCGACAAGTCCCACCAGCAACCCGGGTTTTCAGAGGTGGGGCTGACTTGTCCCGGGCCCCGCCAAGCACACGAGGTCTGGGCCTAGCACGCTGGGTAAGCTTGGGGACAGGGATGGGGGTTGTGCGGCGGACACGCACTGCTCCGGGTAATCTCCATCCTGCGGCGCAGACGGAACCTCGGCCCCGCCCAGGCCGACGCCGGTCCACGCGCAGAGTTCCGCAGCAAAAGCAGCACGGGGGTGTCGGAGGCCGCCACGAAACAGACACCGGACACTTCCGGAAAGAGCGCGCGCCGCTGCGCCTGCGTCAGAGCTGTGTCACGTCAGGGGCGGAGCCTGGGCCCCCCCGGGCTGCCTAGGAAGGGAGAAAGGGTATTGCCATCAAAGTCTCAAGGCCTGGCCCATTTGTAGGAGAAGTTTCCTGTCCTGAACCTGGTTGATCAAGAGATTTATGGACTGGTCTCCCCTGGGTCTATAATCCTGGGTCTGAGAAGGAAGGATGCGGCAGGGGAATTGCAAAATCAAAGCCAGCTTAGGGAACAAAAGGAGAGTCTGTCTAAACATTTTAAAATTAAAAAATTGGTTTTTTGTGGTTTTTCGAGACAGAGTTTCTCTGTGTAGCCCTGGCTGTCCTGGAGCTCACTCTGTAGACCAGGCTGACCTCGAACTCAGAAATCTGCCTGCCTCTGCCTCCCAAGAGCTGGGATTAAAGGTGTGTGCCACCACTGCCCGGCTAAAATTAATTTTATATATACAAATATATAATGTTGCTTAATCTGTGGGGTAGTGTTGGAGGGTATATGTGCGCATGTGTGTGGTAGTCGGTGATCACTAGTTGTGGGCAAAGGAGGCCCTCCAGTGTCTGTTCTTGTTCTCCACCTTCCTTGAGACAGGGCCTCTCACTGACTGAACTTCTGTCAGCCGGAGTGGCTGAACAGAGAGCTCCTATATGCCAGTCTGACTACCAATACTGGGTTTAGGAGATCGCAGGCTGTGCATAGCTTTTTCATGGGTACTGGGGGTTTGTGCATGAGTCTGGTTGATTCCACAGCAAGTGCTCTTACCCATGGAACCATCTCTATGGCCCCCATTTACTGAGTTCCGGTTCTATGCCTCTTTGATAGAATGGAGATACTGTGATGAGAAAGCATGGTGATTGTCCCATTGCAGTGTAAAACTTGGATAAGAAGGAAAAAAAGAGCCAGGGAGAAATCAGACTTGCTATTTGAAAACATGATAGTTGATATGGAGATAAGAGCAAAATGCTGCTGCGGAGAGGGGTGGGGATGCAGGGTTTCGAAGGTAATCAGAAAAGGCAACGCCATATTTGAGAGCCTACTTTGTGACCACACTCTGCCAAAGTAGCAAGTACTCTTAACCTCTGAGCCATCTCTCCAGTCCCACATTCAACTCTTCTCAAGAGTTTCAGGGTGAGGCTCGAGAGATGGCTCAGCAGTTAAGAGCACTGACTGCCCTTCCGAAGGTCCTGAGTTCAAATCCCAGCAACTACATGGTGGCTCACAACCATCTGTAATGAAATCTGACACCTTCTGGTGCCTTCTCTGTGTAGCCCTGGCTGTCCTGGAACTCACTCTGTAGACCAGGCTGACCTGGAACTCAGAATTCCTCCTGCCTCTGCCTCCCAAGTACTGGGATTAAGGGCGTGTGCCACCACCGCCTGGCTGATCCAGATCTTGAGGCAAGAAGACACACACCTTTATTCTAGATCTTGAGGTAGGAAGACACAATTCTAATTTGGGTCAACCTTCTGCTGGCAGCCTATATAAGGACATGAGAGAAGAAAGCTCTCACGCTGCCTTCTTGCCTTTGGCTTGGTAGCAAGTCCATTCCTTTGATGGCATTGAGACCCTACTTCCAAAAGACCAACTGGGACATCCAGCCTTGTGAAACTGAGCAACTACTAGAACCTTTGACTTTCTGGTCCCAGCTAGCCATTGTTAGATTAGGTCCTCTAATATTTGAATATATATAGTTTACTTCTTGATTTTGACAGTGCATTAGTGAGAGGATCATAGAACTTATTAAATTACCTCTCTGTCTCTGTGTGTGTATGTGTCTGTCTCTCTCTGCTCTGAACATCTGGAATGGTGACGCCTTTACCTGCCCCGCATCTTGAAAGTCCCCCAGGATGCTGACCCTCAGAGACTTCTGTTAGAGACTAGACCAGACAGATCTTCAGCTCAGATACATCACACAGGCAAGCAGCCCGGGAAGACAGGCTTGGGCCGCAGTCAGGAGCTCAGAGCGGGAACCTGTGTGACAAACCTCAGCATAACAAAGTATAACATTCATTATACTAAACACTGTGCACACCTACCTTCTTGCTTGAGACACAGAGGTAGGTTGATTTACAGATTGAGTTCCAGGACAGTTAGGGCTACACAGAGAAACCCTGTGTGCAAGCAAACCGGGGGAGTATGGTGGAACACACCTGCAATCCAACCATTTGGGGAGTTCATTTGAATTCAGAACTAACCTGGTCCACAAAGGACCATAAAATGAATGGGTGCTGCATGTACATCTGCCTGCCTGAAGAGGGCATCAATCTCCCTATAGATGGTTGTGAGCCACCATGTGGTTTCTGGGAATTGAACTCAAGCCAGCATTCTTAGCTGCGGAGCGATCTCACCAGCTCGAGGCTGTGTGTTTGTTTGTTTGTTTTGTTTTTCAAGACAGGGTTTCTCTGTGCCCTGGCTGTCCTGGAACTCACTCTGTAGACCAGACTGGCCTTGAACTCAGAAATCCACCTGCCTCTGCCTCCCAAGTGCCAGGATTAAAGGTGTGCGCCACCACTGCCTGGCAGGCTATGTCTTAATAAAGAAATAAAAACTTAAACGGTAAATTCTGTTATGTATATCCTATCACAATGAAGGTAAAAGGCTTATACCTTTACTAGATTACTCTCTAGAAATTAAATTCTGCTAGCACAGATCATTTTTACTCCTTACTCATTTGGAAGGAGCACTCTTATTTATTCATTTAGAGATGACTGATCCCAAACTCACTCCATACCTCAGGGATAGTCTTGAACTTTTTTTTCCTTTTTCAAGACAGAGCTTCTCTGAACAACAGAGCTCTTGCAGTCTTTGACTCACTTTGTAGGCCAGGATCACCGAGATCCTGGCTCTGCCTCCCAAATACAGGGGTTAAAGTGCTACCATGTCTGACAGCCTTCAGCTTCTAATTCTCTTGCCTACTCCCTGCCTCATTCTGGGATTACAGTTGTGCTACCAAGCTCAGTTCGTTTATATGCAATTGGGATCAAACTCAGCACACCTAGTACGTTAGTTAAGCAGTATACCAACTGGTCTTCATTCCCAGCCCCATCTCCAACAACGCAGAGATGTTAAAATTTTGAGAAGATCAAATCCAATTAAAGCAAGCTGTATTTTGGGGGTACACCTAGGCCAACTGGGTATCTCATCCTAAATCGGGTTTTGAGAGTAGCGTTTGCTGGCTTATAGGAGAGAATAAAGTATTTACAGAGTTGGCTGATAACATACTTTTATAAAGATACAATGAGAGGGAAGGGACGCATGTACACCATGTATATGGGGTTGCAAACAGTTTACATCAGATCTGAGAAACAGAAACTTTTTTTCCCTTGTTTTTTTTAAGTTTCACTATGTAGCTTTCGCTGTCTTGGAATTCACTCTGTAGACTGGCCTCGAAATCACAGAGATCCGCCTGCCTAGCCTGGTCTCACAATGTCAGATTGAAAACACAGCACCATTGAGTTAACAGATCCAGATCAAGGTGGGGTAGCTGCGGAGTAAATGTGATAACGCCATTTTATCCCAAATCCCGACCCTAAAAATAAAACTTTAAGCATTGCTTCTGTGGTTTTCTTCATAAATGTGAAGTTAAGATTTATTACGGTGCATACGGGCACTGTGAGAGACCTTGATGTCCGAATAAAGCTAACTAAACACAGGAACGCAATCAGCGAGAACCTCCAGACTCCGAGGGGTGACTTCTGTGCATGGTTCGGACGAAAAAGAGGAAGGGGCGGGTCGCGTTGGTGCGCATGCGCCCGCCAGTCCCTAGAGCAGCCGCTCTAGGCAGCGGGGAGGTGGCTTGGGGTTGAGAGCATAAAGCGGTCTCTCCTCTATGGTTGCGGGAGCCGATCGTGGTGGGCCCGTAGGCCTAGGTTATTTCCGGAAGCGAAGCCTGCCGCTTGTCCTCTACTTCCGCGGGGTCCTGGCGGGTGGCGGTGACCGAGTGGGTCCCAGGACTAGTGGCGAGGTGAGCTTCGGCACGGTGTGGGGTGGTAACGGGCCCGCCGGGCGCTTGGCTTGAGAGTGCTTCGCGGGAGACGGAACTGAACTGGCTCCCCGAGCTGCGCTGGCAGGATGGGCCCAAGGCTCGCGGGCCTCCTCACCCCGGCCGGCCTAGGCGCGTCCCGGCCGGGCGGCGGACAGCAGCTTGGAAGTTCCTCTTCCCGTCCAAGGCAAAGACCCACGCCTCCGCGGGCCTCTAGTCCTCGCTCGTGTCGGGGTCTGGGTCAGAGCCACTCGCCCCTGGGGTGGTGACCGAGAAGGGGGTCTTGTTTCCATGCACTTGCGGGCTATGGGTGCCCGCCACATCGGCTAGATCCGAGGCACCTTCCTGTCCCAAGGCAGAGGGTTCATAATGGGAAATGCAGATAACGGAACATCGACTCCAAAGTGACACTGGGTCTGACCTAGAGCTTAGCTATTCTCATTCCCATCCGACTCAGAAATCGTGTGCTGAGGAGAGCGTGTGTGTGTGTTTTAAGAGAGAGAGAGACAGACGATGTGTCTAACTGGGGACCTTTAACTGGGCAAGGGGAGAACCCCTAACTTTGATTGAGAAGAGAAAGTGGGAGCCTTATCACATCCTCTACTATTGCCGTTGGGTCCTCTCCACGGAAGCCCATTGGCCCGTCCTTGGAGTGGCCCCAACGTCACACCAGGAGAGGCCAATACGAAGGAGTTTTCCTCTCACCTTTAGGTACGGACTGCACGTGCCAATGCAGTTTTGTTTATTTTTGTCACTGCTATTTTATAAACAGCCTGGATGTATCCCGACCCAAGTGCACGGTATATGCCTGGGTATATCGTCCATTAACCTGATGGGAAGACCTTACTCCATCCGGGCCTGTTCAGACACACACACACACACACACACACACACACACCTTTTTTCCCCCTTTCTCTCTGGCATTATAAATGCTAACCACACTGTAGCCAGCATTCAGTAAAATGTGACTGTTAGTAATGCTATTAATGTCAGTCAGCAAACTTTTTACCTATCTCTGGACACAGTTTGACATCTAATCCAACAATCCTTTAGCGATGATATTAGTGTGGACTGATAAATGGGAAATAAGGAAGCTCAAGGAGAACAAAGGGTGACTAGATTGGGAGCCCAGGTTAGCCTCACTCTGAAGACTTAACTTCGGTTTGTGGTTTTGTTTTTGTTTGTTTGTTTTTGTTTTTGTTTATTTTGGGGTTTGAGACAGGATTTCTCTATGTAGTCTTGGCTGTCCAATAATTCAGACCAGGCAGGCTGAGAATGCACAGAAATCCACCTGCCTGTGGAAATTAAATGCCACCATGCCTTGCTTGTTTTATATGTTGAGAGAGGGTTTATGTAGTCCAGACTAGCTGAGAATAACTGTTGGACTTATTCCCCTGGCGTTCTGAACAGGAAATAGAGAAGGGAGAAAATGAAACTCTTGAACTGGGTCTAGAGTTTCCCTTTTCTGACTCCTAGCCCATGACTCAAAAATCTGGACTTGTGCAAAAGAGAGATTTCCCTAAGTGGTGTGTGCCACCAGCTGATGATGGAACCAGTCAGCAAACAATACAAAATCGTCCAGATTAGGCAACACAGATAGACTTTACACAGTTAACTTGGATTGGAAGTGGCTTAATCATCAAAGACAATTTGGATCTTGATAGTGGATACTTTTGACTCAGAAATTTTAACAGCTGGGGGTGCAGTGATTAAGCCAATTAAAAAACTTAAGTCCTTTTCATTGATGGCAAGACCAAAGGTGGGCTTGTGCCTCTGAAAATATCTCCTGCTGCTCAGAGATAGTTTTTTGAGACAGGGTTTCTCTGTGTAGCCCTGGCTGTCCTGGAACTCACTCTGTAGACCAGGCTGGCCTCAAACTCAGAAATCCGCCTGCCTCTGCCTCCCCAGTGCTGGGATTAAAGGTGTGCGCCACCACTGCCCAGCAGAGAGAGTTTTTAAAGGCAAAAAACCTCAAAGACTTTAATTTACATCAGTTAGATGAGGATCAGAGTAAACTTTAATTCCTGGCAGGTCATAATCTTACATGTAACCTCAAATGGTTTGTCAAGGCAGACACTGGGTTGGGAAAAGGGGAAAGACAAAAATACATTCAACACGCGATGTCATTTCAGGAGGAGTATATGGAAAAACACTCAAGGAGCAGAAATGTATAGGTGGTCTATGAACAGAGCCTAATCTTAGTAATAGAAGGAACTATTCTGAGTTGTGATGTATGGTTATTATCCGTATTGTACAGGTGATACAAAGAAAGGTAAAATTACTTACCTGAGATCAAGTAGCTAATAGTTTGTTAAGCTAAGATTTAACTTGATCATTCTGGCTCAAGAGTTTGTGCTATAAGTGAAAATGGTCTCTTGACAGCCAGACATGATGGTGTCTTGGCATTTAACAAGCCAAAGCCTGATGGCACAGGCCTTTAGTTACTTGGTAGACCAAGGCAGGAAGATTGCAAGTTCAAAGCCTTAGTTATATGGATTGGGACTGAAGGTACTGCCTCTGTAGTAGAGTGTGTTTAGAGTTAACAAAGTCCTGGCTTCAGTTCCCAGCACTAGAAAAGTTAGTTTACTACTTCATCATGCATATTCTTCACTGAATAAAGTTTTTATTTTGTTTTATTTTCTGTTTTTGTAGTAGGGAGTGTTGTTTTGTTTTGAGATGGTTTCATGCTGGTAGATGATGACCCTGAAATCTAGTCCTTCCCCACTCAGCTGCTGGAATTATAGGCTTGTGCTATCAGATCCAGTTTAGTGGGGAAGGTTTTGAGCAATTTGATGGGAATTTTGCTCTAGGGAGATGATTCAAAACATTGAAAAAGAGAGGACCTAGAGAGATAGCTTGGTGGTTAAGAACACTGGCTGCTCTTTAAGAGGACCCAGGTTCAATTCCTTGGAAGCTAGCAACTATTTATACCTGGCAGTGGTGGCACACGTGGAAAGGGGGAAGAATGGGAGAGAGGGAAAACAGGAGGACAAGAGAGAAAAGCAAGAGAGCGCCGGGCGGTGGTGGCGCACGCCTTTAATCCCAGCACTTGGGAGGCAGAGGCAGGCGGATTTCTGAGTTTGAGGCCAGCCTGGTCTACAGAGAGTTCCAGGACAGCCAGGGCCACACAGAGAATTCCTGTCTCAGAAAAAAAAAGTAAAGAAAAAGTAAAAGGGAAATTCACAAAAAAAAAAAAAAGGGAGTATTATTTAAGTCTCACTTTAGCCATACCTAGTCTGAGACACAGTTAGGCATTTACATGCAGATTATATGTAGTCCTAAACTTCCAGACTCATGATAATCTTGTGAAGAACTTGTTTCAGGTCCATAGTCAGGTCCATATCTATGAATTTCATATCTCCAAGATCAACAGTGGATGAGGGGGAAAAATTCAGTTCAATTGTCAACTGGAGAATGTAGCTCAGTAGTATGTTGTTTATCTGTCATATACAGTGGTCCTGAGTTCTACCTTCAGTCCTGCCAGAAAAATCCAGGAAGTTGCAAACAACAACTTGATTTTCAATGTATGCTAAGCACTACACTGAATCCGGAGGAATGAGGCTATGTGTAGGTGCGCGCACCCTTCGATGGCTTCCCGCTGTTTCCCAGAGCCTTTCCATCTCTCTTCCCGCCGTTTCTCAGCCTTTCCATCTCTCTTCCCGCCGTTTCTCAGAGCCTTTCCGTCTCTCTTCCCGCTGTTTCCCAGAGCATTTCCATCTCTCTTCCCGCCGTTTCTCAGAGCCTTTCCATCTCTCTTCTCGCCATTTCTCAGCCTTTCCATCTCTCTTCCCGCTGTTTCTCAGCCTTTCCATCTCTCTTCCCGCTGTTTCTCAGCCTTTCCATCTCTCTTCCCGCTGTTTCTCAGCCTTTCCATCTCTCTTCCCGCTGTTTCTCAGCCTTTCCATCTCTCTTCCCGCTGTTTCTCAGCCTTTCCATCTCTCTTCCCGCTGTTTCTCAGCCTTTCCATCTCTCTTCCCGCCGTTTCTCAGAGCCTTTCCGTCTCTCTGGGCATTGTTTGCCTGGTATTTTGATCATGTGAACTTTGTAGTCAGGCTTACTGTGGTTGCTTGTATAACAAGCATGGTAAGAGATGTCTAAAGGAGCCTGGTGGTGGTGGCATAAGTCTTTAATCCCCATCCTCGGGAGGAAGAGGTGCAAGGACCTCTGTGAGTTCCAGGTCAGCAAAGCTACAGAGAAACCAGAGGGGTTGGAGAGAAGGCTGAGGGATAGAGGAGACAGTGCATAGGCTACTGTAAACACTGTCCTTGCCCAGAAAGGACTTGCACACCCATAAATCCTGTCTCTGGGAAATCCTGCCTTATTCTCAGATAAAGAGTGAAGATACTTGTTTGCTTCAAATTTCATCTGCAGATATTTAGAGTCCCACTTTGAAGCTATTCTGTGATATAATAGGATTCTGTAACTTGACTCAAATTCAGGGAGTCCCAGATTTGGAGAGACAAATGTGGCTGGAATAGTATGTGCAAAGTATAGGAGTAAGGTCAGCAAGGGCATTTTGCTTTTCTAAGAGGTAGATAAGACTTAAGAGAGCTGCAGCAGTGGGGGAGGAGCCTACAGAATCTAGAATCTCCTGCCACATTTGATCGTGTCATTCTGCTTTTGGCAGGGTTGAGAGTGAAGGTGAATGGGTTTGCATAAAGGAAAGTCTTGATTCTATGAGAGTTTTACTTCCTTCTAGTGCAGTGGTCCTCGGCCTGTGAGTTTCAACAAATTTGGGGGTTGAATGATGCTTTTGCGGGGATTGCCTAAGACCATCAGAAAACACAGGTATATTAACGATTCATAAACACCAAAATTACATTATTAAGTAGCTAGCACTGAAAATAATTTTTTTGTTGGGAGTCATCACATATGAGGAACTGTATTAAAGGGTTGGTTGTAGCATTAGAAGGGTGGAAAACCATTGTTCTAGTACTAATTTAACAGGCAAAAAGAATACAGAGCTAGGTCACGTCTATGACTCAAGATTGGGTAAGAAGTCAGTAATTTTACTCATTTGTTGGATTGTTTTTGTTTTTTGAAACAGAATATCACTATGTAGCTTTGGCTGTTCTGAAACTTGCTGTGTAGACCAGACTGGCCTTGAACTCATGAGATCCTCCTGCCTTCATCTTCTGAATGCTGGAATTAAAAGGTATGCACCACTACTCCCAGCTGAATCTCATTGCTATAAACAGCACAGCATTACTCTGGAGGATTGTGGGTGGGGAACAGGCCTCTTTCTGATAAGAGATCTTAGTTAAATTGAGGAGACAAGGCCAACCTGGAGAGGGTTATCTTTACAGAATGACTTGTCTTAAGAATTGGTATGGATAGATATTGATTCTCTTGGCCCCCTTTTTAAAGTTTTATAAATCTATAAGAGGTGTGCACTAACCTTTCAGAGGTTCTAAGGTGCCCATCAATGGTTCCCACAGAAAATAATACAAGACAGTTTATACTTAACTTTTACTCACCAGCACATATCAACCAGACCTCTAACTACTCCTGTGGCAGCCTATGTGCCAGCATCCTGGGACCTGGAGCCATCAATTTACACTGAAGCCCAAGTCTCCTAGAGCCCAGCCTATCTGGTGTGCAAGTGAATTTTGAGGCTAGTATCTCAGTGGCCGTCAAGGACTGCTAAGATTGTCTTGGTGAACTCGTGGCTAGCCCAACCTTCCATGCTTCATATCCCAGTCATCCTTGGTCACCGTCCAGGATCAGTGCACAGAAGAGACAAGATGTGGTCTAATAGATCATACGATGAAGTACCTCAGAATGTCTCCAGTGATGAATCTGCCTTAAGGAAAACAAGAGATGATCTTTCTGCAAACCGACAGCATGAGTGCGGAGATGAAAAAGATGACTTTAGAAGAAAATCTTCTTCTTCTTCCCATTATTCAAAACAACAGTCTCCCCATAAAGGGGCTTCTTGTTTCTCCAGAAAATCAGGTGTAGATCGAAAGAACTCTCCACATAGCAAATCTGGATCCAGTGGAAGGCACTCTCCAAAACAAAGCAAACTGCGTTCTTCCCATGGGTCAGAGCTTAGGAAGTCCAAGCATGCTCATTCCTCCTACAAATGTCACAGTGGAGAAAAGCCAGAAGGAGGTAAAAAGAGGCCTGGCCAGTCTTTGAAAACATCAAGAGACACACACCCAAAAAGTTCTTCAGCAGTTCCTTCATCAGAAATTTTAAACAAACTCAAAAGGTTTGATGAAAAGGGACTTCCTAAAGCTGCAAGCAGGCAAGCTGTAGAAAAGCCAAAGATGGCAGATGAAAGTGACTTACATAAAATTTCTGAGTTTGAAGTTGGAGTTGCAGAACTTATGGATCAGTCACAGGAACCAGAGTCCAACAAAAAAGATCACACAGAATTCATTAATGACCAAGTAACCAATCGCCGAAAAGCAATAGTGTCAAAAACCAAGGAAATTGAACAAGCCTACTACCAAGACTGTGAGACCTTTGGAATGGTGGTGAAAATGCTGGTTGAAAAAGACCCTTCATTAGAAAGGTCCATTCAGTTTGCACTTAGGCAGAATCTACATGAAATAAGTGAGCGCTGTGTGAAAGAGCTCAGGCAGTTCATTGCTGAGTATGATGCTGCTGCTTCCTAAGAACTGGTGCTCTAGCAGAAAGTCATTCCAGAATTGTATAAATACTTCATATATGGAATTTTTGTGATGAAATAACTTCAGTGTCTAGTAAACATCTGAAATGGTCAGCTTAAAATAATCTTCAGAAATGTTTCTACTTATAGAACCTCATGATTCATACACTCACCAGTGCTCAGTTTATGTCTTAGCCTGCTGGGGAGGCTTACTTACGTTCTGTACTCTTCCAAGCAGATGAATGTATGGCTCAGCCTACTGGACAGTTAGAGATTGAACTTCATAGTAAATGGTAGCATGTAAAAAATGTTAAGATTTGAGTTATGATTTTTCTTGACTTTTGGCTTTTTTTCTTAGGCTTTGTTGCTTTTATTAAAATTATCCTACATTAACGTATGTTTTCTTTTCTTTTTTTGTTTCTTTTTGTTTGTTTTGTTTTGTTTTGTTTTGTTTTGTTTTGTTTTGTTTTGTTTTGTTTGGAGACAAGGTTTCTCTGTGTAGCCCTGGCTGTCCTGGAGCTCACTCTGTAGAGCAGGCTGGACTTGAACTCAGAAATCCACCTGCCTCTGCCTCCCAGAGTGCTGGGAGTACAGGTGTGCGCTACCACCACCTGGCTGTATGTTTTCTTAATAAACTGGTACTTTGGTACTTTAAGAGAATAAAACATGGGGATGAGCTGAATCTTCAAAGGACACATGAGTTTGTAATGAGTTGAAATTGATGTATCTGTGAGGTACTGGGGATCATGCTCAGAATTTTGTTATTCTAGGCATATGATCCACCACTGAGCTATAATCCCAGCATCAAAATGAATATTTTAAACCAACTGTTATTAGGGCATGTGTTATTTGGTAACCCCTGTAAGCTTTTTGGTTGGGGGTATTATGGTTTTGGGGGGGGATTTGTTTTGTTTTTCTTAATAGCTTCCTGAGTTGCTGAATGACTACTACATCTAGTACAGAATAGGCCCTAGAATGTCTGCCACAGGGAAAGCAGATGACAGGCTCAGCCTGACGCCCTTCCCAGCCTGCCCTTGTCTTGCCCAACAGAGCTTAAGGCAATCTGTTCAGACAACAAGTCAGGGTTTAATGGAGCATGCAACCTTTATCCTAGTGACCTCTGGTCTTCTCCAGAGTCTTTTTGGAATTGGAAAAATAGAGAGTTTTATACAGACTGGAAATGTTTTCTGTCTTTTTAATGGAAGAGCCAGGTTTACTGTCTACAGGAATTCCACTAACATTTTATTCTGTTCGCTGAATAAAATGGTTGGTTCTTACCGCCATTCCTGACCTTTGCCTCACTTAGTCTGAGCACATTAATTTTTATATGGTAGTCACAAGAGATGGGTGGATACTTTTTGTACTCTGCCAGCATTTATAGTGTTACCCCAGACTAGGCCTGGCCTCCCAGTTTGATTGTGAGCTAACATTTGGAGTTCATGTTCCAGACAGTGTTGTCAAATCCTAGCTCGTCTTTCTCATCTGTACCATTGCAACACCTTGGTGTATTCTAGGTGATAAAGGAGTAAATCAGCCCTCCAGTTCATACTTATTAAATAGTTTGTTAGGATAGTTTTTTTTTGGGGGGGGGGGAGGGTTGGTTTTTTTTGAGACAGGGTTTCTCTGTGTAGCCCTGGCTGTCCTGGAACTCTAGACCAGGCTGGAACTCAGAAATCCGCCTGCCTCTGCCTCCCAAGTGCTGGGATTAAAGGCGTGTGCCACCACCGCCCAGCAGGTATTAAGATTTTTATTTTATATATATATATATATATATATATATATATATATATATATAAGTGTTCTGTCTGCATGGGTATCTGTGTACCACATACATGCAGTGCCTGTAGAAGCCAGAGGACAACACCAGACCCCCTGAACTGGAGTTACAAATGGTCGTGTCCTGCCATGTAGGTGCTGGGGTAGTCCTCTGGAGAAGCAGCCATTACTCTAACCACTGAATCATCTCTTTAGCCCCAAAGTGTTTTTTTTTTTCTCACACTGAATATCTTTGCAGAGATGATTGGGAAAAAAAAGTTTTAGGCTAAATCTGAAATAGACCTTTAAAATATTCCTCAAATTTTAGGTATAATTTCAATCATAACTGAGTTTGGGTTGATTTTCTTTGAATATATATGTGTGCACATGGAAGCCAGATGTCAGGGTACTATTTATTCAGGTTCCATCCATCTTCACTAGGCCTGAACTCATTGATTAGTGTCCTGTCCCAAGGGACTCAGTTATTCGTGGGGGTCATGGGGGATCCGGTCTGGAAGAAGAACAAACGGGATAGGAGAGCGAGACCAGGCAGTAAGGAGGGGGAACAGGGAAAGGTGATAAAACTGAAACAATAAGGTCAAATATCCTCGGAATGCGAGGGTGAGGAGGGTTGGGTAAAGGTCAGTTTATTGTTTAGCTAGTTCCTGGAACAGCGGGTGAGGAAGAGTGCTAAGTCAGTTGCATATGTGACTTAGGAGAACCTGTAAGATGGTTGCACTCCAGCCGCTTAATCTGGGTGTTTGTCTCCAACAGATTAGCTGCAGAACCTACTTGTTTCCACCTCTCAGCTTTGTAATTATAAGAAGCTACACATGCCTTTTTGTTTATTTATGTTTTAATGTTCATTGGTGTTATGTCCATGTGAGGGTATCAGATTCCCCAGAACTGGAGTTGTAAATGGTTGTGAGCTGCTGCGTGGGTGCTGGGTATTAAACCTGGGTCCTTTGGAAGAACATCCAATAACTCTCAACCACTAAACCATCTCTTTAGCCCACCTTATTTATTTATTTATTTATTTATTTATTTATCTTTTAAAATATGAAGTCCAACTTAGGTCTTCGGGCATGTACAGCAAGCACTTAGCAACTGAATGCTTTCCTCAACCCATGTTTGTTTTGTTGCTATTGTACTGTTATTGAAACTATTTGGGGGTGGGATATGAGATAGGATCTTACTATGTAATTCTGCCTATGTAGTTCTTACTATGTAGTTCTGGCCTAGAACTTTTAATGTTGACCAGGTTAGCCTCAAATTCATTTGCCTCTGCCTTCTTGTTGCTCGAATTAAATACATCAAGGCCTGGCAAAGACATTCTTAAACCTAGATTAAATGGTTTCTTACCTGATAAACTCAGTAAAAATTATTGCATTAAGTTGGTCATGGTGGCAAGGCCTGTAATCCACCACTTAGGAGGATGAGATATGATTGCCATCACTAAATGGTTAGCCTGGACTATAGAGTGAGATCCTGTCTCAAAATAATCAAAGAACTTTCTCTCTCTGCCTCTCTGTATAACATAGAGCAAACTACTTTCATCTTCAACATGCCATTGCTATGATGTTCTCCCTCACTGTTCCTGGTCCAGAAGGAAAGGAATCAAATGACCATAAATTGAACCTATGCCCCCTCCTCTGTCAGTTCCACCACCGTCTCCTTGTCCCATACCCTGAGGGCACAGCCAGGGACTAAAGCAAACACCAGCCAGTATGGCCACAGAATTGCAACAAGGTGAAAAATGGAGGTGCCTCTGAGACAGTGGACAAAGCCTCAGATGCTTGAGGAGGAGAAGGAGCTTACTAGTCATTGGCATACACATGCCTAAAGCAAACACTCACTGAAGTACTGAGAAAAGCTCCAGTGTGCATTTTGGGAGGGTGGGGGCAGGCCTCAGTGATCTCACTCTATAAGCAGGGCTGGCCATAAAGAGCAGCAGTCCTCCCAGGACGAGGGTGACAGGTAGGAGCCATCATGCTTGAATTTTCAGGAGCCTGTGAACAGTTCAGTTGGTAAAATTGCCAAACCAGTGATTCTCTGTGTAGCTCTGGCTCTCATGGAACGCGCTCTGTAGACCAGGCTGGCCCTGAAAGACCCGGAAAAACGAGGGCACCCCAGCACCCCATGCCTTGGAAGGCGACACCCCAATAGCAAGAAACAGTCTTGATGCAACAGCAAGAGGATTTTTATTCTAAAGGCTCTGGGGTTCACAGTCTTATACCACGCAGGGGTAGAGGACTGAGGACCCCAAGTGCAGAATCGTGACAGCTTTTATAAGTTCATAACAAAGCCTGCATATCGCAAGCCAATCGATTTGTACCACTCCATAACTTCTAAGCCAATCAGTTTAAATTATCCAAGCCTGCGCTCCAAGGACCAGTCAGTTTTCTATAGAAGCCAGATAGCAACTAGTTAGCTCATTTTCTCTTATGGGGCCAGGATCACATACTCAAGGCCTTTTTATCTAGTTTCTAACAAAGGGCAGGGTCTGGAATTTGAGGTGTTTAGGGCTTCTTAGGAGGCTGGAGTTAGAGCTGTATTTTTTTATCTTTTCAGCCCCCAGCTCACAGAGGATCCACGTGCCTATGCCTCTTGAGTGATGGGATTAAAGGTGTTATTACCACCACCCAGCTGATAATAATTGCTTTAAGTCCAGTTTTCAAAAAAATGATGAGCTCCTGATCTGGAGATAAAATGAGAGCCCTGCTAATGACCACAAAGTAAGGGGCAATGGATGGGTGGTTGGAGAGAGATTGTTAATCCCATCAGGCAAGAATAGGACCACTTCTACAATTTTGAGCCCAATTTGAAGCAAGCTATGATTATAACCTCTCACCAAATTCATTCCAGTGTTCCAAGAAAATGGTGAGTCATTTTGCAGAGGCTTATAAAGGCAAATCCATAGGGCTGCACATTTCCACCAGGTCCAATCAAGGGCAAGCACACATCCTGATGTACTTCCTGCCTGTGCACCTCGCACCTACGTGTGACCAAATCCAGTACAGTTAGGGCAGAGAAACACAAGCAATAGCTGAGCCAGGCTGTAGTGGAGCATGCCTTTAATCCCAGCACTTTAGAGGCAGAGGCGGGTGGATTTCTGAGTTCGAGGCCAACCTGATCTACAGAGTGAGTTCCAGGACAGCCAGGGCTACACAGAGAAACCCTGTCTCAAAAAACCAGAAGAAAAAAAAAAGACAATAACCTCCAGCATTCCAAGAAGTATCTGTCCTTGGCCAGGTGGGTTTACAAAGGTTAGAAACTTTTGTTCTATGGAACTCTTGGAGTAATTAAAACATAATTTTTAGGCCAGGCGGTGGTGGCACATGCCTTTAATCCCAGCACTTGGGAGGCAGAGGCAGGCGGATTTCTGAGTTCAAGGCCCACCTGATCTACAAAGTGAGTTCCAGGACAGCCAGGGCTACACAGAGAAACCCTGTCTCGAAAAACAAAAAAACAAACAAACAAAAAAACGTAATTTTTAGCTGGCACAGTATTGCTAATTGACTAAGTGGTAGTGACTTTGCTATATGAGCAACTGACAAGGTCAACAGATAATAGTGCTATGGGTTATAGGTAGCCCTCCAAATAAGTATGTCGGTGAGGACCAGCCCAACTTACAAGAGGAATAGACACATTCATTTGTCTCAGGTTCTTTGATAGCAAAGCACCATTGGGGACACTGTGCATCCTAGCATCCTTTTTCATTCCTAGATTTTCAGATAACTATACTAAAGTTAACTATGGCTTGAAGGGTGGGGGGTCATATTGAGATAGACATGGTGCTGCATACCTCTAATAGCAGTACCAGAACTGATAAATTCAATTCTAGCTTGGGTTACAGTGTGAGACCTGTCACAAGATTTATATTTTCATATATATACATATATGTACGTATGTGTGTGTGTGTATATATATATACACATACATATATATGTATATGTATATACATATATATGTATATGTATATGTATGGTTTACAGATATCTTGGAAGGGCCCAAGTTATCAGAGGCTACTCTTTGAAACCCTTTTGTGGTTCCTGTCCCTCAGATTATCCTGAGTATTTCACACACAAGCAGGCTTCTGTAGCCTCCCACCCTAAAGCCAAATGGAAATTGTATCTAGAAAAAATGTGTGAAAGACTTAAGCTACCACTTTGTCAGCCTGATAGCAAACCAAGATGGGAAAACTTATCAGAACTTCAAAAGTTGACTATTCCAAAGCTAATTAGCGTAAAAACAAATTTGTACATCCCATTAAGGGCAAAAGTTGAGAACTCCTAGGGACTAACAGCATTAATATGGAGGAGGGAGGGGCAGGAGAGATGGCTCAGCAGTTAAGAGCACTGACTGTTCTTCCAGAGGTCCTGAGTTCAATTCCCAGCAACCACATGGTAGCTCACAGCCATCTGCAGTAGGGTATAATGCCCTCTTCTGGTGTGTCTGAAGGCAGCTAGAGTATACTTACAGGTATATTTTTTTAAAACATGAACGGCCGGGCGGTGGTGGTGCACGCCTTTAATCCCAGCACTCGGGAGGCAGAGGCAGGTGGATTTCTGAGTTCGAGGCCAGCCTGGTCTTCAGAGTGAGTTCCAGGACAGCCAGGACTACACAGAGAAACCCTGTCTCGAAAAACCAAAAAAAAAAAAAAAAAAAAAAAAAAAACATGAACGGAAGGTCGGAGAGGCTGGAGAAGAAAGCCTGCCTGCTGCAGACCAGTTGTTGCTTCAGCAGGTTGGTGGACACTGGAAATAGCTAAGGAACAATGGGAAATGGCTGCTACTTGGCCATAATGCTTTGTCATTGTCAGGGCTCTTCTGGCCCATTCTAGCCAGCTCCCAAGGTAGGAGAGTGTAATTCCTGAAGAGAATTAGTTTCCTGGTGGATACTAATCTTTAATCTTGTTTCAGTGGTGATCCTTCCCGGGACCCTAACAAACCACAGGCCACCATGCAGCACGTACGTGCCCATTCGATACGGAGCAGGCCTGGCTGGTTGCCTTAGGCTCCTAGACCCTGCTGTTCATTTCAAACACCATCTTTTTGGAATGGCTCAGTTCCTGTGCAGACTTGTGGAGCTCTGCTCCTCTCCTTACTCCTGGGGGCCAGCCAGCTGGAACTTCCGCACACTCAGATATATATATTCCCATAGTTTTGAACTAGGTAATTAACGTGTAGTATCCTATGAGCAGGAGCACACTGGAAGTGTGAGAGGAAAGATTTCCCTAAGCCCAGCCTTGCCCATTTCCTCTCAAGTCTTCAGGGCCTCTGATGTGAAAGAAAGCCAAGTGAGAAGATAGCCAACCCGAGTAGGCTTCATTGAGAAGCAGCTCTCAGCAGTTCCTGGCCCCCCAGCTGGCCACGTTACTGTAAACATCCTCAGGTGCAGGGGCTTCTAAAAGGCCTTTTATGCAATACCAAGGCAGCAGGATGTGTATACCAAAGCCAAAGCACCAGAGCTTGTAACTTGAATGTCACAACCAGATTTTGTCGCTTGTCTAAAAGCACTGCTTTCTTACCCCTGTAAATAACTCTAGTTCATACAGATAGGAGGAGCAGAGAAGAGCTTGAACTGGGGGTCACATTATACCCTTTCTGGTAGTTTCCAGGGTTGGTTGTCTATGGCAAGGTCATATAATATGACCTAGATTGTTGTGTTTTCAGCCATAGTTTCTCAGTTTGTAAAAATTTGTTTTGGTTTTCTTTTTTTTTGTTTGTTTGTTTGTTTGTTTGGATTTTGGATTTTTTGAGACAGGGTTTCTCTGTATAGCCCTGGCTGTCCTGAAACTCACTCTATAGACCAGGCTCAGAAATCTGCCTGCCTCTGCCTCCCAGAATGCTGGGATTACAGGCGTGTGCCCGCCACCACTGCCTAGCTTTGGTTTTCTTTTTGTACATGAGTACACCACCATAGCTCTCTTCAGACACACAGAAGAGGGCACCAGACCCCATTACAGATGGTTGTGAACTACCATGTGGTTGCTGGGAATTGAACTCAGGACCTCTGGAAGAGCAGTTGGTGCTCTAACCACTGAGCCATCTCTCCAGCCCTTGTTTTGTTTTTCAAGACAGGGTTTCTCTGTGTAACATGATCATGGATCTAGCTCCGTAGACCAGGCTGGCCTCAAAATCACAGAGCTCCACCTGCCTCTCCCTCCCTGGGTGCTGGGATTAAAGATGTGAATCACCACAGCCAGTGAGGGCTAGCCTGGAACTCACTGTTACATGACTGGTCTTGAATGCACAGAAATCTCGCTGCCTTTGCCTCTTCGGCATAGCCTGTTGGCATGTGCCACCACCCCTGACCCATGAAGCTTCTTATTTGCTAGGAGGAGGGGGTTTGTTGCTTTGTTTTGTTTTTTAGAATTATGTATTTTCTATATGTGAGTACACCGTAGCTGTCTTCAGACACACCAGAAGAAGTCATCGGAGCTCATTATGGATGGTTGTGAGCCTCTATGTGGTTACTGGGAATTGAGCTCAGAACAGAAGAGCAGTCAGTGTTCTTAACTGCTGAGCCATCTCTCTAGCCCTAGAAGGAGTTTTTCAAGACAATTACTGAGCCCAGCTTTATGTAATATGACTTATCAAATATATCATTAATATCTTATGGGTTTGTTTTTCTCTCAGTTCAAGTTAGGCAAACCAGTTGTTTTGGGTTTTTGGTTTTGGTTTTGGGTTTTGTTTTGTTGTGTTTTTTTTGTCTTGTTTTTGTTTTTGTTTTTTTGAGACAGGGTTTCTCTGTGTAGTCCTGTATGTCCTGGAACTCACTCTGTAGGCCAGGCTGGCCTCAAACTCAGAAATCCGCCTGCCTCTGCCTCCCAAGTGCTGGGACTAAAGGCGTGCGCCGCCACCCCACTGCCCGGCTGTTTTTGTTTTGGGGTTTTTTTTTTTTGGATTTTGGTTTTTTTCGAGACAGGGTTTCTCTGTCCCTGGCTGTCCTGGAACTCTCTCTGTAGACCAGGCTGGCCTTGAACTCAGAAATCCACCTGCCTCTGCCTCCCAGAGTGCAGGGATTACAGCCGTGCGCCACCACCACCCAGCAATAATGTTTGTTTGTTTGTTTGTTCGAGACAGGGTTTCTCTGTGTAGCCCTGGCTGTCCTGGAACTCACTCTGTAGATCAGGCTGGCCTCAAACTCAGAAATCCGCCTGCCTCTGCCTCCCAAGTGCTGGGATTAAAGGCGTGTGCCACCACTGCCCTGTTTTTGTTTTTTTAAGATGGGATTTCTTTGTGTGGCCTTAGCTGTCCTAATGCTTGCCTTGTCCTAATGCCTTGAACTCACAGAAATCCACCTGGCTCTGTCTCCTGAATGCTTAAAGGATTAAAGGCATGCAACACCACCTTCTTAAGGCTAGCCAGTTTTTAATTTGTGTTACATTTATTGTGTGAAGGAAAGGAGAGCCTGTGGCACAGATCATGGATAGGGTCAGAGCCCAAAGTAGGGGAAGTCACCTTTAGCCACGTGCTGCCATCTTCCTGGTACAGCTAACTAGTAGGCTGTTTTTTTAGACATAAACTTTAATATACAATTAACATACATTAATTTCTCTGCAAATCGCTCTGAAGTCTATGCTTTTAGTCTCATTCTCATTGCCAGTTACAAATTCACGTCTCCAACTGCTTACTACATACAGACCCTTTTGGAAGTCTTGCCATCACTTCAAAGGCAACTTTTCTAAACTATATACATATAAACAGTGAGTTCCAGGCTAGTCAGGTCTACAAAGAGAAACCCTCACTGGGAGTGGTGATGCACACCTTTAATCCCAGCGCCCAGGGAGGGAGAGGCAGGTGGATCTCTGTGACTTTGAGGCCAGCCTTGTCTACAGAGCTAGTTCCATGACAGCCAGGGCAGTTAAACACACACACACACACACACACACATTTGTAAGACTCCACTCTCTTACTCGGTGTTCTGTTGTGAAGAGACACCATGAACACACCAACTTCGTGAAAGAAAGCATTTAATTTGGAACTTGCTTACGGTTTTGGAGGTTTAGTCCATTACTGTCATGACAGGGAACATGGCAGCGTGCAAGCACTGTTGCAGCAGTTCAGAGCTACATCCTGATCCCTGGGCAGAGAGAGCCTGGATCTGGCAAGGGCTTTCAAAACCTCAAAGCCAGCCCTTGGTGATACACCTCCATCAAGGCCCCTCCTTGGAATTACTCTAGTCCTTTGAAATAGTTCCTCTCATATGAGCCTATGGAGGTCTCTTTATCTGTTTTGTCATATCATTCCCCCTCCTCTCCTGCCCCCGCCCCCCCCCACACACACACAGACAGGGTTTCTCTGCGTAGCCCTGGCCCTCCTCTACTAAGCTGGCCTCAAACTCAGGAGATCCGCCTGCCTCTGCCTCTCAAGTGCTGGGATTACAGCTGTGTCACGTAGCACAGCAGCATGGCACCGTCCTTACACAGTCCACCATAGGCGCCTTTTTTGGTGGGGATATGTGTGATTTGGGAGCGCAGGCCTTCCATCCTCACAGTGTGCATTGTGTATGAAGAAGCCAGTGTTGGATGTCTTCCCTAATGCTCCCCAACGTTTTCCTCCCTGAGACAGGGACAGGATCTCACCGTATAGCTGTATAGCATGGCTGGCCAAGAACTACTGCTGTTTCATATGGTGTCCACTTAATTTTTGACACAGAGACATACTGAGAAATAAGTTCGGCCTGACTGTTGGCCAGTGAAATCCACAGCTCTCCCTGCCTCCGTTCCTTGGTAGTGGGAGTGAAGCCCCACAGCACCCTTGTGTGAACTTCCACAGGTGCCGAGGCTCCACACGCAGGCATCCGTGCTCGCGTGCCGGGCACTGTCTCCCCTTCCCCTCAATTTGTATTTATTTTCTTAACACTATACATTTTCTTCACGGTCCCACAGCACGGATCCCCAGTCCTTACATTTTGTTTTCTGTCTTCTTTCTATGAACACCAGATAGAGCCAGGTGTTCATAGCCTGTGTGGTGGTTTGAATGGTAAATATCTCCCAGAGTCTTGGGCAATTGAATTAGTCCTAGTTAAGTTGAAAAAGCTGTTTGGGTAGTGTGATGGTTTGAATATGCTAAGCCCAAGGAGTGGCACTGTGAGAAGGTGTGTGGGTGTGGCCCTGTTGGAGTGGGTGTGGGCTTTAAGACCCTCATCCTAGCTGCCTGGAAGTCAGTATTCTGCTAGCGACCTTCAGATGAAGATGTAGAACTCTCAGTTCCTCCTGCACCATGCCTGCCTGGATGCTGCCATGTTCTTGCCTTGATGATAATGAACTAAACCTCTGAACCTGTAAGCCAGACTCAGCTAAATGTTGTCCTTATGTTGCCTTGGTCATGATGTTTGTTCACAGCAGTAAAACCCTAAACAGGTAGGTTTAAGTGGCTTTGCTAGAGAAAGTGTATCACCTTGGGGGTAGACTTTGAGAATTTAAAGATTGCGTCTTTTCTACTTAGCTGTTTTGTGCGTGTGCGCAACGTGCAAGGTGTGAGGGCTCGAGGTATCCTCATCCAGCCACACCTGCTGCATTGACATGCTTTCCTACCTTACCCCTCTGGAAGCATAAGCCAGAACCCCGTCCTTCTGTAAGTTATCTTGGTCATGGTGTTCTAACACAGCAACAGAGGAGTAAATAAGACATCTTTGTGAGTTGTCTATAATTATTCCCAGTCCAGCCCATCCCCATCCACAGAGAGATTTGTCATGTAGAACTCAGCTTCACTGACTTCATTGCATTTGAAATTTTTATGTGCTCATCAGCCATGTGCCATCCTCATTAACCTGGCATAGGAGACACCATATCAGATCCCAGCCCTGACACTTGCTGGTTTTGACAAAAAATACAAAACAGTGCCTGAGGCAGGCCTAGCTCTCCTTTAGATGGCCAGTATCCTTCCCCTGGCTCTGAGTTCAGATGTGATGGTCATTTATCGTGGGGCCTGGCTCAGCACCTCGTTTGTAAAAGACACTTAGTGAGGAATGGTGTCCTGGACTAAGGACACCGTTTAGAATACCTGCCTAGTATGGACAAGGCAGTGCAAACCCAAAACAAAAATACTTGCAATGTACTTATCATATACTAGGCTTTGTACTAGGCACTGCACTTGCATTAACACATTGATTCTGCAAATGTCACAGGGGAGTAGACACTAGTTCTGAGCGTGGTGTACTGAGGAGGCTGATCTGCACACTGGGAACGGTGTTCATTTTTTGTTTGTTTTATTTGCATGTTCTGTTTGTTTGGAGTAAAAATTTTGCTATGTAGCCCTGTCTAGCCTGGTACTCACTGTGTTGCTTAGGCTCTGTTAATCTAGCTGGGCAAGAATAAAACCACTGCCACAATTTTTGAGCCAAAATTGAAGCAAGCTTTATTAAATATTGGCCAGGATGATTCCCAGAGAATGGCTGTGAGTTACACATTAGTCCCTGTGCTTATAAAGGCATTCCACAAGGCTACTTACTTTTTGCATTTGTCCAATGAAGGCAAAAATACATCCTGATGTCCTTTCCCTCTACCTCCTGACTATGTGTGATCAAGCACATCCTGTGCAGTTGGGACAACCAACCTTGCTTACAGGAGTAAAAACACTTGGTTTGTTGTCTTACTTGAAAAACAGTCCTCAGCATTCTAGGAAGTTGTCTATCCTTGGGCAAGTGGAGCTTACCCGTTAAAGGCATTTTGTTTTATAGCTCTCTTAAGTAATTTAAACTTGAAAACATAACTTTAGCTCTCATAGCTGGTCTCGTGCTAGAGGTAGTTTGCTTGCCTCAGTCTCCTTGGTGCTAGAACTATAGGGTTAAGCTACCATAGTTAGCTTTTATTGTTTTGACATGATCTTCATATAAAATTTAAATCCTATGACCCTTCTCAACTCTTGAACAATTGTATATTGTCTGTTAACATGGTATCTTCAAACATCATACCTAAGCGCTTGTCTTTGTGGCCAGTGTGGGTAGCAAGGGCAAGACTGAGAAACTTACCGTACGACCAGAAATATGTGCCCTTTGCCCCTACCTGTTGTGAGTATGGGGTGCTATTTTTTATTTTATCGTTTTGAGACATAGCTCAGCTGGTAGAGGTCTGTCTAGCATGTATGAAGCCCTGGGTTCAACTCACAGCTTCACAAAAACAAGGTATGGTAGCACACACCTCTACTCTTGGCTTCGAGGAGCTTGAAGCAGGAGGATCTAGAGTTTGAGGCCAGCATGGACTAGATATGACCCCCACACACGACCCCACCAGAACGTGGTGCGTAGGCCTGGCAGGGTCGGGAGAGTTGGCAGCAGTGGCGGGAGCGTGTGAGCGAGGCCCAGCACCGCCACGGAGAGTTGGCAAGTCAACCTTTTTTTAACATTTCCCACAACAATGCACCCCTTAAAAAAGAAAAGGCGAGAGAGGAAGCTTGACTAGAATGACAGTAATCTTACACAGCAACTGTTCATCCTGTTTTGTTGCTCTTCCCCAACTCCCACAGACGTTATAATGCATCACAGCAGTATCCTGAGTCTGAACGTGTCTAAGTGTGTGGATCCCAGAATTTGCTGAGATGGAGGAGCCTCAGAAAAATGACCTGAGCATGAGAAAGCAGGAGGAAGATCATCCTGTCAGAAGCAGTGGCCCTCAGATTTCTGTGAGTGAGTTCTCCTGCCACTGCTGTTACGACACCCTGGTTAACCCCACCACCTTGAACTGTGGCCACAGCTTCTGCCGGCACTGCCTAGCATTATGGTGGATGTCTTCAAAGAAGACAGAGTGTCCAGAATGCAGAGAAAAATGGGAAGGTTTTCCCAAAGTCAACATTCTCCTCAGGTAACAACACTGGGTCCTATTGACGGCAGGGATGTGCAGTGTGGCTTCTCTGTGGGAACTGCTGTCTATAAAAAAGCAGACTTGAGGCAGATCATTCTAGGAGCTTGGAGCCAAAAAGCTAGATTCCTTCTTACAAATGGTTGTCATCTGGCCTTCTGGGTTTTTTGTTTTTTGGTTTTTTTTGTTTTTTTGTTTTTTTGTTTTTTTGTTTTTTGTTTTTTGTTTTTTTTTTTTGGTTTTTTCGAGACAGGGTTTTTCCGTGTAGTCCTGGCTGTCCTGGAACTCACTCTGTAGACCAGGCTGGCCTCGAACTCAGAAATCCTCCTGCCTCTGCCTCCCAAGTGCTGGGATTACAGGCGTGCGCCACCACCGCCCGGCTGGCCTTCTGTTTTATGTAATTTTTAGGCAAGGTGTCTACACCATGTCTGGCTGGCATGGACCTGCTGTGTAGATTAGGCTGGCCTTGAATTCTGCCTGCCTCCTGAGTTCCACTCCCATTACCTTTCCTATTGTCCCTGGAACCCACCTTGTTTTTTTAGTATTTTAAGACTGAGTCTCACTCAACTCAGGTTGGCTTCAAGCTCACTGCCTCTTGCCACAGCCTCCTCCTGAACGCTGGGATTACAGGCACAGGCCGACACGCCTAGCTGATCTCTCTGTTCCCTGGGAAGAAACAAATACATTCTGGTTATGATCATTGCTTGTAATCCTATATCCTAGAACACTTCTTTCTGTTTATATTCATGAATAAAATGATAAAACTATACAGTTAGAAGTAACTGATGCTAATTTTCATAATCTGTAAGTAAAGCCCGGGGCTGTTGTCACCTAGGAATCTCTTTCACAAGTAGCCGCAAACCCTTTCAGGTGGGCGGCTCTTCCGCACTTCATGCAGGAAGGCCTTTCCAGTTTTTGTTTGACTTGGTTTTGGTTTCTTTATATTTGTATGTGAGATTTTCACATGTATGTATGTATGTATGTATGTATGTGCATCTTATTTGTGCTGCTGCCTGAGGAGGTGAGAAGAAGGTTCTGGAGGCCCTGAGCCCCGTTCTGGTTGTGAGCCATCATATGGGTTCTAGGACTCAAACCCGAGTCCTCTGCAAGAGCAGCAACACGCGGAACACACAATCTCTTCAGCCCCTCCTAGTTTTTGGTGGTGGTTGGTGGTGGTGGTGGTGGTGCTGCTGTGTGTGTGTGTGTGTGTGTGTAGGGGTTGGTTTGTTCCTTTGACTGTAGTGTTAAATAATTATAAATTTGTACCATCCCGCCAAGCCTCTGCACTAAGTCCCGACAGGTCTCACTCAGGACAGCTCTCACTGTCGCTGCTGAGCCAGTCTCTTCCAGCTAGCTCTCACAGCCTCCCAGCTCTGTTTCCTTTCCGCCTTAGACTCTGTAAACAGTGTGAATCCTGAGCTCCTGCTCTGCACCCAAATACCTGGTAAAACATGACTCTTAAACTTAGTTAACCAAAAATTTTTATGTATATAAAACTCCCAGTTACATAATGCCAATTTACAATGATAAAGTCTTATCCCAATATTTCTAACCTCTTCAAAACACCAGAAATATGTCTGAAGCCTCTGGATATCTGCCTCTCCCCCGCTCTCTGCTCAAGGGGTCCACCGAGCCTCTCTGTCCTCCTCTCTCTTCTCTTAGCTCCTCCTCCTCTCTCCCCTCTAATCACTGGCCTCTCACTGCCTCAATGTGAATGGATATCAAATATCTTGCAACATTCTTTGAGACTGTGTCTCACTATATATCTGCCTGCCTCTGATGGGATTAAAGTCATGTGCTACCACACCCAGTGCCTTTGAGGCTCTCATATTTTTCTTTTGTTTCCTTAACAATGTGCCTAACCTAGCTCAGATCACTAGAATACCCACAAGGTCTGTGAACCCTTTAACCCACCATTGCTCATAATTATACACTCTACCAAAAGACCCCTACGAGACCAGCAAGATGGCTCTGGTTTACTGCACTGCCAGGCCTGGCAGCCCAAGTCTGATCTGCTCCTCCCACGGTTGCAGAGTTGTCCTCCAGCTTCCAGCATGTTCCATGGAAAGACAAAAGGAAGATTTCCCCAAGTCAGCACATTCATAAACACATACACAAACAGAGTAATGTACTAGAAATGTTTTTAGAGCTAGTCCCAGACTACCCCATACTTAGCTTGGTTCTCAGAGCTGTTACACCAGATCAGCTTGGTCTTCAGAGTGACTTTCAGGACAGTCAGGGCTACACAGAGAAACCCTGCCTTGGGTGGGGGGCGGGGAACAAAAATAAAGAAAAAAAGAAATGAAAAAGAAGCTTCGCCTGGCGGTGGTGGCGCACACTTTTAATCCCAGCACTTGGGAGGCAGAGGCAGGTGGATTTCTGAGTTCTAGGCCAGCCTGGTCTACAGAGTGAGTTCCAGGACAGCCAGGACTACACAGAGAAACCCTGTCTCGAAAAACAAAAAAAAAAAAAAAAAAAAAAAAAAGCTTCTTTTCATGGCAAGCAGAAGCTACTACAGGGGGTCCAAAACGGGTGGCCTTGTGCAGAGGGTGAGTTGTCGGGGACTGTTGGCATCTGGCTCCGTTGATTATAACATAATCCTGCACCTAAGGCTCAAGGCAAATCATGGGAAGATCATTAAGAGCCAGAGATGGAAGACCAGGATGCTTGATAGGAGGAATTTTTGAAACACAAGGAAGAGGCAACCATGACACCTGAATAAACACACTGCCTGTTGACGGTTGGCATGGCAACTGTCAAGTCCTACCCCTAAACCAAGAACTACAAGCAGACAGTGGCTACTGAGAGAGGGATGGCCAGTGCTCCCCAGGGGCAGGCTCATCCAATTCCAAGTGCTCTGCACAGGACACATATATTTGAGCAACACTACATGCACTCAGTGGGCTTTACATATACAACACTAATAAAGAAGAAGTCATCAACTTCACAGGGAATAATTGGAGGAGAGGGAAAAGTAGAAATGATGTAATTTACCATTATAAAAGAAGGAAATAACACTTCTGTCAAAAATTAACTGTATAGAATACTCTTCCAACTGGACTTTATATTTTTCTATTTCTGTAAATGAATTTTTTTTTTTTTTAGGTTTTTTCGAGACGGGGGTTTGTCTGTGTAGTCCTGGCTGGACTGGAACTCACTCTGTAGATCAGGTTGGCCTCGAACTCAGAAATCCGCCTGCCTCTGCCTCCCAAGTGCTGGGATTACAGGCATGCTCCACCACACCCGGCTGTAAATGAATTTTTACAATAACATAAGCCATGTACATATATACATTCATATACTTTTCATTTTCATTGGTTTTTTTTGTTTGTTTGTTTGTTTTGTTTTGTTTTTGTTTTGAGACAGGGTTTCTCTGTGTAGTCCTAGAACTCACTCTGTAGACCAGGCTGGCCTCGAACTCAGTAATCCGCCTGCCTCTGCCTCCCAAGTGCTGGGATTACAAGCGTGCGCCACTACGCCCATTGGGTTTTTTAAAACAGGATCTCATTCTGTAGCCCAGGCTAACCTCAAAACTACCATATTCACCCTATTGGCTTCCTGAATGCTGGGGTACTGGCATTAACAGCCACATCTAGTTTATTGTTCATATTATTTTATTGAGTCAAATTAGTAATCAAGCTAACAATTTCTTCTCTCCCACCTTAGAATCTTTCCTTTTTCTGCAGAGTAATTTCAGTTATGACTTAGTTGTGATTTCATTCAGATTCTTTAAACGTTTGAAGAGGTCAGGAGAACTTGGGAGCTAAGCGTAGACTACTCCTACAGAGCATCTGGGTTCAATTCCCAGCACCTACAAGACAGCTCACAAATGCCTGTAGCTCTAGCTCCAGGGATATGCTCGTGCACACACTCAGACGCATGCCCACTCTGGAAATAAGCCACCCATGCCTATACTCGGGCACACCCACACTTGAAGCAAGTAGCACAAAAGAATGCCTTTTGAAGAAGGGTCTGCTGGGGCAGGGAGAGGATTCGAGAGCTCAGAGCTCAGTCAACCTCAGCTATATGAGGAATTCAAGGGCTGCCTGGGCTACATGAGACCCTCTTCCAAAAACTAAAAAGGAAACACTTTTCAATATATGTGCTCACAGAAAAGTGCTAATATTTTCTCACATCAGTAATAATTATCAGTGTGCATTGGAAATCACCGTTGTCATCCAGTTATCTAACTTGACACTGAGTGTGTCAGTTGGTCCATTTATAAAAATATGTGGTATTATACGGTAAGATTTCAATATTCTAGTCCAGCAGGTCATAGTACTTGTCACGAAAGCATGATGACCAGAGTTTGATGCTAGGAGGGGAGGACAGGCTCCTGAACATTGTCACGTGACCACCACACTCATGCATTGGACACAATGTGAGCATACTCACTGTAAGTACTTCTGTTAAGTCAGTCTCACTGTGTCACCCAGACTACCTGGAACTCACAGACTTCTGCCCAGAGTGCTACGATTAAAGACATGCGTGCCACACCTGGCAATATCAAAGGTTGGGCGGTAAAACATTTTGCTGCCATTTATGTGGTCTTAGGTTTAGTCCCCAGTTCTTTCTGAGAAAAAGATTTGAATCTAAATATTTCATTTGGCTGTTTCCTTAATGGTGGTACATAGATTGTTGTTAATTTTTTGTCTTTATCATAAAGCAGAACTTGTCGTTACTCTTCTGGGTACCTCTGGATTATGAAATGTCTGTGTTAGTGGGTGTACTCCCTGAATGGTCTATCTTGTCAAACACCTGCCCTGTGATTTCTCTCTTCTCCACAGGGATGCCATTGAAAAGTTATTTCCTGATGCCATTAGAATGCGAGTTGAAGACATTCAGCAGAATAGTGATGTAGTCCAAAGTCTTGCAGCCTTTCAGAAATATGGGAATGATCAGAGCCCCTCAGCTGCCAGCGCAGGGCGAGCGAATCCGCAGAGAGGAGGGGGATTTTTCTCCGGCGTGCTCACAGCTCTAACTGGTGTGGCGGTAAGTTTGTCTGTTTACTCTGCACCCTGCGCCAACCCCCAGTTGTCTCTGAAGTCAGTTCTTCTGACATCACGTACAACAGTTGATGGTGTGACCATGTCTAACTCATTGTAGCCATTAGATTTGTGTTGCATGGTGTAACAGAGACTATATAATAGTTGTTGGCTAGGTAGCTCTGTTCTTATTAAACCCTCTTCTGGACCTGTCCAGTGGCATCATGATGACCCCCATTTTAGAGTTCAGGAAAGGGGCAGGACAAGACTGAGAGACCATGTCTGCACTGCTGCGGGACTCTTAAGAGCACACGAGTCAGCCGGGCGGTGGAGGCACACGCCTATAATCCCAGCACTTGGGAGACAGAGGCAGGCAGAGTTCAAGGCCAGCCTGGTCTACAAAGTGAGTTCCAGGACAGCCAGGGCCACACAGAGAAACCCTGTCTTGAAAAAACAAAAAACAAAAAAACAAGAGCACACAAGTCACTGCCAGTGCAAAGACTGCTTAAGTCCAGTCTTCTGAAGATCTTAATGTTTTCCCCTAGAAAAGGCAAATGAGTTGGTGAGGTCAGGGACACGATTGCTCCTAGACTCTCTCCCTGTGTACCCTCTCCAGGTCTTTGCACAGCCACGAGCAGAAATGAGCCTGGAGACATTATGTCCTCACTTCTGTATGACACAGGCTGCCTTCTTTCTTGAATAGACTTAGTGTCACTTCTCAGACGCAGCCCCTTCCTTGCCCTGCCCCATCCTCACATCCTCAAAACCTGACCTTTCCACTCTGCCCTCCTGTCTCCTTCCAGGTCATCCTGCTCGTGTATCACTGGCGCAGCAGGGAGTCCGAGCATGGCCTCCTGGTGCACAAGGCCGCAGACCAATGGACGACGGAAGAAGTTGTCCTCTGGTTAGAGCAGCTAGGCCCATGGGCCTCCCTGTACAGAGACAGATTCTTATCTGAAAGAGTAAATGGAAGGTGAGGGGGGAAACCTGGCACACCAGGGTAGGAGTGTCGGTGCAGGCCCTTAATCTTAGAGGCCGGCAGATCTCTTGGGAGTTTGAGGCCAACCTGGCCAGTTCCAAGCCGCAGGTTGACATAAAGAAATCCTGTCCACACCAGATATATTTGTAGATGGCTTTATTGAGATACATTCTACCTGCCACAAATGCTTTCTTATAGAACTGAATAAACATGGGTTTATAAATGTCTTCACAGATATGTACAACCATTTCTAGTCATTTCCTGACTCCCAAAAGAAAACTCTTTTTCTTCCTAACCCACCCTCACTCCTTCTCCCTCAGCAGATTTTATCTTTATCCAAAAATGGGTTTGCCTGTGGTTCTTGCATATTATGTAATCATACAACATGGAGCCTTTGTGTACAGCTCTCACTCAGTCTGACTTCAAGGCTCACACGTGCTGTAGCATCCTCTGTGCTGTATTTTGTCTCTGAAAAGCTCCCTACATAGGTAGATCACATTGTCCGCTCTTTACCTGGTGGGCATCTGAGTTGGTGTCATTTGTAGCTAATCTTGAAGAGTGCTGCTAAAATCATTCCTGCACAGGGCTTTGTGTAGATGTGTATTGTGGGAACTCTCTTTGGGAGGATTGGCCACATCTCAGGATCTGTCTGTGTTTACTTTTCAAAAATGTTAATAGCTTAATTTCTATCTTACTCCTCATTGTGAAAGTAACATTTAGGACTGAAGAGATGTCTCACTGGTTAAGAGCACCGACTGCTCTTCCAGAGGTCCTGAGTTCAATTCCCAGCAACCACATAGTAGCTCACAACCACCCATAATGGAATCCAATGCCCTCTTCTGGCTACATAATGTGCTCATATACATAAAACAAATAAAGTCCTTTTTAAAAAAGAAAGTAACATTTATTATTTTAAAGACCAGCTGGGCAGCAGTAGTGCACACCTTTAATCCCAGCATTCAGAGGGCAGAAGCAGGCAGATATGAGTTCAAAGCCAGCTGGGTCTACACTGAGATTCAGGACAACACTGTGAAACCTGTCTCAAAAAAAAAAAAAACCAAAACAAACAAACAAACAAAAAAAACAGTAATAGTAAGAATTATGTAGGACAGTGTCTTTATGTTGCTACTCATCACAAATTATTGCTGCTTATATCATAATACACTATCATAATAGACATAACTGAACATGGTGGTCTAGTTATTCCAGCTCTTAGAAGATGGAGGTGGGGCTGGGCGAGGTGGCACAGGCCTGTAATCCCAGCACTTGGGAGGCAGAGGCAGGCGGATTTCTGAGTTTGAGACCAGCCTGGTCTACAGAGTGAGTTCCAGGACAGCCAGGAATACACAGAAAAACCAAAAAAGAAAAAAAAAGAAGATGGAGGAGGGAGGGTCAGAGTTCAGGGTCAACCTGAGTTATACATCACACCCTGTCTCAAAAAAAAAAAAAAAAAATATGTTATTACACATCTTCCCAAATCCGAAGGTGTTGTCTTGGCATGCTGGGAATTACCCAGGCTCTGAGCCGGCTTTGACATCCTCCCCAGCTAGTGTTTGTCTGTTTAGTTTATACTAGTATGTAAATATGTTGTTGGGGGTTTGGGGTTTTTTCTTTTGTTTCATTCGTTTGTTTGAGACAGATTTAACAGTGTATCCCAGTCTGATCTTGAGTGTTCAATTCTCCCATGTGCTATAATTATAGGAATGAACTTAGCTTTTTAAATTCTCTACCACTGAACTATGTCTTCCACCATACGTGGACATTTTTAACAGTGAGTTGTTTTGGGGTTTTTTTTGGCTTGGGTTTTTGTTGTTGTTGTTGTTTTGGTTTGGTTTTTTTTGGTTTTTTGGATTTGGTTTTTGAGTCAGGTTTTCTCTGTATAGCCCTGGCTGTCCTGGAACTCACTCTGTAGACCAGGCTGGCCTTGAACTCAGAACTCCACCTGCCTCTGCCTCCCAAGTGCTGGGATCAAAGGTGTGCCCACCACACCCGGCTGAGTTGTTATAGAAATAGATTGTTGGGTGTTTGTTTTGTGTTTTCATTCCATTTTGTTTTCTGTTTTCTTTATTTTATAGAGAGCAATTTTTTTTTTTTAAGTATGTGTGTGTGTTCTTTGCCTCCATTTTTTGTCTCTGCAACATGATTATGCCTGGCACATGTGAAGCTGAGAAGAAAGCCTTCAGATTTCCTGGACCTGAAGTTACAGACCAATGTAGCCACCATATCAGTTTGGGAATTGAACCCAGGTCTGCTAGAAGAGTGGCCTCTTAACTGCTGAGCCATCTCCAACCCCTAAAATAAATAAGGGGTTTATAATTCTTATTAAATTGAATCAGTATATCAGTACAACCACTGTTTTTTGGCTTTTTTGAAATTGAGATCTTGATGTGTTGCCCAAGCTGGCCTCGGTCTGAGCAGTCTTCTGCCTCAGCCTTCCAGGTAACTAGTATTGCAGATGCACAGTATTGAACCCAGCCAAAGCCGCCATGTTTAATGTCATAATAGTGTTCAGCTGGAGTTCCTTCTAGCTTTCTCCTACATACACCCTTTTAGAAATAAATCAGTATGACAGGAGGAATCTGTAATGGATTGGAGGCTTAAGAACAAATATCCTGCCGGGCGGTGGTGGCACACGCCTGTAATCCCAGCACTTGGGAGGCAGAGACAGGCGCATTTCTGAGTTCGAGGCCAGCCTGGTCTTCAGAGTGAGGACAGCCAGGGCTATACAGAGAAACCCTGTCTCAAATAAACCAAAAATCAAAAAAAAAAAAAAATATCCTGAGGTACCTAAAGCAAGTCATTTTATTTCTGAAGCCAGGTTTTGATCCACAAAATAGACATGAAGCCACTCTGTGCAGAGTTAAATAATGACAGTGGTTTGTGAAAATATTTCCAACCGGAAATGGGCTAGTAGTAAGCAAACTGCTCTTGGCAGTTATCAGCACAGCTGTCTGCATTTAATAATATTCAGCCTTCCCAAGCAAGCCTTCATACCTGTGCAGTAAGGCAAAACTCAGGATGTAAGAACTCATTGTCTGCTTCCTGTGTGTAATCTCAAAAGTCATTTCCATCCCTCATCTTTTCAGGTTGCTTTTAACTTTGACAGAAGAAGAATTTTCCAGGGCACCTTACACCATAGAAAACAGTGGCCACAGAAGAGTCATCCTCATGGAGCTAGAACGTGTGAAAGCCCTGGGTGTGAAGCCACCACAGAATCTCTGGGAATACAAGGTAAAGTCGTGGGGGGTTGTTTTGATGGAGGAGAGGGGGTGGTAGAAAACAACTAGCAATCACCCACCCCACACCCCCACACCCCCACACCCCCACCCTCCCTACCCCCGTGTAACTTAAGAAAACATTGCAGACATTGGAACTACAAGCACAGCTAGTGTCCAAAGACACCAGGTTCCCACAGTGGGTGCTTCACAAGCCTCTCAGGCCTCTGTCCATAATCTATGGGAGGGATCTACTAGATACATTGTTTCTCTGGCAAGAGACAAGAACCACTCTTCTGCAGATAGCTGTTTTTCCCTGGGACTCTAGTTCATTCTTTATCGCTGATTAATCCTTCCACTAGACATGTGTGACACTTTATGGATTTTTCTGTTGATAGTCACAACTTTTCTGTTGATAGTTGCAACTTTTCTGTTTTCACTGTTACTGTTACAGGATATTTGATTGTTGTACATAGAGAAGCTAATTATTAACAAAATATAAAAGCTTTCATAGATGCTGTGTTTGTCAGATGTAGTTAGGTGTGTCCTGAAGAGATGGGGTTTTGGTGTGCCTTCAAAAGCCTCCATAGATGAGAATGCTAAAGAAAGCCAGGCGTGGTGGAGCGCGTCTTTAATTCCAGCACTTGGGAGGCAGAGGCAGAGGCAGAGGGATTTCTGAGTTCAAGGACAGCCAGGGCTACACAGAGAAACCCTGTCTCAAAAAACAAAACAAAACAAAGCAAAAAAAACTAAAAAAACAAAATGCTAAAGAATGAAAAGTTCCTGCCAATTTTAAGGCAAGTTGCTTCAGAGAGGTCTTGTAGTCTGCTCTGTGCCCCAAGGCAAAGTCAGCTGGGTAACCTCAAGCTACCACTGTAAAGGTGAAATGATTCAACCCCTACTGACTTGGCTTCGAGCCCACCACCATGGTGGTGACACATGGTTCACCCTGCCAAGATTATAGGGGAAGAGCTGGAGAGTTCTTTTATAAGCAGTTGAACCTTTGATAGAGCTTGCCTTCTCCTTTTTGGCTTGGGGGGCCTTTATGGAAGGAACTCCTGGTTAGAGTTAGGGATTTTCTGTTCGAGTTTGTAGGAATAATAGAAACAACTGTCAGAGCCAGGCGGTGGTGGCGCATGCCTGTAATCCCAGCATTCTGGGAGGAAGAGGCAGGCGGATTTCTGAGTTCGAGGCCAGCCTGGTCTACAGAGTGAGTTCCAGGCCAGCCAGGGCTATACAGAGAAACCCTGTCTTGAAAAAAAAAAAACAAAAAAACAAACAAACAAAAAAAAATAAACAACTGTCAGGACACAGGTAAAACAGTATTCTAGGAAAGAGAGCCAAGGAACCCTCTTAGGTTTGGGGGAGCTCAAGAGAAAGGTAGACAAGCTAGGTAAAATGGTACAGATAGAAAGAGATTTCTAAAGAGCTAACAGTTTAGTTGTAGGATCAGAAATATTCAGAAAATAAAGTTACCTTGTTGAGTGAGCTAACGGGGTTTTAACTCAGTTTACAGCTCTCGTTTCTTTGGTGTGAATACCATATAATTTTAATGGTTACAACAAATGATGCTACTTTAGATATTCTCCTCATTCTTTAGCTTATTTACAATATATTTATAGTATATGAAGAAGCATGGAATTATCAAGTCACAAATAATACACAGCTTCCTCTTACTGTATTTGATAATTCAATCCTCATTGTAAAGGTATCAGTTACTTCTTCACAGACAGAATGTGATGAATACTGCAAGTTTCTGGACTATACAGACATGAATGCATGTTGAAAGAGGCATTGAAAAGAAAGATGAAACTATATAACTCTTAAATATGTAGTGCAGAGTGTTTGTAGTTCAAGCAATTGGAACGATCCAGTGGCTTTCATCCATTCTTGATATAACATAAAGGAGGACAGTTTGGTTTTTTGTTTGTTTGTTTGTTTTTGTTTTGTTTTGTTTTTGATTTTTCAAGACAGGGTTTCTCTGTGTAGCCCTGACTGTCCCGTAACTCACTCTGTAGACCAGGCTGGCCTTGAACTCAGAAATCCGCCTGCCTCTGCCTCCCAAGTGCTGGGATTACAGATGTCCCCCCCACCCCCCCACCCCTCCCCACCCCCCGGCATGGGAGGACAGTTTGTTAATAATACCCCAATGGGAACTGCACTGGCCTTGGGAGGGGAGTGCTTTGTTTTCTAGCCATAATTTGTCTTTGTAGTCCAACTCAAAAGAACTTACTGTCCTCCTACCTCAGCCTCCTGAGTGCTGGGATTGTAGCCATGCGCTATCACATCTGGATGGGAAAAAAAAACTTAATGTAATTAGTCATGGCAACACATTAAAAATAACCCAAAGGAGCGGTGTTAATATATATCTTTTTTTTTTTTTTTTTTTTTTTTGGTTTTTCAAGACAGGGTTTCTCTGTGTAGCCCTGGCTGTCCTGGAACTCACTCTGTAGACAATGCTGGCCTCGAACTCAGAAATCTGCCTGCCTCTGCCTCTGCCTCCCAAGTGCTGGGATTACAGGTGTGTGCCACCACGCCCGGCAATATATATCTTTAATTCAGATGCAGGTGCATCTCTGAACTGAGACTAGCCTGGTCTGCAGAACTAGTTGCAGGAATACACAGAAAAACACTGTCTAGGAAGGAAGGAAGGAAGGAAGGAAGGAAGGAAGGAAGGAAGGAAGGAAGGAAGGAAGACAGGAAGACAGCCTGCCTAAGGGTCTGGGGAGATGGCTGCTATGTAAGCACGAGGACATGAGTTCAGATCCCCAGCACCTGTGGAAAAGCAAAGCATGAGTGCCTGTGTAACCCCAGCATAACCCCAGCTGTAATGGGTCCCAAACAGGTGGACCCCCAAAAGCTTGTCGGCCAACCAGCCTTGCCAGAGATTGTCACAGAAAATTAAGATAGCAAGTAATAGAAGAGGCCACCATTGTTGACTTTTTATCTGTATATCCACAAGGGAGAGAACACCTTCACAAATGTGAGTACATAAAACACACACACACACACACACATACACACACACACACACAGAGAGAGAGAGAGAGAGAGAGAGAGAGAGAGAGAGAGAGAGAGAGACTGAGACCCATCATTACCAACAGGTTAAATAACTGACACAGATACACAAACACTCACTGAAAATGAGAAAGTGACTGTGTTGTTAATAAGAAAAGGTCACTGGGATAGCTTAGTGGTAGAGCTTAACATGCATGCTAGCACAGTTGATAGATGGTTGAGGAGGAAGTTGGTTGATGAATCAACACATAGGCAAATCGAGATCTCTTGAGGCAAAATCTCACTGTTGTGTAGACATGCCTGGAACTGCTTGACTCTTTTCTTTTCCTTTCTTTGGAGACAGAGTCTTACCATGTAGCCCTGGCTGTCCTAGAACTCACTATGTAGATCAGACTGACTTCTTTAAACTCACAGAGATTTACCTGCCTCTGCCTCTGCCTCCCAAGTGCTGGGAGTAAAGGCATCATGCTTGACTCCTAAAATACACCTTTTTCAAAATTTATCCTAATTTTTGAAGAATGGGTCTGGAATTCCTCAGTTGAAAATTTGTAGTTTCGATGGTGGTGGTAGTGGTGGTTTGGTGGTTGGTTTGTTTGTGATGATCCCAGTTTCATGATATTAATGAAACTGATGCTAGTCTTGAGTAATCCTGGTTGTTTTGTTTGTTTGTTTGTTTGTTTGTTTGTTTATGAGACAGTGTTTCTCTGTGTAGCCCTGTCTGTCCTGGAACTCACTCTGTAGACCAGGCTGGCCTGGAACTCAGAAATCTGCCTACCTCTGCCTCTCAAGTGCTGGGATTAAGGCGTGCACCACCAGCGCCCGGCAGTCTTGAGCAATCCTACCTGCACTCCACAAGTGCCAGCATGATAAATGTTCAGCACCATGCCCAGCTCATAGTAGTGTGTCTTATAACACTGTTTGTTTTTATTGTGTGTACTTATTCTTGGATCTGTGTGCACACGTGCAGCTGCACACATGTGGGAAGTCTTCCAGCTGCAAGTATTGGAAGGAGCTCTTTCCTTGCACCACATGGGTCCTGGGGATCAAACTCAGGTTGTCAGGTTTGGCAGCAGGTGCCTTTACTCACTACGTTATCTTGCCTAGCCTAATACATTTCTTGTAATGTGTTGGGGTATATGGGTTGCTTGTATGTCTGTGTACCACATGTGTGCCAAATGCCTCAGAGACCTGAAGAAGGATTTAATCTTCTGAAACTGAATTCGATGAAGGCATGCTTTCTCACGTCTAGACAGCTTCTTGGGTTTTGAGATGCTCTTTTGTTGTGTTGCTTACCCTTGAACTTGTTCTGATATGAAGACTGGCCTCAGAGTCTCACATGTTCAAGATGTGTACAGCCATTCCCAGAAAGACTGGAGCTTTCTACAGTATACCCCAACAAATGAGCTCTATACCACACAAAAGACTGGTTGCAAAAGTCATGGGGCATTGAAGGACTGCAAGTGGGGGGCTGGCCACAGTCTATAGAACATGTTATACACTCCCATGTCTGTCTGTCCTCTGCAGGCTGTCAACCCAGGCAGGTCCCTGTTCTTGCTCTATGCTCTCAAGAGCTCACCAAGACTTGGCTTATTATACCTGTACCTGTTTGACTACACAGACTCCTTCCTGCCCTTCATCCACACCATCTGCCCTCTGCAGGAAGATGGCTCTGGCGAGGACATCTTCACCAAGCTCCTGGTAGGAAAACACGAATTCTCCTGTACCTCAGTGTTGTACAAAACGAGAAAGTACACCAGCCTTCAAATGAGTTTTGCAGGGAAAGTCCTCTGCAGAAGAAAAGAAAGTCTCTCTCTCTCCCAGAAGCCAGCTTCATTTTCTGTACTGCTCAGCCAGAGTGATAACCCTTTTATTTTATTTTATTTTATTTTATTTTATTTTTTAATTTTAATTTTTATTTTTTTCCGAGACAGGGTTTCTCTGTGTAGTCCTGGCTGTCCTGGAACTCACTCTGTAGACCAGGCTGATAACCCTTTTAATCTTGAAATATGCGGGACGGTGGTGACACACGCCTTTAATCCCAGCACTTGGGAGGCAGAGGCAGGCCAGTCTGGTCTACAGAGTTCCAGGACAGCCAGGGCTACACAGAGAAACTCTGTCTCAAAAAAAAAAACAAAAAACAAAAAACAAAACAAAACAAAGAAGTAGGAGTATGTGTGTCCAAATGTAAAAGTCACCCATTGAGTTTACTTGCATAAGTCAGTCCTATGATGATTGGGACTCTGTTGTGTGTTCTTCTTCAAGGACCTGAGGGAGCCCACATGGAAGCAGTGGAGAGAATTCCTTGTCAAATACTCCTTTCTCCCATACCAGCTGATTGCGGAGTTTGCCTGGGACTGGCTGGAGGTCCACTACTGGACGTCACGCTTCCTTATTGTCAATGCCATGCTGCTGTCTGTTCTGGAGCTCTTCTCTTTTTGGAGGATCTGGTCGAGAAGCGAGCTCAAGTAAGTGCCTTTCAGTGGGAGATGGTTGGAGCAGCGGGGAGTGATAAAGAAATATCAGTGGGAGGCACCCCCATCAAGCAGTCTACAGTGGCCTATAACTCCAACCCCAGGGAATCTGGCATCCTTTTCTGGCCTCTGAGGGCACTGCATTCATATGCAGAAACCTATATACATATACATATATAACTAAAATAAGAACAAAAATAGTCTTTAAAAAAAATCTACCTTGACTCCTCAGGTTCTGATTTGAGAAATATAAGAAATAAGAAAGATATTTGTGTCGAGGAGGCAGTCTTCATTGTATATAGTGGTTTGGTTTTGTTCTTGATTTTCTTTGGTTTCTTTGTTTTATTTTGTTAGAGATGGGGTCTGTCTTAGGTTTCTGATGCCGTAATAAAACAGTCTGATCAAAGTCAACTTAGGAAAGCTGGTGTGGTGGTATACTTTTTAAATATTAGCCTAGCACTGGGAGGCAGAGACAGGCAGTTCTCTGTGAGTTCAAGGCCAGCCTGGTCTAAAAATCAAGTTTCAGGACAATTAGGGCTGTTATACACAGAAACTCTTTTTTTTTTTTTTTTTTTTTTTTTTTGGTTTTTCGAGACAGGGTTTCTCTATGTAGCCCTGGCTGTCCTGGAACTCACTCTGTAGACCAGGCTGGCCTCGAACTCAGAAATCCGCCTGCCTCTGCCTCCCAAGTGCTGGGATTACAGGCGTGCGCCACCACCGCCCGGCCAGAAACTCTTTTTTTGGGGAAAAAAAAATCAGTTTGTGGAAGAAAGGGTTTATTTCAGCTTACTGTTTATAGCTCACCCAGGGCAGTCGGGGCAGGAGCAGAGGTCATGGAGGGCACTGCTTCCCAGCTTGTTCATGGCTGGCTCAGTCTGCTTTCTTATTCTACCCAGGCCTTTGTAGAAATGACGTGTCCTGCAGTGTGCCAGGTTACCTCCTGCCTTAGGCTTCTGAGCTATAAGCATGTGCTGTTCTGCCTGGCTCTGTGTGTTTGTTGGTTTTGTTTAGTTTTTAGGTTTTCGTTTTGTATGTATGTATATATTTACTTTGTATATATATATTAAATTATTTTGTATATGTATATGCTTATTTTGTCCTGCTTTGTAGCTCTGTCTAGCTACCCACTAGTAGACCAAGGTCACAAATGCTAGAACGAAAAAAGTGCGCCACTATGCCTGGCTCATTGTGTGAGAGAGAGAGAGAGAGAGAGAGACAGAGACAGAGACAGAGACAGAGAGAGACAGAGAGACAGAGAGAGACAGAGAGACAGAGAGACAGACAATGAATGAGTGAATGTGGCCCATGGGTCTCAAACTTAACAAACCTGCCTCTGCCTGCCAGATGCTGAAATTACAAGCATGTACAGTCATTCCTGGCTTCCATATCGCTCCCTTATTTAAAAGTAAGCCAGGTAACTTCTGGCGTAGGAGGTATTTAAAAGATTTTATTAATTGATGAGTAATCAAAGGAAAAGCAAGTATAGAAAAGAACAATATAGTAAAGGACAGAAAGACATCATGGGAATTTTATAGTGTTCTAATTCTGTTTTGCCAGCACTTGAGAGAATAACTTTTCCGGATTAATGTAGGATGAGAACATTAGGCTACCTAGTCTGTAAGTAGATCTCTTGGTGGCAGGTGACAAGAGCCTACCTAGTTGACTTACTACAAAGGATTTAAATGCTCACCCAGAGTAGAAAGCATGTTTGGACCCTGCTTAGTAAGGGCTTTATTGCTGTGAAGAGACATTATGATCATAGCAACTCTTATAAAGGACAACACTTAAGTGGGACTGGCTTAGAGTTTGAGAGGTTCAGTCCGTTGTCATAGCAGGGAGCATGGGAGCGTGCAGGCAGGCATGGTGCTGGAGAAGGAGCCGAGAGCTCTACATCTTGGTCTGCAGGCATTGGAAGGAGACTGCATGTCACACTGGGCATGAGCTTGAACATAGAAGACCTCAAAGCCTGACCCCACAGTGACACACTTCTCAAACAAGGCCACACTTCTTCCAACAAGGCCACACCTCCTAATAGTGCTACTCCCTATGGGCCAAGTACTCAAACACATGACTATGGTTGGCATACCTATTCCAACAGCACAGACCCAGAGATCCAAATACTCTCCTCAGGGCTGCCTTACTCAGGACCGTCTCACTCCCAGGCTGTCCTTCCCTGAGCTGCTCAGCTCCTCTCAGCTCTTCTTGCATCTCATGGCCTGTGGTTGCCCCAGAGCTTGACCTAGCAGTGCCAGTAAAAAGCAAGCACTTCTTTCCCATCACACTTGAAACAAGCCTTTACTCTGACTGGTCCAGCTTGAATCATGTGCTCACACAGACATGTTACACTGCAGGGCTCTCCATGGCTCTCCATGGCCAAGCTCAAGTTATGAAGCGTACCTCCAATTCAGACTACACAGGAACAATAGGGGCGGGACGGCCTGGCATGCTCGCGTCGCCCCAGGGGGACAAGGCAGGCCCCTCTAGAGCAATTCCGAAGGTTTCAGAAAACAGCTCCAGGCAAACAGGCTACCACATTGTTTCCTGTTGATGCCCTGTCTCTCACACAATTCCTGGCCTGATAAACTCGTTTATTCATTTAGAGCATGGGGGTATTCATGCTTAGGCTTCGTCCTGCTGCATTGCACCCCAGCACATCAGCAAGGTATGGTGGCACGTGTCTGAAGTCCCAGCCCTCCGGAGGCAAGGCAAGAAGATGAGGAGTTTCAGGTCATCGTTAGTTACATAGCAAGTTTAGGCCAAGCTTGAGCTATATGAAAGTTTGTCTTGGGGGTGGGGGGGAAGTGCCATTGCCAGGTTTTGATGGCACATGCTTTTAATTGGGAGGCAGAGGCAGGTGGATCTCCTCTGTCAGTTTGAGTCCAGCCTGGTCTAGAGATCCAGGACAGCCAGGGCTACATAGAGAAAACCTGTCTTGAAAAATCAAAAAGAAAGAAAAAGAAAAGGGGCAACAAAGCAGGTAGAACAGAGGCTGTGCCGTGTGCGGAGAGGGTCCTTACGAGCTAGGAGCTGGAGACTGGGAGGCACAAGTGTTTCCTCGGTTGTGGGGACAGGGGGCAGGGCAGGCCCCTCAGTACCCAGCTTATCCAAGCCCACCCTCTACTACTCTTCTTTCTTTTCAGGACACTGCCCCAGAGAATGTGGAGCCACTTTTGGAAAGTATCGACGCAGGGGCTTTTCATGGCCATGTTCTGGCCGCTTATTCCTCAGTTTGTCTGCAACTGTTTATTTTATTGGGCTCTGTACTTCAACCCAATTATTAACATTGATCTGGTGGTCAAGGAAGTCCGACGGCTGGAAACCCAAGTGTTCTGATTGGCAGCAAGGCCCCAAGAGAGCTCATGAATCTACCTGACATCCAAGCTGTGACATTCAAAGAGACAAGGGACTCGTTTCTACCCCTGGTAATGCAAGGTGCTGCTTCTGTGTGTCAAGGCTTCAACCGGGTCCCTCTTCCTCTGACTCAGGCACCATGCCAGCTGACTGGTACGCAGGTCAGACTGGACTCTATGACTAACCCCAGCCAGTCTTTTCACAGGGACTTAAGAGGCTCAGGCTACTGTGGCTAACAGAAGAGAAAATCTTGGACATAATTTGGGGTGACATGCTGTCAAAAGGCCAATATAGGCTGGGTGTGATAGTGTACACCTTGAATCTGAGCACTAGGAAAACAGAGACAGGTGGATTTTTTTAGTTCAAGACTAGAGTGGTCTACAGAGTGAGTTCTAAGATAGCCAGGGCTACAGAGAAACCCTGTCTCAAAAAAAGAAAGAAAGGAAAGAAGGAAGGAAGGAAAGGAAGAAAGAAAGGAAAAAAAAGAGAAATCAAAACAAAACAAAAAGAAGAAAAGACAAAAAGGAAGGCCATTATGGCCTTAACCTCACTGACTGACAGCCTCCCAAACCAGGCTCATTGCAGCCAGTTCTGCCCCATCTGTCAAGTTTAGGAAAACAAGGGTAGGTTTTTGTCATAGGCATAGATAGTTGGACATACAAAATAAAGATAAAGACCTAGAATCCAGTCATAGTTTCTTACTGAATAGTTGGTAGGTTTCAGAATCAACCCAGAGAAAACTTGAGGCTGAGAAGACAATGATGGATGGCTGTGTGGTCTCCCTTCTGTGAGCAGGGAGTTGAATGGATGCCCGCCCATCAGGCTGAGTCTTCTTAGGCTACTGATCACTGCTTGGTGTTTTGTTTTGAATAATCTGTACAATAAATGCTGTGTAGACTGTTGAAGGAACATTTTGTAAGCTGCCCTCATACTGTATAATGGATAATCTTTATTGTCCTGTTCTTTAGTATAGAGCAAGTATAATTATGCCAAGTGCTGCCATCATAAATATGGCGTAAGCTGAAGGGTGACCTTTACGCCAGTGTAGATAATAGTGTCGCAGCAGATGTAGAGTGTGAGCTCATCCTCCTTGGCCTGGCTGAAACAGGCTTGCATCCAAAGTGCGAGAGTGGGTGTGGGTGTGGGTGTGGGTGTGAGAGAGTGAGACAGGAGAGAGACAGAGAGATTTGGTAATTCATTAACTCTTTGTATCTCAGAGTGAAGATTTCACTTAAACTTTGCATTGAAAGTTTGGAAAATTACTTGAAATAAAAATTAAAAATTAAAGGTTTTTATACAAATACAACTTCTATAGAGAAATCTGATTTCTCTAAGGAAATACAAGAGAAAACCTACATTGCTTGATGTGTTATAACCTAGTCATGTTGAGTTTCCAGCTCTGTGGGATGTTGAACCAGGATGCTTGCTTAGAGATTTCTACAGGGAAGGAAGAAAGAGGCTTTCCCAGTTTTCTCACAGAACCCCAAGGGCCACCTGACTTTGTCTGCATAAGACAGCAGCTCTATGGCTCAGACACACTGTAGTATCTGCATTGCTAGAGACCCCTGCTCTTCCTTCCCATGAGGAGGTAGTGGCTGGCTGACAAATGTCACTGCCCTGGCAGTGGCAGCCATAGGTTCCGGAGTGCCCAGGTGGACCATACATAGCCAGCCTCCCAGTATCCTACCCCACCTGAGGCTTTCCACACTGACCCCACGTGCACTGACACTGTACCTCAAAGATGAGTGATGTCCAGGAAAAAGGGGAGATTGGGCAGAAAACAGACGGGCTGGCACTCTAGCTCCATTAGAGTGGGCATGCTTTGTGCTAATGCTTGAATCTACCTACCCTTCTAGGAGGGCTTGGGGTATCCATGTGAAATGTTCATACCCTGAAAAGTGGTACCTCTCCAGGTCTGAGCCTCATATAGCCCAGGATGGACTCTTAACTGGTTATGTCACCCAGGCTGATTTTAAACTTTGGATCCTCAGATCTCTGGAATTCTGGAATTACAGTTGCATGCAGCCACACCCAGTTTTATGTGGTGCGAGGAATTGACCTCTAGGCTTTATACTAACATTCTCCTAGCTTAGTGACATTCTCTAGCCCAAAGTGGGATTTCTTTACACAAATCCTAAGAAAGTTTTACAGAAATAGGAAATGACAGAGCTGGAACTTTTAGCATCCAAAAGTTGGCAGTGCTAGATATGCAACCCAGGGTTCATTCGTGGTGGGCAAGTGTTCTGCCACTGAGCCACATGCCAAACCTAAACTGCTTTTCAAGACACAGTTTTCCACGGTTTTACATTAAAACCTCCTAGTCATTAAAAGTCTTTAGAAAAGACTGGAAATTGTAGGGCATAGTCTCAACTGCATCTTCTAAAACTAGGAATGGACACAAATGCTTACAGTGTTTTGGATTATACAAATTTGAATTAGATTTTTAGGTATTTTTAATATTTATTTTTATCTTCTATGCATGAATATTTTGCCTGCATGTATGTGTGTGCCTCCTATGCAGAGGCCAGAAGACGACATCGGGTTCCCTGGAGCTGGAGTTGCCTGTGCTTACGAGCTGCTTTGTGGGTTTAAAGCAGATCTGGGGTTCCCTAAAAGAGCAGCAAATATCTTAAGTACTAAACCACGTCTTCATCCTAGTTCTTTATCATTATTGTGTGCAGTAAATCCCCAACCTAAGTAAGTCTGGCAAAAGAAAACACAACCCAATAAATATGAATACAAGCTGCACGCCTAGATTGGGCAGATCTGCCGCTACACCACTGTATTCCCATCTGTGCCACCCCGTGTAGCTTGTGGTTTCTCCAGGCCACATGCTTCCTCCATTCTCCTCTCACTCTCCCCTCCTCCTTCTTCCCCAAACTTTTCAGCTCCACCTTTCCTTCCACTGCCCAATCACCGGCTCTAGCCTTTATTTTACAAGTTAAGGTGAGGAGTAGGTGCACAAGAAGTCACCTGTACGGGTGCTTCACTCCTCGTCTGCCGCTCCTCCCAGGAAAGCTGAATTAGCATCAAAATAAGACCAGAACTATCCATAGCATTGTTTTTGAATGGTTTGGGGTTTGGTTTTTTGTTTGTTTTGTTTTTAGTCTGTAATAGTCAAGGTTTTCTAGAGTAATAGAACTTGAATCTATATATAGAGAGAAAGAGGAGTTACTAAAATGATTTATAGGCTGGAGTGTAGCTAATCCAACAATGGCTGGCTGTGAACAGAAATACAGTAGTCCAGCTGGATGAGCTCAGTTTACCCTGGAATCCTGGAAAAAGGAGTCTCTAAGGCCAGTGAAGGAATGGACTTGCTGGCAAAGGGAGGACAGACAGGCACAGAGCAAAAGCTTCATCTTTCATGTCCGTACATCGCTTTCCAGCAGAAGGCATGGCTCAGATTAAAGGTGTCTTCCCATCTCATGATCCCACCTCAAGATCCCAGCTAAAGGTTTGTGTGTTCCTACCTCAAAGATCTCCACTGGAAGTGGATTCACCTGCTTCAAATTAAACAAATTTCTCACAGGTGTGTGCCTTTCAATTTTGGGTTTTAGGTAAGACCAGGTTACAACCAAGAATAGCCAACAAGAATAGCCAAGAATAACCATGTCTTGTCAACTTGACACACAAATATATCTCGTGCCATGTTTAATTTCCAAATGAAATATATAACATAGTATCTAAACATAATTACTCCACTACAATTACAAATGCATTATATATTTAACCAGGTCATAATTACACCTAACATAACCATCACTCATACAACTACAAACATAAGTTTAGAAAAGGTGGCAATATCCCTTGAGGGATATTCTTCTAGTGAAAGGATGAGAATTACAGGCTAAGAATTCCCCGCACCTAACTTAAATGACCCCCAAAAGCAGAAGTTTAGCCCACTCTTTGTTAGCCCAGGAACACCCGCCTCCAGGGTCCAGCTGGGAACCGCAGGCTGGGAAGGTCCCTAGCGTCATTTCCTGTCTCGCCTCAGGAGGAGCAGCTGAAGCGAGGGTCACCATGGCGGATGTGGGGCTCGAGCCGGCCCCATACATAAGTATGTGACCCTGGCCCCATAACAGGAAATGTGTAACAGGAAGTACGTATGTGACCCTGGTGTGACCCTGTGCATGGCGGCCACATAAGCGTAAATGACCTAACTAGTTTCCATCTGGCTTCTATAGAAAACTGATTGGTTCTCAGAGAGCGCGGGCTTGGATAATTTAAGCTGATTGGCTTAGAAGCTATGGAGTGGTTTGTGTTAGGCGGGTTCTGTTATAAGCCTATAAAAGCTGCCCCGATTCTGCACTCATGGCTCACAGTCTTTTACCCTGTGTGGTAAGACTGTGAACCCCAGAGCCTCTGGAGTAAAAATCCTCTTGCCGTTGCATCAAGACTTTCTCATGAGTGATTGGGGTGACACCTTCCAAGGTGTGGGGCGCCCCCATTCTTCTTCGGGTCTTACACTAGTATTTCAAATTTAATTATGATAACCATTGATATTCTCTTTTTTTGTTTTGTTTTGTTTTTCGAGACAGGGTTTCTCTGTGCAGCCCTGGCTGTCCTGGAACTCACTTTGTAGACCAGGCTGGCCTCGAACTCAGAAATCCACCTGCCTCTGCCTCCCAAGTGCTGGGATTAAAGGCGCGTCCCGCCACCGCCCAGCCGATATTCTCTTAATTGATGTTCTATCACATGATAAATTGAGGAAAAAAAACCAGAGATATATGTATAAACATTCTTAACAAAATAAGAAATACTCATGCCAACCATAATCTTTTTCTGTCACTGGTCACATGGTGTTAGCTAGTATTTTTTATTTTTTCTAGACAGGGTTTTTCTGTGTAGGCCTGGCTGTCCTAGAACTAGCTCTGTAGACCAAACTGGCCTCCAACTCACAGAGAACCACTGCTTCTGCCTCCCTGCGCTGGGATTAAAGGTGCAGGCTACCATGCCTGGCTCTCAGCTGGTGTTTGTAACTGCCTTCCTTTACTATCCTTTTGGAATTTCTTCCACCCTCCACAGGAATTTCAGCAGGTGTTGGTTCTTTTCCTGGAGGAGTGACCCATACCTTCATTTCTGGTGTGCCTCTGCCCTTTGTCATCCTGCCTGACTGAATTAGGGCCATTGACTTTCATCACAGGACTCAGTACCACCAAGAGATGCCCTAAGAGATCTCCTGTACTCCTAACTGTCTCAGGATTTTCCCTGTCCAATTACATTAATGCAGAGACTCAAGCATAGCAAAGTTTAAACAAACAACTAGCAGTGCTGAGATCCCCTGCTGTAAGAAAGCCCAGGCTGCTCTGAGAGAGAGAAGAAGAAAAGTTGGCTGCTCTAGGCAGAGAGCTGAACCATAGATGGTATAGAGTGCTTCACTTGCCTCACTGGAAGCTCTTATCCTGTCTAACGTGGTCTGCACAAGAATCTTGACTGTCTTTTCATGCTTGGAAAGCTAGGAAAGGCCTAGTATAGGCCAGTACAGTTTTAGTTTACTTCATTTGTTTTGGATTGTTTCAATTTGAACTAGGATAGGGAATATTAGTCACTGACTCCAGAGTAGAGAGTGCAGTGATAATCATTGCCTACTTTGAACAGGTATTAAAATATGTCTGACTCTGGGCAGAGAGCCAAATGGAAAGATGATATAGATTGTTTACCCAGACACAGGAAGCTCATATCCTGTCTAATGTGGTCTGCACAGGAATCTTGAGGATGGTGGGGAACATGGCAAGATTTTACTTCTCTGGCTATCAAATGAGTTCCTTGGCCAGAAGCAATACTGTGTGGAATACCATGACTGGATAAGGCATTTTGTAAGTTTTGGAAGAAGCATTATGTTTAGGAAAGTCAAATCTATAACCAGAATAGGTATCTGCTTCTGTAAAAACAAAGCATTGTCCTTTCCATGGAGAAAGTGGCCCATTATTGTCAGCTGCCACCAAGTCACCTCGGGGAATGGTGCATATATGGAATCTGGCTGTTAGCAGCATCTGTAGCCAGGTCAGCAGTGTTGAGTGGAAGTTCATGTTGCTGAGCCCATGCACAACCTTATCTCTGCCTCCATGGCTACTTTGTTCATGGGCCCATCCTGTCCTTAATTATTAAATTCTTCCTCAGATAAAGTCACCTTTTGATGAGCATTTACATGGGACACAAGTATCTTCACATCCTTTGCCCATTTGGAGAGCTCTAGCTAGCCACATACATCTTCCTCAGATGTCTTTCTCATGTATTTTCTGTTTTGTTGTTGTTGTTGTTGTTGTTGTTTTGATTTTTAGAGACAGGGTTTCTCTGTGTAGCCTGGCTGTCCTGGAACTCACTCTGTAGACTAGGCTGGCCTCAAACTCAGAAATCTGCCTGCCTCTGCCTCCCAAGTGCTGGGATTAAAGGCGTGTGCCACCACCGCCCAGCCTCTCATGTATTTTCTAATCATGCTCTTTCCAAGTCCCTGACCATCTAGCCAATCCATGAGTCTGAACAATCACACATCTGGCAATTTTCCCTTCCAAGCAAAATATGTACAGCCCACTGAAGATTTTCCTTCATTGAAGTCTTTCAGGGTTGTCCCAGAAAGGGATTGTAATGCTGCAGCTGTCCATTTCTGGGTGGTGCCTCCATAATCTGCAGAACTATCATTAAACCATGCCTTAGACATTTTTTTCTCAATCGATCATAAGGCACACCCCACAAGGCTATAGGTGCACACTTGGCAACAGATGGCATTGTAACAGTAGAAACCATTTACATATTAACTTCATGTAACTTGCTTGTGCCTTCAGGACCTGCTCTGGCATGATCACGTATGTACCGCTTCCATTTGTTAATAGATGGCTGCTGTACATGTCCTGTATCATCACTTGTTCGGTCAGAAACATCCAGTTCATGATGGGCAGCTCATGTCTAATGGTAACTTGGTGGCGCATTGACCAAAATTGAATTTCCATAAAGGCCCAATAGCAAGCCAAAAGCTACTTTTCAAAGGGAGGATAGTTGTATGCAGATGGTGTAGAGCCTTGCTGCAAAATCCCGAAGGTCCCTCTGTGATTCGCCAATGAAGGCCTGCAAAGGCTCCAAACAGCTCCCTATTTGCCACTGCCACTTGTCTAAGGGGTCACATGTTCCAAGCGGTAGAGCAGCCTGCACAACAGCTTAGACCTGCTGAAGAGCCTTCTCCCGTTCCAAGCCCAACACAAAGCTAGTAGCTTTCTGAGTCACTTGGTATATGGGCAGGAGTAACACACCTAAGTGAAGAATATGCTGTCTCCAGGATCCAAATAAGCCCACAGAAGTTTGTACTTCTTTCTCGGTGGAAGGAGGGGCCAGGTGCAGTAACTTATCCTTCACCTTAGAAGGAATATCTCTGCATGCCCCATGCAACTGGACGCCCTAAGAAATTCACTGAGGTAAGGCCCTTGAATTTTGTTTGGATTTATTTCCCATTCTCTGATATGCATATTGTTAACAATCAGTACAAAGTGGTTGCTACCTCTTGCTTGCTTGACCAAATTAGCATAATGCTGCCACTATAGGGCACCAATGTGATTTTTTTTTTTTTTTGGATTTGGTTTTTTTTTTTTTTTTTGAGACAGGGTTTCTCTGTTTAGCCCTGGCTGTCCTGGAACTCACTGTGTAGACCAGGCTGGCCTCGAACTCAGAAATCCGCCTGCCTCTGCCTCCCAGAGTGCTGGGATTACAGGCGTGCGCCACTACCGCCCGGCTACCAATGTGATATTTTAAGGAAGAGACAATCAAGATTCCTTCTAACTTAGACCCAGGGCTGGAGAGTTAATATATACTTGGGGTAAAACTATATATTGTATTCTTGGGGTAAAACAGTAAAGGTATAATGCTGGTATTGTCAACTAAAAGCAAACAATGGGCCTTATGGGCAGACACCCAGAAAAGGGCATTTGCTAGATCAATAGTTGTATACCATATTGTGTAAGAGATGTATTAATCTGTTCAAGTAAGACACTACATCTGCTACAGCAACTGCAATCAGAGTCACTACCTGATTGAATTTTCAGTAATCAACTGTCATACTCCATGACCCATCTGTTCTGTGCTTTAGCCAGAAGACATGGTGGCAGCCATCACGCCAGCATCTTTCAAGTCCTTGATAGTGGCACTAGTTTTTGTAATTCTTTCAGAGATTTGGCACTGTCTTTGATTCACTATTTTCCCTAGTAGAGGCAACTTCAATGGCTTCCATTTAGCCTTTACAACTTAATTACCCTCATTCCAAAAGTCAAGGAACCAACGTATAAGATCTGCCAAGTTCTGAGTATATCTCCCAATTATACATCCAGGGACTGGGGATGAGTTCAGGAATCCACTGAACCTTTGTGTGTCAGACTTCAGCCATTTCCCTTAACCTCTTGATGTCCATAAGTTTCATTGGAGGGCCACAATGTTTCTTGAGGTCTCCTGGAATCAGTGTTGGTTCAGAACCAGCATGCAGTGGTTGAACCATCTCATTGTTTCTTTTCCTCCATTGTCCAGTTTCCCCTGTAAAAGACCAATGGTCCCTCTGTGGAAAGGCTGGAGAAAGACTAACAGTAAAATGTTTATATATTTTATCAAAGTCTTTCCTTAGGGGGAATTGGCTGTCCTTTCACTCAAGAGGTTCTGGGTCTGCCAGCTGGCTCAAGTCTGGAGATTGGTTCATGGGCCAAGATTTTGCCATGATCCAGTGTAGCCTTTCTTTCATTTGTTTGAGAACTTTTTTGGCTTATACAGATCAAACAAAAATTCAGTGGTGTCTTATCTATTTCATGCCTGGAAACACGTGAGTAATGAGGTCAAGGTCCTTACATGTCATCCACCATTAAACTCACTTTGCCTGTGTTGACCATTGTGGATCAGGACATTATAGACATGGCTTTGTCTATGCTGCCCATTATAAATACCTTAATAGGTATACTGTACCTATAAATCACCTTCCTTTGGTGATTCAGTGCTGTCACCCGCCCCCGTCCCACCACCTAACTGAGCAGCAGCATCTTCAACCTCAAGGTGTGACACAAGGAAAAGGGCAGCAGTAAATCTCTTCAAATGTGCTGGCGCCCCTCTCACACGTAAGGGCATGTCTTCTGAGCCTTGTCATTGCGGAGGATTAGGTTTTACAGAGTACCCACTGTAGCATTGCAATTTCCCCGAACCTTACAATCCCTTCAACACTAAGCCGAGGGATATCAGGCATTTCCAACTCCAAAAGTAGGCCATCTTTTGACAAATACTTCAACAATTTAAACAAAATTTTGACACCTTCTTTTCTAACTATGCAAGATTCCATATTAAACCTAGAATCTCCACTCAGAGGGCCCATATCAATAATCGCATCCAGATCTAGTTTTATGTTCCTTCTACCATTATCCTATACCCTTAAAATCCATTCCCACATAAATTCCCCAGACTTCTGCTTGAATTAACAAACTCATTAGGCTCTTTAACAGTATAGCACACCTCCTCATGGACTACACTTCTTTGCTTTAAATTTGGTTACAGTCTAGAGCAACTATTGGTGGGCCCTGAGGGACATTAGTATTGTATTGTCTTGGGTGGCATCTCCTTTAGAGAAAGAGTCACAGTTTGTTTAGCAGATGATGGAGGATTTATTTCCTCAGTCAAAGGCAGAAAAGGCAATATTTCAGGGGTAGACAAGTTCATCTTCTGCTAAGGGTGGAAATCCTTTTTTTTTTTTTTTTCTTAAGACAAGGTTTCTCTGTGTAGACCAGGCACCATGCTAACCTCAAAATTAAAGAAGTCTGCTTGTCGCCGGGCGGTGGTGGCGCACGCCTTTAATCCCAGCACTTGGGAGGCAGAGGCAGGCGGATTTCTGAGTTCGAGGCCAGCCTGGTCTACAGAGTGAGTTCCAGGACAGCCAGGGCTACATAGAGAAACCCTGTCTCGAAAAACCAAAAAAAAAAAAAAAAAAAAAAAAAAGAAGTCTGCTTGTCTCTGCCTCATGAGTGCTGGGGTTAAAGGCATGTACCACCACACCCCATGGCACCGCCACACCCAGTAGACAGACTATTTTCTCAGGTGAGATAAACTCTTGTGACTCTGAAGGTTCAAAGTTCTGTTTCCATAGGCTCCTTCCACACATCCCCATCCCAAGTTAAAGGACTTCCCGTAAGCACTGACCCCCTACAAAGCTGGGACTTGAGTTTTCCTTGTAATTCAGTCAACCTTATATAATGAGGGCTTCGGTGTGACTGTCTGCAACGTATGCTTCATGGCTGCTGGAAGGAGGAGTCTCTTCCAGGGCACCTGCATCTGGAGCCAGTCAGTTTTATCACTGCCCTTCACTGCTAGACACTGGTTAATTTATCAAAGAGCTCATCTCTATGCTTTTTCAGTTTTTTTCAGAGATGCTAGGAGCAACCAGTGTCTTCATCTTCCTTTTTTTTGTTGTTTGTTTTTTTTTGTTTGTTTTTTTGTTTGTTTGTTTGTTTTTTGGTTTTTCGAGACAGGGTTTCTCTGTGTAGTCCTGGCTGTCCTGGAACTCACTCTGTAGACCAGGCTGGCCTCGAACTCAGAAATCCACCTGCCTCTACCTCCCAAGTGCTGAGATTACAGGCATGCGCCACCACGCCCAGCTCATCTTCCTTATTTTTACACACGCTCAAAGGTTTCATACGCTAGGACTTCAAGTTTGTTGCCACTCACCATTGTGAATCATGACAGTCAAATGCATTTATCTTAAGTTTATAATATAGCCCACACCACGGGCTTCAGGAAATGCAATGGCTTTAGTAGCTGTACATGTTGGTGAATTGAAGTCTATTCCAGATATTTTAAAAAGATTCATCCTTACACTTCTGTTGTTCTAGAACCATTTCTGGTAACAAAATCTAATCCAAAATTAGGGTTTTCTTGAGTAACTGAATTCTCTATATCTATCTATAGTTGGATATCTATTGATATATATACCTATATATATCTAGATAGATAGATAGATAGATAGATAGATAGATAGATAGATAGATAGATAGATGATAGATAGAGATTAGATATAGATATGGGATTTTAGTAGAATGACTTACAGAATGTGGTCCCGCTAATCAGACAGTGACTGCCTATGTATTCAGTAGATGCTCACTCAGTCCATGATGTCTCAGCTAGTCTTCAGTACACACTAGAATTCCCAAAGATGTAGGTTCTAATGCCAGTGACACAATGGACTTGCCATCTTGGGAGCAAGCAAGCCAAGAGCAAAAGCTTCCTTCTTCCATTCTAAAGCTTTGGAATGATTTCTCTTTAAAAATACTTTATTTTTAATTGTGGTGTGTGTGTGTGTGTGTGCACTTGTGCAAGTGAGCATGTGAGGGCAGGTACTTGCAGAAGACAGATGTGTCAGATTCTTTGGAACCAGAATAAAAGCAGATGAGCTAGACAATATGCAGGCCAGAAACACTCAGGTCCCCTGGAGGAGCAGGAAGCACTGTTAACCTCTGAGCCATTTGTCTGGTCTGTGATTTCACTTTTTAGTGTTTGATCTGTTGTTCTACATTTTCTTTCTTTTTCTTTCTTTTATTTTTTTTAATTTTTTTTTCTTGAAATGTTGGAGATCAAACTCAGGACCTTAAACATGCTTCACAAATGTTTTGGCAAACAGCGGTACCACCAGCCCAGGAAAGAATTTCCTTTTTCTTTTAGAAAGTGTCTTCTCTCCTGCCTGTGCTGGTGCCGGGCTCCTGGGCTCAGCTGACCTTCCGGCTCCTCAGCCGCTCCAGCAGTGCTCCCCAGGTGTGTGCCACCGTGCCCAGCTTCCCCCAGGTGTGTGCCACCGTGCCCAGCTTCCCCCAGGTGTGTGCCACCGTGCCCAGCTTCCCCCAGGTGTGTGCCACCGTGCCCAGCGACTGATGGAGACGGATAGGGAACATTTTTTATTACAGTAACAGTTCTTAGATGTATCGTGTGGCAAGCCTAGGCAGGTGTCCATCCACATTGACCACCAACCCTCTGCAGCAGGTAAAGGTTGAACTTCAAAAAGTATACCAAGTCCGACACAGTGGCGTTTGTGTAAAACAGGCCCAAACCTGCAACCTTCACCAAACTGGCAGCCCCACAAGCTCAAATTGAATGCTGCTGCTCGTTACTGAAAGCGAACTCCATTTCCATGTGCAAAGGGACGCTTGAGCCCATCAGTAGCACTTGGGTGAGTCTTTCTCACATAAGATGGAGGGGAAGAAGAGGTACTTCAGGTGGTACTCGGTCCCTGCCAGGCAGTACGCCAGCTCCTCGTCGCACCTGCACACGAGTTCTTGGCATTTGTTTTCTGCTGGTCCTGGAAGAAGTGGGGAAACTGAGGTGAGAACAGAGACTCAGAGGCACATGAGAATAGATGGGGAGGCAGGACAGGTTATAGTTTGCATTTATGTGACAAGACACTTGATAACTTTCCATTAGCCCACCATGGACAAGACCACTGGAGGAGGCAGCAACCACAGCCAGTTTCTACAAGAAAGCAACTTGACATGCCAAGTGGTGAGTTCAAATTCCATACAAGCTTTTGTCTTCTCCTCTTTGTCAATATTACACCATTTCATTTAGGAATCCATTCAGGTAAGACTGGGGGCCTGGCAACCATCAGGCCCCCGTTCGCAGTTCTTGCTCTAAGCTTTGTGACCTTCTCCATCTTTTACGTTAAACAGAAACAGCTGAGGGTATAGCTCAGTGGTAGAGTACTTGCCTACCTTGCATGAAGCTCTGGGTTCCATTCCTGCCACCACCAAAACAAAGTAAGAAGTAAGTAAAAAAGAACAAGATCATTCTCCACTTCATATGGTAACTACACGTCCTGGGTGAGATATGCTGTTACACAGTACCCATCCCAGAGTTTGGGATGCCCCTGAGTTGGTAGAGTGACTGCTTAGAAATGCACAAAAAAAACCTAGGCTCTATCTCTAGCACCAAATAAAATGGCATCATGTCACATTCATGTAACCCCAGCAAGTGGGAGGTAGAGGCGGAAGGATCTGACATTCAAGGTGATCCTGAAACCAGCATGAAACAAGCATGAGCTGCATGAGACCCTGACTCAAAAAATGGCACCTCGCTGGAGGAGGCAGTCACTAGGAGCATGCCTCTGAAGACCAAGCCCAGTCCCCAGTCCCCGCCTCTTTCCTTATCTTTCTTCCAGGAAGTGACCAGTCTCCACCCTGGCACTCCCACTGCCAAGACATTCAGCCCTTATCATGGGTGAAGGGAAAGGACCAACCACACAATGACACCTCTGAGCTGCCAAGAGCTTGAGAACATAGTCTGTAAGGCAAAGTGCCAGGCCAGCCATGGCCAAATATCGAGATGATCTCAAAAAGGAAAAAAAAAAAAAAAAAAAGAGGGAGGTAGACTGTTGAGGGCTGGGGCTGTAGCTCTGTGGAATTCACCGAACACACATGGGCAGGCACTAGGTTCCACCCCCAGCACTGCAGAAGAGTTATTTCTCAATGGCTCATTCCATATCAACTTAATACAAGGTAAGAGTCCTCTGAGAGGAAGGCACCTCGTTTGAGGCAATGCCTCCGTAAGAGCAGGCTGTCGGCAAGCCTGGGCCTCTCCTAATTAGTAATTGAAGGGGGAGCACTCAGCCCATTTTGCCATCAGTGAGTAGATAGTCCTGGGTTCTATAAGGAATCAGACTAGCAAGCCAGTAAGCAGCACCCCTCCATGGCCTCTGCATCAACTCCAGCCTCCAGGATCTTGCCCTGTTTGAGCTCTTGTCCTGACTTCCTTCAGTGATGAACTGTGATATGGAAGTGGAAGCCAAATAAATCCTTTCTTCCCCAAGTTGTTTTGGTCATGGAGTTTCATTGCAGCAACAGTCACTTTAAGACAGCTTACTGCCGGGTGTGGTGGCGCACGCCTGTAATCCCAGCACTTGGGAGGCTGAGGCAGGTGGATTTCTGAGATCGAGGCCAGCCTGGTCTACAGAGTGAGTTCCAGGACAGCCAGGGCTACACAGAGAAACTCTGTCTCGAAAACAAAACAAAACAAAGCAAAAAAACCAAAAGAATAAAAAAAATGCAAAAAACAAACAAAGACTGTATGTCACCAACAAATTCCCACACACACACACACTATATAGATACTACCTATAAGTTCTGTGACTCTAGAGAATCCTGACTAATACAGAAGTTGCTACCGGGAGTGGTTCTAGAGGAGCAGAAGTATATGGATGAATCTTTTAAAAATCTGGATATTAGACCTCTGTCGGATGTAGGATTAGTAAAGACATTTGCCCATTTGTTGGTTGTCATTTTGACCTATTGACAATGTCCTTTGCCTTACAGAAGCTTTGTAATTTTATGAGGTCCTATTTGTCAATTCTTGATCTTAGAGCATAAGCTATTGGTGCTCTGTTGAGGAAATTTTACTCTGTGCCCATGTGCTCCAGGTTCTTCCCCAATTTCTCCTCTATTAGATTCAGTGTATCTGGTTTTATGTGGAGATCCTTGATCCACTTGGACCTGAGTGTTATACAGAGAGATAAGAATGGATCAATTTGCATCCTTACGCATGTTGACTGCCACTTGATATATACAATAAACTCTAGAATTTAGACTCCAGAGAACCAAACAACTCTATTAAAAAATGGGGTACAGCCGGGCAGTGGTGGTGCATGCCTTTAATCCCAGCACTTGGGAGGCAGAGGCAGGCGGATTTCTGAGTTTGAAGCCAGCCTGGTCTACAGAGTGAGTTCCAGGACAGCCAGGGCTACACAGAGAAACCCTGTCTCGAAAAACAAAACAAAACAACAACAAAAATGGGGTACAGAGCTAAACAAAGAATTCTCAACTGAGGAATACCGGATGGCTGATAATCACCTAAACAAATGTTCAATATCCTTATTCAACGGGGAAATGCAAATCAAAACAACCCTGAGATTCCACCTCGTGCCAGTCAGAATGGCCAAGATAAAAACTCAAGGGACAGAAGATGCTGGAGAGAATGTGGAGAAAGAGGAACACTCTTGCGAGGGGCTGGTGGCACACGCCTGTAATCCCAGCACTTGGGAGGCAGAGGCAGGCAGATTTCTGAGTTCGAGGCCAGCCTGGTCTACAGAGTGAGTTCCAGGACAGCCAGGGCTACACAGAGAAACCCTGTCTTGAAAAACACCAAAAAAAAAAAAAAAAAAAAAAAAAAAGCCGGGCGGTGGTGGCGCACGCCTTTAATCCCAGCACTTGGGAGGCAGAGGCAGGCGGATTTCTGAGTTCGAGGCCAGCCTGGTCTACAGAGTGAGTTCCAGGCCAGCCAGGACTACACAGAGAAACCCTATCTCGAAAAACCAAAAAAAAAAAAAAAAAAAAAAAAAAGAGGAACACTCTTTCATAGCTGGTGGGATTGCAAGCTGGTAAAACCACTCTGCAAATTAATTTGGTGAATCCTCAGAAAACTGGTCATAGCACTGAGGACCCAGCTATACCACTCCTGGGCATATATCCAGAAGATGCTTCAACTTGTAATAAGTATACATGCTCCACTATGTTCATAGTAGCCTTATTTATAATAGCCAGAAGCTGGCAAGAACCTAGATGTCCTTCAACAGAGGAACGGATACAGAAAATGTACATTTACACAATGGAATACTACTCAGCTATTAAAAACAATGAAATCATAAAATTTTTAGGCAAATGGATGGAGCTAGAAACTATCATACTGAATGAGGTAAGCCAATCACAAAAGGACATACATGGTATGTGTTCGCTGATAATTGAATATTAGCTCAAAATACAACTCACAGACCACATGAAACTCAAGATGAAGGAAGATCAAAGAGTGAATATTTTGTTCCTTATTGGTAAGTAGATGAAAACACCCATGACTCACAGTCAACCAATAGAATGAGAATTTCCCAATGGAGCAGCTAGAGAGAGGACCCAAGGAACTGAAGAGGTTTGCAGCTCTGCAGGAGGAACAATAGTATGTACCAACCTGTACCCCCAGAGCTCCCAGAGACTAAACCACCAACCAAAGAATATACACAGAGTGACCCATGGCTCCAGCTACATATGTAGCAGAAAATGACCATTTCAGACATCAATGAGAAGAGAGGCCATTGGTCCTGTGAAGGCTTGATTCCCCAGAATAAGGGAATGCAAGTCAGGAAATTGGAGGGGTGTGAGCAGGGGGTTCTGTGGAGTAACATGTAAAGGGGTTAACATTTGAAATGTAAATAAAGCAAATATCTAATAAAAATTTTTTAAAAAGACAGCTTAATATTAAGTAATTAATTAAACAGATGTGTTCAAGTACACTAACAGTGTTAGTATTCATCTCAGTCTTCATGTGTGTTAGCACAGACACCATGTACACCTTAAACAGCCATTCCGTGCTCCCACTGCTGACCCCGAGCCTCTTTTGTATCTGCAGAGATCGAAGATATCATACGAAATTGAATCATGTGACCTTTGAACCTGGTTACTGTCACCCTGCATCATGTTCTTTTTTTTTTTTTTTTTTTTTTGAGACAGGGTTTCTCTGTGTAGTCCTGGCTGTCCTGGAACTCACTCTGTAGACCAGGCTGGCCTCGAACTCAGAAATCCACCTGCCTCTGCCTCCCAAGTGCTGGGATTACAGGCGTGCGCCACCACGCCCGGCTCTGCATCATGTTCTTAAAGTTTACTATGTCCATGTCACAGCAGATGTGGTACTTGTGCTTTTTGGCGGGGAAAGAGATGCTGGAGAGGTGACTCAGAGGTTAAGAGCACGTGTTCTTACAAAGGCCCTGGGTTTGGTTGGCAGCGCCCACTGGCTCAGAACAGTCTCTAACTTCTGCCTCTCTGTGATGCCCCCTTCTGTCTTCTGTGGACACCAGGCACTAACTTCTGCCTCTCTGTGATGCCCTCTTCTGTCTTCTGTGGACACCAGGCACTAACTTCTGCCTCTCTGTGATGCCCTCTTCTGTCTTCTGTGGACACCAGGCACTAACTTCTGCGTCTCTGTGATGCCCTCTTCTGTCTTCTGTGGACACCAGGCACTAACTTCTGCCTCTCTGTGATGCCCTCTTCTGTCTTCTGTGGACACCAGGCACTAACTTCTGCCTCTCTGTGATGCCCTCTTCTGTCTTCTGTGGACACCAGGCACTAACTTCTGCGTCTCTGTGATGCCCTCTTCTGTCTTCTGTGGACACCAGGCACTTGCTGCCACGCCTGGAACCTTGATCTCAGGACTCACGTGGTGAAAGAACTGGTTTCTGCAAATCTTTCTCTCTCACATATGCATGCGCATGCAAACACACAAGGAAAGAAATACAGAGAGGTGGGCACAAGGAAAAGGAAGAGGAAGGGAGGGAGGGAGGAGGAGGGACAATGTGGAGAGAGTAAACCAGGTCCTTATATTATTTCCAGCACTCATATAAACCTAGAAACTTTTTTCCCCGAAGTTTTCATTTTTAAAGTTTTTTTTTTCATTTATCTTTTCTGTTTGTTCATGTGTGTCACAGAGTGATTATGGAGGTCAGAGGACAACTCGAAGAATCAGTTCTCTTCCTGTGACCATGTGAGTCCTGGGAATTAAACTCAGACTTTAACCACTAAAAACATCTTGCTGGCCCACAACTATATTTTATTATTCCTATCTTACAAAGTAAAGCTGAAAGGGATAAGTCAGCCAAGGTCACAGACTTGGGAAGGGGTCCCCAGGATTGCAGCCTAGTGAGACAGGTTCACCTTTCCACCGCCTGAGAGGCGAGGAGGCGCAGGGTCCAGGCAGAGTGGAATCAGGCGGAGTGAGCCCTGCGGCGCACACCTGGAATCCCAGCAATCAAGACTGAGATGGAAGTTTGAAAAGTTCAGGCCAGTCAGCCTGGGCTATGGTGTGAGACTATTATCTCAAAAATAAATAACATATAAAGGAAAAGGAAAAATAGCTTCCATGGGTTATACTTAAAATTAAAACCTGCTGGTAAATATTATTGTAGGCTGAAATTTTAAATATATTTGTCAGGCCCATAAATGGAAAATAGGCCAAACCTATAATTAAATAAACAACTATGCTCAGAATATCTCTAAGCAGACTAACAGAGTATTTTTGTTGAAAATGCATAACAGAGACCTTGGATCTTTCCTTGGGGAAAGAGCTCTGAAAACAGAGGCTCCACCAGCAAACACAGCAGCGAACATTCCGTGAATACCATTTCCACATGCGTGTTTTTGAGAACATGCACATTGAAGGGGAGGGCAGGAAAGCTGTAAGATGTATTTCCCCACAAAGCCTCTCTGCCCACACTAGCAGTTCACGGACAAGTCACTTCTTACCCCAGGGCCTCCCTTCCCAACACAAAATGAGAGGGGAACAGTTCAGTTGGAGTAGAGCGCTTGCCTTGTGTGTACAAAGCCGCGGGTTCCGTACCAGCACCACCTGTCCAGAAGTAGAGGCAGGAGGATCACAGGTTCAGTGTCATCCTTGATTACAGTGTGTTTGAGGTCAGCTTGGGACATATGAGGCTTTATCTCAAAGAAAGATGGTTGAATAAGATGGTGCCTGGAGCAGTCATAGTCACCCGCCATGACAGAGCAGGGCGATGCGTGGATACAGAGAGCTCTGTGCGTTAAAGGCCAGTGTGGTATATAGAACACTCCAAGACAGCAGGACAACGTAGAAAGACTGTCTCAAACAAAACAAAACAAAACCTTTAAGAAAGGGGGTGGAGGGTTGTAATGTCTCCACTGTGATTCAGCTTCACTCTCTCTCTCTTTTTGGGTTTTTCGAGACAGGGTTTCTCTGTGTAGCCCTGGCTGTCCTAGAACTCACTCTGTAGACTAGGCTGGCCTCAAACTCAGAAATCCGCCTGCCTCGGCCTCCCAAGTGCTGGGATTAAAGGTGTGTGCCACCACTGCCCGATGGCAGCTTCACTCTTTAAAACCATTTTTTTCTCCTTATTTACTTTGGTTTTGAAGGGTTCAATTTCTTTGATAGGGAAAGGCAGGGTTACACACACACAGCACAGCACATTTTTATCATTTTACTCTGTGGGTCTCAGGGACCAAACTCAGGCTTGACAGCAAACACCTTTCTCCACTGGGCCATTTGGCCCACCCCAACTTTATATTACCTTCCTTCTAGGGCCAAGAGTAGTGCATGTTGAAGCTGGCTTCCCAAGGTGCTTCTCCTCTTTCTGCCTCCAGAGCAGACAGTCTCTAGAAGCTGAGGTTTTAGTGGGGAGTCAGAGGCAGGAGAGGAAGAGGGAAAACAACACACAGACACACACACACCCGGCATCAATCTGTTTAACATGTTCTGAACTCCTTTTTTTTTTCTTTCATCTCTACAACACCAACTTCCAGGTAAGGAAACTGAAGTCCGAATGGGCTGTTATCACTTACTTCAGTGTAAGACAACCATCACCCATCTACGGTCAAGTGATTTTCAACAAAGGTGCTAATGCTATCCAAGAGAGTGGTCTTTTTAACAGTGCTGAGACAGCTGTATAGCCAAAAACTCAAGTGAGACCTACCCCAGTGTCAAAGTGGGCCGTGGCCACAAATCTCAAACTATCAGAAGAAAATAGACAGGTAAACCTCTGCAGTGCTGTTTTTTCAGTGGATTCTTTGCTTGTTGTTTGTTTTTTGTTCTTTTGAGACCAGGCTGGCCTCAAATTTAGAGCCTGCCTCTGCCTCCCAAGTGCTGGGATTAAAGGTATATATTCAGTTACACCTGCTCTCAATGGATGCTTAATGCATCAAAATAACTGATTAAGATGTCAGTAAAATGAAAAACTTCTGTGTTTCAAGGACATTATTCTGAAGGGAGGACAGAAGGGAGGACAGCCCACAGAAAAGAAGGCAGCCACAGAAGGGCTGACA